>LR990224.1:2520000-3770000 GCA_905147385.1 Limenitis camilla
ACTGCGCAGTATAGCTCCCACACTCTTAATATTATAATAATAATAATACTTCGTTTTTATGTGTTTTATCTAACATACCATCTAAAAAGTTCTTGCAACGATGTTAGTACGTGACAGTCTATATATAAAAATAATATGTCATTGATTGCAGAAGCTATTGTGGAGGAAAGTATAAAAGTTTGAAATGAAAAATATTTTCCCATTTTGGACGACTAAAAACATCATATGCATAGCAGAATGCATCAAAGGTTTTTGATGACAAAAAGGTCCATTTTGAGCAAAGTCCGGGAAGCATTAACCACATGATGGATTATGTACAGTGAAATGTACTACAGAATTTTGAGAGGTACCTATCGGCTTTTTTTGTCATTTTTATTTTCATCAATCAGTGGACTGTGGACATGGACTGATCCTTTACATATAATAAAAATATAATTTATCGAATAAAGAAAAAAATTAATGAAACTCAATGTGAGAAGTCATTTTAGTTTTAGATGCAACAATACTGCACAATATTCGGTACGGTTTTTACATTTGTATTACGATATAGGTCTACCTTAAAATATAGATATTTTATTTTTTTAATAATAAATAAAAGTAAATAAAATTTATTTCCATAAAAAAACCCAGCCGAGCGAAGCTAAACTTTATTTGTAAATAATTGTAAATAAAGTTTACTTGTCTTTATAGCAAACTAGTTTTATTTTGATTCTCGTGTACTATGAAGAAACCGTGAATAGCAAAAATAGAGTATTATTTATAAAGGAAAGCTTAGTAAAAAAATTTCAATCTAGCTATCAAGAGTCTGTGAGATTGAAAAATAAATTACAGTTTCTTATTTTATCTAAGAGCAAACAAGGTATCTCGCTTAAGCTACGAGTGCATAGATTGCCCTTAATTTCCTCGTACAGTGAAATATAAAATAAACAGTTTAGATCAATTCCATGTAAGTCGGCCTTGTAAAACGATAGTCATGTTATTTTATACGAAGTTTAATTAAAGCCGCTGTGTCAACGTTAGTAAATATTTACCTTGTACGCACTGTTCCCAACTTCAACACAAAATGTCACTGACTAACGGTAGAATAAGTTAGTACGCCAGCTATGGATTCTTCTAGCTAAGTAGTTGGATTATAAACTCTCGATAAGTCAACAGATAATAGAGCAATCTAACGTGTCTATATTCATAAACTATTAACTTGTATTTTTTTTATTATATGCGTTTGCTCGCAATGGGAAATGTCGAAACGTAACTACGTGATGTACTGTAGTCACTTGATATTTAGTATCGCAGTGTTAAAAATATTCGCAAATTTTTAAGGAAGATGACTAAAAATATATATGTTAAGATATTATATCCAAAGAAAAAAAAATTATAAAAATATTAAATTAAATTATTAAAATATTATTTTATAATTACTACTAAACCTTATTGTGAAACAAAACCTATTTTACACTTATTAACCTATTTATGAATTTATTAACTTGTATTTAAAAGGTCTTTCCACGTTAACAATGGCCGGCTATATAAGTAAACTAATCAATATACATTTTTTACATTATCCGTAATGAGGGGGAAGATAAGAACACGACTACCTCAGGTCTATCATAATAAAAATTATATTTTATCAAGGTAGCGGGGTATTATTAAAATAAATCTATAAGTGCTGCTAGTCAATCAAATGATATTAAAAATATTGCTAATATTTTATTAACCAGAGAATTATGAAACGTTTTTTAATTCGACGGTATCACATATTATTGCTTAAATTAATAGATAGGAAACAGTTTTAAGTAGTAGTGAGTAAAAAAGGCTTTTATAACGATATTATGTATGAGTGTGAGTTAGGCATAGAGTTCAAATAGTAAAGTGGTGCTTCAATGCTTAGACTCTTTATCTCAAAATAGTTACAAAACTCAAATGTATATCTGAATTAAAACTAAATTTTACATAAATAAAATTTAAAAATGTTTGTTTACTTTTAACTCAGTACGTCGCTAGTACTATCAAGTTACTCCGGACTTGGACCACATACATCAAAGCAGCAGTTTCAGCAGCCGGAAAATAAAAAATAAACTGCGTATTTTCACATAATTGTAAGCTGAAACATACAACTTTTTAGAAGTGTTTTATTTATTTTAAAATATACTGTGGTGAGCTGTTTCCGGTCAACGGTGCTAGTTTTAAGCATACGAGTGGTGTATTAAAATTATTAAGTAGCGGTCAGATTGAAATACTCATAGACCCCAGGTTTTTTAGTATTTTTGTATCATAAGTGTTCGAGCAATTTTTAGTTTAGGGCCTTTTGATTAATGTCGACCGATTTTTAAGATAAACAAGTTGTTAACTTTAACAGGGTTCTTTATTTTAGACATGTCTTTATTTATAAAAAAACATAGTGAACTTTTTGATGAAGCCCTAGATAAAACACAATTTGGCAGAAGAGATCCTACCCGCTTACTATATCCAATCTGCCACTCAGGTTTATTTAAAAGAAATTACTTTATAATGGGATTAAAAAATTTTAACCGAATACCAAAAGCAATACGGGAACTCCCGCCCATGAAGTTTAAAAGAGAACTCAAAAACGGGTTACTATTTCATTGTTTTTGTAATCTAAATGATTTTTTTAATGATGTGAATAGACATAAATTATAGACATTGTAATATATAGGTTTAAAATTATATTAATTTTGACATTGTTTTGTTTTTCTTGACATTAGGTTAAATTTATACGACATTATTATTTAACTTTCAATATTACATAATTGTTTAATTTTGACGTTACTAATGATTAATATATCTTTCCTACAATATGTTTTTCACGCCATTGTAAAGGCAAAGGATTCGGCCAAGCTATTGACATGATGACTGTAATACCATGCTTAAGGAAATAAATAAATTAAATTGAATTGAATTAAGTACTTTAAGTTGAAGTTCATATTCTGTCGTAACTTGCTGCTGTACTATAACTAAAGAAATAAGTGAACTATTAATATATATATAAATATTAGTAACCTTATTATATAAAAGAGCTAGTTAAATAACTACTCAAGTTAGATACTTAAAATTTGGATAATGGTTTGATTTTATTGAACGTTAGAGGGTTAACGAGAATAGTAAAAATAGTATGGAAAAAAAAAATCTATTTTCACTTTCCGAAGCAAAGACAATTCATCGAGTATGATATAAATTTATAACAAAATGATTTTTAAAAACATTTTGCTTCTAAATGAAGCTATGGAAATATATATTAACCAATCAGCCGTTGCTAATGATTGCACATAATAAACTAAATGGCTGCCCGAGAAAACTATCTGCAATTTGTAACCTTTTATACAATATTAAATATAAGTACTTCATCTATCTATCTAGTGGAGTGACACCATATTTCAATTTAATTAAACTACGACATTAAGGTTATTGTTTTGTACGTCGGAAATAAATTAGTTTACGTGTGTAAACATAATCGTCGGTAGCAATTATTATACTTTCATATATTATAATGGTTTAACATCATTATATTGTTTTATATGGTAATATTTTCTTTTTTTTTAAATATATTTAAGTGTTATTAATTATAATATGCAGACTTTTATGATAAAACAAATATGGAAAGACAGGATAATCAAAATGAAATACTGGATTGTAGAGCACCTCTGAATTAGAATAAACCGTTTTGCATAGACATAATGGGGATTGGATACGACTGGGAAAGAGCTTTACCCAGGAGTGCGATCATAGAGTGAAAAAAAAAGATTTAGTTGAAGTTATTCTTGTATAATAGAGACATGATTTGTAAAAAATATATACATATATATATAAGAAAAATAATTGCATCTTTGATAGTGCAATAGTCTTTTTAAAATGGCCTATGTAATAATATAGAAACTATTTAGAAAAACTTAACATACATTCCTCTGCTTGCCTTGCTCTGAAATCGGATGCGATTTTTACAGTTTTGTTGTTCCAATATCTAAGGTTTGAAATATATTTATTTAACCTTAGATATAGATTCATATTTAGAAAGTATTTAGATTACAGATAGGATAAAAATTAAATTAATATTACTATATGGCATGTTCTAGAATTTTGATGTGTTTTGTATGTACGTATTTAACGACATCATCCAAAAATGACTATCAATATATATCATTAAATAATTTAATTACCTAAAAGGCTTACGAGTTCATCCTTTCGTGTACACGGAATGGTAATACCGTAGCGGTTTTACGATTTTCTAACTGTTAAAGTTCGCGAAATAGCGGTGAAAGAGGAGTAGACCGGGCGCGACAAGCTCTCCCGACGCAAGTTTGTTTACTGATGAGCGCTGACTGCGTACCGCCGGAAGGAGCGCAACGCATGCGCGACTTATGGAATATTCTATGATATCTGTGGTGCCTAAGGCGTAAAACTTAATTAATTAGGGTCTGTTTTACTATGCCTAAGTATTGTTATTTGACATTTTAACAGTAAAGGACAATTCACGTAAAGTGGAAGGAAGAAAGCGTCACTTAAAACTTACACAAAGAAAACTCAGAAATAAATTATTTATATTTTATTAGTTGATTATATAAAAAAAATTTCAAATGATCTAACTTTGTTAGGAGTTGAAAAATTTAAATAAGTTTTATTTGCAATGCAATTGTTTAATATTTAAGACTGTTAATAAGATTTAAAATAGGGCATATTATCAAAGTTCTGTAGCTCGGTCACCACGAGTTTATTCTGTAAAAATATTTTGTGCTTGTATCGAGGACAAGTATAAGTATTACATATTGGAATTTTAATGAAATCGAAAGCATCGATTTTTTCCCCTGTCGTTTTCAAGTCAAATGTCCCTGTTTGATGTTGATGTTACTTTCAGCTATGTGACGTTATTTTGAAATGAAATTTATTTTTAAGAACTCTCATAATTTAGGTATCAAATGAAAGGCTTTACTAAGAAGAACACGAAAAATAAAATGACTTTACACGTAACGGATTAGTTTTTTCAGGCACTTCTTATTGTCTGATTAATCTGAAACTTGTTTTACAAATGTAGAGAATGAAATATCGGACTTAGCCTGAAGTAATTTTTATAAGCAGAAAAACATTGAATTTTTATTTTTTTTATTTTCTGAATTATTAATTTGCGACTAGCTGAGCCGGCGGAGTTCGTAACACCAATAAAAGTAAAAACAACAACTAAAACTGTTCGTACAGTCAAACAGGAAGCTTTCAGAAATTAATTTTGTGAATAAGCTTATAAAGAGAAATTCAGACATCCGTCATTTCTTTTCAATATTAAGTTCTGATCGCATCCTGTTTGATAAGTGCGATAAGTTCGTATAATAAATAAGATACTTGTTTTTACTACTTACCTTGCAATTTCCTTTTACTTACTCACCTTTTAAACTTTCCTTGTACTTCTAAATATATTTAAAAAGTCTCATAGTACAAGTAAAGGATAAAATTAAAAAACTGTAATTTTTTCCTCAGAAAAACGTGAATAAATATTTGATATAAATTTCAACTCGAAATTTATATCAAATATTTATGTCTTTAGTCTATCGGACATGTAAAAAATCAATCAGGTAAATAAATTTAATAAAAAGATACAGGCGCTTTTATTTTGATTTTCGACATCAATCAAAATTTCCAGGTTTTGTCTTTTGACCTAGGAGTATGATTTTTGGCAAAAGGAATGACCAAACCTAGCACTTGCACTTGTATGGTAAAAAATCCGGAAAAGGGCAATTTGTTGTTATATCTCGAAAGAAATAATCGTTTATATATCTAGATTTTGACGCATTATTAGAAGAATACGTAAAGTTATCAAGTTGAAGTTGATATTAAACATGTAAGTCTACATTCTCTTACTCCTCTAAGTGTAAGTAATCAATAAATATGGTTATTTATACTGTAGTGGTCACAAGTAGTTTTTCTACAGGGCATCTCATATATGGGGAAGTTATAAACTCGTTAACTCTGGTTAGCGAGATTAATTTTATTAAATTGAAAAACTTTCAATAAATTTTTCTAAGAAAGAAAGTCGTAATTTGTAAAGCAAAAATGTATGTAAAGAGATTATTTAGTAAAATATAAATTCCATTAACAATTTATTAAATTTTTATTTTTTTTTATTATACAGGCACCTCCTCCTGTTTTAGTAATTTTCAAAATTCTCTAGCTTACCGTTAATCGGGATTTAAATCTGTACCGAAGACGTGTATATTTATAACATATTAGGTTGGGGAAAAAGTTTCTTAGCATTTTTTACGAAAATTCAAAACATTTTTTAATATAGTTTATTTACATTTAACTAAAGTATGTCGGTACCATTTTGGTCGATAACTTTTTGCCATCTTGTAGGTAGGGACATGATCCCATTGCTATAGAAATTTTGGGGCTTCTGATCAAAAAACCGCGACAAGTAGTTTTGGCAGTCCTCTCGTGATGTTAACCTGACACTGCCTAAAGAATTCTGAAGAGACCGAAACAGATGGAAGGTCAGGATAATACGTTACATTAACACCTCCCAGCCAAACTTCTTAATTTTTGCTGAGTGGCTAAAGATGTGTGAGGTCTAGCGTTATCATGATGAAACACCACACCCCTTCTGTTGATTAATTCTGGCCGCTTTCTCTCAACTTCTTGCTTTAATCTCAGTTCAGAATCGATGGTCCTGGTGGTAACAGCTCATAATGAATTAACCCGGGTTTCGCCACAGTCTGTGAAGCCTGACCGGCCTTTGACCACGACCTTTTTCGCACGTTCTTATCGTAGGTGATCCACTTTTCATCACCAGTTATCTTCAAACATGGTTCGGTTTCATTACGTCGTAATAAAGAATCACAAATGAGTACAGGGTTCATAAGGTTTCTTTCAGTGAGCTCGTGAGGTACCCAAATATCGAGCTTTTATGTGTACCCAGTTTTTTTCAAATGCGCCAACACTGTTTTGTGGTCAATTCCCAGTTCTTCAGCTACGTTGTAACTACTAATATGCCAATCTTGCTCCACTTTTTCAAAAATGGCATCCATTTTACCCGTAATAGGGCGACCAGAGCGAGGTGCATCTTTGACATCAAAATTTCCCGATTGAAAACGCTTAAACCAAATTTGTGCTACTCTCACAGACACTGCACTAGGTCCATAAACATCGCAAATTGTTTTCGCGGCTTGCGTTGCATTTTTATCTTTTTTGTAGTAAAATTTTAAAATGTATCAAATTTCTTCATTAGATTCACTCATCTTCACAGTACGAAAAACAAATAAATATCACACATTTTCCTAATTTGATACCAAAACCAGCCAGATACAAATAGTATAGCCAAAGAGATTTTATTACAAGTTCATACATACTATAATGCGAAAAGACTTTTTCCCCAACCTATTATTCGAATGTTAGTAAAATCGCAAAAGAAGGAGGTTTTATATTTGACAATATATATTTTTATTTATATTATATTGTTATCATATTTTCTTATATTATTTTAGTAAGTAAATGAAATACTCGTAAGTACCCATTGTAAAGAACCCTCAGGACACGAGTTCCTTCAAAACATCGTGTTGTCATGTCAATGTAACTATCGCGTAAACTAGTTAATAAGTATCCAATCTTGGTTATAATTTACTTGACAACTAAATTGTCTTTTATATACAGGGATTGTGAATCACAATTAGATGGATAAGTTAGTAGTAGCTAATTCCGGGGTTAACTTTTACATTGTGAAGCACACCTTTAGTAATTGTTAAACCTTTTATCAGTCGGATGCGGTCCGCCACTGAATGTATTATGTACCTCTAAGTACTGCTTCTTTAATTATATTAAGCTTCTCCTTCGTTTTATTTCAAACTAGCAATCTGACCCTGCTTCGCATGAGCTAGAAATTGATTCAACAATTATCATTTTTTTTTATGGTAGATAAGGTGCAAGCGAGCAAATGGTCCACCTGATGGAAAGTGGCCACTATCGCCCATGGACATCGGCAAAACAAGAGATATCCTCTTGTTTAGTGCGTCTATGACACTTGGCGTTCGGATTCGCATGCTGGTGGTCGCAATCCAGTCGGGGAACAGATCCCCTACCACCAAGGGGGTACTGGGTTACTTGGCTATTACGAGATGCTCTCCCAGCTGCAGAGGGGAATAGTATTCTAACCCGTCCCCTCACGGGATAAAATTTTATTTATCATTAATAATTCAACTAATTTATAAAAAAATAATCAACTTAATCTTTCTCATGAAAACGAGAGTGCAGTATATAGATCAGGAGTAATTTTTTTTTAATTTATTTATTTTAATTTTTTATTTAGTTAAGTATTTCGAAACACAGACTGGAACACTAGAGGTATAAAAATAAACAACTAAGCTATCTAAGCCATGTCAGATTCGCGGACGACGTAGTTATACTGTCTAAAACATTAAATGGATTACAATATATGCTTCGCTCTCTTCCTTAAGAAAACTCACAAGTAGGATTAGAGATGAATGCTAGAAAAACTAAAATCATGACACAGCATAGAGTGACCCATTAATGTAAAAGAAAATTCTATAGTGTATCTAAATGCTTGTGTTATGACTGAGATTTAACTTATCGATCGTGAATCCAACCCCTGAACCACAGGGCTACTGACGCTTAAAAAAATTAAGGTTTGGTTAGTCTTAGCAACAATGTTTGATAACTTTATTGGCGAATAATTATCATTCGTTCATAGGACAACTTATAAGCTTTGTCTCGATCAAGCAGCGACGGTTTCTCAAGTAATTTATAGAGTATTATTTATTACTAGGTAATTTAATTACCAGCAGTTAAGATCGTGCAGTTGATGAGAATGTGAGTCTTTATGCATATTGAAGGGCCTGTGATTAGGTCGTAAAGCCTGAGGCTTTTTGTATAAATTACGTAGCATTATTCTCTTTTGTCGTATTAATATACCATATAGCTTCTAATATAATTTACATCAGTGGTAACCGTAATAAAAAGACATAGTCAACACTGAAAATATAGCCATCATAACTAGCCTAAAACAAACAAAATCTAAAAGAGGAAAACCTTACATATATTTAATGTAGGAAAACTTAAGTTGAATATTCCTACTATATTTGGAGACAAGAGAAAACTCTGCATGAACTTGTTCGGAACTTGTTTATTAGGATTTCTCAACAACTATGAAAGCTACTTGCTGTTTATTTTAAAATTTTAATAAATGTATTCTGAGAGACAAATTGTAAAAATTAAAAATACTACATCGATCTTCTGCAGCAAACCGTATCCAATTTTGTGCAATAGTAGTTGCATGAGGCTCATGAACAAACATATAGACAGGCAAAAATGATACAAGTTTTTGTATTTTATAAATATCATCTGTGTACATACTTAGGCCTAGGCAGAGGACTTAGGCCTAGGCAGTTGATATACTTAGAAGGGCAGCCTGTAACCTACACCTTGGTCACAAGTCTAAAGCACTGCTTAGATTTGTCTCGTAATTGTAAGACATTAATATGTTTAGTTATTTATCGGTTCAGCAGCAGTGTCTACGTTGCGTTTATCCAATAGTCCATTGAATTTTTTAGATACTTTAGTCAAGTATCTTTTTCGTTCCTAATTTTAGTAAATAAAATAAATATTCGCTCTACTTATTACTTATTCAAAAATATAAGGAAAAATTTTCAGAATTCTATTATAGATGCAGGGATCTAGTTGATCGAGGATTGTGCACTCAACTATACTACATAACGAAGTTAATGTTAGTCTTTTGCCACGACCTCGCTAACCTATCGACGCCGTCATGACATGATGCGATAAAAGAGAATTTCAAAATCCAGGTACATTTTCCAAGTACATTTATATGTATGAATATAGTGCTAAGTTAGATAGGGATTATCATCATCATCATTACAACCCGTTAATGGCCCGCTGCTGAGCCGGGTCTTCTCCTCAGAATAAGGAGGGGGTTAGGCCATAATCCATCACGCTGGCCCTGTGCGGATTCGCGGACTTCACACAACTTTGTTTTCCTTCATCGTTAAAGCAGGTGAAATTTAATATCTTATAGCATACATAACTCAGAGATTTAGAGGTGTGTGCCCACGATCAAACTCGGATCTCCCGAGTAATACAGTCAAATCTTAACCACTGGCCCTTCACTGCTCTTTTAGGATTAACATTATCGAATAAGTAAGTTTTCTTAAATATCTCCTATGTATATACAAATATCGGTCAGTTGCATTCTAATATTAGAAATCTCGTGACACAGTGTTTGTAGTCGCACTCCTAAGAAACGGGTTAACCGATTTTAATGAAATTTATATTTTATATTTGGTAGGTAAGAGAATAGATGTTATATAATATAACGTCAAATTTTACTTGATTTCGACTTTACTTTTTACTTCTAATGATAATATGTAATTTTTTTATAATTGTTTTTAGGATGATAATACCTTAATTTGATATTGTAAAACTTATATGATGAAACCAGGAGATGAACAGTGGAACTCTTCAAAGACTATTAGTACTTTTAATTAGCTTAATTTATCGCACTAGGTGTCAACGTCTGAAGGTCTTCAGTGGCCGCTCAGTTTGCTATGTTTGACTACATTATTTTAAAGAAAAGTTAGTGTTAAGAAACATCAATTTCGCTTTATTCTCCGTGTAAGCTTTAGGTATACTGTTACGTAATAGAATGTTTACATGGATAAGCGCAAATACGATATAGGATTTTAAGATTAGCTTTCGTGTTGGCACACAGGCACATTGTAAAGCTGCTTGGATCTATATGTTCACTATTTTTTCATCTAACTATAGGTTTCACCCATCGATTGATGGCAAATATTAATTATAGATGCGAACAAGAGACCGCTTACAAAAAACGCTTTGTCTTATCAGACGGAGGAAGCTAGTGAGCTAAAGGCAAAAGTCGAAAGCTTGGTATCGGTGCGAACGATATTTCTCAAAGAGAGATAAAAAATGAGAAAGAGAAAAAAAGTGAAATGAAAGCGAGGAAAATGGGAGAGGATAAGATAGAAAAGGAGATAGAGAAATAAAAAAAGAAAGACGGCAATATTGTACATGTATTTATAAATGCGATGCTCAAATTAATTACAACAAAATATGTCAACATTATTTAAGCTAAGGAAATATACTTTATTTTTATTTTTGCTTTCCACCAATAATTTTTTTTAATCAATAATTAGTCAAGTGTGCATCAATGTATTTACCATACGATAGTATTGCACACTTATTAGTGTCTTAGAAAGTTGCCTTTTCCAAATTAAATTCGCCTAAGTAACTACTTTGTATTCAAGGTAGTAGAAATAATATTATATAAATTACCATTACAATTACTATATTGTTACGAATTAAGCTCTAAATCCCGAACTCAAGCTTGTAACAATATTAATTAAGCCTCGGCCTTAGTACCCCGAGGTGTGTCTGTCTGTGGCATCGTATTATCCCGAACGGATAAACCGATTTCGATTTTGGTTCTTTTTGATGAGGAGTTTTTTGGTATATATTTATTTATTTATAATTTTATTGTACACCACATAAAAAATAATACAGTAAAATAAAAACGAAATATAATGTGAAGTACATCGGGCGGTCTTATGACTAGTTAGCCATCTCTTCCAGACAACCCTGTCTTGGGAGGAGCGGAGGTTGAAATAAAGAAGTTGGTGTAGCTTCAATATACTTGTGGGCTTCTCCCACATATTCTACAACAAATACACACACACTCATACATTTAAATATTTACACAATCACACACCTTTCATACAAAACATACAAACATAAATAAACAATAAATTACACTAAAATACTAACCAACCAACTCACGCGCAGTCTCATTGCCGGGCCTATTGTTCTCGATCAGAGTCATTAGCTAATTACCTCGTAAGATGCCCAATGCACCGCCCGCAGACGTCAGTCGATGCCAAGCCGCTATCATATACGCAAGGTGTACGACTACTTGCCGTCACGCGTACGCTATCTCGCACTTATTTCTATAGCGTTAAAGTTCATTTTCCTCTGCACTATAATTACGATTCATTTCATTGTTACTTATTAATTTGCTGTTTCACCTTCTTGTCTTAGCATTGCAGTGAACTGTTTTGTGTTAAATTTGTGTGTGAATAAACTTTAATATTGTTGTCGAACAATTATTATTCATTTAACACATATACCCACTTATGTACTAAATATGAATTTTAATATATTACAATCGAATACTTATACACCTATATATACCTATGTACCATTGATATTATATAATATGAATACATACAATTATAATAAACTAATAAATTTTCTAAGGTTGTAATAAACTACATATACCATACATACATTTAATAAATAAATATTAATTGATAATGAATAATGTCATCTAGTTATTAAGATTGATTTAGTGGTAAATCGTTCCATAAGCTAATGGCTTGCACAAGAAGGCACAAGAAGCTTAAGTTTTGCGTGTAGATCTCAACCCAGAAGGATTTTCTACAAATTTAAATATTTCCTTCAAGTATGAGGGTGCGTTTGGGCTAAATAATACACAGTACAACAGACTAAGAATGGGCAGCCACTTGAGCTTTGAGCGAAATTCTGATACATGGTCATATTTGCGTAGGCAGAATATGAACCGAATAGCGAGAATATGAAGACACTCAAGCTTATTAAGTTGGTCCTCGGTTAAATCGGAATAGCTTGCATCTGCATAATCGAGAATACAAGGTCCAATAACGATGAAATCAAAATGAAAAATAAAAAATGTTTACCTGCTGCTTTTATTTAAAACTGATTAATTCTATTTCAATGAAGCTACCTGTCTTGTTAATTCCATAACACGCCAATAGATGTAGTGACTATGTGCGTTGAAATATCAAAGAACCAAGATCTCTGCCAGTGATATATAAGTAAATATAGTACAATAGAATAATTAAACTATAATACTATTTAGTATTGCTTATATTAATTAACCAGTGCGCATTGGACTTGACAGCACTGCTAATTGGATATAAATAAGATAATTTTCCTTTATTATTATATAATTGATAAAGATAATCTTTATTATTATATAATTGATTTTGTTCTATCTGTACAGACGTACCAACCGCATTGCGGGTTGTATCTCCCAACACTGAGCTTAGTTTAAAGATATAATAAAAGTTTTACTTGCTCCTCATTCGGTGTTTATGTATATATACGAAAGCTACCTTTAAAAGAATAATTGAGAAATATCAAATGTATGTATATAGTATATCCTTTATTAGATAATTAACATCATCCTAGTCATAGAGTTTGGATAGTAACTAACCAACTACCAATACTACAAGTGCGACCTGTTAGATCCCTCAAAACGATTCCTTTAAGCCCAACAAATTATAATGCTCATATAGAAATAATTTAAAGCAAATTATTTCTATATAAGCATTACAAACGTGCAAAAAAATCATTTCGATACAAATAAAAGTAAGCTAAACTTGACTCCCGAAATGACATTATCCCTTGCTATTACATATGAAGCTCATAATTATTATATATAAAAATCTCGTGTCACAGTGTTTGATATCGAACTCCTCCGAAACGACTTCGCCGATTTATTTGAAATTTTCTAAGTATCTGGTAGGTCTGAGAAAAGCTATTTATATAAACCCACAAAAAATGTTTTGTGGTTAATTTGAGACTGGAGACCAGGACAGAGTTCTATCTCAGCTATAAACCAACCGTAACAAGTTAGTACAGCGCCGAGTTAGTTAATTGATGAGGTAGAACGCTGTTTATATCACTTAGCTCCTTTAAAATGTTATACGACGTAAGACATCAAATTCATATTTTTAAGGTTTACAAAATAGCCTACGACCTATACTTACCCGTTTTTAAATCCCTAGGTAATACGGATGGCCCACTAGCAATAATATATTTGGTAAAACAAAAATATTGTTTCACTAGAGTTAGTCGCTGGTTAAATGATAGCAGCTACGAAATAACAGCTACGGTATCAAAGTGCTACGCCGTAGCAATTAGAGAAACTACAACAGCGTAGTATATTTGTTTCTGTCATTTTACTGATATTTTTTAACTATTTTGTTTATTGTTCAGCTTGGACGAGAAGAAATTCTGCTGTGAAAATTAATATTAGCCCCAGAGAAATATTTTTTTAAAGGAGCAATTTTGGCGGATAAGAATAAAGATGTGAATGACTTTAACTTTATAATTCAGAATTGAATCGTTGGTACTTTGCATCCATTCAAATCTATTGATTATAAAAAAAAACGAGGATGAAGCTAATTATCCAACTGAAATTTTAAACTTCTTGGGTGTGCCTGGCTTACCACCGCAAACTTTACAACTAAAAAAGAGCTTGGTATTCATGCTTCGAAATCTAAACCAACCAAGACTATGTAATGAAACGCTCTTGGTGAGAAGAAAACTGATTAGTAATGTGATTCAGAAAAAAGAGAAATGTAATTCAGAGAAAAGTTTAAAGATGAGTTAATTCTCATTCCGAGGATTCCAATGATCCCAACGGATATACCGTTTGAATTTAAACTAATTCAGTTCCCGAATCGTCTTGCCTTTGCTATGGCGTTTAACAAATCACAAAGCCAATCCTTGACTGTTGATAACATTCGCTTTATTTGTTCTTGCGCCTGATAAAAAAAAACAAAAGATGTAGTTTATCACAGGGTTCTTCAATGAAGGGTCATTCAGGGTCTATCAATGAAGAGAATTAAACCGAGTGCATCCCATGCTGCATAATATGTACATTGTACATAGTTTAATTCAATCATATCTGTAACATGATATTCTTAACTGTTAGACGGTCCGAAATTCAACGGATCAGCTAGTTTAAACTAAATAATTAAAGTGTCCACCTGAGTAAGAAATAGATAATATAACAATGGTTAAACTTCAAATTTCATTTATTACAAAACTAAGATCTTCCCGCGACTTCGTCCGCGAAAGATATAGAGGAGTATGAGACAATAATATTCAGACATTGAATCATTTTATTCTTTAACTAGACGACCCGCGTGACTTTGTCCGCGTGATGCTCCGCTCCTATTGGTCTTAGCGTGATGATAGCCTATAGCGTTTCTCGATAAATGGGCTAAAAAAATAATTTTTCAAATTGGTTCAGTAGTTCCTGAGATTAGCGCATTCAAACAAACAAACTCAACAGCTTTATATATTAGTATAGATTTAGTTAGACACTAATCCTACCTTTAAATCCAGGTTATAATGTGTATTTGATTTTATTCTAATCTGTTTAGCTGTCTGTGTGTGTGTATGATAGAATAACAGACACTAAATAATCTGAAGAATTCAATATAATATTACTGGACTAAATAAGATTCAAATGTAACATTTTTAAATATATACTTTACACAATTCACAATAACTTATAAATATTGGTATATATAAAATACAGTTAAACATGGATAAATCGAGTAACTCGATCGATGTGAAACTATATATAAGCGTGTACCAGACCTCGAGTCAGATTAGTGATAGAGCGAACTAACTACATTACGCACTGAAGGCAATGCAATATTATAGATACATGAATATCTTAAATTACAGTAAACTTAATTAAGAACTTGACTATATATGATAATTTTTCTACAACAGTTTCACACAAAGCCTAAACTCAGTAGATCAACTTTTAAAAATTTTCAACAGTTTTTGACTTAATCTGACATTATGTCTAAAAGATTCTTCCTATTCTCAATATTATAGGAGCATTTATAATATGAAATATCAGTGTCTATTATATTTAATTTTATTGTATACTACATGCTAATATTAGGTCTATATTGACTAGAGAGAACTAAGTGTTAGTAGATAACTTTTCAGTCAAATAATTCGGCTAAGTGCGAGTAAGGAACTCTCGCACTGAGGGTTCAATTAAGGGACAATACTAAAATATCATCAAAAGTAATATTATGGAGCGTTTACTTCTAACATTAGTAACGCGTGTTTCAATATAATTAATCGCCTTTCTCTGTGTACAGCTTCCATTTATAATCAATTGACATATTTATAATTAATTATAAAATGAATTTAAGAAGACGTGAAAATTTATTTTCAGTATTATTTTCAACTTGATACCTCTACGCGTTTCTGAGTCTTGACAGACAGACAGACGCAGAACGAAATAAATGAAATGAAATACAATCTACGTAGTGTTAGTGCGTAAAGGCTCTAAGAAATACCAACCTAATAATGCAATAACCAACGCACGCATGTAAGTGCATAGCAACATGAATCATGAGATTACCTTTAACAAGATATGCTGACCCTTACTACCTAAACAAAGTTCATTTTTCAATATTTAATAATATTTTAAGATAAATAAGAGGAAGGAAAGTAAAGGATAGTAAACACCTACTTATATATAATTGTTATTTTATATACATTTACCAAGTTATTATTAAGTTATGAAAATTATGAAAAGAATGGTATAGTGAAAATAATAAACATGAAAATTCGAATGTTTGAATGTTTGTAAGTGAATCACACAAAAACGGCTGTTCTGATTTCAATACAATTTGCCATACAGCTTTTAATAATCTGGATTAGCACATAGGCTACTTTTTATCCCGGAAAAGTTGGTGATGGTGATGTCGGGGCGGATCGATTAGTATGCCATAAAAATATCAAAAATATTGGTTACTCTTACTTGCTTACTGACTAGTTAGTTACTCTTTTTGAGTATGTTAATAAAATCATCAAAAAAGGTATAAATAGAATTAGAAATGCAATAAAAGGTTTATTAAACTTAAAAAAGAAAGTGTAAATTCCAAAATGCAGTGAATTGTGTATTTTCAGTGTTCGAGACGACTCAAGATACCATTAAGCTAGACAATGGTTTAAAGTACTTCTAAGCGTCTGTTTACAAAGATTTTTAAAGACATATTTTTAAATTTGAACCCTATTTCTATAATCTTAGGGTTCTCAAGTTTTCAGAGTTGTTTATGAAGTATTTATCCGGTTGTTCTAGCCAGTCGAGAGATGGCGCAACAGGTAGCCCTTTAAAATTCCTGAACAATAGGTGCTACTATTAATTATGTGGAAAACAAAGGCAACGGAAAATGATTGTTTTTAAATAACAGGTTAAGTAAGTATTTTTTTTATTAACATACATAAGTACAATAAATATTTTAGAAACATAAAACATAAGGTCTGAATTTCATTAAGGTTTTTTTTAATAAATTGTAATAAGAAATATATTCTGATTTGGAAATTCAAAAAATAAATTTGTTTAAAAAATAGCGTTACTTATATAACAAAACTGTGCACCTTTAATATCTAAATATTTAGTTGCGTTTTATAATGTTTTTGTAAGAATAATATATCCGAAGTTTCTTGTTCATTGCAATTGAAGTAAAGATAAAATCCTTGGCTTGTTTTTCTACAAATACATCTGGAAGATTTTTCCTGATCTTTACTTTCAACTTAGAAACGGAGTATAGTGCTTTTACTCTGATATTGAGATTTATGGACAAATAGCAATAACAGAAATCATTTCATTTATTTGTTCCATTAAATAGATGAAATTTTACTTGAAATATATGATGGAAATAATTAATTTTTATAGATATACTATTTCCATTATATATTTCAAGTATAATATATTAATTATTTTATCTCCTCAGGTCATTTGATAACAATTGCGATACTAACAAACTTCAATACAGGTGCTTTAGAAAAAATAATTTGGCCATTGAGTGTGGAACTCGCGCTTTGAGGGTTCCGTACAATTTAATAAAGGGACAAACACTATCAAATTTTGATTTTCGTTTCCGGTTTAAAATATTATCAAAAATAGTATTGGGGGGCATTTATTCCCGACATTAGTAATATTTAAATTGACATATTTATAATTACTTACAAAATAGTATAAGAAAATATGATAAAACATTTTTAACAAAAAAAAATGCAATAAAAAAATTATTTCACTAAAATAATTTTAAAATCGGTGAACATATATCAATAAAATAAAATTGTCAAATATAGGACCTCCTTCTTTTTTTGGAGTCAATTAAAATCATTAAAATATTTAACAAGTTGTCATTAACAACATGTCATATCGTCAACAGCTGTTGCCAAGTTTCGCGTATATTTACGCGCTTACTAACTTTAGATTAATTTTACACGATATGTTTGCGATTTTACCAACATTAGAATATGTTATAAATATAAACGTCCGCGGCACATATTTAAGCCCTGATGAACGCTAAGCTTTGAAGGTCTTGAAAATTTGAGTAAAAAGAAAAGGTGCGTTAATTTAAACCTTATTTCCCAGTTTAAAAATATAAAAATTTAATAAATTATTTCTATCTTGAAATAAATTTATTTAAAGTTTTTAAATTTCAATTTCATAAAATTAAACTCGTTAACTAGAGTAGAGTACAAATATTGTATAACATAGTCAAATATTAAAGATAGACTTACATGTTTAGTATTAATTTCAACTTGATAACTTCACGTATTCTTCAAATAATGCGTCAAAACCTACATCTATTAAATACCATTTTTTTCTTGATGTAACTACAAATTTCCAATTAACAGATTTTTCTCCATACTAGTGCTATAAGGCCTTACTTATTGCCAAAAAAACATGTTCCTAGGTCAAAAGACAAAGCCTGGGAATTTCGATTTATCTCGAATATCAATATTACAATACATGAGATAAAAGCGGCTGCGGGTTTTCATTAAATTGACTTAGCAGTTTGATATTTTTACATATTTGATGAACAAGAGATTAGAATATTTTGTATAAATTTCAACTTGATATCTCCACATTTTTCTGACAAATGGGGTCTTGCGTGACAGTAAAAAAAAGTAAATTTTGTAGTGTTGTAGAAAAAAAATTATATTTTTTCAATTTTATCCTTTATTTGTGCTATGAGACCTTACTTCATGCTAAATTTCACGACGCTAGGTCATTGGGAAGTACCTTATAATTACATGAGTGACCAAATTAACGGTCATATCTCTTCAGTGCGTGGACTTAGAAGTTAGATTTTTTGCCAGCCGCAAAGGACCGCAAGTTTGAGTATTTGATATTAATTTCAGACAGATAGAGGGACAACGAAGTGATCCTTTAAGGGTTCCTTTTTTCCTTTTAAGGTACGGAACCCTAAAAAAGCTTTTTAGGTTCAAATCAAAAATGTATGGGATTAACAGAAGATTAAGAAAAGATCACGTGTCTTACAATCGGAAAAAGAAAATTAACACCAAATGTAGAATTGCTCAATGTAGGCATACGAAAGAGACGATAAATAAGTATTTTCATACTAATGCTTAGTAAAGTGACATTTTTAACAATTGTCAACACTGCGATGTCGACAATTGCGGCGATTTCAATCGTTAGGTATAAGATACAGTTACTGTCAATTTTAATTCATGAATGATAAAGCAATTAGAACTAAAGATGAGTCGCTTCAAGGCGATTGCCACTTTTGCGAAGCCCCAAGATTTTTATAGTATTTTTATGTACATACATACCTATTTATTGTTATCTAATATTTTTTATAACAGTAATCCTTACAGTGTTTTTCATGATCATTTTTTGAGACCCAGATCAATATATAAAATCTAAAAAATGTTAAGTAGTAATAATTGGCTATTATGTTAAATACAAAAATCTTGTGTTATTTAAATGGTTTGGCTGATTTTTTTTGTTTATATTTGGTAATATATATATGGTGATAAGAAATTAATTTACATGACAAGACAACGTTTTTTCTCTTGTATATACACGCACATTTATTGCAATAGACTAAACTAATTTACTTTAAGTTTTACATAGGATTCAAATTTATTTTAATTATGTGTATAATTATTTCACTAAAACGTTTATTAATATAGCAAAGGATGTTTTCCCAATTTAGTGCAATATTTCGCTCACCCAACGCTTTTGAAAACGATTCAATTTACGTAAGTACTTGTACACAACAACAAATTCAAATTTATATTTTAGCCTGTATAATAAGTAATACTGAGTAAATTTTATCTATTTTGCTTATTTTAAACACGTTACATAATAGTAGATATTTTTTTAAGGTTCAGGGGAAACTAATTAGTAAAACTGATTTTAGTAAATTAGTATTCAAAGACAATATTACTTTAAAAATACTTTTGATTGTTTGTATTGGTACTAGGTCCTGTTAGCAACACTGTTTATGAAGTAGTAGTAGCGGTAGATCATTTTATATTATTACAAGTATACCGACGTGAAGACAATATATAACCTTTAGTCCGATAGATTAGTCTCAGTCTCTCTGGTGTTTTCGTGCAGTGAACATGGAGGTTAGTGTTATAGTGTTGTGATTAAGGTTACCCTTCTCGAGGTCCACGTAAGTTTACTTTATTATCTATTGTCGTTAGCAAGGTCGAGTGGTGGAGGTGAGAGTTAATATATTATGAAAGAGCTCTTTAAACCTGCTCCTGGGTCTCAAGCCCCAGGTACCGCTCGCCTCAGTCTAAATTGCATGTGTATACGTATTGCTGTACAGTAGTGGGTATCATATTTCTCTCCATGTTTATAGCAGTCCCTGTAAGTTTATTGCCTAGTGAACCTGCTCCTCAAACTGGGTCACAAGCTCAAGGTATTACTCGGCTTCCTGTCTAAATTAAATGTTAATAGGTAAGGTATTTATAATTTTAACTACCTATCCGCCCCGAGTTGAACCAGCTCTCGCATGATTTTTCTGCTATAATATAGAATATAAAACAAAAAAAAAAGATTTTTTCTTAGAACAAGGAGACAATGGTGAAAAAAGTGATAACATTAAGTAGAATAAAAATAGACACAAATGAAAATAAAACAATGTACACTAAACTACAACTAAAAACTTATCTAAAAATAACCTACCTCTTGAATGACTATCTATTAATGAAACATCATCACGACCCGACAATGGCCTACTGCTAAGCTGGGTCTCCTCAGAACGAGGAGGGTGTTAGGCCATAGTCCACCACGCTGGCCCAGTGCGGGTAGACTTCACACACCTTTGAGACTTTAGGGAACTCTCAGGAGTGCAGGTTTCCTCACGATGTTTTCCTTCACCGTTAAAGCAAGTGATATTTAATTACTTAAAACACATAACTCAGAAAACTCGGACCTCCCGAGTAAGACATCGGAAGTCTCAACCGCTGGGCCATCACTGCTTGATCTAAGCGTATAGACAGCCAAAGCGACTTTGTTTTATGCAATGTAAAGATATTTTTTTACCAAATAATATGTTTATACAGATTTTTTTTAACCATTTGATACGTATAACTTAACTTTAACGTTATTTATTTATCTCCATCTATTAGGACAATAATATACAATAATTGTTATTTTTGAAGTCGGTGCCAGCCAGGTGAACAGACGTGTTGTGATATAGAATAGTAATAGGTATATCTATCGAACGAACCTGTAACGAAATAGTGTGTACGATTGTACTATTTTAATACGACTACTATACTATTACTTAGCAACTTAGCACACTTGTATCATAATGTACTATAATCTTCCTCATCAGTTCCACTTCACCAAATGATAAATTCTGAATGCAAATGCTTTTAACCCTTCTGAAAATATCAAAATAACTATATGTGTGCCTAAAACTTTTGAAGAGATCCCTCAATTCCTCAAGGATCCCATCATCAAAATTGGATTTTGAAAAGAATGGGACCAATCTGTAAGTATATCCTACCAAATACAAAAAGAAATTTCAAATTCGGTTCATAAACGACGGAGTTCTTAGGTGACAGACATAAAAAAATTAATAAAAAAAATACAACCGAATTTATAATCTCCTTGTTTTTAAGTCGGTTAAAAATAATTCACTACTTGATATTGAAAGAATATGAATTATTTACAAATTCACAATATTTTATTTGAGCGCCATCTTATAGGAAACGAGTGAACTTTTTAAAATTCAGGTTGCGTTGTAGACATGAGTTCGCTACATGTTATTACTTCTATATTATAGGAAACTTATTTATTTCCGGTTACGTAAACGTAAAAAATACACAAAAAGAATCCTATGTTTTATAATATATAGAGAAACTAGCGACATTCTCCACTTTCTCTATATTTACTTCTAATAGTGCAATTGAAATTGCGAACATAGAATTTTTGTTCAATACCGTTACTACTAGCAATACTGTTACTAATGGTAACGATTAATTAGCTACATGTATTTATTGTTTATTTTAAAAATACTCAGCTCCAAAATTTATGCTATTTTTTATTATACACTGCCACAGATCCGCTAGATCTGTGGCAGTTTTGCGAAGGATTTCGTGAAGTGAATATTGACTTAAATATAAATTAATGAATCATTATTGAGTATCATGTGTGTCTGGTAAAACGATTGTTAGATTGTTCCTGTCTAAATGGTATGTCCTAAAAGGTGTGGTTTTATTTTATCGTACTAGCCGACCTGCGGCTTGTCCACTAAGAGAATAACAAATTACACATATAGACCTTCCTCTTTAATCA
This sequence comes from Limenitis camilla, assembly GCA_905147385.1. NCBI lineage: Eukaryota > Metazoa > Arthropoda > Insecta > Lepidoptera > Nymphalidae > Limenitis > Limenitis camilla. The sequence continues at coordinate 2,542,484 of LR990224.1, forward strand.
CTCCGTCTATTGGTAAACAGATCTAAGCATGCATACAGCGACCCGTCCCGGCTTCGCCCGGGTGAAATTTTACACGTTTATCGTACCGTAACCGCTATGTCCCTGCATTTTAAATCTGTAATATCTTCGAAAATATTTATTTAAATTACATGCTATAAAGGGTCATATTAATTTAAATTAAATGCACAATGTATTTAAGGTACCTAATTGGATAAGGATTAATAATGTTTTGTTTAAAATCCCTTCGTAAATAAGCAATTATTTCTCGTAAAAAGTAAAGGATAAAAGATGGTTTTTGTGGGTTATCCCTAAGAGATACACATATACTATTGCCGACTTTTTTGTAGCCCTTTTTAAGGTGTATAATACTGTAGTACATTATTTTGATCTATCTCGTAGGGTTCACCAGCGTTTGCAATGTAAGCGGAAAAAAAATTATTTATTTACGACATCACATTAAAGACCTCTTATTATCAGTATTTATCTAATATACTAAGTTATACATTATACATATAAACATACATACATAACATATCCAATGCTTAGTTTTAAAGATCTAAGCATACTTAGGGACAGACTGACACACCGGGAAGCGAATTTGTTTTATACTATGTAGTGATAAGAATTTCATTTATTAATTTTTCTTTATTTGTTCTCAAAGTTGACTTAGCAAAACTATGCAGGTTCAAAACTAGGCTATAAACTAAAAGTTTTCTTAATTTCAATTGTAATCTTAGAAAGTGGTTCCCTGGAGTTATGAAGGAGTTCTAACTTATTAATGGAAATTCGGTCACGCTAATATCAAATTAGTGTTTCTGACCGCAAAATACTTTGACTATTAAGACTATGGGAGCTATACTGCAATGTAATGTAATCTAGAAGGAAGCCGAGTAGCGCTTGGGGCTTGAGACCCAGGAGCAGGTTTAAAAACGACTGTTATAACCATAAACTTTCACTTTCACAGTTCAACCTCGATACCAAATAATAATTAATTTAATCAAGTAAGCGTTCTTAAATTATTTTAAGGGAGGTTTTAAACATTAACATGGCAACATAGGCCTACGACCCCATCTGTTATTATAGTGGGAATAGATGAGGGGGTTTTTTGCATTATAAAAGGGATGACTTTTACGTTACAGTTTGCTGAAGAAGTGTTAAATATTAGAGTCAGAAGGTCGAGTTACTGGTAGTAGAAAGGCCTTTTAATCCCGCTCTTTGGTCGCAATCCCCAGGCACTGCTCGGCTTCCATCTAGATTGTGTATTTTTATAGTTATTGAGTGAGCTTTTATTATTTATCAAATTTTCTTCAGACCGGATAAATTAAAATAATAAGGTAAAATAGTAGGAACCGCTTGCCAATCAAGATTTTTTTGTTGAGTGTAATATACTGCTAAAAGGAAATATGTTATATTCCGGACCTCTTAAAGGCTAAGTGATTTTGAATTCATGACCTCGTGAACAAACTGCAACATGAAGAGCAAAATATTTTAAAGTACTACCTACTTAGCAATGAGTTGGACGTGTTGAAAGTTGGCGTTTGACATTTTCAGAACATTAACTTTGCAATATTATGTTGTATTATTTATATTTAAAAAATAGTAACATACCATCAGGTATTTATATATATTTATGTCATATCGTACCTCACTCATATATATTTTCATAGATTAAAACTAGGATTCGATACCTCAAATCCAATAGATAAAATAATTGTAGGATCACGACACCTTTATCCCAGGAATGGGGCAAATTTAATAAGGTACAGTTAGCAATACTGTTTATAAATAAGTATTTGTATTTTATTTTCTTATTTAAAGTAGAAAATATATAACTTTTCAATCAGATAGGATTGAGCCATTTTGTCAAGTGGTGTCGCGCAGAGTACATATTAGTGTATTGAGCCTAATAGTGTAGAGTGCTTTGGTGGCGTGGTGTTAACATGCTCAGGATATAATAATAATTTGCGCAGTATAATAGCTCCCATAATCTTGATAGTACTTTCAGTAAAGGAAAATATAATAAAATCATAAAACATTTTTAGCCTTAATAATTATTAAAATAATCGAAAGTGAAATTGATTTTGAATAATAAAAAAGAATTGACTAGATAACATTTGTTTTCATAATAAAAAAGTCTGAATTAACGAACTCATTACACGTTCCCAAGTTCCGTAAGATATCTGTTTTGCATATCATAAAAACAAATGTGGTAATAATACTTATCAGTGAATTTGTGGAGCTTCTTCCAGTTTATTTTCTTTTATGTAGCTCGTTTGGACGGGAAACAACTTGTGATATAATTGTTTTCTTTGATTTGTTTGTTTCTTTCCAACACAACACAATTGCGATCCCTTACGCGACCTCAAAAACTTTTAATCTGTATCAAAAACATTTCTATATATTAGAGATATAGTGTGTATGTGGTGAACTCCTCATAAATGGCTGAACATAACTTTTATGTATTTAGTCAATTTAAATATAAAGCCAAGTAGTTGATAACATTTCAAAAATACTGTTTCTTTATTCATCTGGCCCGTGTTAAAAAAGTACCTTTGATTGCTTTGTTGATTCGTTTCGGAGAAAAAAAAAAATAAAAACAAAAATGTGATGACGTCACATATACGGTGGAGTAAGAGAAATAACCGAATATATGACATCATTTGGCGTTTACGTCTTTTTAGAAAAGATTAAAGTTCAAAATTGTTTTTAACAATTACCTGGCTCATATTTTGAAAAAATTAAAAATACGCGTCCATTTATTTTTTCTTCTAGTTTCACATAATATAATAATATAGATATGTTAAAAATATGAAATGTTGTCAATTGAATACTATTTAAATATCTTAAATAAATCAGTTTTCTATAATTATAGAATAGTTTTTGATAACGATTTAAATGTTGATCATAGCTATAGATTTAGTAAATCGTTTTTTCATAAAAAAATAAGTAGCTAAAGTCCAGAACATTTATTTTTTGGATCAGAAATATAAATAATATCTTGCGAATCGGCCGTGAGTGAGTGTAATAGTAATAAACATACTCAGACGGGTAAGTATCCAATTAGATGCTTGCAGGAGAACAACTTAAGTAGAATTTATTATTAACGTCCTACAGTAACAAACACAGCGTAAAAATTATTGGAGTATACAATATATATTTTGTGTATACTTAAGTATTGAACTAAATGCATGAACCATTAAAACATGAATCTTGAATAATATTTGATAAATGTAGCTATTTCATTAAAAAGATTGTCGGCCATTTATGAAAAAAATTATATCACATTTATTCGTAGTAAGGAAATATGTTTTTTTTTATATGATATGCTAAAACGTAGTCATTATGTGTAGGCAAACTGGGGGATGTGACCCATGTACAGGTTTTATACATGATCATAACTCTCATTATCTACCTATGTATAATATATTAACCCGAAAAATGAAAATAATTTTTCGTGATAGTCGGATTTGCAAAGTAAGTCGGAGGAAAAACGGTCGAACTAAAGCGTTTCTTAAGAATGCTGACTTAACGATGAGAGATATATGAGTCATAAAATTGCGGGTAGAGTATGAATGAATAAATGAGCAAGTATGCGAGTGAGCGAGTGAACAGTTTGAATACAACTTGAAGAAGCGAGAGCGGGTCTGCTATTTATGAAATAAAGCTAACGACTCATGTTTGTCCTCGTCCTCACATGATCAGTGTATAACACTTCGTCTGATATTGAGTTTTAAGTACTCGTCAAACTATCTCAGCTCTATCAGTAAAAATATGTTTTCGTTCTAACTAACAGCCAATCAAAGGCGAACTTAGATGTATCGAACAGATAAAATACATCGTTTCCTCAACCAAAGATGTTGGGGGTACTCTGAAGCATATTTTCGCATCCATTATTATTTTATTATAGAAATTCCAAGTAAAGTCAGCTGATAAATTGATGTTCGCTGGAAATCTGCCAGCTTGTTCTATCTCGAAACCTTGCAATGCAGACCAAGTACACTGTGACATCGTACTAATATAATAAATGATAAAATTTGTATGTAGGTATTTGTTTGATGTAACAGTTACAAAATTCACAGATTTTTAAGTAATATAAAACAAAGTGAATTTGTTTACCATACCCGTTATCCGTACGCTTAGATCTTTTAACTACACAACAGATTTTAGTACGGTTTTCACCATTAGACAGGTTGATTCAAAAGGAAGGAATATCTTCTACATATATAAAAAACAAAGTCGGGTTTGTTCGAACACTTATAACTCGAGAACAGCAGTCTCCTTCCCAAATAGTAGAATATTAACAAAATTGGAAAATTGACGAAAAAATTAAATATAAAACATTTTCCCATAGAAAACGGGAAAGATGGGTTTTGTAACTGTCAAAAATTTAATGTTCATCCCGTCGATACGGTAAACTCTCCCCTCAACTTAAATGACGCATTTAGTTAATGGTTTCGAATCGACAACATGTATCCACTATATTCAGATAATGATGTATTTGTCAGTAAAGAAAAATTATTGACAAAAAGTTAAAGTTATTAAAGTATTGTAAAGCATATTTGATGATTCCACCTTAATTGTAATTTTTTACTGGATAAAAAGTAACTGTGTCACTATTTTATGTAGTATGTCACTATACTAAGTAGTATTGATTACATAGTATCTATAATATTAGTATTGATGGTCAAACTAGAGCTTGGTTTTGGCTCGCCATTGTACAATAATTAATACAACTATTTCTCGATAATTACTATAATGGCAATATTAATATTGTCAATATACAAAATAACGTGATTAAATTAATTTAAAAAATGGGTCTACGAGTATTTTAAGAGACCTGTTCCCACTTCTATGTTAAATAAAACGGTCATATATTCTACTAAAAAAGTTTATGATCGCCATATTATTCTAGAACTGTGTAGATTAATTCTATCAATAAAAAATCGGTTAAATAGTTCACGATATTATCTCCTAACTATAAACTAAAGATTAGTTCAAACACTAAAAACCTTAATTTTTTACTACTAACATTGGAACGGGAAAGAATATTAGTTTAATAATTTGTTTTGTTTTACCTCTTTGAAGCGAAGGTGATTTACATTTAAATTTGTATTTATATTAAAATAAAGAATGGTGTTTTTAAACATTTCATTAAGATTAAAGTAATTTTTGTTTTGCCTACGAATTAGCTACGATTGGTAGACCCTCTACGAGCTTATATTTTTACTAATTTAAAATTTGAAAATTGTTGAAATAAAATAACGCGTAAAAATTTTCAATAACTCGCCCGAAGTAACGAATATAGCGAGTTGTGACGTCATTCAATCATATATCTTGGACCACTGATATCGAATAATGGCGGATTCGCGGAAGAGATCAAAACAGGTCCGTCATAAATCGGCTTGGGAAAATATGGAGAAGCGGAAACATCACACAAGCCACTAAAATACGACTTGTCAGAGCACTAGTGTTTCCCATATTTCTTTATGGTGCCCAAACGTGGACTTTAAGAGAAAGTGAGAAAAAAAAGATAGACGCTTTAGAAATGTGGTGTTGGAGACGAATTCGTCGATAGGACTCAGTTCCGAACCAACGCCTCAATCTTCGAAGAACTGGACATAAAACAACGTCTTTCTTCCATCGTTCAAGGTCGTATTCTCACTTTCTTTGGACATATTACACGTCGAGAGGATACCTCTATGAAGCGACTCGTGGTTTAGGGCAAAATTGAAGATACGAGGGCCGGAACTCCTGTCATGACCACGACCACCCTGGCAAGAGTGTGACGATAGAGAAGAAGAAAAATTTTCAAAAGATTTTTTCACACTTATATAGAATAAAATTTCTCCTAAATAATACAATTTATAACTTGAATTAATACTTAGGCTAAAAGGTTCCTTATCATAGAAAGGAGTTTCTTTGTAAAATATTGTAATAGTATTTGACTATACCTATAACCTGAAATAACATAAAGGATACTTTGTGCAAGCAAATTCAATTCACTCTGGAGCTATTTCAAACGTTTTTCCATTACTCTTAGGTAAATTTAATTTAAACTTAAATATTCTGAATCTATTTTAGGAACCGGAACAGAGATAATCGGGAAGTGTGTACTCTACTACTACATAACGAATTTAATGTTAGAGCTTTGCTACTCGTACGCGCGCCAACCTATCGTCAACACCATCACACGATGATAAAGAGGAATTTTAGACTCTACTACATTTTATGTGAGAAATATCACTTATTAACATATAGAAATACATATAATAGTTAACTACACTATTAATACTCGCTATATAAAATTACTTGTCAGAATCTATCAAGACAGAGTAAATATTAGCAATCAATCATTTAATATCTAAACTATCTTTTTTGTTCTTGTGATAGGTAAAATGGTAATTAACTTATAACATGAAGATAAATTGTGTTGCCAAACATCCACAACAGCTCTCATAAAAACCGCAAAAGTTTGCCACCTACTGGTATCTGTTTGCTTGGGTTAAATAATTCAAAATATAATATACATATAATAACAGAATAAATCCTATTAACAACTACTAAAACTTCCTATTTAAAATCTCCTTTTGACTGAGCTCAGCTATGTTATAATAGAAGTCATATTTAAACTCGTAAACTTATTTAACATAAGTTTAACAATTGTGCAAGTTTTGAAGCCAAACTAGAACTAATTGTAACCTAAACTATAATATTAGGTTTTGAAAATTTCTACGAGATCATCTGAATTCGGAAGGTTTGTTGGAATTGTAGCAACTGGAGTAGATTGAAATTAAAAATAACTATACTTACCTTATGCGAAATAGTGAACCTAGTAGTTACTAAGTTCTTAATAAACTTATTTTGTGTGATGTACATACCTGCAAACAAAGAAGAAAAATATTAATAAAAATATACTACAATAGCTAAACTAAAATATATGATAAAAATGCATTAAATTCAAGTGTATGAGAATACTTCGAGTTGGAGTTAATTAACGTATCGAGGTTATATAAAAACCTCTATTGAAAGGGTTGCCCTCAATCAAGTTGCATTGATAGAGAGCTTCTAGGGCAGTGTAACGCCTTATATCAGTGTAAAACCCGTAACTAAAAACATTAAAGTGATAGAGAAGTTTGTAGAACCTATATAGTTAATTTTTTCTATAGGCTAAAATTCGACTGAATACCAATAGTGATTTGTGCTTGCAACACTATTGATATCGTTTAATTGGCTGGAGTTTCCCATTGGTTTAATTTAAAAATATTCCTACTAACTCGATAAATCTACTATTTCTATATCTACCCTATTAAAGTAGTTTCAAGTGTTTTTAAAACTGCTTCTGGGTCTCAGTGCCAGGCATTTTTCGTCTCGCTTATATTTAAGTGTTGCCTAGTAGTAGAGTGTAATGTTTATTTTAATTAATTTAATGTAATTCTAATGCATATTGTATAAAAATATTTGCCTTTCCTTCTCTATATAAATTTTATCTGTGCCAACTTTCATATTTCGCCGTTAACGTAATTTTATTTAAAATATAATAAGTTTTGCTACAATTATTATATATACAAGTAAAATTAGATTTATTATAATTAACAGTAACTGATATATTCATATAATGGCGGTAAATATGGAAACTGACGTAGGAATTTAAAACAAAATTAAATTATGCAACTATTTCATTTACATGAATTTTTACTCTGAATATTTTTGTCAAACTGAATCAAAAGAAGTCATTTGCAATTCATACATTCATCAGTCTATTTTAAACACATTTAAGGAAAAACATTATGCTATAGTTAGATGTTTACGATATGATTGTTATTCTCATCAAAAATATCTTTTCAAAATTTTTGTAAACTTTTTTAGTTGAAGTTAAATATTTATATGATAAGTTAAAACATTGTTGAAAAGGTAGTACAAGTAGCATATGCTTGGCCAATTGAATGAATGAGCATAAATTTTCTACTTCATAGTACAAGCAATTTTAATATAATCAATAAAATGTGAATTCACGGTTTTAATACCAAAGCGCAATATCAGGAATGTTCAAACGAAAAATAAAACAGAAAAAATGACGAACTGACAAATAGCATACCAAATGGTGGCCAAATTGATTGTTTTGATATCTCCTTTTTGCGAAAGTAATGAACATTGTGGAAAATATTAAATGATATGTATAAAATGATTATCCAGTCATGTTCAAGTTATGTTCATCTCATATTAAACAGATCAAAGGGCCTTAAAGTGTTGGCTATGGCTCCACATAGACCTTGCAAAGGTCAGGCAGGAAAGCTTTCAATGAATAAAATAGGAAGTAAACATTGGGTTGAAGAAACGGCATTCACCTTATGGTGGCCAAGTCGCTGCACTGCACATCTGGCGCCGGCAGTTTGCCAAACCTGGATATTACATATATAATTTAAAGGTTTGTTGTTTTTAACATCTGCGATCTATTGCATACTAGTAACCCGCCCGGATTTATGCGGATAGTGGCAATCAAAGTATAATAATAATTTCACATTTTTTTAATATGTCTTTGTAAAATGCCTAAGTCTAGGCTATCGCCGAGTTAAAAATCAAGTAGATCTGTTGCTTTATTATAGCGTGAAATGTGAACCAGCAAATACAAAATACCTTTTATATATATGAACACCATTAAACTTATGACATAGACTAACAATTAGCCCTTAAATTCGTTCGAGATAAAAGTGTACCTAGACGAGTACCTAGACTATATTTATTAACGTTTTAGTCCCTTTAAGACAATATTAATTTCGCACTAAATTCTAAATTTTTAATTATTTCAACGCAAATTAGACAGCAAAACATACTTTATATGTTTGATGATTATTATTAAGGACATTCATGAAAGATCGGAAGATAGAACAATAATATTTATTTGTTTGCAGGCTTCGAGAACTTTTTTCGTAATATTTGTACAAAGTTCGTGCGTCAATATTGTCACAGGTTTAGATGAATAATATTCAAGTACAATAAAAGTTTTTGAAATGTGTTCATACATACATCGTTATCTCTAAAAACGTAAATTCATAAATTATATACTGTCACTTTCATTTGTACAGTTGCAAGTCCTTTTATCGTCCAGCGTCTAAGTCCCAGAGCGCACATCTGGTGGCCGCAGGCAATGTGCCAAGCGTGAATATTGCATAGCGAGATTCACCGCTCGCGAGTTACGAGTACGAGTACGTTCATCGACATCATTTATTTCAAGTGACGTCGAAGGTGCTACCATACTGTCAACTAATACAAAACTAACTTTTACCACTGCTAGCAACACCGTTTATAAATTATTACACGTGGAATTTCGTAGTTCACCATATTTCGAGTAGACAATATATAACTTTCGTTCCGATAGGATTGAGTTAGTCTGTCAAGTGATATCGCGCTGTACATATTAGCGAGACTAATAGTGTGGTGTTGTTAATATAATGAACTTTATTATTGTAATATTCAGTAGCGAAGTTGGACGGTGAAAGTGAGAGTTTAGGGTTATAAAAGAAACCTTTTAACCATTCTTCTGGGTCTCAAGCCCAGGCACAGCTCAGCTTCCATCTAGATTACTAGTTGAAATTGGTGTTTGAGTGTTACTGTGCAGTTAAGATCCCATACTCTAATCTCTTGTATGTCAGAAAACGGCTAAATTTACTAGTGTCGTAACCGCCATCTTGAGAATTCCGCCATATTGGATTAAGCATGAAGTCATTTAATTTACGTACGTTACGTACTTTTCAGCCAACCGTTTTATTTGATATCCATCTTTTGAGATAGCTTGAAATAAAACTAGTCCACCATCATAGGTTATCCGCCATATTGGATTTAGAGTGAACCATGTACTGTCAACCAATTTTGACGCTTAAAAATTAGTAAAGAGGGTATTGAAGGAAGGAAGGAGTAGATTAAAAGCCATAATAAATACGAAACGGTTTTCAATACATTGTGAATGGGGTAATTGATTCTAAATTACCGCCATGTTGTACGTGACGTCACTTGATACATGTGTCAAATTGTGATAAGGAGTTTGAAAATACAAATGTGTCCAAATCATACGTTCCTTTATTACTTCATCGCAATCGGTAAAAAATAAGTTAAGTTTACGCATTCTAGCTTATAACTACGTAACACCAGTATATTTAACACTTTAAGTTTATTTTATAGGTAGGTGAAGGTCAAGTGTGAAAGGTCAGGTAAGAAAGAAAACGAGTACTAAACTCTTACATAGTTAGTCGGTATATTTATTTGCAACTAGGTAATTTTTTAGGTAGTTGTATTAGCAACACTGTTTTTAAATTCGTGTTGGCGGGTAGTTCATTTAATCTTATTTCGAGTAGACAATATATAACTTTGTTTTGTAAGACCAAAAGTGTAGTTTTGTTTGGTGGCGAGGTGCTAGGCCTCCATTGTTGAAAACGTGAGTAATGTACTTTGTTATTTTAATATTTGGTAGTAAGGTCGAGTGGTATACGGTTATAAAAGACCCAAGCCCCAGGCACTGTTCGGCTTCCAGCTAGATGACATGTTAATTTTTTGAGTGTTACTGTGCAGTATAGCTCCCATACTCCTAATACTTGTAAGGATTTCTTTCCAATTTACAAATTGTTAGGATTTTTGTAATTATCCTTAAAGAAAAATATTTCAAAACATTTTCACAGTTTTTTATTTAAAAGGAGCACAAGATAAAAAATTATACTTATTTCATAAAATTTCAACTCACGTTTTGTTTGAAGGTCTATTGGATGCATCTTTTTTCATGTAGAAATACGCCAGACTGGTTTTCTTTTAAAGCACATGCTTTTATAAAATTATTCTTTTATATTCAATAAAACGTGGTTTTCCACAACTTCGTTTTAAAATGTTACGTATTTGAATTGAAATAACACTATTTTAATTTAGCTTAAATAAAAATTCATATTCTTGTATAAAAGTGGTATATTTTGGAAGTACTCAGTTTTAGGATCTCTGAAACCGTGTACTGTAATTTCATTTGTTAGCAAATATTCTTAAAGTAATTAGTTAGCAACAAACCTTACCCTACAAACTTGACGACTTATAACCTTCATCCGATAGTCTGATAAATACTTTTTACATAGTCAACATTGTCCTAAGTAGTGAAAGTGTAAAATTAATAGCTAGGTCACCCAAAATCTTCAAGACCCGGGACTTATTAACCTTATTTCTTAGTCTAATGAAATAATAGGTAGTGCACAAGTAAGCGTTGTAAACCTGCACCTGGTTCACAAGCTCCAGGCTCTAGATATCTTCAGCTATAATGTTATAAGCGTATACACTGATAGGTGTATTTTTCTAATATTCTCTACTAAATGTGTAGTACACTGTTGTAGTAAAAGACATCTGCGTTATTAACGTAGAGATCAGATACGCAAACGATTGCGTAACGTGCCCTTACTTGACTTTGGAGACCCTCTGTCTCGTCTAGATAAACTTATCTATTATTGATTGGTTACATGTAAAAGTAATAGTTTTGTTTACATAAAACTACAGTTGGTGAACTAATATTTTAATTTATTAACTAGTTAGCCTACAGTCGCTTCGCTAAGTAAGATAATTAAGGGTATTTCATATGAGATATCAAAAATAAATTTGAAATTTTTTTTAGTAAAATTGTACTTAAACCAAAATAAGATTTACCGCTAATCTTAAAACTAACATTGTGAATTTTGAAACATAAATTGAAATAGTTGTAAATCATCCAAACTAATATAGTCCAGCCGATGTCTATTTGTGAGCTTAGCATAGACATGCAATTAGTGTTAGCAACAGTTAATAGCCTTTGAATGGCTTGTACGAGACATCCTCTTATGTTAGGTTTATTTACTGGCCTATTCTATGGCTTGACAATCTAAACCTATTAGGTCTCCATGATTGAGGATCAAATTAGTCAGAAGTAAAAGCTAGCGTTAATGGTGATATTGCATATAAACCTTTTGTAAAAAAATTTGACTCAAGTTGAGTTATAAATAAATATAATATCACAAACAACGTTTCTCATAAAACATTGTTGCATATAATTTAACACATAACCTACCTTTAAGTAATTAAATCCTTGCTATATTTTTTATAATACAATTTAACCTTCCATAAGTACACGCTTTACTGTGTGATATTAAAGTTGTAGTTCAAACAAAAATTTAAAATAAAACGACTAGTTTAAATAGCCTATTTTAAAATGAAAAAAAATTATTTGTCTATTCTTTAAAAGTTAGAAAAAATGTATTAGAACATTATATTTTCAGGAAAATCATTTTGTCAGGAAAACTAAAGCTTATTGTTATTATAAATTCTATAAGTACATAACTTCAGACCGGCTGCACAAAATTTGATAATTCTTTCTTGTTGAGTTAGTTATTGTCAAGACAAGGTTTGTGTAAAAAGAAAAGCGAGTGAGACAGAAGACAGTCGGTGAGATGATGGTATTCACTGCAAATCAGTGATATACTATGCATTAAAGAATGGGAATTCAATAAATAATAGTTGGAAAATAGCACATTCAAAATTGTGGGTGGCAGAGAATAAATAAACGAATAAATGTGCGAATAGGTGTGCAAGAGAGTTAGTGAATGAGTGAACGATTTGAATATACCTCACCGAAGCGACATATAGGCTCAGCTAGTAATAAGTAAACGTACTTTAATTAAAGTCAATTATCTTAAGATATATTGACCTCGTATATTCCTATTAGAAGGTCGCATTTTGTTTTCGCCAGGGAAAACAAATTGGTTTCATTATCCTGTGATCACTAACTGTAATTTATTCACCCAAAATTGCTTTTCTTTAAAACCCTTATTACCTTTTGTAAATACTGAAATCCATTCAAAATGAAAGTGAAATATTTTTAATAAAACTATTTGACATATGTCTCTCTTAGCCGGGATAAATAAGATTTTTTATCTATTTAATTAATAAAATTTTATGCTAAATTTCAAAACAGTTTTCTTCCTCAAAACCTTTTACTTTTTGGGGGTTTCATTTAAATAAATCCGAGTATCATCTCCTTATGAAATGAATCTTCTGTCCCAATTTCATATATAAGATTCTGGCCGAAATCATCGACTAGCATCTGCTTTACTAGGTTATCGAAGAAATAAATAAGAATACGGGTATACTCACTCATAACAATTGTACTTTAATTTTACAAACTACATCACCTTATCTCACTTCACTTTAAAATTAGATTATAATTATCTATAATGTCAGATTAGAAATAACAAAACCGCACCATTCGACAAGTTTTATATACTTTTTCTGCAGCACAATCAAATGCAACAACGCTCTCCCGCCATCTTGTTTTTCCCGCCATTCCTTGTAGTCAATAGAACAACTAAATAAGAAATATGCTTACAATAATCGACGAAAAATACAAAGTCATATAATTAAATAATTTATGCATAATTATAATTATTTTTATTATTGATGACATATATAATTATCTTAAATTATATTTTTTTATAATTACTAACTATAAAAGTTAAATATTTACTTTCTTTTAAGTATAAAAGATTGTAACAAACTACGATATTATCTTGACATAATTGAGCTGTTAGAATAGACTCTTTTATTTTAAATCCAGCTATTCATTAAATATTATTTTCTTCGTTGCTTACGGATACAAGCAAAGTAGTTATAAAAGTTTTTCATAAAATATTGTTAAATAAATTGCTTCCGGTAGGAAAATGACAGTATCTAATAAGTATAATGTTTTTTCAAAGGTATGATAGGAAAGGAACAAGTAAACGTCTTGTGTATTATTTTATGATACAAGCTATTTAAAGCAAAATAAATTTCAAATACATTATATTCGTTAATTTATTTTCTGATACGTTTAAGCGATGGTCTCGCAATATATTGGATATGGTAATGCTAATAAACCTAAATCTTAAGGATAAAGAGGTATTGAAAAGAAAAAAGTCTATTTTATTGTTCTATAAGTTTTTCCCTGACATTTCGAGATAGAACAAAAGGTATTTTCTTGTTTAAGTCTGCAAATGATATCCAATTTCGTGCCATAATATATATCTGATGCACATACAAACATAGACAGTTTTAAGATAAAAAATGTTTGTTTTATTAAATAACTTCAATCTTAAATATTCAGTTAAGTATTATATTATATACATGTTTATTTATGATGTTGGCAACATTGATATGAGTAGCGTTTTAACTATATATTATTACTATTACATTGTGAGTACTTTAGCAATAAGGCTGCTGTTTATTAAAAACCAATAGAATCGCCTCATTTACCTAGCATCACCCAAAGTATGTCATTTCTCAGTGTATAAAGTATAACCTTCGGGAGTAAAATTCTAGTCAACAATCCGTGACACGGTTGATCTGCGTGTATTGTATAAACCATATCTAACAATATAAAATGCTTAGCATCCAATTAATGAACTAATAACTAGCGATTACTACATTTAAAAAAAATAAAAAAATAAACATTTCCCAAGTAATCTAAGCTTCACATACGACACGTAACAGTAAGTTCGCATGCCACTATAGGCAACCTTGCAATGATGGTGCGCCGTCACGAGCGGCATGAAAGCGCTGGAATCACGGAAACAGAAACGAGTTTTAATGTATAGAATAACCTTGCAGTTTGGTGACAACTTTTAACCTCATTTCTATTAACTCTATTAACTGTATGTAAAACTAGTCAAGGCATGACTAAACACTAAAGAGAGACTCCATTAATTACGTGAGACGTTTTCCCTTTGGTGAGATGTCATGAGGTTTAGCTCAACCACCTGCCCCATCCCCAAACCGAAAATTGAGTGTATTTGAGTGAATACTACAATGACCATGGAAACCAACATCTTGTTCACAAATCCTAGGTACTCTAATTAGGTAAAAACATTTAAACATATGACATACATTCAACATTTTATTATGCAGAACAGTAACCCAGTAATATGAGGAAGGAAAGCGAGAAAATTGCACTTTCAATTATTCGAAATGTAGAACAGTAGAGGCCAAAGCACACATTAAAGGAAACAAACATAAAGGGTTAGAAAATAATGTGTAGTTATTACATAAGGTGCAACTGAAACACTTCAAGAATATATAACAGTCAGGTTCAATGGGAGTAGTGGTGTACGACGAAAGGAGAAAAGGAACCCCAACATAATTCTTTATTTACCGGATATTTGCTTTTTATGAAATGTTCACTCTACAGAGAATTGCACTTAAAACCTGCCTTTACACAAAGTGCAAGTATCGACAGGTGGCATTTTGAAAATCCTTTTTCAGCTGTGTATTTCATATTTTATATTTTTTTAACGTACGCACGCATTTACGGTCATAGAGCCATTTTATTGTCATTTTTTTACAGTGACGTCATGAGTAGAGTCAGGACTCCTCCTTAGATTGAGGAGGGTATTAGGCCTTAGTCTACCATGCTGGACCAGTCATGGTTGGCAAACTTCACACACCTATAAGAACTCTCAGAAGTGCAGGTTTCCACTCGATGTTTTCCTTCACCGTTAAAGCAAGTGATATTTAATTACTCAAAACACGCATACCTCAGAAAAGTCAAAGGTGTGTGCTAGGATCGACCTCGGACCTCCCAAAAAAGACACCGATGTCTTAACCACTAAGCTATTGCTAATATTGACTAGACAGTCACGTAGCGCGGATATAAATTGTCCTTGAATAGAAAGTAAAACTTTGATGCGATATTCCGCACTAACTTTAAAACGTTTCGAGCCGGTAGCGTTGTCTAGACTTTTCATTAAACGTTAAAATATTTGTGTACTTATGCTCGTTCTTCACTCAGCGTAGCAGTATTATTTTTTCCGTACAAACCGTACACTTGATATTAATGTAAAAGAAAGATAAACGACCAAAAAACGAAGTTAACTTATAAGATGCAGACTGAGATGCTATTAGTGTGAAATTTCTGAATTATAATACCATTCCTTCTTCACAAAATGTTGTAAATATTTGTTTTAGTTCTGGTAGATTGATGTTGTATTTTCCTATATTTATAATTATTACCATTTACCAATCTTGAGATCAATATATAGTTAATTAGATTATTTTTTCTTTGCAAGAATTTCTTACTGATTCAATATGATTGTATCGATTATTTCTGTGTAAGTATATAATTTATATAATATTAAAACTATGGTAACTATATTAATTTATTCATACATGCGGTAACTATAATATTATTTTTTTAATTATGAAAGATTGTGTTGTAAATTTACAATAAAAAATCTAAATAATTTTGACTCTTTGGTAACAACTGAATTTAATTAAAAAAAACTTATATTACAGACACATGTAGTATAAGTTTTTATCTTTATATCCTAAAACAAAGAATAAGAATTGATATTTTTAAATTTTTTACTCCAATTAACTTTAAATGAATATGGACAAATCTGTATATACGAGTATATCACAAAGCCGGTAAGTTATTGTTTGTCGTTGTTGGTATACCGCAAACTTAATGTCGGGCATCATGTTGAGAAGATTTTCTTGTTTTGCTAAGATTTTTGAATAATCAGACTATGGTGTTGTGAGATAACTGTTTAATTACAACAGAAACTAAAATATTAATTAGCATTATCGACCGCGGGAAGCTAATTATTTTTTATTTAGATTTATTCATCCATAACTTTTTGTTACTTTGCAATTACGGGTTGCCAACAGTTATTCGTCACAGCGATTATGTAATGGAAAATATTATTCTTTATATAATCTTTTTCAGCCAAACTTTGTTTTTTAAAGGTAGCAAATTGTATACTTATTATTTAAATTACCAAGCTATTATTATTCCATAGGTTAAACATAAAAGACAATAGCTATCTAAAGAGTCAACCGCATCCATGAAGAAAGAGGCAAATAACAATTTCGTATTTATGTAAATGTTAAGGTAAATGAAATAAAATTCCTTCTAAATGTACTTTTGTAATCTGCAAAGGAAGCGCACACCTAACTTAAAAGAATAAACATTTCCACTCCATTTCAACGAGTCAACAACAATGCTCCGCGCTGTGAAAAACTTGAAAATTTATAACAAGCGACAATTCTCGGTTCGCTTTAGTTAAAATATAACAGAATGTATGCACATAGTAAAAACTTTTCTAATGGCTGTACATAAATGATATCAACGAAAATTCAATGTGTATATCACATATAGAAACCAAAACAATCATTTTTAAAGTTCTTTGTCTACTTTCCCATTATATGTTCATATGCGAATCATATCAAAAGTTAGTAAGTAATAAATAAATGCTGAATTATATGGTAAAAGTTTTCTAGAAAAAAATATTACATTTGAGGAGGAAGTTAATATGGGTTTTGATGGAATTTTCGTATCGATCTGACGTATCTTATTGCTACAGTTAATTGTGATCTTGGAAACACTAATTTGAGTAGCATCATGTTAGTTAGGTTATTGATAGTGCAACTATAATCGAGAATAGAATGCATACATAGAATATCTATGTACATATAATGTCCAAAATACAAAAAAAAAATAAACGAAATAAAGTTTTTATAAAATATTCAATTATATAGACGTGTGAATGTTTAGTTTTGGTAGAACACTTAATACTTTGTGAAAGAAATAACCATAGTTCTTTTAGAGCATAAGAGATATGAGTTTAATAGGACATCGAAGTCAGTTAAATTAAATAAATATATATAATTTGTATTTTATTAAGTTAGTGTAAAATTGATGTTATACTCTTATAATATTTGACCATTTAAGGAAAAATATAAAAGAGGGGAGAGGTCGATAGTCGCATACATTGTAGATGCTACATTAGCAACGATCGAAGTGCAAGTAATACAGTCGAAACTGCAGTTACGTGAGATGCCTTGCCAACGATCTCACGTTGCCGTACCCTGTATATATATGCTGGGCGACCGGTCTGACTATCGGCGACTGCATACTATCCCATACTAAAATAATACTCGAACTTTATCCGGCCTACACGAACTATACGCATTATTTTTTAATATTATATTAGTGAAAATTATAATAACATATTATTTATTTTGTATCAAATGATGTTTTAAAATAAATAAAACTTTTAATAACCCATTTTATTTATTTTTTTAAATTATCTTAAATTATTAATTAATTTCTATTTTATTAACACTTTAATAATAATAATTATTATTTTAAATATTGAATTTACTTTTGTGTAAGGTTTATAACCGTCATAGTAGTATTGATTTGAGTAGCATTTTTACTTGAATGTTGGAAATAAATACGCCGCCATGAACACTGAAGCACTATGTCTAGAGTATAGCCCTCGGGAGTAATATTCTGGTCAACATGCCATACAGTCTGTATGTATAGCAAAAGCCGTAGCTAAAACTACAACATTAATTAAAAAAATTGAACATATATAAAATAGTCCTTCACAAGGTGAAAATTTTAAAATCTATAGTGGAAAAGATTTCAATTCGTAAAATAGGTCAAACGATCATAGTGTAGCGTTGTACCAAACCGTTATTAAAAACTTACCACTCAAAGGCCTAGAGCCTGTGTCCTGGCTGGCTAGTACAAAATTGATGAAAGGAACAAAGAAGTGTACCTATCTAGATTCTCGATAGTCAAAATTGTTATAAAAGTAACAACATACTATTATAAATTACACTGATATACAAATAAGATAAGACATAGACTTTTTTAATAAAATGTTTTTGACCGAACTTATTTATACTATTAACTAGCTGCACGGACAGACTTCGTTCTGTCCAAAGTTATATATAATATATATTTTTTATTAATATTAAAACCTTCCCTGGGCCTTAAAATACAAAAAAAATTAGGCGAATTGGTAGGGCCATTCTCGAGTTATGTGCTTAGCAACATTCATTTTTATTTATATAGATTTTTTGAGGATTTATTTACTACTTTATTTTTTATTACTTAAAATCTTTATCTCCATATATAATAACGATAAATATTAATTTTAAAATTTTTTTTTTTTTATACAATAGTTGATACAAATAAATTGTTGAATGAATTAAAATATTATTATAGATTGAAAATACCTTGAATACGTAAAAAAAGGGATAAAAATATTATATTACCAAACTGAATAAAATAAAATGTTGTAGCTAGTTAGATAAAATACAAAGAAATGTAAATTTATATTCATAGAATATACAACGGACTCTTATAAAGTCCCTTAGGGTCCGATTGTTTTTACGAGTAATTCAAATTATCTTTGCCATTAAACGCTCATTTGAATATAAAAATTAAATACTTAATCAATTGAAATCTGGCAGCGTTTTAATATTTCTTATGGATTATAACGTAAACATGATTTTATATAGCGTGAAGTCGACTAATAGAATTAGTTTGTAGTGCACTGCTGTGACATGAATTGCATAAACCGTCCCTTGGGAAATCTTGTAAAATCTGGAAAATGTCAGTGAAAAACATAGCTATTAGGTTACAACTATTTATGAGTAATTTTAACGATTAATCGTAATCCTGCTACCATATCCCCAATTTTACCTACTTTACTGATAATATCAGAGAAAAAACTATTGAGCAAGCATATTAACATAGATTTTAAATTTAAATAAACATATAGAAATATGTTTATTTAAATTTAAAATTCTGCATTGTTGTTGTTTTTGATAATTTGTCTTTCATAGAACGGTTTATTTTACAAATCATATTTTAGAACAATGTATATAGCTTTTTTTTATAAGGTCCTTTAAACATTCATTGTTTGATATTACTTATCACTCTGATTTAGTTTTATCGTGGCAGAAATTATATAATATTGTTGAGCAGTAGGATATTCAAAATTTTTGTAAGAAATACTTGTCTATGAAAAAATAAGAAGGTAAAATAGTATGATCATGAAGTGATCAGAAATGAAAACTATACAATACAGCAAGAATAGTCACGATGATCATAAAAACTTTAGTAATTTGTCTAAAGACATTAAAGCATTATTAACCTTCAAGCGGGCGCGCGGTCAATTTTAACGCCAGCGGTCGCACGTAACCTAAAAGACCTATGGGATAAATCAGAGAAATGAAACACTTATTATAATCAACATAATTTATTAATTATAATCATTACTCTTTTTCTAGAACATTAATTCGAGAAACTAAGTAATAAAAACAGAAAACAGTAACAAAAAACCATCTTAGGTGACTGTATCTAGCTATAAATATCTAGCAACTAATAACAAAAAATAATTATAAAATTATATAATCAGTTGGCTTCATGAGATCAAATAATTAAAATAACGATCATCTTAGGTCTAGTTTTCTTCTTCGGTGTCTTCACCAAGATAATATTCATTGCAAATGCAGGTAGTTTGCCTTCTACAGATATTTCCGTCGCATGTTGTGCATTGAGTGTTCGTTTGCCTCTTAATCTATGAAGTTATATCTGACAGAGGAATATAATCTTCATCTAAATTAGAGCTGCTAGATTCTTCGGAAGGTTGAGGAAACTATGTGGTCGGAAGTTTCTGACCCTTGATCAATAAGTTCCTATTCACTTTCTTCATTTTCCCGTAGTATTTCCTCAATGGCACTCGATGTTATTGATTGTCGACGACTTATTTTTACAAATAAAACATTTAATTTGCCGAGACTATATGAAAACTACAAATAAAAAATTCGCGTTGAGCGTCGCGCGTAACGTTTTCGACGACAGGCGCGCGGTATCGTTTCGACGTCTGCGCCGCGACTTAAAAAATTGCGCTCCTTGCGGTAAAGAGAGTGCGGGGAGTAAGTGTAAACTGTTTATTTGGTAGGTAGATAAACTATGACAAGCTACTTAGAGCATAATATGGATTCAATGAGAAGTATTGTTAATATCAATGAGAATGTATTGAAAGCGTCAACTCGACGTCGCGCGACCGCTTGAAAGTTAATAAATATTTAAAAAATAAGCATTGTTATTAAAATATTTATTTTTTGATAAATTGTTAATTTTAATTGCACAATGTTGTATTGATGAAAATCATATCCAAATTTTGTGCAATATATGCGCGTGCAAACATACCACAAATTAATGTTTTTTTTTAAAATAATGTTTGTATAATCATTTGACAAGGTAAACTTTTATTATGTGTTTAAGTGATTGTACATGTTAGCCTTCCTACGCAGGTTAGGTTAGGGTAATACTTAATCATCTGCGGGTAATATTTAGTACCACTTGCGTTGTCACATTGTAACTCAATGACTTTTAGTAGCTTGTGATTAGCCGGAGATTCCTTTCACTATTATCCCCACTATTGGAGGAGAGCTCCTACCTCTGTTTGTCACGTTATATTCCCTTTCTTAGCGTATCAGAGTTTATTTCAGTAATCTCTTTGGGCGAACATAGTGCTAGTCTGAAATGGTGCTAGTGACAGTGTAATAATAGTGTTGTTTTACTAGTGCTAGGCGTCTTCGATTAAGGTCACACGAGTACCTTACAATGTAGTTGCCACGTGGGTATTTAAACATAAGTTAATGGCCCACTGCTGAGGCATCAGGCCATAGTTTATCACGTTCGCCCAGTGCGTATTAACAGACTTCATACACCTTTGAGAACTTTAGGAAACTCTCACTCGTGCAGGTTTCCTCACTATATTTTTCCTCACCGTAATGCAAGTATTATTTAATTGATAAGACACCCATAACTCAGAAAAATCAGAGGTGATATCTACCGGTCTTAACCACTAGGCTATCACTGCACTATAGATGTATAATAAATTATAAATAATGACATAAGCGGGATGTAAGAGATAAAGAAACGCCTTAAGCATCCCTTCTGAAGAAGCATATCTAAAATAGTCCCTCTCTCCTTTTTATAATATTTAACCATTTAGGGAAATATATGAAAGAGGGGAGAGGTCGGTAGTCCCAAATCCGCCACCGACTATGGGTTCAAACCAACCATTGAACCGTCCAGGACACAAGGACAGAGCCATTTATAGTGTCGAGGATCGAACTCGGACCACCCGAATAAGACATCCAAATCCTAATCACTGTGCCCTCACTGCTTTTTAGGAAGGTTGGTTTTATGTTACTCCAAATAATGGAGGCGAATGTTGGGTTTCTGTCAAAAGGCCTAGGTCAGAAGTCCAAGGCACTGCTTGGGTCCTGACATAATTGTAAGAGATCGCAATGATTAGTTATTTATCGGTTTAGTAGCAGTATCTAGGATGCGTTTACCCAATAGACTATTCGTTATCATCCTTTCACATTTATGAAATTTTAATCAACCAATGTGTTTTAAACTCAATTTTTGGTTGGCCTTATAGGATTATAACATTTTCAATTTCCTAAAGCGCTGGCAGATGATATATGACATTATGGTGAAGCCTTATAGCCTTCTGATGATAACTTAAGCCTCAACCTGTGCGTTGTAATTGAATTTTCAAATATCGTGTTAAATAAATCTTTATACAACAGTAGCAACACAGTTCGCGTTTGATTGGCACTAACTTACACAATCGGTTTTTATTAAAATACCGCCAGACTCTTGACAATATATTAGCGGTAATTTGTGGTATACCTACCAGTGATCCTTGTCACATATTAACCCCCATTTTGCGTAGATCGTGACATATAACTCTCGTGTGCATCGTTGTGTTCAAACCATAGCCATACGGTCTAGTGCGCTTTTTCTTTTACATTGTGCAAACATAGTATGTATATTAATATTTATTATTTATACGGTTTGATGATCTGTGATATCGGTGTAATCATTGACTAAATCAAAAATATATCCAAAAAACCAATTAAATTTTATCTTGACAAACGTTTGCCACGTATCACGGGAAGTTATATTTAAATGCATTTCCTAGGGAAGTGAGTGTAAGTTTCCACACAACACTTCACCACTTCACTAATAACCCTTGGTCCTTTTTAAAACAATTGATTGAGATAAAAATTTTCCTATTTCTAAAACTGTGCCGAATTAAATAGATTGTGCAAACCATAATATATAAAGTAGTTTAAAAATTCATCGCAAAAAAATAATATATTTATTATATAATATATATAATAAGAATTTGGAATAAGAAAATATTTTGGCAAAGCACCTAAGAGTCAGTTATGAGGTTACGAGATCCAATATATTAATATCAGAAAATCAAAAAGCAGATTGTAAATACATCATTTATAATTCTAAATACAATTGTTATAATAAATTTCTAAAATTGTCATATAAATTTATTGTATAATTTAGTATCCGTAGGGGGTACTAAATATCGAAATTTGTTATTATTATAATTTTTTTTATGAAAAAATAAAAATTAAATGATGTTGATAACGTTTACTAATAGTTACAATTGTTTTATTTCAAATTTACTCAACAATTTATAACCTGAAGTTGTATACATCTTATTGAGGATAATGTAAGTTTTTGATATTGTTGTTAACTTGGTTTAATGTTGGGTAACAAGATCGAGCAGTTAAGGCCCGAGTATACGTCGATCGAGTTTCGTGGTCTTTGGCCGAGGTTTTAATTTTTTAAGATTTATTAAGGTTATCAATTAATTTCATTCCGAAGGGATTCCCTAGAGAAAACTGCGTACGGAGCTGTTACATGAATTTGTATTTAGTTTAAACACGTATTACACCGTATCTCGCAAGTAAGGTAATTCCTTTGGGATTATATCACTATTCAGTACATCTCTCAAGCAGGTTAAAGATAAATAATACTATAAGCCAGAATTACCGATTGACAGAATCGATCCCCACCACTGACTATATAAACAAGCGTTCAGTCGTATGCAGTCTCATTTGGCTGCTCGTTATCGATCTTCGGATCGGTTCGGCTTGCTCGTCTGATTGTTTTTTTTATTTGATTAGCACTTCTGGCACCAAAATATGCATTATTAAATGGCGATCTATCCACTTGTTTTTTGTTGTTGTGCCTCCGACGAAAATATTCACGAAGAAGTCATTCACCTTCTTATAGAATGCCCCAGGATTGTTTCTCTTGGTAATGAAATAGAAACATAATTAAAAATTGAATTAACGAAGGCGATAACACCGGATATAATGTAAAGAAAATAAATGGCTAGATGGAAATAAAATGGAAAATGGAATAACATAAAAAATATAGAACGTAATATATATTTATTAAATTTATAATAATAATATAAATACTACACACTTAAAAAATACACAATAAGATCATTATTGTGGAACATGTATAAAAAAGCCCTTTTTTTATTACCAAAATATTATAAAAAGCAATTTACGTAAAAAATCCAGGACTCCCAAGCTACACCAATGTTATTACGATCAGCGAAGATTGATAAAAAAATAAAAAACTCTTCATTAAACTAATCCTTCCTTATTTTTCTAGGGCGTAGCTGGCTTTTGTATTTTTCACTATGTAACCGAATAATTGGCTTATAGCATGTTATAGTAAAAAATGAAAACTGAAAAATTGTACAAAATTAAATAAGGCTTTATTTATAAATAATAAAACAGCTTTTATTTCCTTAGTTATACGTAACAACTTATTATAGAGTACTAGTTAAGACGAATCAAATTCTATGCGATTTCGTTGTTTTATTTTCTTTGAGATTCTCTATCTCCACTTCTCGACTATCATCAGATCTGCTCCATGTTATAATAACATTGATCGTCATCCGATTTACATATTATATTATAGGCAAAGTTTCGGAAACAGCAAAATGAGTATAATTTAAGTTGCAAGATTAGCCTAGAGACTGACACCGTAGATGAAACTGAAGATAATAAATCTTTTAATATTTGGTAATAATTACTTTCTAAATCAATTAGACAGGTATTCTGTAAGACTGATCAGACAACTGTATGGTATTCGAACAGGCAGTCAGATTCGACTAAATGAAAAGCTTTACAGACGATGAAAAACACGTTTAATAAAGTATAATCCAAACCTCAGTGAAAATCTTAATATTCTATGATAAGATAAAAAACGTTAATTAAGGATGATGCTGCGGTGTAAAGAGAAATCCAATTTCTGCTACAGATTACTTTCTAGAGCAACTCATATTTATTATAAAATTTATTTACAATAAGGATGTTTTCCGCACTAGAAAAAAGTTAAAAACAGTTGGAGAGGATAAGACTTGGAAACTTTAAATATTCCGGACGAAGCCGCCGGGTTTTCCTCGAAGCAATAAAGTTTACTAAGATTGGTCTTCTCTTCTATCTTATGAGTATATTATATATATTATAAGTGAAGCTTAATTATGTAATATAATATTTCTTACTCGGCTTTTACACCAACGTTCTCCGTTTTCAGTAAATTCTTTCTCACATTACCTATATATGTGTGTCAGAAATTTAAAATGAAGAGGAGATAGGCAGGATGCAATCGTGCAAACGAGCAGATGGCCCACCTGATGGTAAGTGGCCACCGTCGACCATGGACATCGGCAAAACAAGAGATACTCCCATGCTTTGTCGATGCCTTGCATCCTCAAAGATGTGTGGAGGGGGAGTGAAGAAAAAAATGCTCCGGTTTCAACAGACCCTGAGCAAGAGCCTAGAGTACACTCGATCCGCAGCCTTAATGGGATGTAAAAGGGAGAGGGTAAGTTTGACCCACATGCGGTTCGACCGGAACATGTCTATGATACTTGGTAGTCGGATTCGCATGCTGGTGGTCGCATGCCAGTCGGGGATCAGATTCCATATCACCAACGGGGTGCTGGGTTATTCGGCTCTTACGAGATGCACTCCTAGCGGCAGAGGGGAATAGTATTCTAACCCGTCACGTAAATGTTACGATCTTTTACTATTGACAGGACCCAGCTGTGTATTCAAATGAATGTTCACTGTCTAGGTTCGCTGTTAAAACCTAAACTGTTTCGTAAGTAAAGTTTCGGTATTAATGCAAGTCAGTAGCAGTACCTTTTCAAATTCACAACCTCATATTTATCATACTTGTCCATAATACTAATTTAGTAAAAATCATTAATCTTTTCTAAGACTATCTGTATAATGGTCACAAGGGTCCCATTATGTCCGATTATGTATAAAAGGGTTAAATCTAAAAGATTAATATATATTGTCATAAAAACGAGCCTACAGAAACAAGTCATTTTAGTCCTACCTATATATTTTAAATGTCCAAAATCTGTAGTAAAAGCTTAATTTTTAGGTTTAATATCTAGCATCATAATTTTTTAAACGACTTTATTGCACCTTTACAAAAAACAAATATTTGCATAAAAGGTGCACTAAACGCTAAAAGCTATATTCTACATAACCCATACAGTTCAGAGCTTTATAAAATTAAAAAAGCTCTACGTTCGGGCATTGTAATATTAATCTCAATAAATCGTCAATACAATTATACAGCGTCATTTTGCTCTTTGTTTGGAAAAATATCCTTCAAAATCATAATAAAATCAAATTTTTGCTTTTATTTGACATCATGTTTTACTGTAATATCAATATGTATATACATTAAGTTTTTGAAATATCTTCTATAATATGTATAGATGTCATATTTCTTTTAAGACCGACCAAAAAATTCTGATTTTATGATAAGATCGAAACGAGTTCAGTAACATCGAAGTGAAGTTTATAAATCCTAATATTCGATTTAAAGTGAATCGAACAGCTTCCCTCGACACACCTACTCACTATTTTGCATTAGTTTGCACCTAATCTAGATACTTCAAGTAGATTATTTGCAGTCTAACGTTTATGTGTCCCCAGTGAAAACTGTAAGCGAGGTTAAACATACAACACATACACATACTATACCTAGATTTATTAAAAAAAACATTTTTTTGAATATATTGTTGTTAAATATAAAATACAGGCGGTTGCGACAGTAGACATTTTATTATTTTCCTGCAGGAACTCTTAACTAATATCCTATACATCCAACTTTCACATTTGTAATATTAGTAAGATTAGGAAGAACGTGCAATTTTGACAGGAAGCCAAACTTTCCCCGGAGCAAGCGACCCAAGCCAAGAGCGCAGGATTAAAGATATCCTTTACTACAAGTAAACTCCCTACACTGCTCAATGCTAATTTTATGGTCTCATGTGATTGCTGATAGGGATTACACTTTACTAATGAAAACATTTGTCAAACTTATAAATTGTTGAATCGCTTTTAATACAGACGAAAATACTAGCCAATCAAACGTTATCAACAGTGTTGCTAGCATTCCTGCTATACCCAAATTTTTTAAAGCGCAAAATATGTTCCAATTAATAGTATCTAGCGGATATCCAGAGGTAGTACAGCACCTGGGCTATCCGAATTACCAGCAAGCATGTTCCGCGATTTTTGATAGTTTTCAAGTGATGATTATGATTGTTTTTTGTATGTCTTTTCTAATCACGGGACAACAGTGGCCCCCTTTGGAAGGCTTTCGTGGGGCCGTAGCTAACAATTAGAGGCCTTTTAGACAATTTAATTTTATATAATATGTGACACAAACCCCTTTACCGTTATCCATATATTCACTATAAGAATGCACCCAAGGACAATCCCCGGCTTGTATAGGACTATAGCAATATATGGAAACTAATAATGTTGGCCTTTGGGTAGGGAGGGGACTCGGCAACTAGTGCTATGGATGACCTATGGCGCCTACGCGACGTTGTTATTATACATTGAAAAATGGGTAGACGGAGACTCGTCAACTCATCAATGGGCCATTTGATAAGCGGCTTAAGGGATGTGCACCCCGTATTCTACCCGATCATTGGTCCCCCCCGTGCAACTAACCACTTACGTGACACGCCAGTAAAGGCAAGCTAAGGATGAGGAACAGGACCTTCCCCTGGGAGCGCTCAGGTCCGTGGGCTCGCTAGTCCCCCACAGCTTGCGTCAAGCTGCCCTGCGGGCATGATTTGTTCTCAAAAATTTTTTTTACCTTTTTAGAAACTTTCAAATGTCTGTCTATTTTATAAAATTATTATTAATATATGTAAAGATTTAACCTTTAACTATGGACGTGGAGTCTCACAGGGTACGTTACAACGTCGGTTTATTAGTTTTGTATACTTGCCGACGTCTACCACAACTGAGCTGCTCGGTTGCTTCAAATTTATTAATAAAATGACAAATAAGACAAGAGTTTAATTTCGCGGACTTACGAAAGATAAGTAATAGGGCTCCAAAAACGCAGCGGAGTCTGTCAGGCTACACGTCCATAAATCCCATACAACATTTTTTAAAAGATTCTGGATAATGAAGAGGAGATTGAATAAGTTTTAATCATCGTGGATGAAGATACAAATGACCTTGGAATTGAGATTGATATTGAGTTCATTGAGAGAGAGAGTGCTCCTACTTTTAGTGTGGCAAATATCCTTACAAATAGTCAAATTTTCTCCTTATCTTCACTATTTATACACATAAATCTAATATACATCTATTGCCCTTTATCTTGCCCGTCCATGTGTGTTATTGCATATCCAGAGATGTATTACTAACACGGTCAAGAGAGATCAAATTGACAATGACTCGAATTTTAGACAAAGATATTGTTGCTGTACAAATCCCGATACAAAAATAAAAAAATGGTATTTATATCTGTATCATATATTATATCTATTATATCTGTATTATATAATTCCAATTTATATCAGTATTTGGTGTTTCAAGTCTGCAATTTTATCGTTCCTTTTGCAAAAACTCCTATTAATATTGGCAAAAATAGTTGGTTGTCAGAATTTTTATAGTTGGACATACCATCATTGAAAACTATGTTTTTTTTCCTTATTTATTACAATTTAAGAAAATATAACTTATTTTGTTTTATTTAAACATAAAATTATTAAAAATTACCAAAAATGTAACACATGTAAAAAAAGGTAAAAATGCTATAATTTTTTTGTCGTCAAATTTTTGTCGTTTTTCTGTATTTTTGTCGTCAAAACTATAATATTAAATACATAATCACGTTTTGTTATTACCATAAATGTATATTTTGATATGAACATAATTTTTATGTTAATTAGTTTATTTTTGTCTCAAAAATCATATGTGAACTAAGGAGACTGTGAGACTATACGTCCATAGGTGTGTACAAAAAAAATGACGTCCATACTTAAAGGTTAATAGCGATTCAAAAATGTGATATCACCTTTGGAAACGAAATCAAATAATTTTATGTAAAGTAAATGCTAAAATTTAGTATTAATCATTCCATTATAAATACCAACGTTTAGAATATTAATAAATTAAATATGTTGTATTACACATTGTTGGACACAATTATCTGCCGAATACACATCATTGTAATTATCTAAAGTTTGTGACCAAATTAGCAATAATCGAAATTTTAGTCATAACTAACGTCATTCATTTCATGCTTTTCATTTAATGCCAATTTGCAATTTGAAATACGCCATATGAATCAAATTGTAATAATGTTTTGTTAATAATCTACTCCTATAGTTCGATTGTTATTTATAATATAAATTACTGTAGTCTATCCACAATAATTTCGTTGGACGCCAACATTCTTCTATAATAATAACTTTTCACGATATCTGTTTACGTTATATTTAAGTTGACTAACTTAAATATAACGTCAACAATGGAATTACATGATACTGGTACAAACATAAAGATATAGGTAGTCATAAAATTGTCTTAAAAATGATTCTTATGGCTACTGATTCTTTAAATTACTTAAAAAAATATTTTATTGCAATTGGTAAACTGATGAGCTATATATATCAGTTTTCCAACTGCAAAGGTTAAGTTTATCCCTTAATTCAAATTGTGCGGAACCTTCAGTGATAAATGTTCTAATCATATGTACAAGTTTTTTTTGTTTATTTATGTATAAATCTATTAGATCGTATTAAAATTTAAAAAAATATTTGATCTATATTTTCGGGCATTAGAAATTGTATTTTAACTTATGTTGTCCTGTATAAAAAATATCGATCCAAAAATGTAGATTGTGACGGTTATAATCTTTACTTAAAGTAAATTAAACATATATAGGGGCGATGCATGTAATAATAATGAACCTCTCAAATAATGAATATAAATATGTTTTAATAATAATATCTTATGTAGTTACGATGTTATGGCGATGCATGTGTTTAGATCAGCCTCCTTACAAAAGTGTTCTGCGAGAGTAGTCTTGCAGGACCGCTATATTTTGAACGAGCTTTGGCATACGGACGGAAGGTGACTCTTAGATGAATTTGATTGTCTTTGAGAAGTCCATCTGTCTGTTGCTGGAGCCTTGCGTATCTTGGTGGTACGGACGCGAGATGCTTCTTAGTGTGATTAAGTTCTACTTTGAGAATTCTTGTGTACGGCGCCGGATATGCTTTATTCTTGACGATGCCCTGTGGACTGGTTTGTAGGCTTTGTGGCTACATAAGCTACTAGCAGACTACCCCCGTGACAAGTTGTCTTGAATATTTCATGATTTGATACTCCGAGGTCTCTGGTGACTCAGGCGATGTTGTTTGTGTCTACCACTGTGAATTAATACTTCAACGTCCTGATGACCTAGTTGATATCGCTGTGTCTATCACTCTATGATTCGATACTCCGAGGTATCTTGTGGCTCAGACGATGTTGTTTGTGTCTACCACTGTGATTTGATACTTCAACGTCCTGGCGTCTCAGCTGATATCGTTGTGTCTATCACACCATCGTATCCAGCTGCTGAGCGGTGCGGAGGCTGATTACGTCTCTTTGTTTGACTCATATGCTCGATGGGAGTGTTGCTTTTTGTAAGCGAGTTGTACATATATCATAATTCACATTCCACTAAGGTGGACCATAACACATATTTATATCAGCTCCGGCTGCAACAATATCCACTTCAGTGGCAACATTTTATCAGCTCCGGCTGCAACGATTATCAGCTCCGGCTGCAACGATATCCATTCCGGTGGCAACGATAACACATTTATGTGAATATGAATATGTGCATTCCTTGCAATCAGCCGCCTAAGTGCTGTGATTTCTTACGAACTGATGTTTGAACCAGTGATTTATTTATCACTTTATTTATAACCAGGGCTTGTCCCTTTGTCTTCGACAACTTGCAGCTTTGCTGTCTTATTGGATTCCATCACAAGGCTCACGCCTTTTTATTATTACAGCTTCGGCTGATTTACTAAGGCTTCGGCTTTCAACACTGCAGTCTTGACTGTATTACCCGGACTTCGGTCCTTGCTAATGTAGCATCAAAAGTGTAGGCGCACTATAAATAGCTCCCACCTTCTATCCTGGAGGGTTCACGATTTGGTTGGAACCCATTGTCGGTGGCGGGTGTGGGGCTGCCGACCCCTTTTCTCTTTTATATTTAAATATTATAAGAGGAAGGGAGAGACTCTTTCAGCTATCTTCTTTATCACTAACATCCTTCTGATGTCATTATTTATAAAATTATTATACATCTATACGTCATCACAACATCGTTATTACATTAATTTAATAAAATGCAAATCGATCTTTATTAAGTTTAAGTTATCTTCTTCGATGTCCTATTGAAGTCATGCCTCATTATTTACACAACGTATTATGGGTCCTAACTAGATGATCACATGCCTAATTAAATATTTTATAAATGCATTATTAGCCAATACAGACCTGCCGTCTTCCCCTTGCGTAATTTATTTATATTTTTATGTATTCAATGTATATATTTTATAGAGTTAGCTCGATATAGTTACAAGATGTAAATTCTAGAAACAGTTGCGATTATTGGTTGTTAATATAAAACTTTGTAACTTTTTAGCACTAGCTCCATACAAGTTACTTATCTACCGGGCGATGGGGTCGTTAATTCACTACGCCTTAATTTTGACTACACTTAAAATCAAAAACGATACGCGAAAAAGAAATTCTTTCTAAAAATATGTCTATTTATATAGTGATTGCTCAAATTGCCTCTAAACTTTTGTGTGCCTTAATGCAAAAGATAGAAGTCTTTATTGCACAACCAAATAAAATATTACATTGTTTAATGATTACAAAGCCAAACTAAATAAAAGGTATGCAAAGGTGGCCTTATTGCTACAAACAATCTCTTACAGACGATTCTTGGCAGTTAAGGAAATTTTATTAAGATAAACGGGACAGTGCAAACTTTCTTCTTTAAATAATATACATCCATACATACAAACCTACATATATACATACATTCATTTAAATATATAACCAAAAAATAAATAAATATGAAAAATAAATAAATATAATAGTATGAAAAATTAATTATGCATATACATACTTTTAATAGATTAAAAAATATATTATATAAATAAAAAAAATAAAAAATAAGTTAATATATATTATGTACGTATAGTAATTTATTTAGCTGCTCACTAGCTGCTCATAAGCAGCGGGAGCTTACTCGGGAGGTCCGAGGTTCGATCCTGGGCACACACCTCTGACTCTGAGTTATGTGTGTTTTAAGCAATTAAATATCACTTGCTTTAACGGTGAAGGAAAACATCGTGAGGAAACCTGCACTCCTGAGAGTTCCCAAAAAGTTCTCAAAGGTGTGAAGTCTGCCAACCCGCACTGGGCCAGCGTGGTGGACTATGGCCTAATACCCTCCTCATTCTGAGGAGGAGACCAGGCTCACCAGTGGGCCATTGGACTTTTAAAATCTGTGAGTGACTTTGACTGTCGGATTTAAAAGGGGAGGTCATTCCACAACGTCGAGACTTTAAACGTGAAGGAGTTGTTATAAAAATGAGTGTGACAAATGTCGACTCAAATTACGAATCGTTTATCACTACGGGACCTGTGCTCGAGTTGTAAGTCAGAATTAGATATATTGATGAGTCTTTAAGATAGAGATTTGGATAGTTTGCAACCAAAAGTCCCATTCAGAGTACTTAAGATGTATAGTTATACTACTATTCCCCTATGCCGCTGGGAGAGCATCTCGTAAGAGGGGAGTAACCCAGCAGGCTCAAGCAGGTAAGCCCCTTGGTGGTAGGGGATCTGTTCCCCGACTGGCTTGCGACTATCAGCATGGGAATCCGACCGCCAAGAGTCTTTGACGCGTAACGGTCGCGCCGCATGGGGGCCATATCTACCCCCTCCCTTTCCCATACCATTATTGCTGCGGTTCCAGTGA
Organism: Limenitis camilla; assembly: GCA_905147385.1. Lineage (NCBI taxonomy): Eukaryota > Metazoa > Arthropoda > Insecta > Lepidoptera > Nymphalidae > Limenitis > Limenitis camilla. The sequence continues at coordinate 2,575,548 of LR990224.1, forward strand.
ACTCTAGGTTGTTCAGGGTTTACTGAAACCGCGGCATTCTTCTTCTCTTCACTTCGCCTCCAAATTCAACTTACGAGATCGCTTCGATCGATTACGAGGTAACGGATCGGAAAAACAGGAGATACTCTCTAGTATTGCCGATGTCCATGGGCGACGGCGGCCACTTTCCATCAGGTGGACCGTCTGCTCGTTTGTCCCTTGTCCGTCATTAAAAAAAATGTTATGTTTGACGTGCCTTTGATAGAGTAAATAATACTATAAGTTAACACGTCTTTGCCTACTAACCTTGAACCATTAAGCCCATTGTTATAGAAGCCCTCGAAAAAACGTTTCAAAAGATATAGTATACAGTCAAAGTACACTAATATATAACTGAAAAGCGAATGGAAATCGCGTATCGTGTAATAACTTCCATACAAAAGGTAAAACAGCGTAATAGGAAAAGTCAATATATTTTTATATAGGTTACATTTTAGTAAGCAACTAGTGACCAGCTCTGACTTCGCACGGTTTCTCTACTATAATATGCATGTATAATACATATAAACCTTCCTCTTGAATCATTCTGTCTATTGGTGAAAATCATATTAAAATCTGTGGCGTATTTTAAAAGATCTAAGCGTATAGACAGCGGGAAGCGACACATGGTTATAAAAGATATATTTTTACACATCTAACAACGGTAATTTACTTCCACAACGTTTGACTAAACAACATCAATGAGTGTACTAAGTATTATGATTTCAAAAAGATAACCAGATTATTCTGTAATAATATTCATGGGTACGTCAAATTTTCACGTATTCTTATGTATTTTAAAGATTTGCTTACGAACTTTTACAGTAACTTTTATTATTTAGCATAAACATTCTTACTTTGCATATTTGCAACGGAATTGCATATTTGATGTTGCGTAATCAAAGGCCTGAAAACCTAGCAACCACTTGAAGTGCTTCATATGCTATTATATTTTGTATCGGTGCAGTAATCGCGTTTGCACAGGCACGGTATAGTAATATATAATATTCATATAAACAATACTAACCCTTGTAAGTCTAAATATCTGATTTTTTTACAATTTAGTATTATTTTTATAATTTTCTATGTAAATGGTAATGCTATTCAAATAGGATTTTCTTATGTAAAGCCCCATAGTTTTGCTCCTTCCCTATAGCGGTCTTAAACTATTCTCTACGCTTACATTTATTATGCTTTTTCCGGTTATTTGAACCCTTTGTAATAAGATGTAGTCGTTTTGATCAAATTCTGAAAATAGACTATTTTTTATATATTCTTTCAACGATAGAAAGGTACATTCTGTCTGAATAACACAGGCATGACAATAAATATTACTTTTAAAGGATAATGCCATTTAGCAGGATGACCCTAAATGTGGTAAAATATGTGGCAATTTAAGTGTATGGAGTACCCCGAGGTGAAGCGAGGGCCGGTCGCTCGTTACATTACAAACGACTTCCTTTAAAAGTTATTAAATGTAACTGATTTCTCCATAGAGTTATAAAAGCGATGGTCGATAGAATTTGCAATGCAACAACAAATCTTATATAAAACCAATCGGAAAACTATTTACAATGAATGCGCTTGCAAGTTTTCTGCAACTAACATAATTTATAAAAAATAATTACAGAGTATATGGATGGATTTTTTTGTGTTCCACTTATTATGTAATACTTTATTATTAATATGTCATGTTACAAACGTAAGCAGTGCCTGGGATTTGTGATCCAGGAGCATGTTTATAATACGCATTTAATATAAAAAGTGTGTTATTGTGCTATGTAGCTCTTAATAAATTTAATATTAAGTGATTTAACTTAGAGGAGATGAATACCCCATAGAGTTCCCATAAATAAGAAGGAAATATCGCCCTACGAGTATTAAAAGCTATTTTTAAATGGATACTAGAAATTATTTAAATTTCACTCAGCGAATCGAGAGTTTGTTTTATATACTAGACGTTAAAATATAAGTCATTACGTTAAATCATTAAATGTAAGTAAAGTTCAGAAAACTCTTAAGTCAGAATCTGGTCTGGTCGAAAAGTGAACAAGTTCTACCGCTAAGATTGACCCAGAAGCTACATGATCACACTTTCTACAATTTGATTTTGAGGTGTGGGTCATGCTTTGGTACCCTAAATCAATAGTCGGACGGTCGACGCGGCAGTCCTTATGTTTCGCAAGTCCAAGGTGAAGCTTTACTGCCACATTTTTAGGTCGAGTAATGTTCAATGTCAAAACAGCCGCAGGACTAAATCGGTCGCCGAATTAGGCTTACCATTCACACGCAGCTCGACGCCGCATATTTTATTTAGATCACGCACCTCTATGTTTAACTTGTTTCTCTGTTTCAAACTAATTTGATTTAAACAACATTACCTTTAAGCACAATTCCTATAAGACAAAATCAATTCAGAGGAAAGCCAGTTCAGAAGAAAGTATATTTTTATAATAAAGATTTCAAACTTAACACGTTTGCTTATCAAAAGTTAAGGATCATTTTCGCAACTTCATCATTACGATGAATCGGTGTGTAAAGTTTAGATTGGATAGCAAGCGAACGAGAAAAGTTCACTGACTACGTGGGATCATTATAATAGACTCAATTTTGACAGATTACTGTATAAACTGCACGATAATCCCACGTGTTCATAAATGGAGTTCCGTGTTAAATGGAAAGTAAACCTTATAAAGTAGGAAGTTCGTAACTCGGATTATGTCAAAGGATAACTTAAAATTCTATCTATTAATCAATCGGCTTAAAAAATGCCATAAACTAAATATTATTAATGAGTTAATAAGTTTACTTAAACATTAGTAGCACTAAAGTCTATTCCATAGTCCATTTGATGCAATGAACTCAATAATATCGCTACGTACGAGTAACTATTGAAAGATACCTAACTAGGCTGACATAATGTAAACATGAAACAAACCTCTTCTTTGGTTTGCGCCTCGGCCGGCGACGCTCGCCCTCCAATTCGTTTTCAAGGCCACGCCGCCGCGGGCCGCTCGGTACTCGTCGTCGCTCCAGCTTGCGCTCTGGCTGCTGACGTATCTCCTCAACTACGGCCACGCGAGGCACGCAGTCATCCTCCTCTATTTGTTTTGGGGTCTGCGGTGCGCCCATCCGAAGATGGCGTTGACGCCACCACAGCACCCACGAGCTGATGTTATCACGAATTTTGGAGAAAACCGACGCGTCGCCGACCTCTAAACTCGCGGACGGCAGGGTGCGGACCTTCCCTGCTAGCCGAACAGAATACTGTCAAGCCCCGCGGCTTCTTACGACTAACTTATCACGCTAGTAGTGGAAGGCTGAGGCGGCAGTGAAAGCTTGTTTAGCAATGGTTCTGATTTCAAAACAGCAATTGCGATCTTCGAGCATCGCTCTCTCGAAGTTCATCGTAGGGGTTCCACATCAGTCTTACTCTCTTTACATCACAAGTCCACTTAAGCAAAGCAATACCTAAATCTATTACTTAAAATTATCTGGCAGGATGAATGGCAGTAACGTTGATGATCGCAGGTCTACATGTTGTTAAGTGTTGCCGGCCGGGTGGTCGTATCTCGCGTCGGCATGGGCCCAGGCCGTGTATGTCGCGGTGGGAGACATGGTGTGCGCGCGGATGGTCAGCGGTGGTGAAAGCGTGTCGCGCGAGCAGTGGCCGTGCCGTCGCACTCAACAGATGTCGGAGTAAATAGCGTTACGTAACATGAGCGTACCGGGCGCGGGCGTGGATACGCGACGGTGGCAGACGCGCGAATGTCGCGGAGGCTTTGCTCGCATCGCATGGAGCTACAGCCCCCGCCCGTCCTACAGCCGCCTCTCGCGCCCGCCCTGATAACGCTGCTAGCCCGCCGCGCTGTACCTGCGACGAGGACGACTTCGCGCTATTGTCCTAACTTTTATGATTTCATTTTCACAAGGGGGTAAATTTAATAACAGTCATGTCTAATTAATCCTAATTTAGTAAGTAGTATAAAGTTTTAAATCATTGAAATATTATTATTTTAGCAGAGTTAGTCTTTACTAGGAATTTATAATCTCTTAGTAAATTACAGTATTCGTATAATATATTTTAAATCTAAATAAAAGTATACGTACGAATGTATGTGGACATACGAAAAATATAATTCCCCTAAGATTCGACACAAACAGTTTACCCTCGAAACCTAATACCGGAGTTCGTAAACCCTTCTTTGTAACCTTGAACCATTTACCTACTTGTGGAGTGTAAGCTTTTTAGCTAATGCGTTTAAGCGAGACCATACCTTGTTAATTACTCTCCAAATGAGAGGGTGAGAATAATGATACTTTATTGCTATAATTTAAGTACATGTACCCTGTACCGAAATGTTTAGGAAAATTTTGTTATTGTTGAATAAAGTAAATATTACCTAATTTTAGGTTATACAAAAAACATTCTATTCTTTCAAAATACTATTGTTTTGTTTACTTGATAAATATGATCTTTATATGGAACGATGATCTTTCAAAGAATAAAAAGTAGCCGTTACTCTTAGATCTATTAGCTTCCTATATGTGCAAAATATCAACGGAATTAGTGGTTTGGATTTTTTTTTGCATCTCGTAATCTGGTTGTTTATCCTCCCTAATTACGGTTGTCTGTGTCTGTGTATTATGGTTTAAATGTTGAGTGAGTTGAGTTTGGCAAGTTTCCAGGACAGATGATTGTGTATGCTGACCTGCTGATGCTCATTTATGTCGTATTTATGCTGACTTCTATGTATTTTGATATATCTTGTTTCGGTTTAATTTGTTAAACGAAACATTATGATAACAAATAATAATGCTTCCCACGTTTGAAATCTTAATAGGGCGCTATCTATTGGATGTTTACTCAACTCAACGTTATTTAATACTTTTGCTGAAGAGCCGAGATGGTCAATTAGACAGTGTGAATGGTAGTATTATAAATACTGGTACTTATTATAAAAACTACCATTCATACTGTTATTGTTATTAATATATATATAGCTGCTTGTGCTGATTCACTGACTGATTGATCACCTCTTCTGTAAAATTTTGTATGAAGAAAATTTTTTTCACTAATGGTTTTGTATAGAAGACAAAAATTCATTCAGAGGAAAAATATGGAGATAGCTGATGATTGAGGAATTCGGAGACGGGGGAAGAGTACAGCCAGGATATTTAAGATAGGTAGGAGGTGCTCGAACAAATTTCATTTGAAACCTTATCCAATTGGCAATGAGCTGAAAAAAAATCCAAAATGGCGGATTTAAGATGGCGGCCATACAGATTTCATCGGTGTCCATCTCAGAAAGTATACAAGATGGAAGAGTGGTTTTTTGGAAAAAGATAATCAGGGCCTCAAGATCTATATGATGATTAGAAAAAAAATTCAAGATGGCGGAATTTATTTATCCATACTAAATGAATGGGAAATATTCAAGAGACTACAAGTTGGAAACTATGCAAGAGACTTTGATACGGTTCATACAAGAACTTTTATTCTGACAAGTGATAATTAAGGATTTCGGAGACGGGGAAGGAGCACGGCCAGGGTATTCAAGATAGGTTGGGAGTGCTCGAACAAAAATCACTCGAAACCTCATCCAATTGGCTGGGAACGTGAAAAAAACCAAAAAGGCAGATTCAATATGGCGGCCATGCAAATTTCGTCGGTGTCCATCTCAGAAAGTATACAAGATGGAAGAGTGATTTTTTGGAAAAAGATGATCAGAGTATACAGGTCTACTTGATAAACAGAAAAAAAATCATTATGGTGGAATTTATTTTTCCATATCAAATATATGGAAAATATTGAAGAGACTACAAGTTGAGAACTATGCAAGACTTTGATACGGTTTATAGAAGAACTTTCATTCTGACAAATGATTCATCGAGGGTTTCAGAGATGGGTATGGAGCACGGCCAGGTTATTAAAATAGATAGGCGCTACGCAAAATAAAAAATACTAGAAATCTCATCCAATTGGCAAGGAGCTGAATAAAAATTTCCAAATTGTCAGATTCCGTATGGTGGTTTTGTAGAAAATGGTAGACAGTTGTAGAAAGTAGTAGAAAATTGGTAATCAGTGAATGGCAGTAGTCTACTATTTTACATTCATTAACTTCTACTGCGCGCTGAGTGATTTTCATGTCCTGGATGTTTTTTTTACATCTTATGGCTTTGGTAGATATTAAAGAATGTCTCTCTTTTACCTTACACATTACCGTGCGCGATAGCATATCAATCTGATATTCGCTTTAGAACATTTAGGCAGTAAACAGTGGACAGTTGACAGAGCTATAGATAGTAGAGAAGTAAGTTACAGACAGTGCACAGTAGAAGTTAATGAACGTAAAATAGTTGACCACTGTCTAACACTGCCTATCACTGACTGCCATTTTCTATCGCCGCGCCGTCTACAACTCACTACCTTTTTCTACTAGTTTCTACCCCAGTCTATCAATTTCTACATAACCGCCATCCGGAATCCGACAATTTGTTATTCACTCCTTCACGCGGTCCGCTTTAGCGGGCCGCGCAGCCACGCGCCATACTAGTTTGTTATATATTGTTATTTACAGACGTTAATGATTTGTTCTAATTACTTTATATTTTCAAACTAAACACTCAAGGGTGTGTTTAAACGCAGTCTGGCAGTGTCGATGACAGTGTATTGGAAGTATTTTATATTTCCGATGTTCATGTCCAGCAGCGACCACAAGAAGACTTACTGTTGGTTTGCATCTTATACGTCTTCAAAAGAAGATGCACCATTTAACAATTTATAATAGTTACATAGAATACGTAAAAACATACATAAATTAAATATTTAATTAGGAATGTGATTTTGTTACGACCCCTTAATACGTGGTGAATGTAATAAACTTCAAAGTTCTTTTAGAGTATTAGAGGCATGAGTTCAATAGGTCATCGAAGAAGATAAATCAAACTAAATAAATATCGGTTTGCATTTTATTAAGTTAAGGTAATATTGAGGTTGTTATGACACATAGATGTATAATAATTTTAAAAATAATGACATCAGAATGATGGTACAGATACAGGTAGCTGAAAGAGTCCCTCATTTCCTCTTATAATATTTAACCATTTAAGAAAAATATATAAAAGAGGGAAGAGACCCGCCACCGACTATGAGTTCCAACTAAAGCGTGAACCCTCCTGGATAGAAGGGGGGAGCTATTTATAGCGCTCCTCCACTGTTGATGCTACATAAGGAAGGACCGAAGTCTGGTTAATACAGTCAAGACTGCAGTGTAGTAAATCAGCCAAAGCTGTAATAATAAAAAGGCGTGAGCTTTGTGATGGAAAGGTGCAAGGTGTCCGAAGACAACAGGACAAGCCCTAGCTATAACAAATAAAGTGATAAATAAATCACTGGTTCAAACATCAGTTCGTAAGAACTCACAGCACTTAGGCGGCTGATTGCAAGGAATGCACATATTCATTCACATAAATGTGTTATCGTTGCCACCGGAGTGGATATCGATGCAGCCGTAGCTGGTGATCATTGCAGCCATAGCTGACAAATGTTGCAAACGAAGTGGATATTGTTGCAGCCGTAGCTGATATAAATATGTGTAAGGGTCCACCTTAGTGGAATGTGAAATATGAGATATGTTCAACTCGATTACAACAAGCAACACTCCCATCGAGCATATTAGTCAAACAAGGAGACGTTATACGGCAGATCATTATTTTACGTTGCAAGTCACGGACCTAAAGAAGCAAAGTAGACCACACTATCCTATACGCTTGTAAACATCCCATAAGGATAATTTACCAGACGCCCTAGCACTATGACATGCTACAATGTCTATTTAAAAGCACTAAGCTAAGGGGCAGTCCTAATAGGTACTATTGATGCCACTCACAATGACCAAAATCAATGTCCACGGACAAAATTCGTAGTAGTACCCAGCATCCCTACCACTTCTGCTTACAGCATCCGCACCGCTCAGCTGCTGGACACAACGATATAAACTGAAAGGCCAGGATGTTGAAGTATCAAAACACAGAATGAGAGTCACAAACAACATCGTCTAAGTCATCAGAGACCTCGGAGTATCAAATCATGAACCTGTACAGCAATACGTATACACATGCAATTTATACGGAGTCGAGCAGTGCCTGGGGCTTGAGACCCAGGAGCAGGTTTAAAGAGCTCTTTCATAATATATTAACTCTCACCTCCACTCGACCTCGAGAAGGGTAACCTTAATCACGACACTATAACATTAACTTCTATGTTCACTGCACGAAAACACCAAAGTGACTGACTCTGATCTATCGCACTAACAGTTATATAATATTAACACCTCGGAATACTTGTCTATACTATTATATAAAGAGGAAAGATTTGATTGTTTGTATATTTGTATGTTTGTTTGTTTGTTGCGAATAGGCTCGAAAAGTACTGAACCGATTTTGAAAATTCTTTCACCGATAGGAAGCTACATCCTTTCGGGTAACATAGGCTATGTGGTGTTGCCATAAATACTCTAATTAAAAAGATATTATGGCCATTTAAGTGCCATAAGGTGGCCATTTTGTAAATTGAAGAGTTTCTCAGGAACTACAAATCCGATTTTAAAAAAAATTTCACTGATAGAAAACTACACTATTCGTCAGTGACAAAAGTGATTTAGTGTTGCCATATACATTTTTTGATTAATAGAATGTGGTCGTTTTGTTGTTACTGATCCAATTTTTAAAATTCTTTCACTGATAGAAAACTACACTATTCGTGAATGACAAAAGTGATTTAGTGTTGCCATATACATTTTTTGATTAATAGAATGTGGTCGTTTTGTTGTAACTAATCCAATTTTTAAAATTCTTTCACTGATAGAAAACTACACTATTCGTGAGGGACAAAGGTGATTTAGTGTTGCCATATACATTTTTTGATTAATAGAATGTGGTCGTTTTGTTGTTACTAATCCAATTTTTAAAATTCTTTCACTGATAGAAAACTACACTATTCGTGAGGGACAAAGGTGATTTAGTGTTGCCATATACATTTTTTGATTAATAGAATGTGGTCGTTTTGTTGTAACTAATCCAATTTTTAAAATTCTTTCACTGATAGAAAACTACACTATTCGTGAGGGACAAAGGTGATTTAGTGTTGCCATATACATTTTTTGATTAATAGAATGTGGTCGTTTTGTTGTTACTAATCCAATTTTTAAAATTCTTTCATTGAGAGAAAACTACACTATTCGTGAGTGACAAAAGTGATTTAGTGTTGCCATATATATTTTTTGATTAATAGAATGTGGTTGTTTTGTTGTTACTAATCCAATTTTTAAAATTCTTTCACTGATAGAAAACTACACTATTCGTTAGTGACAAAAGTGATTTAGTGTTGCCATATACATTTTTTGATTAATAGAATATGGTCGATTTGTTGCTACTGATCCGATTTTTAAAATTCTTTCATTGAGAGAAAACTACACTATTCGTGAGTGACAAAAGTGATTTAGTGTTGCCATATACATTTTTTGATTAATAGAATGTGGTCGTTTTGTTGTTACTAATCCAATTTTTTAAATTCTTTCATTGAGAGAAAACTACACTATTCGTGAGTGACAAAAGTGATTTAGTGTTGCCATATACATTTCTTGATTAATAGAATATGGTCGATTTGTTGCTACTGATCCGATTTTTAAAATTCTTTCATTGAGAGAAAACTACACTATTCTTGAGTGACAAAAGTGATTTAGTGTTGCCATATACATTTTTTGATTAATAGAATGTGGTCGTTTTGTTGTTACTAATCCAATTTTTAAAATTCTTTCACTGATAGAAAACTACACTATTCGTGAGTGACAAAAGTGATTTAGTGTTGCCATATACATTTTTTGATTAATAGAATGTGGTCGTTTTGTTGTTACTAATCCAATTTTTAAAATTCTTTCACTGATAGAAAATACACTATTCGTGAGTGACAAAAGTGATTTAGTGTTGCCATATACATTTTTTGATTAATAGAATATGGTCGATTTGTTGCTACTGATCCGATTTTTAAAATTCTTTCATTGAGAGAAGTCTATAGTATTTCCATCTCTTCCTCTTATAATACTATCATTGTCTCTCATCCTCTCTCTTTTCTCTCTCTTTAAGTCTTCTCTTTCTCCTTTACCTATTCAATTTTATTTTTGCTCTGTCCTCCCTGTCTCTTAGCATCTGTCGCTTTTCTTTTATTTTTCTTTTTACAACTTTTTCTCAATGTCTTCAAACCGAATACTGCTACACGGAATCTGAACTTACTTTACTCACTCCAGTATCATCACAATAAGAGTTATTTAAACTAAAATTTTAACTAAAACACAAATATCTATAGGGCGTCTAAAGTTATGCTGTATATTACCATTCGCCTACATTTGGTTATATACAGCATCACTTTCCAGTTTCAGCCTACTAATAATTGATTTCAGTATAAGTTATAAATAATAGGGATTAATACTGACCGAATTCATACTTGATATTTTGCTATGGTTGTTGAATTACATCCTCGTCTTCAAACTTGATACTTCCCGAAGCATAAAAAGGAATTACGAGTTCAAATATCTTCATAAAATTCAGTTAATCATTATAAATCACACAAAAGTCTTATTATTATATTCATATTGCAACACAATTAAAATATGATTAAGTAGTATCTGAAATTGCACATACACTTTTAATATTCGTAACATAACCACCATCGCGAGAGTTTATATGTTTGGTTGTTTTTACTGCATAACACGAGAACGGCTGAAAGTTTTTCAATGAAAATTAGTGAATATTATAGTAAAAGACTAGACGAGATTTAGAAGTTTTCGCGGACGGAGTCTCGAGCAGATACTAGTTGATCAGTTTTAAATAAACACAATAAGAGATTTTTCTTCCTTGTTAGTTTGATGTTATAAACGTAGCACAGAGACCGTCTATATTAAATTCTTATGACTTTTAAAAATAAGAATATTAATATAAGACTTACTCTGTACAAGTTATTTTCTCTCAGCAATGATGTCACTTTTCTATGTCTTCAAACTTAATACTGCTACACGGAATATGAACTTACTTTATTTTTTACAGTATCATCACAATAAGAGTTATTTAAACTACAATCTTAATTAAAACACACACACACACAAATATCTAGCTAGCTAACAGATTTTAAAATTGAAAAACATAAAAAACCTTAACAAATGCAATTTTTGGTATGGCAGATTCCTCCATTCATGAAAAATATAAAACAATTTATTTCTTCAATCGACATACTTTAAAAAAATATATTTTACATCAACTGTATGAGATAAGAAGAAAGAGTATGATGAAACAAAATTCAATCCCGATCAAATGTCGGCAATTCAAAATTATCCGTTACCAAAAACTACCACAGAAATAAAAATATTTTCAGGTTTTCTTGGTTAATAAAGAAAATTCATCCCAGATTTCGCTAAAATTACTAAACCTATGATGAAATGCTTAAAGAAAGGTTCTAAGTGATATAAACTAGATGAAAATTATATGGAATGTTTTAAAAATTTATAACTCTTCTCATTAATGATCCGATATTACAATATCTAGATTTTTCTGAAGGATTCCTATTAACGACAAATGCCTCAAATTTGGCAGTTGGAGCCGTTCTTTCGCAAATTCCCATAGGTTCCGACAGACCTATAGCCTATGCGTCAAGTACCCTTAATAGTAGCAAAATAAATTATAGTACAATAGAAAAAGAAATGTAAGCAATTGTATGGGGCACAAAATATTTAATACTGATAAGTTCGGAAGGAAATTTAAAATTATAACTGATCATCGTCCCTTACAATTTTATGAATATTAATCTTAAACATAATTACCTGTTGGAAATTACTTTAAAGTGAGACTTTACAGTTCAATATAAGCAGGGTAAGGTTACTAATAATGTTGATGCCTTATCGCTCATAGAAATTAATAACGAGGACTCTAACTCAATTTTAGTTAACACCTCACATAGGTCTAATTCAGGGACTCTAAGCGCTGATTCAAAGATAGATAGGTACATAGTTATGTAGAGGATTCTATTCTTGAAATACCACTTACCGATGATCCGCTTAATAAATTTCATAGCCTGATTATTTTTACCGTGGTACATACATGGTAGGCCTAGTGCATCGAACCCATTTGAAACGCATACTAAAATCTGTATTCGAATTTCTAAATCAAACTTAGAACAAGGCGTAATTGATACAATTAAAGAGTATGTTAACACAAATATTAAAACAGGACTGTTAATTAATTCGCCTTTGGAAATGTATTCTATTGTACCAGTTATAGAAAAAAATTCAAAAACTCTGCAATCAATTTAGTTCTTACATAAAAAGAGCTAGAGAATCTTAAAGATTATTTAAAGCTACAAGACATAATTAAATTTATAACGCAGGAAAAACTAATCATAGATGAATTAATGAATGTTATCTTGCATTATCACGTCGATATTTTTGGCCAAAAATGAAAGAACCGGTAGCAATGTACATAAATAAATGCAAAGTTTATGAACATATATGGACTTCTCAAAGATAATCAAAATCATCTAAGAGTTATCTTCCGACCGTATGCTAGAGATCGTTAGAAATATGGTGGATCTGCAAGGTTACTCTAGCTGAACACTTTTATTAGGAGGCTGATCTAAACACAAGCATCACATGATATCATCACTACATAAGGTATTATTATTTAAACATATTATATTCATTAATTAAGTCGTTCACTATTATTACATGTATCGCCCCTATAAATGTATTGTATTGTTATAATTCTATAGAACCATCCACAAACCATCTATGATAAATACTTTTTATGATCTCTTATTAAATCGGTGTCATATTATGTAGTACATGAATGTGAGATGCCGTGCCGACGATCTCACGCTGCCACCCTACACATGCAGCGCGGACGGTCTGACTATCGGTTGTTCAATATAATCAAAAACTAACTGACACACGAACTTGTTCCGCCCTCCACGAACTTCCTGCATTATTTTTAATATTTTTATTATTGAAAAAAATTAGGATCGATTATTATTTCTAATGTATTAAATGACGTTTTAAATATGAAATTAATTACTTATTATGTTTATTTGAAAATATTATGTTATAATACTTATTCGTTTCTATTTTATTACCTCTTTAATTATTATTATTTTAAATGTTGAATTTACTTTATGTAAGATTTATAACCGTTACAACCACATATAAATAAAAAAAAATACAATAGATAATACTTAAAACGGTAGACCTATAATACAGCATAGCGGATATAAATCAACTTAAATAATCAACTTAAATAATTATGGATATAATAGATAAATAATAGAGATTAATACTGACCGAATTCACACTGGTGCTACAGAATGAGAGAGATATGATTCCTGTTACTGTACGGCAATACGTATACACATGCAATTTATACAGAGTCGAGCAGTGCCTGGGGCTTGAGACCCAGGAGCAGACTTAAAGAGCTCTTTCATAATATATTAACTCTCACCTCCATCACTCGACCTCGCTAATGACAACAGATAATAAAGTAAACTTACGTGGACTTCGAGAAGGGTAACCTTAATCACGACTATAACACTAACTTCTATGTTCACTGCACGAAAACACCAAAGTGACTGACTCTGATCTATCGCACTAACAGTTATATAATATTAACACCTCGGAATACTTGTCATTAAATAAAATGATCTACCCGCTAATACTACTGTATAAATAACGGTGTTGCTAACACTGGTTATTTATATGTTTTATAAAAAGAGATTTTGCTTCCTAGTTAGTTTGATGTTATAAACGAGAGACTATATTAAATTCTTATTACTTTTGAAAATAAGAATGTTAATATAAGCCTAACTCTGTACAAGTTATTTTCCCTCAGTAATAATGTCATTTTTCAATGTCTTCAAACCGAATACTGCTACACGGAATCTGAACTTACTTTACTCACTCCAGTATCATGACAATAAGTGTTATTTAAACTAGAATTTTAATTAAAACACAAATATCTATAGGGTGTCTAAAGTTGTGCTGTATATAACCATTCGCCTACTTATGGTTATATACAGCATCACTTTCCAGTTTCAGCCTACTATTAATTGATTTCAGTATAAGTTATAAATAATAGGGATTAATGCTGACCGAATTCACACTTGTTATTTTGCTTGGTTGTAGAAATACATCCTCGTCTTCAAACTTGATACTTGACGAAGCCTAAACAGGCATTACGTGTTCCAATATCATCATAACTAAGAATCAAACGAACTTACCTTGTGAAGATTGATATCTAATTATACGAGTGTCCTGACCGAAGATGATTCGACACAACATGTAGCAGTACATGATATTATACAGTCCAAATCACACTTTTAAATCTATTTAAACGCTTTTTTAAAACAATTCTTTAAAATAAAAAATGGTAAAATATTATTTTTAGTCGGCATCCCCATCCCGAGATCTACGGTCCCTGCTCCGTCATGACTCATTATTCACAGCGACGATTTTTTCGATAGATCTAGGGTTTGTGGAAAAAAGGGAAGGTTGCGAACGTAATCATCTTCGGTCAGGACACTCGTATAATTAGATATGAAACTTCACAAGGTAAGTTCGTTTGATTCTTAAATATACGGTTTTATTTACATAATTCGTACAATTATAATAAAAATGTTATTGTTTTGAGCGTAAAATATGTTGTAGCAATAACGTAAATAATCTGTTTAAAAATTTAATATGCTGTAGTATATACGGTATACTTTTCAGCAGCAATATTTTGAATTATAGGCGTGATTTCGTAAAGACAGTCGCAACTGCAAGTGAGTGAATAGAATGGATCTCCTGTTGCATTAATGAACTCTTTTGCTCCGTGCATTTTATAGCGATAATTGTGAGTCCATGGCGTTATAGATTCTTAAGCTAAGTTAACATAAAACAGAGAATCCATGAGTTTATACTTTAGATAGTTCAGCGATCAAAGTTTAAATATTAAAAACTATTGCGTGATCTACGTAACGTAGAAGGTATACTAAAATAATTTAATATACCTACCTTTCAAGTTATGTAGGTGAAGGTTAGGTGCTGCGGCGTACAGTTTACAAAACACGAAAAATATTAATCACCTCATAAAAGTAAGCCCATAGAATGTTTATTACATAAAAATATTTTAAACCTAATAATAATATTAAACAATAAATGAAGTGCGATGGACTTATATAATAACAATTTTAACTGACAATCTTCATATATAGGCCTTTATGACCGTACAAGTTAATTTTTTAATTGCCTATTACGTGTTAAATTTAAAATAAAAACTTAAATTACTTTTTTTTTTCAGGAAAACAGACCAAATTGACTGAATAAAATTATAGAATACTAGCTGACCCAACAGACGTTGTCCTGTCTTAACTTTGAATATTGAATTCGAATTGGCTGTCTTACGTTAGAAAAGTTAATATGGTCGTTAAATTTTTTAAATTTTCAAATTTTCCGCGCAACTTTCTTAATTTTTTCTTACATAAGAACCTTCTCCAGACAATAACAAACATAATAAAAAAATAATTAATGAAATCGGTCCAGCCGTTCACGCGTGATGCCGTGACCAAGGGAAATAGGGATTCATTTTTATATATAGCAAAATAGCAGTGATAGCCTAGTGGTTAAGAACTGGGATGTCTTACTCGAGTTCTATCCTGGGCACTCACCTCTGACTATTCTGAGTTACGTATCTTTTAAGCAATTTAATATCACTTGCTTTAACGGTGAAGGCAAACATTGTAAAGAAACCTGCACTCCTGAGAGTTCCCTCAAGTTCACCATCGGTGTGTGAAGTGTTTGAATGTTTGTTTGTTGCGAATAGGCTCTAAAAGTACTGAACCTATTTTAAAAATTCTTTCACTGAGAAAAGTCTTTAATATTTCCATCTCACTTCCTCTTATAATACTATCATTGTCTCTCACTCTCTCTCCTTTTCTCTCTTTAATTTTTATTTTTATCTGTTCAGAATCAGTCTCTTTTTACTTCTTTCGATTATCTCTATCTATCTCTCTCTTTCTCTCCCTCCTTTACCTAGTCAATTTTATTTTTGCTCTGTCCTCCCTCTTTTATCATCTGTCGCTTTTCTTTTATTTTTGTTTTCTTACTCTCTTACTTTTTTCAAATAATGTAAAACTACACAATTACAGAGTGATAATTTAAGGACATCAATTATAATATTGCTTTAAATACCCGCTAGTATCACATATAAATATAAATACTTTATGGTTATTGGGCGAGCTCATTTAGTCACGAATTTAATGTTACCGACGGTCTTGCTAACTCACGCGTGTTTTTGAAAAATTAAACATTTAAGTAAATATTTAAAGTTTGGATTAAAAATCAATTCGGATATCTATTTCGAACAGCAGATTCAAACAAGAAATTGAGAAAAAACTCCGAAATCGATCAACAAATCTCTTTATCTTTATTCTTTGTCAAATATTGAGATCTTGGTTGAGAAGTGAAATGCATCCATCGTATAGCCCTCACTTGGCACTCTCAGATTTTTACCTGTATAGGTAGTTTCAGAACTCTTTAGATCGATTTAGGTGAACACAAACAGAGAAATGTCAATACTACTTGTCGGAGTTTTTTGATCAAAAGTCCCAACATTTCTACAACAATGACATTATCTCACTACCTATAATATGGGACTTATATATGTCGGAGCATAGTAAAAGATTATCGATTAATCGAATCGTTATCGTTGTCTATGGCGTTGGAGTGGGGTAGTAGTCACTTCCGTTGTTTTGACAGTCTCTACCCTCGACCCTTTATATGCGATCGACAGTCTAACTGAAGTCTTAGTCGTGCGCAGTCTCTCAAGAAGTGAACATCATCTAAGTAGTGCTAGTGATAGTGTCAAGTGCAGTGTAGTGTGGAAGTGCTGTTCAACTAAGGTCACGTAAGTCCTTAAAATGTAATTGCCACGTGGTTAAGTAAACACAATGTTAGTTTAGGTTAGCCTTAGGTTTGGTTAGCCTTGTGTTAGATTCGGTTTATGTGCGTTTAACCTTGGGTTTAAATAGAGAGCCTAGCAGTGGAGGCGAGTGTTGTAATTACTTAAAGGATATCCTTAAGCCTACACCTTGGTCACAAGTCCAAGGCGCTGCTTAGGTTTCTCTCGTAATTGTTAGAGATCATATTTGATCATTTATCGGTTCAATAGGAGTATCTGCGTTGCGTTTACCCAATATTCCATTCAATACCATCACCCCCTTTTAGTGTTCCCCAATATTCCCCATCTTCCTCCTCTCATCTCCCTTTCATATCGTTTTAAAATCCCCGACATATATTAAAATCAAATGTAAATAAGTAAAAAGTATAATAAAATAATAAAAATAACTTAAATGTGAAACAAGATCGAGCTCGCTATGAATTAAGTCACGCAACGCGGCATGCATTTTGAAATTGATTAAATCCCTTTTTTTACGTTGGAAATACGCTTTATCCATACCCTATCGACATTTCCACCGGCCAGCAGGTAATTATTCGAGGTTTTTTCTGATGTCGCCCGCCTCATGCGATTTCAAACCATATCCACTAAATCCAAAGGTACCTTCCTCCGTTTTGGATAGGCGCCAAGGGAACGCTTAATGATTTTAAAAAATATGGTTTACATGGAAATAGCAAAATACTCTAACTCGTTACTGGTACTTTTTCAGTTAAAACTATTGTCATGAATATTTCTATACATAATATATGGGTGTATTTATATTAATGCTGATTAATTTGTTGAACAGGTGTTTCATACAAAGAACTATTACAGAAAAAGTCATACTTAACGTTGACTTCTTTTCCAGTTTATTTTTATATTGGGATTATATTATTTATTAGGTAGCGTGACCTAAATAAACACGCATCTGTGCCATTCATATATCCAATCACCAATAACAAACAGGGAGGAGTAATAAGAGACTAAAATCATTTGTTCCATAAACGTGGCTGTGGAACAAAAACATGTTGTTATGTATGCAGGCAAATTTTATTCGAATTGATTCATTTTGAATTTAATATATCAATCGAGTTGGTGGTACCCTACGTTTCATTATTGTGAATTTTGTATAGACAAGTATAGATAGAGATACTTAATTTGTTCAAAATTGATGTCGTCAAAAAATAATGAAGAGAAACTGCAGAATTAATAATTGAACTTCAATAGTTAGACAAATTTTGTGTTTAAAATAGAAATTGGCCGTATTCAGAGAGTGATAGATAGAGGATGGTTCACCGGCGTTTATTGTATATGTTGGCGAGTAGCGGCATTTCGATAACAAATTTAAAGAATAAAAACATGTAAACAACATGTGTTACGACAGGTGGCTGCGCAGGTGTGCGGATTAATTTGGGATGCTAGCTGGGCAGCTACGGTTAGTAATTTTCTACTATTACTATCCGGAGGCCAATATCCTCAGATGAGGGGGGCGTAGTCACAGTGGACGGTGGCTGCGTTGCAGCGGAGAGTTCAGTATGTCCCGCTGCGCCTCCATTCTTGGGGTAGGCACTCAGTGGTGCAACGGTGCTCCATTATCAGTGGGGCAGTTGGACATATCTGATGCTAAGGGGCGTAAAAGCGTAGTGGTGGGGCGCGTAAGAGTTAAGATGTTTCGCCGTTGACTCCTGTCCTGAACTGATCGGATCGATTAATAGAAGAATCGGTGATCGGAGATCGATTAATAGAAGAATCGGTCTCGGACCAAAAATATCGTACTTTTAAATCCATATATAGCACTAAATTTAAAAATTACTGCCATTTTTATCAAATGTTTATTGGCGGCAATCACTTTTTTTCTCTTGTGAATCAATTCATCAGTTTGTGATTCGAACCAATACCATAACAGATAGATGTCAAATAATGAGCCAGTTGCCACACAATTCAGTTTTGGCAGAATACAAAAGTATTAGTTAAAGTTATTTTTTGTAAAAAAAAACTCGAGAAATTATATGTCGTCTACTCGTAGGTATATATATATATTTAAAATGAAATAAACTTTTTAATTTACTTAAAGAAATTGGTTATACAGTAAGCGTGTTAATAAATGTACGGATCGATTATTTAAAATATACGGGAAACCACACGAACGAACTTAATGATAGAATGCATACAAAATAGAAAAATACTCTAACTTGCTTCTGGTCAGTCATAGCTCAAGCTCAAAATATTCTTTCAGTTGAAACTATCGGGTGTACTAATATTAATGTTGATAAAGTTTGCGAATAGGTGTTTCATTGAAAGAACTAAAATATCTAACTTGGAATCTCACAATTTATAAACAAAAAAAGGTTGGGGTTGCCTTCTTTTACAGTTATTTTTTTACGTGGATAGTTTTTTTTGGCAGTTAAGGGGCACTTCGACGATAGTGAGGAAGGGGAATGAAGAAAAAAATGCTGCGGTTTCAGTGGATTCTGAACGTGAACCGAAAGTTCACTAGAACCGCAGCATTAACGGGATGGGCTTACTTATGGTCGCAAACCAGTCGGGTAACAGATCCCCTACCACCAAGGGGAGCTGGGTTCCTCGCCTCTCATGAGATGCTTTCGCAGCGGCAGAGGGGAATTTTATAATTATATAGATTAGATAGACGGGTTAGAGAAAGTTATCTATTTGACTTAAATAAAAACGGATCAGATTCAATACCCAATAACAAACAGGAACGAGTACCTAATACTAAAAATATCTTGTTCCTCTTGTTGTATGTATGCAAAATAATATTGTATACTTGACAAGACAGACACACGTTTTTAATTCAGCCACCTAAAGATATTTACGCCCAGCTAGCCTTGTTTTAATTTTAGCAGAACAAGTGATTGTCACGGCAATTGGCACATTATCATTTAAATAAATTGTTATAATGTCTACCTACCTGGTTTATCACCGTATGCGAAAATCGTAAATTATGATCTCGTGATGTTGTAATAAATAAGTAATATGTCTGATCCATATAACTTCTTGCATTTCTTAAACATGGCTTACGAATGGCTGTAAGCGGTTCCTTCTCCATTATTCTACATACTAAACGATTTTTAGTAGAAGTCAAAGAAGGAGGAATTTCGGTAGCCCTACCTCCGGAACTGACGATGGGTTCCGACCTCAAGGTTTAGGTAGGTGGTACAAGGTAACCCTCTCAGACTCAAAACTACTTAAGGGGTTAGGGGTAGTCAGAGATATTAAAAAATGAGAAGTTTCTTCAGTTTACTTCACTTACCTTTCAATGTTGACGTCATAGACACACACAGCACGTACACACGCACGCACGCATGCACACACACACACGCGCACACATACCCACATAAATCTTCCCTTTTCATATTAAATTAACATAATTTAGTGTAAATACCATACCAGTCATGAGGCGTGCGTAACACAGGATTTTCTTTTCCTAACACGCTCGTCTCAGCTCTCCTTTTTCTCAATGAAGTATAGCATGTTTTAAGGTTTTATTTCTAGATAAATAAGGAGAATTTTGTACTATTTTAATATTTGGTGTAATAAAGAATTATTATTTAAAAAAAAATAGAAATGGAAACTGGGATAAGGTCAACATTATTACCTACTATACTACCATTATTACCCATAACTGTAGGCAAATTCTCTAGTAGTTTGCATGCAAAATGTTTTCTGTAACATTACCATTATACTCGACATCATATAACGATTTTAAAATTTATTCTTTATAATGTGCATGGTTAGTTTGCCCGTCCTCGCTATTATGAGGTTATATGATTTCGCCTCTCGCTTTCACTTTCGTTTCAATGTAAATGATGTTCTATATTTTTATTCTGTCACTAGAGAATAATGTAAATCAGATCAGGTTTAGGAATAATGTATGTATAATGTAGATTCATATAATTTTTATTCCGCAGACTATACAGTATCTATACCTATCTGGAATTGTGGACAAAGGTATAGCTGAGTGTCAATTAATAATAAGTAATAAAATAATTATTTGAACTTATAGTTGTATATGTAGATATATAACAATTAAAAAATAAAGTTGAAAAAATTATAGGGTGATTCTAACTGATCCAGCTCCAGTCAAAGTGATTCAAGTTAAGCAAATAAAAAACTATAAAAATTTAATGTTATATCTTACTTAAATCATAACTTGAGAAATGCTAAACTGATTTTGCTATGTAGATTGTTCTTCTTACTGCCTAAATAAATGTTCAGGTTTATTGTATATTATCATTTTATTAAATAATTGTAAATATGTTAAAAAATTGTTATACCAATATTATTTCGAAATTAAATACATGTGCTTTAATAACCATCCCTCGCCCTCCGACTTACAGCGTAGCCGAATCATCTGTAATAGTCGCCACTCAATCAACTTGGCGCCCAAAGTGGACCAAACAAGTTTTTAAAGTAATTGAATTTTTAAATATTAGTGAAAAATTTTAATAATTAATATTTTCATGTTATTTGTTTTAGTGAAAAATATAGGTCACCGAATAAAAAAAAATATTAATTATATCATATTCGTTCAGTTTTATGCATTTAAATTAAAGCAAAATTTATTTGATACAAAAACTCATCCACATCAATAATTTTTATCAATAAGTTCAATTTAATTTTTATTTCTGTAATAATTTTTATCGCTTTTGAATTATGAATTTTTCGAACACTATATAGCTAATTAATGGTTATGTTAATCGGACTCGCCCTTGACCTCGATCCTATGAATGTTTCATTAGACCCTTTTTTACATTAAAATATAATGTACTGCATAGTCTGTTGTTCTTTTACATAATAATAGAATAACTTTGACAGAAATGCTTTAAACTACTAATATTAACTAACAATTTAATAATATATGCTAGTATAATAAATGACACAAATGAACTATTTACATTGTACTAAAAAGCACGGAAAACATGTGTACTTTCTAGCTCTCTGCCCTTAAGCAGAGGCTTTGAAGTTTAAATGTCTCTTTAAAATTTCGCTAGATGGCGTTAGGTTATAATATTTACTCCCCTTACAGATAATGCTACGTGTAGTAACACCACAGTGGTGATATAAATAAGGTAAACGAGAGCCCTCTATGAATGTATCTTCTAAATAGCAACGCCATCTAGTGTCCTCTACCTGTACCATGTACTGTCATAATATAACAACCCTCAGTTCAGCCCTAGTGGCTCTGCGGTCTACATAATTTTATTGAAACTGTCGCTAGATGGCGTTTGTTCTCCAGCTATTTATTACCTTGTACATTTATTGTAATGAATAGTAAAAAGTATTTTAACAAAAAAGAAACGTATGAATATGAATAATAAAGGCATTTTCAACAAGTGTTGGTTTTGTAATTATTTTAAACATTAAAATTACTGAAAACTCATATTTTGAATAATTAATTTTTAGATGTGAAATGTATTATTATCTTTACGCGTAGTAAGCTGATTGAATATAATAAGATATTTGTTGAGCAAAAAATTTTGTAAAGGCCGACACTTGCAATAATCAGAGAGTGCTGGAGAATCTGTTGGTTGTGGCAATATTTTCTTTCCAAATTGTAAAAACTTTTGGCGAGTTAACAAACATGTAAAAAGTCATACATAATATTGGTTGAACCTTACACCTTTTATACGTATCATTTCTGGCCTTTTGTATTTAAATACTTCATTCAATTTGTTTAACTGATGATAGCACACTTTGTGATTGATCATTGTGTTGTACGAAAAAAATTATACCTTTAAAATCTTACCAAGTAGATAGCATCATCTTTTTTGATTTATTGGTATGATTATCTATATGTCGAGCTTTGAAATTAAAGCTACGAGTTTTTATTGATCAAGAGCGGTTGAATTCGATTAATGTAACTTCTGAGGGATGAAATTTCGAAAACCAGCTTTAACACTCTCGTTCTGTCAATATGTCTTCTTCATATAAAACAGATTTTTTTTTTTCTTAATTGAATATCATTTTTACCTTTTCCTAGTAAAATGTTAAAATATGTCGGAAATTCTTTTTTTCAATATCCATATTTACAAAGGGGTACCAAAAACTACTCAATAGAAACAATCAATTTTATTTACATACAAGCCTTGCTATATCAGCTTCTAAAATATATATTGATTGTGCGGCTTAAATGTGAAATTGAATGTAAGAAAACACAATTATTGGAAATAATGAAATATCTTTCCGAACTCGACCATGGTTTGTTTTCTTGTTATTCAACCTTCAATTATTTCAAAGCTAACTGTTTAATTTTGTATGTGTATTGTAATTATAATATTGTTTTACTTATGTTGGCCTCGGCGATGTAAAGACATTTTTTTATCCAGATCAAAACCGGGATCCCCTAATTTACATCTATTCAAATAAGTTATACTTTATGAAACAACATATTAGTATTCGTATGAAATATTTGATATATCTAAGCGGTGTGTTATTTATATGCAAAGGGATACAAGCAATTTAACTTCATATTTACACTGCATTCAGCATAAAGTAAAATTGTAATGCCAACTAGCACAGTTTGAAAACTCCGAGAAGCTGACCGACTCGCAACATATTTGCTTTAATTTAAATTTATTACCTCATGTATTCATATTTTAAACATCCGACGTGACTTCACTAATTTTTAGAGTTCCGTACCTCAAAATAATAAAAAAGGGAATAAAGCTTAAAATAAAATAGGTTATTATCCGTCTGCCTGTCAAAACTCTCTTGAGTACTTTATATTAGTTTCAAACTAAAGCTGAAGTGATCCTATAGTTTCAAACTAATATGAAATATTTGAATCCCTTCGAACTGTTTAAACATAAAACTTCTAAGCCATTGCCAGAAAAGTCATGAGAAAAAGATCTGAAATTTTTAAAGTCGCAAGTAACATAACTATAAATATATTCTTGCTGTTTCTAATATTTTAATCAGGTTCACCGTGACTTGTGTCGATGTCAAGGAGCAACAGTTGTCCACCGGGAAAGTAAAATTTGCCTCTCAGTTCATGTTATAAGGAAATATATATACTTACTTACATAGCTTGCCATTGTTGAATTGACAACATTTCATATTTTTAACATATCAATATAATTATATTATATGAAACTAGAAGAAAAATAAACGGACACGCATTTATTATTTTTTCAAAATATATGCCCAGTACTAGTAAAAATTAATTTTGAAATTTAATCTATTCTAAAAAGACGTGAATACCAAATAATGTCATATATGCGGTGCAATGGCGATAGGTCTCTCATTTAACAAATAAGGCGAAAATGCATAATGCATTAATCTGCCGTATATGTGAAGTCATCACATATGATTTTTTTTCTCCGAAACGAATAAACAAAAAAATAGATAATGTTTTTTATCGCGGGGCAGATAAATAAAGAAACGGAATTTTATTTTTAAGTCCTTAATATTTTTGGAATGTTGTCACTTATTATCAGATCCTATTAGCAGGTCACATTTATATGAAACTAAAAAATTCGAGTTTTATTTTTATATGTGTTTAGGAAACTTTCCTAAAATAGCTATATTTCCACAAGTAGTAAAAGTATTGGTACTTCAGTTATGTCCAGGAAATATTAATAATATAAAAAGAAATGATAGCCTGATGATATCTTCTATTTGTAGATTGATGTTCGATAACATTTTGGCAGATAATGTATTACATTATCATAAGTGTAATGAGTCATATGATATTGTCCGAAAATAAAAAAAACTTTGCCGACCTCTTATAGATATTGCTGTAACTCTCCTTTAGGTACTGACAGCGCGAATTTATAATTACAATAAACATCTTAAAGCTGCGTTTCTACCAGAGATGCGCGAGGATCTGTTTACCAATAGAATCATTTGACACAATCTCATTGAGGCTCTGATGGAAACGCAGCCTTAACCTTCAAAATGCCACCTCAAATGGGTAGATATAATAAAATTAGTGCCTACTCAGTGGGACTGTAGAACTCTCGCACTGAACTGACAGCGACAAACTTAATTTAGCAGACGGAAAACTATTTTCCACGTAAATTAACATTGGACGCATTCAGCTTACCAATTGCAATAAAATATTTTATCTAATTTTATGGTTTTTGAAATATTTCGTTGCGAATTTCATGATTGCTTCGTACTATTCCTATGCGAATGTACACAAAACAGCACTCTTGAGTATCTATTTTGAACTGAGAGAAAATTTGAGACAATCAAGAGAATTTAAGAAGATCAATTGAAGAGATATTCAATTGAAGACATATTTCACATGACAGTTATTTACTAAAAAAAAAACTTATGCATTTCTCATTCTCATATAATTTATTTGTATTATTGAAATTAACTAAACTAAAATTACTTTACTACTAGATTTTTCTTGAACTCTTTCTTAGCGGTTTGAAGTAAACTAAACTTTTTGGTGTTTATTTTTAAGTAATAAGATGCAGAAAATATATATTTTCTACACGTCGGTATACTTGAAATTATATAAAATGATCTACCCGCTTAATATACGTGGACCTCGAGAAGGGTAACCTAAATCACGACACTATAACAATAACTTCCATGTTCACTGCACGAAAACACCAGAGAGACTGAGACTAATCTATCGCACTAAAAGTTATATATTGTCTTCATGTCGGTATACTTGATAATTTAAAATGATCTACCCGCTACTACTACTTTATAAACAGTGTTGCTAACACTATCTATCTATCTTATTAACGCTATCTTGCTAACGCTATCACGGTTCATGAGATACAGCCTGGTGACAGAGAGGCTTGCAATGGAGTCTTAATAATAGGGTATTCTTTAAACCCTTTAGATACGGAACCCTAAATATATTACAAATTATTTTAAAATGTATTTTTTAACAATTTGTTAAACTTTTATGCATTCTGATTAATAAATTAAAAATTTCTAATTATACTAATCAATTTGTATTTATCGCGTAATTCCCTTTAAATTCTAAATTCACTAAGATGATAGAATCCCAATGTCCCTATAAATTTTCTATGGGGTTAATATCAGGACTATTTAGCCACTTGCTTATTTATTTTCGCCAGAAGAAACCAACAAATGAGCAGGAGCGTTTAAGACATGAAAGGTCACATTCCGAAAATTATGACCTTCATAACTTGTAACGCTAATATAATCTGATATGGTCTAGGCTAGATTACTTAGTCTAGTGCAAAACAGAATCCAAAATCAGCCAAATTATTTTGACTATCGTAAAAAAATACAGGTTTAATTCTAAAATATCGTTGTCTTCGTATCTATCGTGTTTTCTAAAATTCGAAATTTACTTTAAAAAGTATTTTAAAATTTAACTGGACACATTTGTGGTGCCTCGCGAAAATTTTAAATATAATAGATAAGAAAGTGAGTTTGTTGCTTTGTTCTTTATCCCGCAAGAATCACCCTTCCGACGGGATAATCATGAATTATGTTTATCCATGACTAGAAACTATATAAATAAAATTATCCATTAAGAAAAATACATTTTTTTGTAATTTTTTATACTTGAACCATATAACTCACATAGAGTGGTAATTGCCCCAAAAACATTAATTATGTAGAATAATATATAAATACAAATTTAATTGGTCGTTTAGATATATAAGACAGAGCAATATAATTTATTTTTAGATGTTATTAGTTATGATGTAATTAACGTAGTTCCCAAAGCTGATCTTTGATTATTTGGTCACGATCACCGCAGATCACTTATGAAGCCGGGCAAATGTTGATTTGTTTATATTAACGCTATTTACTTGCTTGTGATTTTGTGTGTACACTACCAATGTTTGGGATACTTCTACTAGAAGAAAAGCGTAAAGTAAGTAGGTTCAATTTTTTAACCGATTGAGTTACAAGAAATCGAATCAAATCAAACATCACTAACTGTTTGGACAGAGTATATATGACAGAGTATACCTTCTTCGGAAGCAAAATCGGCTGAATAGGGTTACAATTATTATTAAGTCTTTTTTAAATATTAATGTATTTAATATTTCTAATTTAAAAAAAATTAAAGAGTAGACGTTGAGTTGTAAACATTGTAAAAGGTCAGCAAGACCTGCGCATAGGTCGCAAGCCCCTATCATCGCTTATCTTTACTCTTTCGTTTTCTCTCTTTTATGATCTCTTTTTTCCCTTTTTTTTCTTTCCATATTTTCTCTTTATACGAACAATTGCCCTACGAATAGTACGATTTACTTATAGTTTGCTGATATATGATTACGATTTTTTTCTGCTTACTCGACTTTGATACGAGTCAGAATAACTGAAAATGACCTGTTGAACCTCACCAACGTCGACCAAGGGGTAGAGTAACAAAACACTTTAAGTCCTGGTTTACACCGGATCGAAGAACAGCCGCTCTTTTAGATGCGATGTATTCATTGCCGTCGCCCAGCCCAAAGTCCGTTTCTAATTGAGGTTCATGATAACTTGAATCAATGGTACGTATTATTAATGTTGAAAAATATTAAGATTATCATAGAACGCTATTAATGCCTGTCAACTATCTCAAAATACAAATAAATTAAATATATCTTTTGAAACAATATTTGTAGATTTCATTGGGTTAAACTAAAATTTAAAATTATTTTAATGTTTTTATTTTCATACAATTATACTTTACTTCATACCCAATTCTATCTATGTTATTCAATTATTCTACTATAATCCAATTTAATTTACCAAAGCTTTGTGAAAAAAAACCTCAATCATTACATTATAAATAACATTTTTGTACTTAAAAAAAAGTTTATTGAAAAATATATCAAAACTGTAAATAGTTAATTCTAAGTGTAAGTAATCGATAAATATTTATATTGCAGTGATAATAAGTATTTTCCCCCTGGACATTCCACATAAAGCAAATAAAAGTCGATATTTGCAATTCCAGACATATTCGAATATGCTATACATCAGGTATGATAAAGTTACTAAAAAAATTTCGTTTAAACTCTAGTTAACGTGTTAGAGGAATCATATCTATCAATTAAATAATAAATGATGCGATTTATTTTCGCTAAAGTAAAAAAGTGACGGTTATAAACCTTACATAAAGTAAATTCAACGTTTAAAATAATAATAAATAATATAGAGGTAATAAAATAGTAATGAATAAATATTATAACATAATATTTACAAATAAACATAATAAGCAATTAAATTTTTATTTGAAACGTCATTTAATACATTAGAAATAATAATCGATCATAATTTTCAATAACAAAAATATTAAAAATAATGCAGAAAGTTCGTGTGTTAGTTAGTATTTAATTATATTGAACCGCCGATAGTCAGACCGTCCGCGCTGCATGTGTAGGATGGCAGCGTGAGATCGTCGGCACGGCATCTCACATTCATATACTGCATATGATACCGATATAATAAGAGGTATTAAAAAGTATTTACCATAGATGTTTTATGGGTGACCTTCTATAAAATTATAACAATACAATACATGTATATATTATAAGAGGAAGGGAAGGACTCCGTCAGTTACCTTCTTTATCACTAACATCCTTCTGATTTCATTATTTATAAAATTATTATAGATCTATGCGTCATCACAATATCAATATCACAGTAACTTAATAAAATGCAAATCGATCTTTATTTAGTTTAATTTATCTTCTTCGATGACCTATTGAACTCATGCCTCTAATACTCTAAAAGAACTTTGATGGTTATTATTTACACAACGTAATTAGGGTTAATCGTTTCAAACCTGCCGTCTTCCTCTTGCGTTATTTGTTTTATTTTTACGTATTCTATGTATATATTGTACAGAGTAAGCTCGATATAGTTACAAGTACGTTACTGGTTCAGGCGTTGAATTCACGATTAATGAGTCGAGGGTTCAAATTCCAGTCTACTGCCGTGAACAATCATTTTAGCTTAGTTAGGAGGGTTACAAATACGAGTAGATGAGCGATCTATACCGCTAGTTATCTTTAAAAATCGGTCTTGCTTCTAAGCGCCTTTGCAGCCAATTATGGGACTGAGAAATAAATTACGTACTTATTAATAATAATACCTATTGAGAAAGATAAAATCTTTTCATATTAATGAAATGTACATTTAAAAAATTCAAATAAGTTTTACTTGAAGAAAATACAGATAATAATTTAATATTACTTTAAAAAAACTAAAATTTATATAGTTTTTCATAATTTTAAACATGTAGATTTCGTCCCAAAACTAGTTGGTTCTTTTCTTATGGTTTCTATTCTTATATTATATATATTTAATAAGTTGTAATAAGTAGTAGTATATGATACATCGGACACCAAACCGTGGATGCATATTCCTGAACAGAGAGCTAAAGTAAGCATTATACAAAGTAATAAAAAAAGGTAGGAGGTGCTCGGTTTGCTTCGGTTGTATGTATTTTTTATGTATATTCACAGATTACTAAAAGAGTCTAGCTTTCAAGCTGTCCCGTCGTTGTATGAGAAATTTTTTTTGAGCTTTACTATCAAAACAGGTATCAAAATTTGTGAAATTTTACACATATGACGAAAAAAGGTAAAAAAAATGGGTTGCACTGTTGTAATGCCGCGGAAGTAAAAACTTGAACATTAACGTTGTGCGTTTTTTAATATACTCAAAGAACAAAATTCAAAAAAAAACGAACTGTATTATTGAGATCTGGCTTACGTACTGCGAGACCAGAACGTGCTACGAGCCTTTGGAAAGAAAATATAATTCTACGGTTAAAGTAACTCTAAGATTAAAATTAAAAAAAAGGACTAGTCAAACTGCAGCGAATATCACGCCTACATTACTCCACTTCGCAACAAATCATTTAATTAAAGACCACTAAGCTATGATAGTCAACATTGAATCTACGAAATTACTCGTCAACCTGCCAATGAACTTGTGACAGCCAATAAAAATATACAATTGAATATAAATATGAATGCAAGACTCCGATTTTTCATTTCTACTAAATACTTTTAAATAAAATCTGACACCTACGAATCTGACGCCTACGAATCTGACGCCTACGAATCTGACGCCTACGAATTTTCCTGACGCGAGTCGTCGAGTCGTCGAATGGCGGGGAATAAGGTTTAAAGTAAGGCACCTCTTAGAGGTAATACTCATTTCAATCTTTTCTACGGGTATTCTCTCATCACCCACATTACGTGCATAACGTTTACCCGATCTGGTTACAACATTCCACATTTCGTCCTCATCAATTTCCCTTATTCGATTAGAATTTGAGGAATTTGAGTATGTATGGTCAGTTTAAAACGTAATTGAAGCTAAATTCTAAAACAATAATATTACAGTGGATTCCATCACACATAATAGGTAATGAAAAAGTGGACAATTTGTCCAGAGAAGCCTGTGATGAGGGTATTGATGTTTTTATACGTCTATCGCACTTTGAGTGTATTAATGTTATTAAAAAACTGTGCTATGAATTTTAGATGGAATACTTTGACGAAAGGTCTAAGGAAAAAGGGATCTGGTATAGGACGATTCAGCCACAACCACCAAAACAGCCCTGGATCGATCAGTGTGGTTTAAATCGACTAGACTTCACTTTTAATGCGTCTTCGCTCCGGACACATTCCTTTACATAAATTCACATATTTGATGAAAAAAACCTATTCGCCAAATTGTACTGCGTGTAATGTGGTAGAAGATGTCTTCCACGTTATAATGGAATGTGTTCGAAACGACGAATACAGACGAAAAATGTCAATTTATTGTAAAATGAAATATAGTGTGGGTTACTTGAATAGTGTTTTGGCAGAACCCCTTTCAGAAACTGCTGATCAATTGTTGCAGCTAGTTAAGGTTGGCCTCAATAACAGAATTACTGATTTGTAATTTTAGTTTGTAAATTTAAATTTATTTTGTGAACTTTACGGAGTGGCATATTCGTGTCAAGCAATAAACTCTTTAAATAAAGAAAAAAAAATAGCACCTCTTCCATTCATTCAAATTTTCAAGGCCATCAAAGCTTAAACTTCATCAGGGCTTAAATCTGTGCCGAAGACATGTATATGTATAACATAATTATTCTAATATTAGTAAAATCGTAAACATCAACGTTTTTGTCGTCGTATCGTGCGAAATGAATCTAAAGCTATATTTACGCGAAACTTAGCAACGGCTGTTGACGATATGACATGTTGTTAAATGACAATTTCTTAAATATTTTAATTGACTCCAAAAAAAGGAAGAGGTTCTACGAGTATATTTGACAATTATATTTTATTGACATACGTCCACCGACTTTAAAATTATTTTAGTGAAATTATTTTATATTGCATTTTTTGTGCTAAAAATGTTTTATCGTATTTTCTTATATTCTTTTTGGTAGTAATTATAAATATGTCAATTGAAACACGCATTACTAATGTCGGGAGTTAGTGCCCTCAATACTACTTTTGATAATATTTTAAACCACACACGAAAATCAAAATTTGATAGTGTTTGTCCCTTTATTGAAATTGGAACCCTGAGAGCGCGAGTTCCACACTCACACTTGGCGGAATTATTTCTAATTTGTTAGGGTCTTATTGCATCACCCATCAAAGGATGTGCTTATGTATCCTCCAGTATCATTTGAAAAATTTTTTCGACAGCTCCGTGGATTTTATTTTTATCAAAAACTAGAGTTAAAAATTTGTTATAGACATCATTCAAAATAGCAACAGCAACTGTCATGCAAAACGTCAATAAGCCCTATCTGTCAACAAAACTATTCCTATCTGCCAGCGAAGTCAATATTTTGTAAAGGAAACTTCTGTTATGAAATAAATTTCTAAAAAACATTCACATACATAATTTTCATCTCTATTTTACAAGGACAGAGTTTCTCGAGTAAAAAAGTTATCCTTCGCGAATAAAAAAAATATTTAAATTAAATTACTATGTAATAATCATAACTATATGTTTCTAGCGTGAAACTACTTTGGTCACGATGACAAGACTCAGGGGTAAAGGGAATACTAGTAGTATGTGATCCATACTGCTAGTAATCTTTTAAAAAAAGAAAAAAGAAAAGGACTCACGGAACTAGTCAACGTGAGGAACTCGAAACAAGCTAATTTAAGGTTGAGAACCAGCATATGTAAAATCGCTGGTGATGTGTTGTTTGACATCTACGTAGATCCCTAAACTATACATAATTTTTTTCTATATTTAGTGCAGGAATCGAAATTATTAATATCGAAATATCATAATTTTCAAGACTTTGAGTGTTGTGGACCCATAAAGATAGTTTTATTTTATTTTTAAACTTATTTTGGTAATCTACATTAAATTTGTATGTTAAGAAAAGTCAAAAAAAAATTTCGAGATATCTTAATGTAGGTATAGGATGAGATGGATGTTTCTATTTTTAGATCCCTTTTTACGTAGATAAGTTATAGTTGTTTTATGTAGTAGTGTATTTTTATAAAACCACTTTTTTACGTAGTTTGTTACAGTTTTTTAAGCTTAGTATTTTATTTAATAGTTTTCCGTTTCCAGATCAGGATTACCTTATTAATCCAATATTTTAAAGTAATATTGGTATGTTATTTAATTAAACGAGTAAATAACTGAAACAACTGGATCGCGCGAACTGTAGGATCGCATTGTAAACATATATTTTAAATAAAAACGAAACGAAACTCAAATAGTCTTGAGAACATGTGCAACTATATGTTTAAAGCTCTAGCTGTTAAAATTATCGCTAATTGACCTACCTACATATAAAGAGGGTGTTCACTTATACAACGAACTAACTAACGTATTTTAGGTTATTAACCATTCTTTCAGTAATAAATAAAACCATGTAAAAGCTTTTAGTACAACAAATATCTGCATTATTAGAAAGAAACCATATCCTCAACGATGCGCACATGGGATTCGACCAAAATAAACTACAGCAACCTTTCCTTCACAGTTTCGGGGAACTGATACAAATTCCAGTCGAAACGAAAAAAAGCAGGTAATAGTACTTTTTATAGATTTCAGGAAGCTCTGATACGTTGGACCATGAAAACCTTTTGTGAACCTTTTACGAGTGTGATATTCGAGGACTCCTAAACATTTGGTTAACAGCTTAACTAATAAAACATTAAAGACCATGATTAACAAGGGCGCAATGTGTGATGAAGCAAGTAAATATGGTGTGTCTACTAGTTCTGTATTTTAACCAGCTAGATACAGCTATCAAAATAATACAGGAAGACTTAAATCGAGTCGTCAAGTGGGCTCATGATATCGGCTTAATAAATATAAATTAGACTACAGGTATGCACTTACGTTCCCTGTGTGCCCAGAGCGGGCATCATACCAACGATATTTGTATTGTCATGATTAAATGTGTCTGGATGTTGCGAGTGGGGGACGTGGGATTAAATTTAACAAAACTGAATGTGTCAAAAATTTTAAATATCTAGGACTAATCATAGATCCTAATATATCATTGAAATTACATGAGTTTGAAGTCTGTAAGAAACTTTGAAGTCCTTATAAAATTAAAACATTTACGATATAATCTCAATAGAAAATAGTTTTAAGTAATATAGGTATTTGCAATGGCTGAATCGATAATATTTCGAAGAACTTTTAAAAGCTATATTAATAATATTAAACATATACAAATTATGTTTATTAAAATGTTAGTTATCGACAAAGTAAAAGAAATAACCATCAACAGTATGATAGGGTAAAACTACTATTAACCTTAGAACAACACAATAACGATGAATATAAAGATACAATTAACTCATTCATATAACGTTAGAGAAAAGCCAAAATGTATGGTAACGAAAGTCATTAATTATTATGGAAAGTAGACAAGAAAATCCCTTGTACCAAAAATGTACAATGAACTGCCGATAAGGATTCCCTAAGTACGCACATTTAAGCGTAGATTAAAGAAATTTTTCCTAAAAAATAATTACTCTAGTAATTACTAATTTTATTAAGCATTGTCATAGGCATTTATATGTCAGTGAGTGTGCACATGTACACATACACGCGCTCGGAGACTGTGAACACATACTAAAGCATGCGTACATACATATACACCTACATTTTTTATTAGTATGTAATAAGTTTATTAGGCATACTAAACTAGATTATTTATTTTTTTTTAAATTACTATGTTTTTGTTAAATTATTTTACTGGTTAATTTTTTATTTTACTTTATTTCAATAAGTAAAACTTAAGAGTATGAGAGCCTTAACTGCCGAAAAAGTTCTGTGCAGTTTGGCAGAGTACAAAAGTATTAGTTAAAAAGTTATTTTTTTGTAAAACTGTAATAAATAAAAAAAACATTATTTTGATAGCTAACACGTGATGATTATCTCAGTTTAATTTCTTTCGAATTCAGAATCTGAGGTTTTAATTGAGTGATAACAACCCCCAAGCCATTATTACGAATCTATTGACACCCTATTCATTAAAATTGGTTCAGTAGTTTAAGCGCTACAGTGGAACATACAAACATATATACATATATGCCTGCCAAAATCATTACCCTTCCTATCGCCTTTGCAGTACTTGGGTGTAAAATAATGCATTAAATTGTAAACAGTATGTTACGGTTTACAATATTTCGAATATTTACAATCTCGCGAGTTACATTATAATTTAACGGTACAAATTTACGCCGATGTGTACATTGAATACATAAAGATGATTAATTGATTAAAATAAATATGACATATCAGAAGGATATTTCAACAGACGCCCTAGCGCCATGACATGCTACAACGTGTATTAAATATGTATATAACAGTTACTGAAGGAAGTCCCTTCCTCCCTTTTATGATATTCCGCATTTGGGGGAAAATATAAAAAAAGGGGAGAAGTTCGGTAGCCCCACACCCGCTACCGACTATGGGTTCCGACCTTGCATTGAACCCTCCCGGACAGAAGATGGGAGCTATTTATAGTGCGCCTACACTGTTGATGCTACATTAATAAGGACCGAAGTCCGGATAGTACAATCGAGGATATAATGTTTAAATTCGACGCTTTAGTAAATCAGCTGAAACTGTAATAATAACGCTAGATCACTATTTAACATGGCAAGCCACGGAAGTAAAGGAACAAAGTTGGCCACACTATCCTATTCGCTAGTAAATATCCTGGAAGGATAACTCACCAGAGGGCCTAGCGCTATGCTATGACGTGTATTAAATATTTATATAACAGTTACTAAAGGAAGTCCCTTCCTCCCTGTTATGATATTCCCCATTTGAGGGAAAATATAAAAAAGGGAAGAAGTTCGGTAGCCCCACACCCGCTACCGACTATGGGTTCCGACCTTGCATTGAACCCTCCTGGACAGAAGATGGGAGCTATTTATAGTGCGCCTACACTGTTGATGCTACATTAATAAGGACCAAAGTCCGGATAGTACGATTGAGAATGTAATGTTTAAATTCGACGCTTTAGTAAATCAGCTAAAACTGTAATAATAACGCTAGATCACTATTTAACATGGGAAGTCACGGAAGTAAAGGGACAAAGTAGGCCACACTATCCTATTCGCTAGTAAATATCCCGGAAGGATAACTCACCAGGGGGCCTAGCGCTATGCTATGACATGCTATAACGTGTATTAAATATTTATGTAACAGTTACTAAAGGAAGTCCCTTCCTCCCTGTTATGATATTCCCCATTTGGGGGAAATTATAAAAAAGGGAAGAAGTTCGGTAGCCCCACACCCGCTACCGACTATGGGTTCCGACCTTGCATTGAACCCTCCTGGACAGAAGATGGGAGCTATTTATAGTGCGCCGACACTGTTGATGCTACATTAATAAGGACCGAAGTCTGGATAGTACAATCGAGGATATAATGTTTAAATTCGACGCTTTAGTAAATCAGCTAAAACTGTAATAATAACGCTAGATCACTATTTAACATGGCAAGCCACGGAAGTAAAGGGACAAAGTAGGCCACACTATCCTATTCGCTAGTAAACATCCCAGAAGGATAATTCACCAGACGCCTTAGCGCTATGCTATGACATGCTACAACGTGTATTAAGTATGAATGTAACAATTACTGAATGAAGTCCCTCCCTTTTATAATGTTTAATCAGTTGAGGAAAACGGGGACTATTTATTATGCGCCTACGCTGTTACTGCTACATTAATAAGAGCCGAAGTCCGGATAGTACAGTCAAAAGTGCATTGTTGAAAGCCGAAGCTTTAGTAAATTAGCCAAAACTGTAATAATAAAAAGGCCGGAGCGTTATGATGGAAATGAATCCAGAAATAGTATAATGCAAGGTGTCTGAAGACAAAGAGATATGCCCTAGATTTAAAGTTATAAATAAAACACTGTTTCAAAGTAAAGAGATAAAGTAGGCCACACTGTCCTTCGCTAGTAAACCTCCCATAAGGAAGGAAATTCACCAGACGCCCTAAGGCTATAAGTCGAACCATCTCTTGACAAAGTTGTTAAACATTTTACACATTCCGCCCACCAAGTCTTTCAAAAACTTTGTTATTGTCATCGATAACTCTTATATAAATTGCAGCTGCATATTTAACACTAGATGCATCTGAAAACGCCACCGTGGTATCAAAATGTTTTTAATTTTAACTTTGTTAAGTAGTTAAAATATGGGAAAGGAGCTAAACACATTAAAAACAATCAATCTCCATCTCATACTTTCCATACTTTCTGGATGAAAGTTTTAGCTTTCTATAGCTTCATTCTCAGATTCACAATCCATCATTAGGTCGTCCACGTAATAATCTTGTTTTGTTATCGATGCTTCTATCGTAGTGTTTGTAACACTAGCAAATTAAGAGTAAGAGCAATTTAAAGTAAGGTGCGCATGTAGTTCCAATTGCTAATGTTAAAAGATTGTAATGTTGCATAGGTAAATCACGTTGAGTTCTCCACGAAATCGTCTAAAAATTATTTTTTAGTCGATAGTTTTCACTAGTCTGCAACAATACAGATAGGATGCGTTAAGCAGCAGATGACGTAAATCCTGTTGAAGTTTAGGCCTTACAAGGAGATCATCATTAAATGACAAGTTGTTTATGCCTTTACTCGAGGCATTAAACACAACAAGGATCTTTGTTGTCTTTTTATCCTCCCTTACAACTGCATAACGAGGTGAATAGAAGATTGT
This sequence comes from Limenitis camilla, assembly GCA_905147385.1. Taxonomy (NCBI): domain Eukaryota; kingdom Metazoa; phylum Arthropoda; class Insecta; order Lepidoptera; family Nymphalidae; genus Limenitis; species Limenitis camilla. The sequence goes on from LR990224.1 coordinate 2,612,712, forward strand.
CGGATTATCAATATCACCACTATCAACTAATCTCATGTGATTTTACTCAATATACTCTCGTAGTACATTATGATACCATACTTCCTTTGTGGATCATCCGTTTCGAATGGAAATCTTACTACAGATCTAACATCTTCTCGTCTTTTTATTCTACTTTGGGGTAACGCAGCCGACATAAACACGATTTTCATACTGCAGAAGAGGGCTATTCGCGCAATCTATGGTCTCGGCCCTAAAATATCTTTAAGAGATAAATTCAAAGAAATTAATATATTGACTGTTGCTTCACAATATATTTTTGAAAATGTTATGTATGTACGTAAAAATATTAATGATTTTATTAGAAATAGTGACTTGCATGACATTAATACTAGGAACAAACACAAACTTGTTACTCCTACTACTCGATTGAGTAGAATTAGTAATTCTTTTGTTGGGCGATGTGTATGCTTTTACAACAGGATCCCAGAAAACGTTCAAAATTGTTCTATAGGAAAATTTAAAAAGTTAGTTAAAAAACGTTTGTGTGACAAAGGCTATTATAACATTAAAGATTTTTTGGAAGATGTCACGCCTTGGGAATGATGCGTTCGCTCCAGGCTTTCTCAATGTATAAATATACTTGTTATAAAAATTGGCGTTTAAAAAATCAAAGATAAAAAATATCCAAAAGAAACAGTCCCGCTGAGTTTCTTGCGCCCATTCTTCTCAGGTCTGGGTTAGGTCGTTTCCGAAAGGGTGGTAGATTCCGACGTTCAATAAGAGAATGTAAATTCCAACATTGAATAAAAAATTTTGACTTTGACTTTGACTTTGACTCCATATACTCTTGTAGTACATTATGATACCATACTTCCTTTGTGATTCATCCGTTTCGAATGGAAATCTTACTACAGATCTAACATCTTCTTGTCTAACAATAGTGTCTTTGTAGAATTGTTCACAATATTGATGAATGATATTAGTTTTTTCTTAACACTATTAAGCTCATTTTCAATCTCCCAAAATTTATTTTATAATTCATCTTCCTTTATTAACACATGTAAATTATACACTGATCTAGTGACTGACAAATTCCAGTCAAATAAGTATACTGAGGTATTAAGTTTCCACGAGGACTCTTCTTTATTCCCTTTAGTAATATTTCTCCGTAGACATCTGCACCTAGCAAGACATCAACCCAGGGAGGGTGATGCAAAATTCAGGATCGGCAAGAAAGAGGAAGTGATTTAGCACGTAAGTATTAACGCGTATAATATTTTCAGCTTCGTAACGAGATGCGACTTCGATGGTAACGGGGTGTTTGATCCTCATAACTGGACCGTCTTCCAAACTTGACACCCTGCCATTTATATTAGAACGCTTAAGACCTAACAATTGCACAGTATGTTCAGTCACAAATGAGGCTTGAGAGATTCATTAAATTTCTGAGAACATAAGAATAACCATTTCTAATACTTTTAGTTTGTACAACAGCAGTAGCTAATAACACGTTATAAGTTTTTAAATCTCCTCTAGAAAAGTTTGCATGTAGTTGTATCACTGGTTGATTGTTGCAGTACAATTATTGCCGTTAGAAGATTCATTTTGTTTTGAATTGTTGTTTGCCTGTTTATCATCTTTCTCAAAATGAAGTAACGTGTGATGCCTTTTACTATACTTCCGACACGTAGTATTTTGATGACATTTGTATACAGGATGATTTGGCACGAGACAATTGAAGCACCCTTTAGTGTATGCAATGTTTTGTCGCTCTAATACAGGTTGTTTCATAGACTGAACACAGATGAAGTGAGGTTCGTTACACAAAACACAACCTGTGTGTTCCGATGAATTTTTCGTTCACGTTTATTGCTGAATGGAAGGATTTAGATTTTAACACTTTACTGTTATTCTTTTGTTGGTATGACCTAAAATTAGTTTTATGTTTACTCAAGCATCTCTAAGCTTTTGAATCTTGTCTCTAAAAATTATTCGAAACGAAACGATTCACGATTTAGTTTGGAAACAACCAAGTGCATAATTACTGCGTCCCATTCTAGCGTCTTAATACGTAGATTGTTCAAAGCCTTCAAACAAGAAGTATTAGTATCTAGTAGTTGTCTTATTGCACTTGCTGATCTCATGTTGCATAGATTTTTGCCTAAATAATGACTTCATAATTGAGTTACTGTTGTATCTCTTATTATTTTAATCTTTTAGATAATTGTTCCCATGCTTCTTTATAATTAGCAGACGTAGTTGGAACATTTCTCAACAGCACCTCAGGTTCTCCCATTAAACTTGATATTAAATAGTGGAGATTTTGTACCGGTGAAAGTGAAGGATTCTCGTGTGATACAAACATATCATAAAAGGACTGCCATTCAGTATATTTTATATTAAATATAGGAGATGAATTCTAGGAAGTTGAACCTCAGCGTTGCACTCTTTTTCAGTATTTCTAGTGCTGGCTTTTATCACATTAGGATTTGTTGATGCAAGATAACCTTTGAAATGAGTTTGATAAAAGATAAAATATTCTTGAAAAATACCATGTAAATCGTCCTTGAAAGGCCAACTCTGGTGTTTGATTGATTTTGATTAAAAGCTTCTTATAATTTATCTAATTATTCTAATCTTACTGTTAAGTAACTAGTTTTAGCACGCGTTTCATAGTTTGTCTTTTTTAGATTTCGTTCCGCTTTTTTTAAATGTTCATAAAGTTCCAACAAATTTTATTTCAAAGTTTTTAAACAATTCAAAAATTACTTCAAATTATTGCACAAGTAAAACAAATCTTTAAAGAATGTTCGTTGAATAAAAATATAGAATACAACAAGATAAAGAACCTCAAAATTTTACAAGTCCCAAAGAGTGAAATCATTCAATTTAATAAAATCACGAAATTTTAACAAGTCCAAGTTAAAGAAATTATTCAAAGTTCTAAATTCACGGAATTATGTTAAGCCTTGTAAACACTGAATGTACTTCAAGTTAAGTTAAGTTTTTTTTCGAAGTTTCGGCACCATGTATAAAATAAAACACAGACAATTTTATTTATACGTGTATTCAACTACATTCTACCACATTAATCAAACTTCAAAATTATCTGGTTAAATATAATTTTTCAACGAATTAGTTGACAATATTATATTATGAAATAAATGCGAATAACAAGATTATTTTTTTAAATAAGATAAATAGGTTTTAAGAACTGTTTCTCCTTAAAGAACAATGTTAAGTAATTAAGTACAAATATTACAAGTTTGTTCATTTATATATTTTTAAAGGTTGTTTTTAAACTTCTTAGAGATTTGCCGTTAACGAAATCTTTAGGTAAAACATTATATAGTAGTGCTCTCTCAAATTCAATATGTAACTCAAATAAAAAATGTACTTATATTTTAATTCTAAATATTTTTAAAGTAGGTATTATACGATTGTGTGTTAAAATATTTGAACATTGTATTATTGTTATTGCAAAATGTATAACCGTTGTAAAGTTAAGCTTAGCTTAGTAACCTTTTTGATTTAATATTTCGAGATAACCAAATCCTGTTTACAATCAAGGTTGAACTCAAATGATTTTACGTCAGATGTCAAACGGGCTGAATTTCCAGATATTCGGAAACTAAACAATATTGTGGATAGGCAAGGGTGACGTCTTATACACAAGGACGTTACAGCGCACATGCTCAACCAGGAGAAAAGGGCAAAATGTTAGTGATAAGTGAATGACGATGAGACAGGTTGATCCAAATTAATTACTTAATCTAAGTACTAAAGTCTCTATGGATCTATAATAAAATTTAGTTTATTAAAATGGGAGACGTATTAGAGTCAACATAACGAGGGGAATTTTTAGAAAACAATTTGGACATGTTGCACTAGAGTCATTCAAGCACTGGTCACTAACACTAATTGCTCTTTCACATTAAAAACTTTGGTCACGTGCACTATATTAGCAGGCGGCAGTGGTTAAGCCGCGCATCCCGTCCTGGCGCGTCGCCGGCGCGGCGTCGGCGTCGGCGTCGCTGGGGGGTGGCGCGGGCGTCCGCGGTTCATATCAGCTGTGCGCGCGGTACCGCTGCACACCGAAAGCAACCACTGCTGCACCTGCAACGCCCACCAACACATAGATCACGACGTAACGATAGGATATTTCATTTATTAGTGGAGCATCTTGCTCTTGATTTTATTTATTTGTTCTTTTATATTGTCTATTGATGGATGATAATGTCGGTCTTAATATTCGATTAATTGTTTAAATCATTATTTATTCGAGGTAAACTTATTGAATTGTCTCTTTTGAGTGATAATGGTAAATTCACCTCCCTTTATGAGAAAATCTGCCTTCAGCACTATGATCCCGGAGTCGATAAGTTGACCAGAGGACATTTGAATTTCACAAATGACATGAATACTCCGTGATTTGCAGACAACATAAACCTTTTTGGTTTTATTTTAGTTTTGCAAGATTTTTGATCAAATTTTAAACACAGGCTATTTTCATTTTGTTATTGGAATATGAGGAATTCATAAAGAAAGGTTCATAATGACTTTTCATCTTATAGCATCCATTAAAAAATATATTTTATTAAATTTTTAAATAAAATTAAAATACAAAATATATATTTTTAATGGATTATGAATTCCTTTGTCTAACTTATAATCCTTTGTATGCCAAAAAATATATATATTCCTTTATATGACGTAAATTTTTTATGCAATTGACTCTAATGGCAATTTGACTTCAGAAATGAAATATTTGATGGTCATTTTCCCCTTTTTCAATAACTAGGTACTCGACAAAAGCTTGTTATAATGCTCGATCTCGTTAACGATGCCGTAATTGTAGTATTGTATTGTAGTATTGAAATGTAAATGAAATATTATTGTAAGTTTCTTCCAAGTGGTTTTATTTCCCTGCCAAAGTTTCATATCAAAATACACAACAAATTTCCATTCATCTCTAATAAGAAGAGCCGCTGATAATTTATCGAAATATAAGGTTTGGTTACTATATAAATTAGTAGTAAATAAGTATAGTGTGACGGTTGTAAACCTTACCTAAAGTAAATTCAACATTTAAAATAAGAATAATAAAAATAAATAATATAAAGAGGTAATAAAATAGTAATAAATTATATTTTTGTCGGGGTTGGCGTCGTCAGGGGAAGAAAATCCGGAATATTCTAAGAATTATATTTTCTTAATTCTTTTACATATTTACTTAATATTATAACCTAAAACTAGAGGAGTGAGCTCTGCTCAAGTTGGGGGCAGAGACTGACTCGGGATGCGATGCTTCTACAGTCCTCAGTGATCCATTCTCACGGAGTCAGCAAATTCCGGGACGCGTAATATGAGTTGGGTAGTCAGGTGTGCAGCGCCACCGTTTGGGTTCCGTAACAAATAAATAAATATTTTAACTTTATATTTACAAATAAACATAGTAAGTAATTTATTTTATATTTAAAACGTCATTTAATACATTAGAAATAATAATCAATCATAATATTCAAGAATAAAAATAATGCAGGAAGTTCGTGTATTACGGAGACAGTTCGTGTATCAGTTAGTATGGGAAAGTATAAAACTGCCGATAGTCTGACCGATCGCCTAGCATATATAGGAAGGCAGCGTGAGATCATCCGCACGGCATCTCACATTCATGTAATACGTATGATACCGATATAATTAAGAGGTCATAAAAAGTACTTATCAAAGATGGTTTGTGGGCGACCATCTATAGAATTCTAACAATACAATACATCTATAGGGGCGATTCATGTATTAATAATGAACCTCTTAATCAATAAATATAAATATGTTTTAATAATAATATCTTATGTAGTTAGGATGTGATAGTGATGCATGTGCTTAAATCAACCTCCTTATAAAAGTGTCCTGCGAGAGTAGTTTTGCAGGACCGCCTTATTTCTAACGAGCTTTGGCATACGGACGGAAGGTGATTCTTAGATGACGATTTGATTGTCTTTGAGAAGTCCATCTGTCTGTTGCTGGAGCATTGCGTATCTTGGTGGTACGGACGCAAGATGCCACTTAGTGTGATTAAGTTCTACTTTGAGAATTCTTGTGTACGGTGTATTCTTGACGATGCGCTGTGGACTGGTTTGTAGGCTTTGTGGCTACTTAGCTCCTACTTCTGTGTCTATCACTCTATGATTTGATACTCCGAGGTCTCTCGTGGCTCTGACAATGTTGTTTGTGACTCTCACTGTGATTTGATATTTCAACGTTCTGGCGTCACAGTTGATATCGTTGTGTCTATCAAACCATCGTCTCCAGCTGTTGAGAGGTGCGGAGGCTGTAAGCCGAGTTGTACGTTCTAGCGCTGCTGGGTACAACCACGAACATTGTCCGTGGACTTTGTGAGTGGAATCAATAGTCCTTGTCAGGACTACCCCTTAGCTTAGTGCTTTTAATCATAGTGCTAGGGCGTCTGGTGAATTATCCTTATGGGATGTTTACTAGCGTATAGAACAGTGTGGCCTACTTGTCTCTTTACGCCCGTGGCTTGCCGCGTAAAATAACGATCTGGCGTATAACGTCTCTTTGTTTGACTCATATGCTCGATGGGAGTGTTGCTTTTTTGTAAGCGAGTTGTACATATCTTATATTTCACATTCCACTAAGGTGGACCATAACACATATTTATATTAGCTACGGGTGCAACGATATCCACTCCGGTGGCAACGATAACACATTTATGTGAATATGAATATGTGCATTCATTGCAATCAGCCGCCTAAGTGCTGTGAGTTCTTACGAACTGATGTTTGAACCAGTTATTTATTTATCACTTTATTTATAACCAGGGCTTGTCCCTTTGCCTTCGGACTCCTTGCTGCTTTGCTGTATTATTGGATTAATTTCCATTACAAGGCTCATTTTTATTATTACAGCTTCGGCTGATTTACTAAGGCTTCGGCTTTCAACACTGCAGTCTTGACTGTATTACCCGGACTTCGATCCTTGCTAATGTAGCATCAATAGTGTAAGCGCACAGTCTTCTGTCCAGGAGGGTTCACGATTTGGTTGGAACCCATAGTCGGTGGCGGGTGTGGGGCTGCCAACCTCTTCTCTCTTTTTTATATAAATATTATAAGAGGAAGGGACTCCTACAGTTGTGTTCTTTATCACTAAAATCCTTCTGATGTCATTATTTATAAATTATTATACATCTATGCGTCATCACAACATCATTATTACATTTTACAATTAACTTAATAAAATGCAAATCGATTTTTAATAGTTTAATTTATCTTCTTCGATGACCTATTGATCTCATGCCTCTAATACTCTAAAAGAACTTTGATGGTTATTACATTCACAACGTGTTAAGGGTTCCTGCCTAATTAAATATTTTATAAATGCTTTATTGACCGTTATAAGCCTGCCGTCTGCCTCCTAAGTTTATTTTATTTACTTATATTTCTATGTATTTTATGTTTATATTTTATAGAGTTAGTTCGATATAGTTACAATAGTCGTTATGGTATGAAAAATTCTCTTCTTCGATGCGCCGAGCTTAGATTTTTTATTTAAATTTAATATTTTTCTCTGCCTTATTTTTTTGTGTCGCTGGTAGAAAGAATTGATAATTTGACAACAGAACGTTTTAGTAACCCGTTTTTGATTTGAAGAGTGACTACTCTATCGTAGCCGTTCATTCCTGGATGCACTTCTGTCACTCTTTCAAGGTAAATTAATGTCGTAAATTATTACTCTTCCAGATATCTTACCCTGTGTTAGTTGCCACCGAGGTCTGTCTCGGTTTCAACTATGGTTGACCAACATTAACCATAGCACTAGCTAAGAACTGAGAAGGGGTGAGAAAATCCAAGTCATTCGGGTCTTCCGTTAACGCACAAAGAGGTTTGAGTTAAGACAACCTCATACGTCAGTTTCTTGTCTCTAATGACCCGCTAAGGTTTTATGAAATTAATCCCGTTGTCACTATACATGTGACCCAGTGCGCCTCGCCTAGCGGCCAGTTCTCAGCTAGCAACGCAAAAGACGTCAGGTTGGAAACAAGTTCCAGGTGTATAGCATTGATCACCATGCATACGAAGACAGCTACGTATCCTTGGTACACCTGATTCCTCAGCCCTTGGCAGATTTAACCTCTAATGTATGCCTGTTAATCAACTTCAGTATGGTACAAGGGTCGAGATACATTGGTTATGGTTTCCAGCATCAGATCAGGTCAGATCTTCCATCAGCTAGTGATGTTTAGTAAGGTTGTGTCTTTTGCATACCACGCAAGTTCTAATCCTTTTTTTTTTTGACTGCGCTGGTACCGCTTATGATCCAATGGTTTTGTCTGATCCAAGCTAAGGTCAAACGAGCACCTCCATGATAAGTCATTTTATGAGCATGATCTATTATTATATTGGTTAAGGGATGGTTCTAAGGCAATATGGTCGGATGCTTCATATTTTCACTTATAATAATTTTTGAAAGTCGGCCTCCGACTCTCAGTAACTCATCTTAGTCAATATATGGGTTTAATTTTAATGAATTACTTTTAGGATTTATATGCTCGTGTTTCTTTAAATAATTTGTGTCATCTTCGAACTCCCATCGTTGAACGTGTCTAATTAAAATATTTTTAGCTTTATTTAATTCTTCAACTGTTATAAATGGTTGTTTATTTTTCAATGATGACGTAAATCGCAATACCCACGCGTATCGCTGTGTCGGCTTAATATCGTATCAAATGATGGTTTTTTTTCTTAATTTGGTCATCTTTGAAGCTAGGAAACCACTCTAGTCTATTCCACCAGAGACTATAAGTAGAAAGCTGGTTTGCTGTAATCCTTCTACTCGCACAATCTGCTGGATTTTGTACGCAATTCCAACAATCTGATGGCATCACTTCCGTGATTTTACTAACTCTGTAAGCGACGAATGGTTTGCAGCATTGTGGTTCACCGTTTATCCATCCAAACACAACTGTTGAATCTGACCAGCCAAAAGTTTTTATTAACAAATTTCTTAAATATTCTTTAATAGTTTTCATTCATTTTGAAAGTAGAGGCAATGTCACGGTTTTGTTCAGTGGTACAGGTCGAGTTTTTGAGGCAATGACGGCACTGTGTATGGTCTCACAAAACAGATCTTTGAAAGACATTCACTGCTGATAATTACCAGAAAACACAGGGATGTCCTTTTGGTGGATCAACCTTTCTTTAAATGACGAAGACCACATTCTGCTGCTGATTTTTTTTAATTTGATTATATTTGGTGTCATAGTTAACATTTCGTCTTCATCGAGGCCCTCGCAATCAATCTCCTAGTCTCAACCGATACTCAATCTTCATCATTGCGACCTCGTATTTCCACCTCTCAGACAAACTCTCTAATCTAAGGTTGCTGTAGTTAGAGAGAAAGCCTTAAAATCACTCCTTTGATTCCTAAGCATTTCCTGAACTGTGCCAATGTGGCCTTGAGATGTTGTTTTGACAGAAGACGTTCAATGTGGTTGGAGGCTCTAGGGGCTTAGCCAAGTTGCAAACGTTATGTTTCTATTATCTTTCTACAATTTCAAGCGATAAGTGTTGATAAACCATGTTGACATATTCGGCGGCTTCCACTAAGCGTTCACAACGCCCAAATAACTGTAAGATGTAATTAATTTTTTTTTGATACGGATAGAGATTTATTAGTGGAAGTGAATGTTTTTGCAGCGGATGCTTGGTTTAAAGAGTAATTTTGTGGAATCAGTGGTGACGAACTTATTTATATGATTTTTAACATAATTATAGAAAGCTATCGCCCTTTGGTAGGTGACGGGGATAAAAGTGAGAACACATGACCTATCTGGTTGAGGAAACGACATGAACTACACGAGATGGAAAGATGAGAATAGGAGTAAGCACACGCGACCTATCTGGTAGAGGAATCACTCAAAATGTATTATATTATAAAAAAGTAGTATATTTTCAATGTATTTGAAAATAAATAATACGAGTTTAAATAAGTTTCAAGTTGAAACTGTTATATTGTTTTCTGCGAACAGTATTCGTGAAACGGTGGCATTGTTAAATTCGTAAATAATATTGCTGAATATTTCAATCTGTGAAATTTGAACTGATAAAGGAAAAATATTTAATGTAAAGCACTGTTGAAGGTAAATTCAAATTGTTTTTGAAAATGATACAAATTCAAATTCACATTGAACTCACATTGATCAGAGATCTGCGAATTTTCCCTTTATGTACATTTAACAATATTCATCATAAATCTAATATCGTAAACATTTTAGTTGGGCTATGTAAACAATTGTATTTCAGCGAATTCGGCTTAATTTTAAACAAAGGAAATAGTGATCATAATATTCAAATAGTTCATCAAAAACATACAGGTGGTTTTGTGTCAGATTTTCTACCTACACCCACGTCTATATGTTATCCTATTTCAAACGAATTTCCGCTTTTAAAAATTTGTAAAAGATTTTTCATTTTAATATGACATACATAGAAATTATTAACATTTTATTTTTATGAAATTTCAGATCGTAGAAGCTTGCTTTTTCTTTCAAATAAAAACCCTTATTTGGTACGCGTAAGCCAAATAAGCTAGGACTGTGGGTTTCTTTATTGCAATCAGTGAAAAGTAACGAAGAATATTTAGAAATTTAGCTCTTAATATGGTATAAAAGGTAATAAAAGTGAATATGAAAAACACTTATTTAGAAACCGCTTTTTTACTATCCCCTAGTTATAAGCTATGTGACTTCTCACTAATTACAAAATTGCGCCCTCTGCAGGATATAAGATTTAAAATTCAAATAAAATTTATTACTATACCTATATTATGTAAAAACTAGCGGCCCACTCCGGTTTTACTGGCTATGTAAATTTTATTATTAATATATAAAACTGAAGAGTTTGTTTGTTTGAACGCGTTAATCTAAGGAACTACTAGTACGATTTGAAAAATTCTTCCAGTGTTAGATAGCCCTTTTATCGAGGAAGGCTATTAGCTATATATCATTACTCAACAACCAATAGGAGCGGAATTACACGCGGACGAAGTCGAGCGGGTCGACTAGTATTGAATATGCGTGTATTATACATATAAATCTTTGAATTGATCACTTTTTCTATTGTCGAAAATCATATTAAAATCCGTTAAGTAGTTTAATAAATTTATTTAATAGATCTATGGCTGAATACTGAAAACTTCGTCATATTAAAGAACGCTTCAACGCAATCATTATCAATGTTGTGCTTGAAATGTATACATACAATCGGGCGAAATGACTGTTAAAAGTTAATATTATGTTTTTGCATTAACATAAAAAAATACAGAACCACGAGTAATCGGTTTAAAGTGACAACGTGGTGGAAAAGGGTCATCGTGCTTTTCAAAATTCTAAACAAAACGGCTGGTTCATCTCATCATCAATCATGAAATAATGATGAAAATAATATCAAAATTACAATTAGAAGTATGAAAAACGTTCCGATGCGCGCGTTTGTTTACTCAAATAAAATTCGAAGGCGAGCGGTAATAAAGTTCATTTGTAGAACTTTAGCGAGAATCGCGTCGAGTCGAGTCGGTGACAATAACACTAATAATACCACTTACCAGCTCGGCGTAACCTCGGCATTAGAGTTAACATTCTCCCATGGAGGCTTCGACTGCTTCTGAAACCCGGCGCCGCCTCCCGCGAACATTGCACTAAATATCACCTGATCACTAATACACTAAGAGTTTCCTAGCACAGAACACATCTATTCAAGACGAGTAGACGTAGCCTACACTACACTATCATGACTTTTGACACGCTTTGTTTACGTCGATATCGCAGTACCTTTATTACGGAATCGTATGCGTTCCGTACCGGCTGAATATTTTCAGAGTAAAGTATATTCCGGGAGTATCATACCGTTTCATCGGCGTGTCTGCGCTCGCGGCGACCGCTTGTTTTATTTTTGGGCACGAAACTATTTTTTTCTAACATTTGCGTAATTTATAACAAAGCTTCAATAGTGCGGGTTATGAGCGGTTAATTGGATTCGCGTAAAGAGTGGCCATGGCGTATCGGTTACGAATGCCAGTGTTAAAAACCAGTCAATGGGTGAGGGAATTATTATAAAATTAGAAATATTTATTTAAAGAGCGCTCCATTTGACGTCGCGTATTAGGTCAGTGTCGAGAAAAACAGTGATTTCTGGAACTTGCATTCGTGAATCCCTTGCTCCCAACGAACCGCATTTCTATTCAATATACATTATTAGTAAGCTATAATTAAGTATTTTTTACCATATTTATTATTAAAAAAAGGATATGTAATGTAATACTTGATTTACAGTCTACGAGTATACTATATATACTACCTATAGTTTTTCTCATTTAAAGTGGTGGTCGCCTAGTGATCGGAAAAAAATATTAGCATTCCGCATTGACAATTTTCGTAAAAAGGGGTACAAAGTTTTTTGTTTTATGTATTAATATGTAGTGATTGTTTGAGATTCGCGATCTATGAATGTTGTAAGTGCTTTGGCAATCTATTTATTATTTTGGGCAATATAAAGTGTACACAGTGCGTGTCTCATACTGTGTTTTGTGTCCGTGTTAGTTTGAATATATTAAGGTAATTCTGTCTTGTAAGTGTAGCCATTCGTTGGATTTTTTTTTTATGTTAGTGTAACCAAATTCATCTTTTAATATAGACATTTTTATTTTATTCTGAATAGTTGTTACTATATTCTTACTTTTTATGGAATAATAGTTTTAAATAATCTCAATTTACAACATTTCAAAAACATTAAGCACTTAAAACAAAAATACAGTATCTTTATTTATTTGCCCTGAGTATAACAACACCTTCGATTTATTTGTTCATTCGTTTCGGTTATAAAAAATAAAAACTAAAAGTTGTTGCACCGTATGTATGACGTCTTCTGGCGTTTAGATCTTTTTAGAATAGATTAAATTTCTAAAATGATATTAACCATAACCTACTACACCTCTTACTACTACATATCTTAGAAAAATATAAAATACGTGTCCATTTATTTTACTTCTAGTTTTATATAATATCACAATATAGAAATGTTAAGAATATTAAATGTTGTCAATTGCAGTTTGTATATGTTTTTTACGATCTATCATAACTACTCAGCCCATAGTTAATTACTGAGTCTGCCAGAGCTAGGTGTAGCATTCTTAATTGTGTAACATAGGGTGCCCAGTTAAGACTGTCATCTATGATAATTCCGAGATATTGCAACATTGGCAGTTACTGTTTTTTTTACTTTTTTTTCGTTTTAAGTAAAAAAGCTTTATTTACAGCCCGACTCTAGATACAAGATAAGTATTAAATTATAATATACAACGGCGTCTGTCAATAGGATAACCACTCAGTATATATATACATATAAAAGGACGAAGCTGACTGACTGACTGACATATCAACGCAGGGCCTAATCTATAAGGGTTAGAAACTTGAAATTTTGCACAGGGGTTCCTTTTCTAACGTTGGGGAGCACTAAGAAAGGATTTTTGAAAATTCACCCCCTAAAGGGGTAAAACGGGGGTGCAAAGTTAGTATGAAACTTTGCCGTTTATGAAGTTATTCAAATGAAATTCAGTATGAAGGTTCTTCATTGGATGTCATGAAACAGGAGTAAAATATTTTTTCGAAAATAATCCCTTAAGGGGCTAAGTAAGTATGAGGTCAGTTTTTATTGCATTTTTCAGAATTTGACATACTCTGAAAATAAGTAAAAAAATTAAAAGTAAAAAAATGAATACATTGAAAGAAGAGGTGCCTTACTTTATTTACCAGTCTAAAAATTAAAAATTTATTAAATTAATTAATGGAATTTATATTTTACTATTTAATCTTTTAAATACTTTTTTGAATTACTTCTCTTATTAAATTATTTCTCTTATTCTTGGAATAAATATACTTAGTTATTAAATTTATATTTCATAAAATTAAACTCTTATTAGCCAGGATTTGAACGGTAAAATTATTTTGTATCTGTATCGAGGGGAGGTACATTGTATATTATATTTAAATTTTACTAAAATCGCAAAGATCGACTTTTATCATGTCCGCATATGTGAAATGCCATTTAGATAAACTATTTATAATCATTTCAGTATAAATGGCCATATTTATTGATTGCTTACATTTAGAAGTTTGATTTTTTCACAGCTTCAAGGGACCTACATCTTTTATGTTAATTTTAACTTGATAACTTCACGTATTCTCCAAATAATGCGCCAAAACCTGAACATATACATGATTGTTTTTTTCGTTATGTATCAACAAATTGCCAATTTTTGGATTTTTCCCCCTTACTTGTGCTATAAGACCTTGCTTCTTGCCAAAAATTATGTTCCTAGGACAAAAGACAAAGCCTGGGAATTTTGATTCTTGACGAAAAACGGAACTACAATGCAAGAGATAAAAGCGGCTGTATCTTTTTATTACATTGATTTAGCAGTTTGATTTTTTTATACATATCTACGAAACTAGAGACTTGAATATTTGATATAAATTTCAACTTAATATACTCAGGTTATTCGGAGAAAAAGGCTCTTGCATGATAGTGAAAAAAAGTTAATGTACAAAGAAATTTAGAGTTTTGTAATTTTTTACTTTAAATGTGCTATAAGACCTTACTTCATGCTAAATTTCACGGTGCTAGGTCATTGGGAAGTACCTTATAATAATATGATTGACCACATTAACTTAGAAGTTTGATTTTTTGCCAGCCTCAAGGGACAGCAGATTTGAGTATTTGTTATTAATTTCATCTTTATACTTCTACTTGTGAGAAAAATGGTCTTGACAGACGGACTACGAAGAGATCCTACAAGGGTACTTTTTTCCACCTGAAGTACGGGTATGTATGTTAGTTAAGTAATATCATCGTTTTGGTCACTTGTTTGGTCACTGACTCACTGGTAATAATCGAAATTCCAATCAATGTATTGAGCGGAACGTTAGTCACCTTCAAGATAACCTTTTTATAAAACCAATTTAAAACAATTAAATGAACTTGTAATATCAAAACTTACTCTATATGCACAAAAAACAGTATCGTCTTAAGTTTTGACAGTAATACCCTACATTTCTGTCACGGGGTAAATATATTGTTTGAAAAACTATAGTGTAATCATTGTATTATTTATTGAAGATGCATGGATGGTAATATATTTATCGCTAATTATATTGACATCAGATATTCGTCGACACGTGAATCCCGGAAACTGCTAATAAGCTTACTAAGGTGCGATCTAACGACATCCTCAGAAAAAGTCTTGTTTTAATCGCTTCAATAAACAGCGCAAATATTCCGTGGACAATTTGATATACCCGACTTTTCTGTCACAGGGTAAATACATTGGTTGAGTATAACACCATCTTTATGTTATTTCTTGAAGATGGATGGTGGAAACATATTTCTCGGTAATTATATTGACATCAGATATTCGTCGACACGTGAATCCCGGAAACTGCTAATAAGCTTACTAAGGTGCGATCTAACGACATCCTCAGAAAAAGTCTTGTTTTAATCGCTTCAATAAACAGCGCAAATATTCCGTGGACAATTTGATATACCCGACTTTTCTGTCACAGGGTAAATACATTGGTTGAGTATAACACCATCTTTATGTTATTTCTTGAAGATGGATGGTGGAAACATATTTCTCGGTAATTATATTGACATCAGATATTCGTCGACACGTGAATCCTGGAAACTGCTCATAAGCTTAACAAGGTGCGATCTAACAACAAATATCCTCCTTGTTTTTATCGCTTCAATAAATAGCGCAAATATTTCAGAGAAATTCAGACGTAATAATTATTAGTTGGATACATATATATATATATATATACATATATATAAAATGATCTAAGATCCCAAGTAAGGCAGATTTTAATCGATCGGCTAACCGTGTGAAAATGATTTTTTATCAAATAAAAATTGTTTCTGCCCAAGGCATTAATTAATAGGTCCCTTTTTCCCGATTTCCATATTCAAAGTGCTGAATTTATATTAGTAATTGCAGAGACTAAGTACATATACTAGCATAGACGACAATTTTCTTCAGCGAAGCGAGAACGAACGAATAAGTTATAAATTATGTGTATACTTTGTATTTTTTCCAAAATTCGTCTGGACTATTAAACGAGTGTCATAATTTTATTATAATTTATTAAAGTATGTATTAATAAATAAACACATGACTCTTTTAAAAAGCATTGTTTGTCTAAGGTTACATATAGACTAACTTACAGTAAAATACAGTAAGGTGACTTAATGTAAGTGATTAGATTAGATTTTGTTTTACTTGGATACAATTTACTGGAAAGAAAATATAAAATATTGATTCTTTTTATTTTATAATGTGTTTTTTACTTCCCTCGTAAATTTTCAAATTGGTCTTTTAGTGATGAGGTAACGACCGAAATTAGGTTTAAAGATTACAGATGAAGCCAGCTTATTTTGAATGAGAACCGTGAGTAACCCCTGAGGGGACGGCATACGATAAAATTCCACCCTGCTGCTGGGAGTGCATCAACTAGTAAGATTTGAAAATTCCAGCCTGTTTTGGTAGTAGAGGATCTGTTCATCGACCACCACCAGTATACGAATCCAAGTCCCAAGTATTTTAGACGCGTTACAGCTGCGCCGCATGTTTGCTATCAGTTGTGGGGTTCTTTATTTTATTGTTTTTTTATTTATTTATATATAAATGATGATACATCTTAGCAGGCCAGCCAGAGATCGCGACCATTCCCCACCTAAGAATTTTCATTATATTTTTAGTATAGTCATAGTTATATTTTTAATATTGTTTGGTTATGGATATATGAAATTATAACATCAGAACAAGAATTCTACATATTTCATTGCTACGCCTTCACAAGGAGGTAACCCACGCAATGCTAATTCTGTCACAAAAAATATATCACAATAAATATTTTCCCTAAACTGGTAAAAGACGTTTCTTCCATTGAAATACCCTAAATAGAAACATTTAAAGCTATAAATCTATGTATATCTATACATGGATCCCTATTTTCCTTCGTAACGGTATCACATGTGAACGGCTTCCTCCTTCTTTTGTTGTACTTGTTATTGTCAGTTGCGTGGTTGATGTTTTTCTGTATAGGCATTCCACAAAAAGCGAACGTGAAAATGTCGATATTTGCGATTTTAGTAATATTTAAATATGTTATAAATATACATACCTGCCCACCATACAGAAACAAAATATTTTTACAGTTTAATGTCTGTGTTAAAAGGCTAACGAGAAGAAGTAAGTTTTTATAATTTTATAATTTTTTGTTGAATTATTACTATGGTATGAAAATTATCATAAGATAATGTATATTATAAAAAAAAGATTAAATGAAACCAGAACATCAAAAATCTACTGGTTCTGATGCGTTTATATATCTGCTGGATAGCGACGAAGCGCTTCGAGAAAAGCTGGTAGTTGCGGCTCGCTTGGCTCGTGTTGGTGGAGACACTTCCGTGCCCTCATATGTTCGACTTATATAGTCTTGTTACAAAAAAGAAGAGAAACCTTGGTTTAAAGCTGTACTATCAAGTCCAGGTTTATCTGCAAAACCATGGTTTAAATTTGTTCGTATTACAAAACCGATATTACCCGTGGACTTCTTAGTACCGTCATTTGAACCAACGTCTAAATATCGACCACAGATTAATACAAAAATCACGCGATCATTCACTCGACATTCTATTACGTTCCGTATGCTCAGAGAAAAAAAAGTTTATACAATACGCTAATGATTAAATAACGTTTGGGAGTGTTTAAAATATTGAGACTTTATTATTTTGCATTACTTAAATTTTTAATTGCATTTAAGTTGTATTTGCTAGTGCACATGTAATTTCGTGAAATGAAACGCAATATTCCCGTTATATGAAACCATAACAACAAATAAATATATTGCTAAGTTAAACAAACTCCATTTAGCTTTGGAATTTATAAGTGACCGAAGTTTCAAGTTTTAAACTATTTAAAATTTCTATCTAACGACTTTCTTTGATACGCCTTAAACCATCGAAAAACTAGGGACCGCCTAGGTTTAAAGTTAGACTATGATTTAGTTCATGGTTTATCGCTAAACCACATTTTGTAATATCATTTTTGTATAGACCATAGTTTATACGGAGTTTAAATCTAGGTTTTAAGCTAAACCGCGTTTTGTAATAAGACTGATAAGTATTTTTTTTAATTTTTAATAATGAAAGTAAACCTTTATTTAATAATAAACTAAGCCTTAACGGTAAGAAATTTTATAATGACCGCGCTCTAAAACTGTTTTTTGATCTATAAGTGGAAATATTTACCTTATGATAATTCTTGATAAGAAATTCACTTACCTGTAAAAGATAATAATATATAAATATTCATACTTAATATACATTTAGTTTTTTGATCAAATAAAACATTACTTTTAACTATATTATGATCCCAATGTCAATGTGTTACTTGTAAATTGTACTTATAATCACAATAAAAAAACTTACTCTAGTTTT
This sequence comes from Limenitis camilla, assembly GCA_905147385.1. Lineage (NCBI taxonomy): Eukaryota > Metazoa > Arthropoda > Insecta > Lepidoptera > Nymphalidae > Limenitis > Limenitis camilla. The sequence goes on from LR990224.1 coordinate 2,631,266, forward strand.
TACATATTTTTCTATTAGATTGAAGACAAACAATACTAACTGGCATACTGGATAGTGTAAGAAGTTTACTCGTTTAAATTCAAAAACTATATCTATAGATTTTTTGATGATGATTTCGATGAAATTTAGTTGGTACACACACACACAGTTAGGTAGTTTAGCAGTTCATCACGAACAATCATTTGCTTACCTTTTATCCTTTTTCTTGAAACATAGTATCGGCCAGAATAGAATTATGTAAATTAAATAACAGAAATGTTCCCATGTGTCATTATGTGTATTTCGCTGGTACCGTTGTCTGCGCCTCGCTAGTTCACCGGGATCTTCTGTATAGTAGCGGGCCCTCTTGGAATCTTGGATCGGTGGCATTTTTTTTTAATTTAAAATTAATATTTATAGACTAATTTTTTAAAAGAAACAGTTCTTAATTTAAAAGTAACAGTTTTAAATTGAAAAAAAAATTTTTAGGCCCTCCTTGCGCGAGGATTGAAATGACGAGGATGTTCGTCGTTTAGTAAAAAAAGACGAATCCAGCGTCTAATCATCAATACAATCAAGTAGAATAGCCAAATCAAGAAGATAATTTCCATGTGATGACGGTCAATTAATCTTGGATCAATACGAATGCCTTTCTCTTTCGAGTTAGTTGCGTTCATTATTATTTCGGATAACATGGTTTTAGCAATTTTATAACCGGTAAACGGCATGGTCTACAAAAACGTTGTTCACTTCGTTCCAAGAATCGAAAAGCACAGTGATATACTGCAACACCTGAAACAAAAAAAAATAATTAAAAAGCCGATAAAGAAATATATAAATCTATACATTAGAACATAATACAAAAAGCCCCCACGCCGGGTCTGTGTGTCTGTTTGCGATAAACTCAAGAACAATTGAACGGATTTTCATACGGTTTTCATTAATGGACTATCTGCGTGTATAGAATTTCTCTGCGTGTTGCTCCGGATTTTCGGCAGACTTTTTTATACTTTTTTATACATACGTATGTTTCGTTCATATGGTTGTTTCTTTGTACGTATTTTGTATATAGTTCAATCCATGACGGCGTTGAGAAAATAATAAGAGGACCGTGCGGCGTCATGAATTGAACTATCTACACTTATATATGTTTTTATAGTTATTATATGTATTTGTATATTGTTCAATCCATGACGGCAACAACGCGCCTACTACATGAGGAAATAATAAGTGGACCGTGCTCCATCGTGGATTGAACGAACTTTAAACATGTTTGTTTTGATGCTTGTTTCTATGTATGTCTGAACGTTTGTATATTTTAGTAACACACATGTAGGCTTTTTCATCGCAAATGTGTTGAAAAAACATCTCACAACCTCAATATGAATCAAATGAAAAAGCTTGACTAGTAGAATACACTATGACAAATTTGAAATCCAGGATGGCCGCTGGCGAATTAGTCGGAGGTTATTGAATTTTTAAGATAAAATATTAAATAAGAATGAAAAAAATAAATGGAAGAGCGAATGTTGAGTTTCTTTCCGGCTCTCAACAGAAAACAGAATTCCAAGACAGTGGTAGCTTCAGACGTACTGACTGACGGACCTAACCGGACATGTCAAAAGAACTTTGTAAAAAGTCTATTTAAAATAAATTATTTTCTTCTACCCGTTAAGATCAACTATATAAATAAAACGCGTGTGTCTCGAGACGCTCGACAGAAGTGATAACTTCAACTAATCTAAGTTGAACTGAAATTGTACACTGAGAAGAGAGTAGGGGGTAGCGTCTGTCCGAAGTACGGCTAGCGCTGTGGGTTAAAGTGAGAGCAGCCTGCTTACTGCTGCCGTATGCGTGAGGGAAAGGGAAGCCAGACATAGTGGCGCCGTAACGCGTTACGTTACGAAGCAGTTTATAATAAGTTATCACTTCAAAAGTGTGAGTGAATATCGAATAGAAGTTTAATCAACGTTTTTTATGAATAGACCTTGCAAAGATCTATTTAAATAAATTGATATTTATTAATACTCCCCGATACCTTTGTTGGCAGAATATTACTGACCGTTAACTCCAACGCCACGCCATTGTTCAAAACCCTCATGATTTTCAATTAAACAGTTAGTATGATACGTCATCCGTAATTTATTGTTTCGAATATTTCGTGTTTACTTTATAAATTCAAAGTATAATTTAATACCTATTTAGTTATCATTAACGAAAGCATTATTCAACCCATATTATTGTTAAAAATCAATGTAAAAATAGACAAGACAGTACGTATATTGATTAAAGTTTTATCTATTATATTCATAATAAAGAAAAAAACTTTATTTAATTTTCCATAAGTAATTTTAATGTTTTTATTAGGCTAAAACAAACGACAAAATAAATGATAATGTACTAAAACGTACAAAAGGGTAAAAATGATAAAACTTGAGTGTTACGATTCACTTCATAGTCTAGTCAACAAGTTCAAAAACGTGTTAAATAGAAATAAAGCTCCTAAAAATATGTGCGATAGCTCATTCGATTCGGAATGACGTCTAGAAAAATGTTTTTTAAGGGTATATTAGCACATAAAACATTGCGATTGTTATTAACAAAATAAGATAAAAAAAAGGTGTTTAGTTTTTCTTTAATAATTTTGAAAATAATGATATTTAAGGAATTTTGAAAAAAGATCCTAAAAGAGGAGGAAATTTCCAATAAAAAAGTCCTTACTCCCGGAACTCTATCTCTATTATTTATAAAAAAATTTTAACGCTAAAAATAGGGCTACGCGAGGTCGTTATGGCATAGGCGCGCCGTCTAAAAAGCCGGTATATCACCTAAAATAATATTTTTATCATATTAAATAACAATATAAAAATTTGGATGAATTATGGTGTAATCTAGACACTTGAACGAAAAAAACCTCGGTGAAAAAAAAATTATATGTCGATTTTTCAAAAAGTTACACCATTGTTAATTAACTAATTCTTTTCCAATCTCTGTTTTTATAAATTACGGCCTAAAAGTTTATATAATTGGTCTTGAATGGCTTAAATAATTGGTCTTGAATCCCCAAATGGCTTTTGAAATTTTTTTATATTTTTTTTTAAATCTACATTTTAAAAAAATTAAAAAAAAAAGGTCCCAAACGGTCAATTTTTGAAAAAGTTCTAGTATTTTAAAAAAAGCGGTATTTTGTTCAAACATTCGTAACTTTTTTTAAATCGGGAAAAAAAATTATAATAATGACTTTCGGGGGGTTGAAAAAGATTTATTAATAAAATTTTTAGCGAAATCGAAGGGGTCAGGAAAAAATTTGTCGATTTGGCATGGAATGACCCATATACATATGTTGGCGCGTAACTTAGGCTTAGGTCAACCTAACCTTAGGTTTAACCAGTGAAACTAAGTAGAGGCGAGTGTTGGAATTCTGTTAAAAGCTGTCCTTGCAAACCTACACCTTGGTCACTACTTAGGTTCCCGTCGTAATTGAAACAGATCATAATATTTAATTATAAAAGTAATCACCTGTTGATTACTATATTGAATACGAAATCATTTATTTGGATAAGAATTAATACAAAGGTATGGATAACATTGTCTGATTTTGATAGGTATTTCTATCAACTTTTAAAATGTAAAACAGTAGTTATAGTTAGGTACATAACTGCAATAGTTGCAAATATAGTCTCGCGAAGTTTTTTGTCGACATAATATTGTAAAACATTTTTTGTTCAACCATCAATAGTTTTCGCAGCGCATGCGATGAGAAACATTTTATAGCTAATTATTTTTAAACCTTGGGTTGGTTTTAGTAAGAATTTCTGAGGATCTTTAATTTTTTCTAGCAATAATAAGCCTATGTTACTCAGGGATAATGTAGCTTTTTAATGTTAAAAGAATTTTTGAAATCGGTCCAATAGTTTTTAAGTTTATTCGTTAAATACAAAAGTACAAATCTTTCCTCTATATAATATTAGTACAGATAAAGCTCGGCACGAAATGCTGTTTTGTAAGGACATGAAAGTCACGGGCATACTGTTCGTTAATGATCAGTCTTAAAGAATCTAAATAAAATTTTAAACTTGTCTTAATTAGTAAATTAGACCAAAATAATATTAATATGTCACCTTTTATAATATACTAGCGGCCCATCCCGGCTTCGCGCGGGTGGAATATTATTTTTTAAAATATATTGGCCCTCCCGCATTTCGGTGCCCCCTCTCTTGCCGCTTTACTCGCTGCGCTGCGTCGCTACACTGGCCCGTCACGTCGTCGTGTATTTTTTGTTTATATTGATATTTTTAATTTCGTAATATCTTTTGAATGGAAAGTCCGATTTTAATAATTCAAAAAGTAATTTACAGGTATTGAAATAGTCTTGAATACGAAATAATTTGTTTGGATAAGGATTAATACAAAGTTATAGAAAACATGGTCTGATTTTGATAGGCATTTTTATCAACTTTTAAAATGTAAAAAAGTAGTTATAGTGACGTAACTATAATAGTTGGACATATGGTCTCGCGGACTTTTTTGTAGATATTATTACGTTCTATAATATTGTAGAACATTTTTTTGTTCTATCATCAATACTTTTTGCAGCGCATGCGATGAAAAATATTTTATGGCTAATTTTTTGGCACCTTGGGTTGGTTTTCGTGAGATTTCCTAAGGATCTCTAATTTTTTCTTGTAATAAATATAGCCTATGTTACTCAGGGATAATGTAGCTTTCTAATGGTGAAAGAATTTTTGAAATCGGTCCAGTAGTTTTTATGTTTATTCGTTACATACAAAAATACAAAAATACAAAAATACAAAAATACAAATCTTTCCTCTTTATAATATTAGTATAGATATAGATAAACTACGGTCTATTGTCCTATATTTCCTTCAATTTTTTTTTAATATTCTTGAATGAAGGGCACACTGTCATACTAAAAAACTAAAGTTTTTTTTATTTGATCTTTATCTGTTACTTACGATTCTATATTTTATTCCACTAAATTTTATGAAGTCAAGGAATTCTAAATATTTTGAGTGAGAATTAACAATATTTTTAAAATAAAATACATTTTTTTCTTATTTACTTATATTATTTTTGCCACAATACGTTACGTTTGTAACAAACGATAGTCTTTTAGACGCCATAATTAAAAAGCTTGGTTTCTGGTTATTTTGTTTCAGACTTACAGCTTTACCCCTTTAGTGTACAAACGATTTAAAAATCGGTACAATCCGGTACCTACATGGTACTATCCTATAAAATAATATAAAATTGAAATACTATCTACTTTCGTATTTAAACGTATTGTAAAACAACTTAAACCATTGTTTTGGAATTAATCCTTGTGTTTAAACAATTGAAGGGAAAAGAGTTTTTATTAAAGTGGTATAACTTTACTTTGTTTCGTTAAATTAGAGAACGATCCAGTATCCACAAACTTATTAAAAACAAGAACTAGATGTGGACCAATATTATATTTAATTTCATTATATTATATCAGGTAATCTTACAGACATATCCCATAAATCATCAGTTTCTTCTTTAAATTAAGAGTCTTAAATGTTTTGATTATATCTACTGGTGAAACATAATTGAAGTTGAAACTATTGTTACAACCCAAGTATTTACTTTTTAACGGTGAAATAACATCGCTGGGAGAAGATTTAAGGGTAGACGTTAATTTAAACGGAATTTCTGTAAAGAATTTCCGAAGGCGCTTGCCACTTCTTTCCTAGAATTTATCACTACATTATCAATCTTCAATTAAACTTGTTCATTAACTTTAACAGATCTTCCAGTAATACTAATTAGGTATAACGTTCCATGTAGCTCTTATTTTATCATCCGAGTTCATAATTTTATTTCTGATATATATATAGCCTTTGCCTGAGCACAAACAGTTCTAAAAGTCTTGGAATATTTTTTAACATCAGATCATGATTAAGAGGAACCTGCAATATATGTCATTCTCACATTATGAAATGTATAGTATTATAGCGTTTAATAGATACTATGGAGAAAATATTATACGTAATTTTAAAAATCTCTTAATAAAAAATTGAATAATAACTTTAGATATACCAACAATACGTGATATTTATTTATTATTGATATAGATTATAAAATATATGGATTAAAACATATACAGATTAAATCTTACCTATATGTGATGGGATCTATTGCAATCTCAGATCCATAATTGTACCTATTGAATTAATTATTTTACCTAAAACATTATAGGCTATCGGATCACCTCTCTGACCAGAGGCGCTCTGAGCCAAATGCTGCAAGGCACTCTTAATGTATATGTAAATAACTATTCTTTTCTTTTTAATTGAATTTGCATAAGATATGGCCTCTGAGATAGCAAATAACTGCACCGAAATAATACAAATATTTGATTTAATATTAAATTTATTGGTAATTCTTAAAATAGGGTCATAATATGCAGCTCCCCTTACACCATCCGATATTGATCCATCTGTATATATCTTATGCCAGTTATGATATTTGTTTATACTTTCTAAATCATTACAAATTACATAATAATGCCTGATTTTGAATAAAGTTTCATACAGAAAGCATCCATAGTCAATTGGGCTTCTAAGTAAAGAGATATAAAGTTTTCTCAAATATTTAGGATGAACACGCAATGACGGCCACGTTAATACTTTAAACAGGTTCAACAATTTTGCAGTCTTTTTGTTAAGTTCATTTATATGTTTATTCCATAACAAAGAACAATCCAACAAATCCAATGGGAATGTGCCCAGATATTTAAATTCATTTATAGATTTGATATTCATATTATTAATTGTCAGTATAACTTGTTCCCGACGTCGACCTGTACTAAAGGTACATAACTTTGACTCACTCGGTGATATCTTTCTTCCAGTAAAGCTTTAAAAATGTTCAATGCCTGTTGAATCTTATAAGAGCTCTCACTCAATTTTGTATTTTTTGCGTATACAACACAAAATCATCTGCATTTTGACTTACAAAAACACTTTAAATTAATTGAGTAATTTTATGAGTAACAATGTTAAAAAGCAACGATGACATAGGATCTCCTTGGGCTAGGTCTCTATTAGTCCATCTAGATATTTCCGAATCATCATTTGCGGATTTGATTATGAGATGTCTTTCACTCAAATAACACCATATGTAAATACAAATTCTACGTCCCCATGCCTAAATTATCCATTGTTTCTACGGCTTTATTAATTAAACCGTTATTGTAAGCGTTCTTCATATCGAGAAAACAGGCTAGTGTTGGTATATTCTGAGCGAATCCAATTTGGATTTGAGTTACTAACAATCTCTACTTGAATGAGTACATCTAAATCCTACGATATATATATAAATTCAAGATTTATAATTTTATTTTATTTTTTAAACGATTCCATTCTCTTAGTAAGCATAATAATCAAAATTTTGCATAAACAAGATATTAGGGATATGGGTCGAAATTTATTATTTTTTCTTGCTTTTGGAATAGCCACATTTCTACCTTACGCCACTGCTTTGGAACACTACTAGTTTTTAAGATCAAATTGTACATTTTAAGAAGTTCTTTATTTAGTATCCGTCGGTAGGTTAAAAATCATAGAATAGCTCATTCCATCACAACCTGGGGCAGTGTTTTTCTTTTTTAAGCTTTTATTTAACTCAGATATATTAAAATCAATTTCGAGATGATCGTTAGAAGAACAAAAGTCAGGTTTTTGAATTATGACTGAATCAAGTGCTAAATTCTGAAGTAGCTCTTTACGTTTATTATCCGCTAAAACAGATTAGTAGCTGCGATGTCATTTCATCTATTGCATTTTGCGCGACATATCTATGTGTTTATTTTCTCTATTAAGTAAAACCTCGAACTGTAACTGTTTCGGTCGTAAACTTTGTGAGTTCCATGAAGTTATATTTATAAACACTTTTTTCTCAAATTTTCCACCACCAAGGAAATTTATTACGTACTCGCTCAGTTCGTCAAATGCTTTCTTTATACACATTTTGATCTTTTCTCCACAAGACATATTATCTGCCAAAATTACAAGTTTTATTTTACTTATTATTCTTTTAAGTGACGACGACAGATCCTTCTTATCTCTTTCATCGTTCATTTTACCCTCCTCTTTAGCAATTTCTAATTGTATTTCAAAGTTTCAAACATTCTTCATTCAGAAAAATTGCAAAAGTTATAAACAATGTAGTAAAAAAAGTATTTCAATAAGTAGTAAAGTTTAACAAAACTAAGAAAATGAGTATGTCAGCAATAAAATTTAACAATTTTAAAACTTTTATTTTCATTCTTTTAACTATCTAAATCGTAGATTAAAAAACAATATTTTCTTTCATTTTTTCCTAAGGATGAAACATTAAAATATCTTTTTGAAGAATAGCTCAAAGGAAGGAAAAATCTAGAAAATGTTGATTAGTATATTATGCAATAGGCATAACTCATTGTAAAACTGCCATTAAAAATTTTTGTTGGCGAATTATTGTTCACTAATTTATCCAGCAAGTACCTGATTTTTCAATTCCTAATTTTCATATTTTAATTTGTTTTGAATCATTTTTATTTTATTAAGTTTAAAGGTCTGAAATGCGCGTAACTTGTGCAAACCAGATTAACTGTTTTCAGCCGTATTTTCAACTCTATAGGAACATTATAATGATTGGTCTTAATATTCAAGACGACGACTAAGACGTTTTTATAGAAAATTTTCGCCTCTTCTTGAATCTACTTTTAGATTTCTAAAATCTTTATTATTTCTTGAGATACTGCAACTATAGTGTTGCCCACCAGTGCCCACTATTTTTTTTATAACGTTGCAATTTTTACATGCGGTTCCTTATTATTTTCAAATATTATCATCTTCATGCTATTCCGAATCGATTATACCTTGATCACCATTTTTCGAGACTGTTGAAAAAAGTTTAACGATAAACCACTTGTTACTAGACTATGAACGCCTTTTTGTAAAACAACATTCATCAAAATTATGCGATCTTAAAAAAACTATCTCTCGCATTAAATATATTAAAAAAACTATTCAACGCGCAATACCTTCACTAAGCAACATTTTAAAATGGCAATAACGTTTTTCTTTTTTGATTTCATGATTTAAATAAAATGAAACTTAGATTTTATGTCAAATCTACAGCAAAATAACCGTTAAAATCTTATCTAATATGAGCAGTAAATTTTGAGGGGTTGCGTGCTTAAACTTAAAGTGCGTAAATGTTATAAAGACATCAATGTTTACATAGTCAAGTTAAATTTTGTATAATACAAATATAGATTCAAAACGAACACCTACGCCATAATACGCAAACGCAATAATGAAAATTACAATAAAAACTTGTCAGGCAAAAATATGATTAGAAATTTCGAATTTAATACATCATTTGAATAATTATTTTATTATATATTTCTACTAGACTTAAAATTTCAGCTTCTGGGTTCTGTTTTTCTCGCGTAAAACTCACGAATTAGACGCGTTTATCCTTATCTCAAAAGAAGTAAACTAATTAAAAAAGGGATTGTAAAAATTGTATGTTTTAAGAAAAATATCACCTGTTGATTTGAAATTTTTATACAAAAACCAATTAAATCAATCCCTAAATATTTTAGGAAATAAGAAAAATTCCTGCCCTAAATATGTATAAATGTAATAGATATGAAAATTCAAATTTACCTCATTATAAATTGCAATTTTTTTATTATAATTAAATATTTAACAATGATAAATAAAACTTACTATAAATTCCTCGGCTCCTCCAAACAAACTTTCAAAAAATCAATATCTCAAAAGTTCAAAGAAAATATACAAAGTTTAAAATTTAGAATTAAATCACTGAAAAGGACAAATTTGCTTAAAGCAATGTTTTTAAACGCTCTACGACACAGATATTACACGAATTATTTCAAAACGATTAACTCGCGACGCGGCGTATCGCCCGGACAGCGCACGACGTGTGCATCAATCAACGGTGCAATGACAAATGACTGAAAGCCTGCTGCCTGACTGAGGCGAGGCTCCTCCCTCTTCACCCACCCCAGCTTTCGCGTCCCACGCAATAACGTCTATGTATTGCCGTTACATAGTATATATGAGAGATTCTATCTTTTATTTGATAACGAAGTAACGAAGGATGTGCTAATTATATTTACTCACCGATGATCCGTACAGCCTTCTTACGAGAAAATGTTGACTTCATCATTAGAAAATTGTTTTCTTTATACATTATCGAAGAATAAATACATTTTACCAATGGAATAATAGAAAAATATTTATTTCTCTATTACTTTGCTATAACACCCTGCACTTGGGGCCAAGTTAGGTTAAGCCTTACATGGATAGAGATTATAACTAGAGATATGAAAGACGCAAATATTACACCTGAGACAACAGGGCAGAGAGTCCTGGCGAAGTGTGTCTAAGAGAGCCGACTCCAAATGAGAAGGGTAGGCAGAGAGAGATAAAATCCAGAGTGGTAATAATGGCGAAAATTATGGCAACCGTTGTAGCGTTCTAACCTTTAGTACTAGTTACGAATTTCTAGACCTTAAAAAAAGGGAATCAAGGAAGCTAATCAGAGTGTATAAAATACACAAGTCATAAATAACCAGAGCGATGTCAATAAATAACAAGATGACTAATGGACTAGACTTAAATACCGACAAGTGCTCTGTTATACGCTTTACTAAAAAAGCTTCTCCAACCGACAAAATATACGATTAACAATGTTACCATTAAGCAAGTGTTTTCAATGAGATTTAACATACATATTGATAGCATAGTTAATAAAGCCGTCAAAAACCTTGGCTTTGTATTACGAAATTGCAAACATTTTAAAGACCCTCAAACAAAAATAGCTATATATAACTCCATTGTTCGTAGTGTTCTTGAGTACTGCAGTGTTATGTGGAACCCTCATTATGATGTTTACATAAAAAGAATTGAACGAGTTCAGAAAAGGTTCCTGTGGCATCTTTATTATCAACACTATTTAGGTAAAATTAGATTAGATAAGATTAGAGTTTTTCAAAATGAACTCACTTATAATAGACGATATTTTCTGGACTGCTTATTCTTGTATAAAATTCTCTGTTACGAATCTCTGTACCAATCAAATTTCCAAGACCTAGCAGATTCAAGTTGTATGCAATGATATGTTCAAAATCAAACTTGTGCCAACTTGCGTCTATAAATAGATTAGTAAGATCTTTCAACAAATTGTGTAGTATTGCCCCACTAGATATCTACTTCCATAATATTACTACACATCGCAAGTGTCTTACAGACACATTTAAACATTATTGCACCTAAAATTAACCTATTGTGATAAAGTACACTAAAATTTTATTTTTGTATATTTACATAGATATATTTTTTTATTCCTGGTAAACACAAATATTTTGTTTTTTTTTTCTACAAATCTTTTTATTTCTTTAGTTCTTAATTACTTTAAAATAAATGTGTTAATAATTAGATTTATATAATAAAAAGGTAGTCTTTTAAGGATTGATGTTATACTCGCACATAGTAATATTTGGCAAGTCGTCGTCACCTATAGTTGTAGCAACATTTAGCTTGTAACTTAGTTTTAAGATTCCATTATAAATTATAAGTGTATGCTATGTTGGTGATCTTAATAAATAAAAGAAATATATAACATTTATTTTATTTGTATAAAATACGAACAAAACATGACGTGATATGAATACTGTTTGATTACTTTTCAGACTATTATAATAAATAGGCGGATATTAAACATTTTATTTTCAAAATAGCTAAGCCGTCAGTCTGCCGAGAGGCATAATATTTTGCATTCCATATTCTAATAAAGGGTAACCGAAATAACAAAATATAGATTGGATGCTTACTTATACCATGAAACCTAAAGAATAATTACAGTCATTTTATCCTACAATAAACATTTAATTTATAATGAAAGAATTAGTAAACGATATAAAAAGATATCCTATCTCGCAAATTGGACACACAATGTACTTAACTAAGTTTATCGCGGACGAACTTTGTAACACTGATTTTTTTATATATAGATAAATTAACAATTATGGTAATAAAAATATGTGCATGATAAATGCCTATATAAGCGTATCAAGGCGATTTTAAGCCCACCTTCATCACGCCCCTCTTACAATATTTTCTTGAGAGTACACTTTCCAAACCATTGAGCAATTTGAGAAATAAACCGCGTTCCAGTAATGTTTGAAGTAGAAAATATACATCTAAAACTAAAGTAAAAGAGTCAGAGATAAGAATTTCTATTTTTCTATAGACTATACAAAAATCTTAAACTTTTTATTTTATTATAATATTTAGACATAGACATAGAATTCTTTATTTGGTTGCACAAATCAGCTTACAACTGTTTCAAAAAAAGAAAAACAGCTAGCTTTCGACAACGAATCACAATCACTCTTATCGCTCAATTTTCTGCTAACCGCGTAGACGTTGTGACAAACTGGCGAAAAATCATTGAATGAATATCTATTAGCGCCCCACACTTAAGTGTGGCAAGCCCATCTCCAAATCTGTTACTGTGATATCGATTTTTTATATTTATAGAATTATTATTGCGTTTTTAAAAAGGCTGTACGCGCTCTTGGACGAAAGTAATTGAAATCTTTACCAGGAAGGACTTCATATAAATGATATCAATTTCAGAGATTACACGACAAGTATTATATTTTACATTAAGGATACTCTTGTTGATTATAAAAGTTTTTTATTACAACACATACTATTTTATTATATATATAAGTCGAAAACGAATTAAAAAGGATATAGATGGAAAGGATGGCCTATCTCAAAAGCTTTACGGACGCAACACGGTCAGGATATAACTAAACGTTACGATCTCTTAATATTCTGATTAGAACTATTCTGACAGGAACCTAAGCAGTGCCTTGGACTTGTGACCAAGGTGTAGGCTTAAGGACGTCCTTTAAGTGATCACAATACTCGCCTCCACTGCTATTTTCACCGTCGAAACCTAAGATTAGACTAACCTAAATCTAACTCACACCTCCGACATATATATATATCCTAGCCTAGCAATATTAGAAATATATATAAAGTCCAAGTTTAATCCTTATTTTATTTAATGTAATCTATTATAACTAGTTTTTTTTGTGTCATAACAAACAATATCAGGAACAATACGAGCCTTAGAGGTATTCTTTAATCCTTCGTACTCGACTGATTGAAAAGTAAGCTTATTGCGTTGCTTTGTCTATTTTTTAAATCCTCTTTGAAGCTTATCGTACATATGTATTTTTAAAAATTACAGTGTTATAGCAGATTGAATTAATATGCTGCCATTCTATTACAATACAATTTCCATACGTATAATAGTAGGTACTAATTCATCGGTGGTATTGCCAAAGTAATTCGTGTTTACCACCAAAACTAAACTTAAGAAAACTTAAAAATATGTTTGTTTTGTGTTATGAGTTTCAAGCAATTCTACAACCTTTAAAAAAAAAAGATTACTTGCAACTATGTAGACAATATGTATATTTTGAGTAATGAATTTTAAATAAGTGTTTTTTTTAAGATTACTATGTATGGATTGAATTTTACTGTATTCCTAACCCCTCCAACTAAGCTGGAGTAAGCTGGAGAGAGTCTGTCCAATAATTGGAATTTGATTTGGGAACCCACCACCTATCGTGAATCCAACGCCTGAACCACTAGACATTCAGTAGGACTGCGATAACACATCATAAACAGCAAAAGCATGACATCACTAATTCTTCAATTCTCAATATTATTATATCTTAAATAAGAAAAGTTCGCTTATATAATAAAAATATTTTTGTAAACCAATTCATCAATATTTCATTACGTAAAAGCAGAAGCCGTATGGTTCTTTTGCAGTCAACGTAAATGAATTAGTAGCAATTTCTGCAAATTCCTAATTGAATGTCTCAAGTACTATCAAGTACAGTACACAAACAGATTTAAATAAAAGAAATATCAAAGCTGGCAATTAAGGAGGATTATACGGGAATTGAAAATACAGCGTAAAGCAAGAAATGAAATGATAAAAATACATTTATAAATACAAGGTACCTACGACCTAAGATGCTGAAGTTATAAAAGTCAGTCCTTGGAAAAGTAGATAACATTTTTATAAAATAATACTGTTGCGAGAATTCACTGCACAATACTTTATAAGTATTGCATAGAACTAGAAGAAAGACGCTTACCTGGCATTTAAAAAATAAACATTTTTACAATAGTACTTAAGTCTGTTGTAGATACAATTTTGTTTTTGCTTTTAATATGGAGAATAAGTTAGTAAGGACTTTAGTGAAGCTATATTTTCATATTTTAGTCATATATTTAAGGCTAATTACACCCTTGGAAACCTACCCCACGCAACTATTGGAATCGTCTGGAGCCTAACATCAAATTTTATGTAAAGAAATTCCTTTGAGGTATTGAACATGAACATGAATAGGGAGGTTAATAAATAACGGAATTATTTCTTAAGAGTTTGAAGTTGGGTTTTTTAAATGTAGTTTTTTTTATGGTAAATTGCTATTTCCAATATTGTGATAAAGTGATGTTTATCACATCAATATTTACTCAAAATAAAAGTAGGTATTGCAATAAAAATATGTAACCACAAAAACTTAAGATATTAAGATTAACCTTTGCCTAATTTAAAAGTAATAAGATTATAAAGTAATCTTATATATAAAAATGAATTGAGTTTTGTTAGTCTCGGTACAACTCGAAAACTGGACCAATTTGGCTAATTTTGGTTTTGAAATAGTTTTAGAAGCTAGAGAAAATTTTCATAAAACTTTTATCTGTAATCTAATTCACCTCAGCGCAGCGAGGACGGGCTAGTGAATAAAATAACAGTTTAATTTAATTTCCATATTGCACGTAGTTTTTCTAGTTGTTGCACAATACAGTGTTTGGATTGATTCTGGTTCGTATCTCGCTTTTCAATATTCGATAGCTTAATTAAGTGTTTATACAAATTGAGCCAAATCCAAAAAATATTTGATCCTCAGATTTTTTATTTAGTTTATTGAACTGAATGAACTTTATACATGAAACAAGTAAGGCATTCTTTGAATATAGTTAGATTATTGGTATATCTAAAATATATTGATACCATCTAGATGAAACATTTCTTTAATAAAAAAGATTGGCAGATATTCATACAAGGTGAACGAATATTTTTAAGGTATGGTTTTACCTCTAGTATCTACTTGACAATTTTTTTTAAAGTAAGTATTTCTATTGTATTGTATTGTTTACGGTCTTTGCAGTTCAGAACCTTATAATTTCTATTATTAATAAAATTATATTAAGAGTCATTTAATTATTAATATTGGATCAACAAAAATATTTTTATAACCAATGCCTTTGTAGCTAGTTATATTTTAGGTGGATTAGTGTCTTCAGGAGAGGAAGAAAATCCGGAAGATTTCTTAAAATTATATTTTATTAATATCTACATTTTTCTTATAATTAAATCATAATAACTAGAGGGGTGAACCTAGCGCGAGTTTGGGGCTAAGACTAACTCGGTGAGGCGATGATTCCACAGTCCTCGGTGATTCATTCCCACGGAGTCAGCAAATTTCTGGACGTGTAACATGAGCTGGGTAGTTAGATGTGCAGCGCAAGCTAGAGTTCCGTAGCAAGCTCCAAAAGTACAAAATAGAATTTTTTTACTTTGGTGATATTTGTAGAGCCAAAAAATATGATTTCGTTTCTCCAGACGTAGCATGATTTATAGACACGTTGGCATACTTAACTCAATTTTGCATTTTGGGTACTTGTACCTTTGTTGCACTGAAGATCCGATATGTGTGAATACATAGTGTTAATGAATTTAATGTGGAAATTTAAAATTTCCTTATTTAGTTACGGTAAGTAGTTTTTCAGTATCATCATAATCTAAAGTATTAATCATAAATTTTATAGTCTTTTTACATTTATACTTAGTATCCATGGAATTATTTGTGTCTAATTTTTTTTATATATGTAAGGTTTTTTAAACGAACCTAATTTTGTTGCTTACTCAGTTTTTGATAAGAGAAAAATATCAAAATATTTAGTTTTATCGGAGATTATAAATTTCTTCGTCAATATGTCCTCCATCATCTCTAAAGTTAAATTAGCCAAATCTATGATTCGACAACTGTATAAATAGTTTATAAGTAACTATTCATACAGTAACATGGCGTTTGATTTTATATTTTACAAGACAAGAATAAGACAAGAATAGAATGAATAATATTAAATTACTTATCTGGATAATTAACTGTTAAGTATAGCCTAAAGGTTTTCTGGAAAATACTGCAACCCACCCACGCTCTCGCTCGCAGCTACAGTTACAGAGAACTCCATTTGTATATTGAACTAGTACTGTGTGAAGATTAAATCGATCCGCAAGTCTGTTCTATAACAATATTGTATATCTCTATAGAGGAATTAAAAGCAGCAATTTTCCCATACCAACGTATTCCTCATTTTTCTCCCTAAATTTATTAATACTACAGCAATCATTATTATACACTATATAGATACCAGCACCAGTCAATAGAATAGTTATGGACTTCCTAAAATAAAATAAAAAACGCCTTTTTAAACGTGCTGCAAAGAAACGCCTGATAAACAATTTACATGACTAAAACAATTTTTTTAACGTAATTATAAACATATAAACGTATAATAAAAAAAAATATTTGCAACAATTTTAGATATACACAAAGAAGTCAGACATTTAAGAATCTTCATGATATATAAGAAATACGAACAAGACACATAAGAAGTTTCATGTATGGGGAGTCCGAGAAAGTTTACCAGGGGGGAGACTATAACCATTGCTTGTAGAATCCTCCTGATTCGCTCACGTGACGACATTACATTCGATAGTTTGATTGACAAGTATTAAGTATTAATTCATTTTCGCGTTCGGTAAGTAATTTTTTTCTATTTTAGTTATTTTATCACTGTTATATTATATAAATAGATTCTAGAAAGTCTGTCATATAAATTGAAAGTGTATTTATCTAAGTAACACGAACGGCAAATAGCTTTTATCTACATTTTAGATAAAAATTAAGTAAAAGCTAGATTGGCGTGGGGTGGGAGACATTAGCCAAGCGTCTTAATTAGACTTCACCTAGGGTAAACTTTCTTTTTATAATAAATAGTATATGTCGGGCTATAGTTAGGGTAGAATAATAATAAAGAGGACTTGTCACTTCCATCGCGTCATTTTAATATTCAACGATTTTAGATAGCGAGTAAACGATTATCGAATAATCGGAACGCCAGGGCCATATTTCCTATTTGTTGATTTACTTCGGATAATAATAAAGAAAATTAATCATCACTTCCGTCGCGTCATTTTAATATTCAACGATTTTTAACAGTCTCAAACGAGTAAAAGATTATCGATTAATCGGGATGCCAGCGCCCTATTTCCGTTTTGTTGATTTACTTCTCCCCACTAGTGAAGGGGCGTTGCTACCATTGTCTAGTCCCTTTATATTCCCCGACTGACGCAGAACACTTTAGTCTCTCGACAAGTCTCTTTGAGTGAACATCACCTGGAGTTGAAGTGTAACAAGGGGAGGACTCGGCAGATCATACACGCCGGGTCTGCCCCGCATGGGAGGAGCACCGTGCTGCGC
This sequence comes from Limenitis camilla, assembly GCA_905147385.1. Taxonomy (NCBI): domain Eukaryota; kingdom Metazoa; phylum Arthropoda; class Insecta; order Lepidoptera; family Nymphalidae; genus Limenitis; species Limenitis camilla. The sequence goes on from LR990224.1 coordinate 2,648,952, forward strand.
TGGTTGCAGTCATTGGGAGAGACCTGTTGTTGCCGACCGTGGTGAGAGCTATGGTCGGTAGCGAGCAGGCGGTAGAGGCGTACGCTGAAGCCGTGATTTCTGCCAAAGAAGCTGCAGAGAGAGCCCGGGAGGCTGACCCCGAGGCTCCACTGGAACGCAGAAGGCGAGTAGGTCGTCGGCGTCGCGCATTCATTACGGCAATGCCGCCGTAGCGTGTGTGTACAATGTGCGACGTGGTCTTATGAGTGACGGACGGGGGTTCCTGTCGCTCATGAGAGGCCCTAGTGCAGGTGCGCGCCCCTTTGTGTTCCAGGGGTGACACTTTACGGAGTAAATAGGGGTGTATTACGTCTTCCCCCAGAGTAGTGTCCGTTTGCGACAGGTGCCGGCAGGTCGCGGAACGAAGTCGATACCGTAGCTTGCCCTCGCCAGGCGCCACGTAGGAATGCCCCGGTTAGGTTTAGCGGGTCGGGCTGTCTCCTTCCGAGGCAGTTTATACCAACCCCTCAAAATCCGATCTGTCCCCGCAAATGTTGAGCAAATTTACCCGGGTAAAAAAAAAAAATTAGGTTAGGTTTAGGTTAGGTTAGCCTTATGTTAACCTAACCTCAGACAAACAGTGAGACCAGGCAGTGGAGGTAAGTGTTATGATCATTTAAAGGAGCTCCTTAAGCCTACACCTTGGTTACAAGTCCAAGGCACTGCCTGGGTTCCTGTTCGAAAACTACAGAATCGTGATATTCGATCACTTCCTTCATTTAAATCGTCTCCCCGTTCTGACATCAGAAGTGGGATGGACCTAAGCTTCTCTTTCGGTCCATCAGCTAAATTAAATGTCCCTCTCTTCAGGTCCGTCTTGAGTAAATGTAGATTCCTGTTCCCAATATTTTGATTACTGGGTAATCAAAATTGACAAACGCAAAGACTTCCAACATTGACTAATCATCTTACTTCACGAATCAGTTTAACATCTGAAGAGTGGTACCTCTGAGCTAAACATTTTGTTACCCTTGTGGAACAATGGGTAGACATGTACACACCGCAGATTCTCAATTGATAAGGCCTTAAAGAGGTCTTTGAGTACTGACCTTACAACAATATCTGGAGAGTGGTACCTCTGAACTAAACCATGTGTTACCCTTGTGCTAACCACGGGTCCTTAATGCATCCATATGAGAACCCCGAGATACCGATCGGACGCCTTGAGGAACCGGGAGTAGACACGCACACACCACAGATTCTAAATTAATGGGGCGGTGCTTCAGAGGTGTCTTTGAGTACTGTCCTCATAACAATAATCCTTTCAAAATAAGCAACATGGGTTGCTTACGTAAAGAAACTAAATTTTAATTCAAATCGTGATGATTCGTCTTTTATAAACTAACCTCCTCTACCTTTCTATTTTAGATCGATTAATTGAACCGACTTGACTTTTTACTGCTACCCACCGAATTAGTCTTGATTTGTAAATTTTTCTAATTGATTAAAATGTTAGTTTTTGTACTGTTGACGGAAGCTGTCCCTATAGCGTCACTGCCTATCCGTCCGCTAGCAATAGTTAGAATAATTATGCTCAGCAGTATTAACTACTACCGATTAAGAACTTTCAAATTATTTCCTTATCACATTTCTCTCACGCACACACACAAATCAAAGTAAAAAAAGAAACAACCATTTCTCGCCATTTGAATCTATTTCGTTCCACTTGTATTAATGATTGTAACTCTCGTAAATAAGTGGAACGGGAAAAACCGTGATCGTGAGCGTGGTCGTCGTGAGTTCTTAATGAAACGCACCCATAGTTAAGATCGCCCGTCCGGTCAATTAGTCTGTAGATAAAATGATATTTTATTAATAAAATACAATTTGGAGAGTATGAAAATCTGCGATATTGCGGAACACAGAGACGCGTCAGCTAGTAAATACTAAAAACTATATTCAGTAAGCCGATTCACTGAGTTCTTATTTTCCTCTCTTATTGGTATCAATCTCTCTTAACGCGGCGTTGCATAGGGGTTTCCTTGTAGAAATGATCGTTCAACGAAAAACATAAAAAGAATCACGTAAATCGGCTCATAAACCTCAGCGTAATCGGTATACATATATATAAAAAAAATATACCAGTCGAATTGAGTACCTCCTCCTTTTTGAAGTCGGTTAAAAACCATTCCGTTAAATAAATAACTTTATTTTATAGTATGTAATGATGAAAAAATAATTTTAAAATTTAAATATAGTCACATTGACATTGAGAATCAAAGCCAGTTGCACGTTCCAAAGGGACCCTTTCGCTTTGTGTACAATTAATTGTTGCATTTACTGTAATTGGATTTACATTTTGATTGGCAACAAAACGTCAATGCTAATGATGACTATGAAACTATGACAAAACTTGGAATCAAAATGATGTTGATACTCGGGTAAATGATTATACCTTTACAAAACAGACTGATGTAAACAATGGCGCTTTGAAAAAAGTGACTTTTGAGTTTCTTGCCAGTTCTTCTCACCAGGAAACTGCATTCCGAACTGTGAGACAAACTGACTGACTGGCCAATTTTGACGTTTCAAAGGTATTTTGAAAAAGTCTAATTGAAACATACTATTTTGAGTCTAATAAATTAATTATTTTTATTTGTTCTTGTGATGTGGGAGTCAGATTGAAAGGGAAGATCAGAAGAATATAAAAAAGCTTTTTAATTTAATTATATTTGTAAGTCATCTACTAAAGGTAAAGTAGCTAAAGGCAATGACGACAGGCAGGAGAGTAGGTGGTCATTCAATTTGCTGGGAGAGTACATCCCGCTCGTTCAGGTGAATCGCAGACATGTTTGACAGGGTTGAAATGTAATTTAGCTGGACACTGGCGGCAAATCGGATCGTGGTCGGGGGTTATGCAGTAGTAAAACAATTCGCAGTCGTCAGGATGAGGCAGCAAAGAGTCTGAGGATGTTACATATTTACACGATACAGGAGTAAGGCTGTTTTCGACACATTGCTTCGGAATATCCTGTTGTGTAGATCTGAGAAACAAATTAATTATGAGTATACATAACGGTTGTAGTGAATTAAGTAATTGAAATTTCATCCTCTCATTTCATTTATTAAAAAATCCTCCTTTAGCGACCACGTATTTCGTACGTTGAACAAAATCCATTATAAGCTTTATTAACAAAGGCATTGTCATTTCGGAACAAAAAGTATTAAAGAACAAAGTAAATATTATATTCAGCGAAACACAATAAAATATATGTAAATAATTTTATTTTTTAAAATATACAGATTTTTCAATACATTTTAATTAATTATCGGTTTTGTATATACATAGGTAACGCTTGACACAATTAAACATTTAGTGAATTAAAATTATGGCTTGAGAGAAAGTAGAGAGTGGTGTGGCTTTATGCTAGACAATTTTAGATAGAATACACTATTTTTGATTATATTTTATTATTCCACTCCAATCAACTTCGAGTTTTTGCTATAACTAATAGCCATTCAACTTAGAGTGGACTGTGAGACAATAAGTATCTTGATAGTGTTAGGCTAAACAGTTGGTCTCATACATCGACATACGATTAAGTTTGCGCTTTATTTATTCTATAAGACATTGTCTTGTCAAACTGCATGATCCTCAGCGAGAATACACAAAAGGCTAGGGGAGTTTCTAGCCCCATGTAGCACCCGTGTGCAGTCATCATAGTAGCGTCTTTGATAAGGAAAAAAATGTCTTCATCTCAGCAGCAAAACTGAGACTTTTTTGACGATGATGACTTTTGACTTGAGAAATCAATCTTTTCTAAAAGAATCGTCATCCCTTGTCGTGAATGAGGAACGGCGCCCCTAAGACCGCGGCACCCGTGTGCACCCCACACGCTGCACTATATGTAAATCCACCACTGCAAACGGACCGTCTATTGATTGCATGGAATTAGAACTTTGATTTTTTCACAGCTAAAGGGGACCAAAACCTGAGTTTTTAAAATCAGTTTGGACTTGACACCTTCACGTGTCGTTGAGAAAAGATGGTTTGACAGACGGATAACGAAATTATACACTCCCTATTGAGGTATTTTTTGTTGTTTTAGTTGTTTTTTTCCTATTGAAAAAAAATACTTCTCTTAGTTTTATTTGCTTTCGAAGGAGTGAAGATATTATACTTTATAAGTAAAAAGAATTGATTTTTTTGTTATACTCTCTTTTAATAATTATATTTCATGAAATTAATATTTAAAATGTAAGTTTTTAATTTTAAAAATTGAAATAAAAATTAAGAACATAAGATATCTTTAATTTGCAATATTCATTAACTACTTTATTGTGATACCCATGTATTGTATGAAAAATATAAATTTAAATATAATTTGTAGGCAATTTTTAGAGTATAAACATTTATGCATTACCGTTCAATAAAATAATTTTCAAATTTATATAGAAAAAGAAATCTATATACCACTTTGTTGTTTGCATCAGCCATATATAGTAGTGTTGAGATCTCAGTTAAGATGAATAATAAATATATAAATTAAATAAAACTGGTATAAACTTACCTAATTGAGTTGCCCTGTATAATTTTGTAGCTAAGAGCTAACAAAATCACAAAGAAAATGATTCTAAAGTTAGCCATGGCTAGGGCCCAAATGTGCAACTAGAAATGATAGAAAATATTTCATTCTAGCTTTATACTATCGGTTAATGCGTCATAAGTATTTATCGGGAACACTTGTATCAAGTGGTACTAGTTCAGGAAGTCTTGAAAGATATTGATTATCACTGTAATGATCTACTTAATGTAATTTATCAATTAGTGGTAAAAGTGCTAGTAGATATTGTTTAAATTAATTACCCGGCTATATTACACTATATTGTGCATCGATCACTTATTAGTGTAGCTTCTATTTACGTTTCTGTATACACTTTTATTAAAGAATATTTTACATTTTCTTTATAAAATAATCAGATATATCAACTGACATCCCACCAGAACCAAGGCTGCAAATTCTATTGTTTTATATACAATTCTATATGTTTAAAAACAATTGTGTTTGTTATTTGATCACCATCAAACCTCAATACTGCAATACCTACTTATTTAACATGCATTTCAGGTACAGGTAAAAGTTTTATCAAAAAATAGTTTTAGCATCGATAGTTTTTCTACGAATATTTCAAAACTATTTTTAGTTTTAGCGAGACTAACAAACTTCAATTCATTTTGAAATATAAAAACATATATCCCAAGTGTACTTACGATTAAACTAAATCCGTATTTCCATGTATACGAGAAGTACCATGTAGGTTTTGATTCCTCTGCGAGGTTCAAAACAACATATATGACATAATTATAATACCCCCACTATTATCTTACCCTAACTATACCCCGACATAATAAATAAGTTAATTTTTTTGTTTCTAATTCTCCTAGGAAGTGCAGACCTGAATATTTATATATCAATCCGAGAACAAAATATTTCTTGATGGGCACACAGACTTACGAGGACAACTAAGTAATCCGTTTTCAATTTGATGAACGGGAATCCTAAAACTCGTCTGGCTTTGTTTCTCTTCGTTTAATTTTCATTAATTTTTCCTTTAAGTAATAACAGTCTTAAGCAGTAGGCATTTATATTTATTTAGGGAAAAGTGTAACGTTTTTATAAATTATTTTTTTTACTTTTTCCAAAAGCAATGTAAAGTAATGAGAGAGGAATTGAAATGATGCCGTAATGAGTATAATTCCTCTGACATTCTATCACACAAAGGCGTCGTACGTACAAAGCGGTTTTCCAATAAATTACTCGCACAAAAAATATGAATTCGATAGTTAGGTGGGTGTCACAACATTTTTTTAGCATCACACCCTCACCGTTGATACATCAAAGCATCAAACTGTTATATCATGTCTAATATCCTTTTTATATGAAATTAATAATACGCTTCAAATTGCTTGTCAAGTATTACACTCGTCTCCCTAACGGACTGTAACGCTTACAAGTAAAGCTGTACCAATATTTTACTGACAAAATATAACTACTAATCTTAGACGAAGAAGAAACAAGATATCTTCACTTTTGGGATTTAGTTCCGAGTAGAATAGCAGACTTTTGTCAGTAGACAGTATAATAGCAAACTTTTTTTAATTTTTAAATATCTGTAAATCTAGACCTGTCATGTACTTTTAGTTTCTAGTTATGAAAGACAAATGTAATCTAAAATAAATATTTGTTGTATTAAAAAGTGTAATGGTAACTAATCAAAAGTGTATTAAAAAATATCATACATTATTTGTTTCTTCACTAGAATATAGGTAAAATTAAAAATACCGTTTTGTTTAATGGAAGGCTTTGACAAAAACATTATTGTTACTATAATTAATTAAAATTAAGACATTGTTAGCAACACTGTTTATAAAGTAGTAGTAGCGGGTATATTATATTATTTCGAGTATACCGACGTGGAAACATTATATAACCTTTAGTGCGATAGATTAGTCTCAGTCTTTCTGGTGTTTTCGTGCAGTGAACATGTTAGTGTTATAGTGCCGTGATTAAGGTTACCCTTCTCGAGATCCACGTAAGTTTACTTTATTATCTATTGTCGTTAGCGAGGTCGAGTGGTGGAGGTGAGAGTTAATATATTATGAAAGAGCTCTTTAAACCTGCTCCTGGGTCTCAAGCCCCAGGCACTGCTCGCCTCTGTCTAAATTGCATGTGTATACGTATTGCTGTACAGTAATGGGTACCACATTTCTCTCCATATCTATAGCAACATTTATCAAAATAAATAAATGGTATTTTTTTCAGACTTTGCTACATTTAAATGAAATAAAATTCTTTTAACACAACGTCCTTACAAGGAAGCTTCTATTTTATTTCCTGCTTCCGAGGGACGATTACTACCGGTTGTTGTAGTTTTTTGTTACTTGTAGTTACTTACCGGTACTCTTTGGGACGTTATTATGCATTGTAGCATAATTTTTGTTGCGTTTGCGTAAAAGTTTTTATGGAAACTAGTAATGAAAGATGTAGACTAAGATGTATATAGACACATCCAATGCACGTGCATAGAAGAAAGGTTTATCTTCTATTTCTTTCGTACGTGAAAGAAATAGAAGATAAACCTTTCAAATGATATCCAATTTTTCTAGATGTAGGTACCCGTGCGATAACCGATTACGATCGTGTATGGAGTATTTTACCTATGAGAAGGCTGTGCCAAGTATCACCTTAAGGCTTTAGAGTCGACTAAAGAAAATGTTTATAAGATTTAAGACTCTGATCAAATCGCGGTTGCAAAGCCTAGAACATCGTATCAAAGTTGCGTAGATTTCGTGTTCCCAGGAAGAGCATATTCCTGTCGCCACTTTTTTTTATAGAACGTTATGTGCATATTGGATATTCCCCGAATACGTATCAAACTTTTCGAATCAACTTTTTATTCGTACTGAAAAACTGGAATGATCTGTATCCGTCTATAAATAAAAAGGAACTAAAAGTTAGGGATTAATTCATACAATGTATAGTATACGGTAAAGATTACATTATATAGAAAGCGATTAATTATGTTTTAGAAACATATTTTATTTGGTAAATAATCTTTATATGCCAAAAGCGTGTATATTGCCAGATATTATGAATTTAACATTTAATTATCATTCAGTTGTCCTGTCTCTGGAGTCACACACGCATTTTAGGGATTCTAAACTTGAATAAAAATATTTTCTCTATTTTTTCTTGTATTATTTGATTGCACGTTATTCATTGAGCGAGCTCTGTAATGGACTTTTCTCTATTATTGTTGATTTAATGTTTACTTGATATCAAGCTATCAGTGTTGGGTAGGGGAAAAAGATAATTTCTCTTTCGAGATATTTTTTTGTAAATCTCAATTTTTTTCTGTGGGTGCTTGTAGCACTTTTCGAACACTAATTGTTGGTTATAAAGATTTTTTTATATTTCAGTATTAAATGTGGCCTTTGAATTACACATTAAATAAATTTGCACTATATTTTAAGCAAAAAATATTTGAATTCCGCCAATTTGATGCCGTCAACTTTTTAGACATAAAATATCTCTTTTATCATAAACATCAAACATAAAAATGTCTCAAACTCAATAAGAATAAATTATAAAAATGTGTACATGTGAAATTATTCTCGGAAATCAGGGTATCATTATAAATAAGCTATTTTGCTCATTTTATCGTATTTGGAATACGAGTACTTAGTACAAAGAGGGACTTATATTTCGGTAGCTTCGATGCGGAAGTTTTAACGCTTTGACAAACAGGTGGTTTTCCTCCAATTGTTCCTTACATCTTTGTAGCTTGACTTTGAAAATAATTTTTAAGAAATAACTATTAAATTTATGACGGTTATAAACCTTACATAAAGTAAATTCAACATTTAAGATAATAAGACCTAATAATTAAAGAGGTAATAAAATAGTGATGAATATTATAATATTATAACATAATATTTACAAATAAACATATTAAGTAATTATTTTATATTTAAAACGTCATTTAATACATTAGAAATAATAATCGATCATAATTTTCAATAATGAAAATATTAAAAATAATTAGGAAAAAGTTCTGACCGTCCGCGCTGCATATATAGGGAGGCAACGTGAGATCGTCGGCACAGCATCTCACATACATGTACTACATATGATACCGATATAATAAGAGGTCATAAAAAGTATTTATCATCGATGGTTTGTGTCTATCACACCATCGTATCCAGCTGCTGTGCAGTGCAGAGGCTGTAAGCCGAAGTGGTACTTTCTAGCGATGCTGGGTACAACTATGAGCATTGTCCGTAGACTTTGTTTATGGACATTGTGAGTGGCATCAATAGTCCTTGTCAGGACTGCCCCTTGGCTTAGTGCTTTTAAATAAACATTGTAGCATGTCATAGTGCTAGGGCGTCTGGTGAATTATCCCTATGGGATATTTACTAGCTTATAGGACAACGTGGCCAACTTTGTATCTTTACGCCCGTGGCTTGCCACGTAAAATAATGATCTGGCGTATAACGTCTCTTTGTTTGACTCATATGCTCGATGGGAATGTTGCTTGTTATAATATATCAGCTATGGCTGCAACGACTTATCCACTGCGGTGGTTTTTACTTATCAGCTCCGGCTGCAACAATATCCACTCTGGTGGCAACGATAACGCATTTATGTGAATATGAATATGTGCATTCCTTGTAATCAGCCGCCTAAGTGCTGTGAGTTCTTACGAACTGATGTTTGATGCAGTGATTTATTTATCACTTTATTTATAACCAAGACTTGTCCCTTTGTCTTCGCACACCTTGCAGTTTTGCTGTTTTACTGGATTCATTTCCATTACAAAGCTCACGCCTTTTTATTATTACAGCTTTGGCTGATATACTAAAGCTTTGGCCTTCAATATTGCAGTCTTGACTGTATTACCCGGACTTCGCCCTTGCTAATGTAGCACCAACAGTGTAGGCGCACTATAAATAGCTCCCTCCTTCTGTTCAAGAGGGTTTACCCTTTGGTTGACCCATAGTCGGTGGCGGGTGTGGGGCTGCCGATCCCTTTTCTCTTTTATATTTAAATATTATAAGAGAGAAGGGAGAGAAACCTTCAGCTATCTTCTTTATCACTAACATCCTTCTGATGTCATTATTTATAAAATTATTACACATCTATGCGTTATCACAACAACAACATTACAGTAACTGATATTATTACACTATTATTATTTTTACAGTGACAGTATTATTACAGTAACAATATTACAGTAACTTGTAATAATGTTTCATATTGTTGAAGAGAAAATATAAAAACAGCAATATCGACAACAAATATTTCATAAAGTACAATAGCAAAACAAACGATAAATAAATTAAATACTGCTACGTACTTCAAAAGAAGTTGATACTCGAATGTTTGCGCCACGTACAAACATTACTCTGATCGCAGGTGCTGACCGGAGTTATTTGTATAAAAATATCCTTTTTTGGTTTACATGATTTTCAAAAAATATTTTTAGTTATGGCAAAAATATTCATCAGTTTTTAAATTTATAGATACGCTAGTTTTTGTTTCATTTAGAAATACCGAGTAGTTATGATTTTACAAGCCATACAAGCATTCAAAGTTCGCATTAATATTGATTCCCGCTAACAGACAGGTCTTAGTATTTGCGCTCTGTTTGTTGATAATAGGCTATGTTCAAATTAAAGGTTCGTAGTAGAAACTGATATTAAATCTGAATTAGATATTATTTTCGTCTTTCTCAATATTATTTTCATCAATCAGATTTATTGACATTTTTTTCCTCCAGATTTTGCACTCCCTTATTTTTTTTCTTCAGGTTTCTGTTTGAATTCGATTTGATCCCTTTATAACCAACTACGGCGTAGCCGAAACGTTGTGATTTTAGCAGTCTATGTATGTACGTATGTTTTGTATATTCCACCGTAGCGCCTAACCCACCCATTAAATTGATATAATCATCATGTGTTTGGTATCAAAGAAAAGTTTTGGCGAGCTAATTATAAATATGTACATATATATTGTTTAAGTCAAAATATATGTCAAAAATGTGGTCGTACTCTTCGCACGCTCAAGTCGTTTCATTTATTTACTAGTTTAAGTAAATAACAAACTAATATGACGTTACAATATTATATTATAAAAGGTAATCCCGATCGATAAAAAAAATTAAAACAAAAATAAATATTATTAGTCAGATTTCTACGCGAGCAGAGCTTCAGGTAAATACTAGTATAGACTAAAACATATAGAAAACAAAGGATAACGCTAAATAGTTCGATTTATTACAAGATATGAAAAAATTTGGAAATATATTGAAATCCAAAGTTTTGACACCAAAGGTTTCTGACGATGATTTTTCTGATCTAATTTTATATTTTTAATATGTACCAAATAAATAAAAACTATAAAACTTTGCTTAGATGTCCAAAGGGATCTAATCTCTTCATAGTTTGTAACCATTTCTATCGACCATTGGAACGAGAAAAAATAACTTTCCCAGCACACTGATGCTTGTATTTGTACATCTTGGTACAACACATGGTTTTCTAGTATTTGAATTGGGCATTTTAAAAAAATAATTATAATTTATAGTGTAACGCAAGCACAGAATTAAAAGAAGCGCTATCACTATTATACTTTAACCAATCACTCATAAAATGACTTACTGTTAGAACTTCTTTTGTCATACGAATGTGTTAGGAAACACTTCTGATTTAATATATTTTATATTAGCATACGGGTTGTTACAATATAATTTGACTTCCTTTACGTATTTTAAATTTGTTTTAAAAATAATATTACGAATATCCTGTGTGTAGGCATCCGGTTGTTATAATATACACTTGATTTCCTTTATTTTCATATTTCTTAATTGTTAGAAAATATTTTGATTTTGTTCTAAAATATTATGAATATCCGGTTGTCTTAATTTAGTTTACTTATTTGGACTACCGTGATTTCGAGTTATTCGGTACTCGGGTGTTCAGTGCGCCAAGAGCTCCCGAAAAGTATTTAAGAACGAGGCCGAACGGCTGGAAGCCGGCTACAAAATCTGTAAGTTTATTATTTCATCATGCCTTACATTTAATTATATTAATTAAATGTGTTATTGATATAAGTTGGCTGAAGTTTTTATGTGTATTACATTTAAAATGCTCTTTGTATTCCCGTTCATTATAAAATTGATTGTCAATATCGTGGCGCGTTTTACTTTTATAATTAACGCAATAATATTATTGGTACGCTCAACAACTCATATTACAGTTGTGAAGGTAGTTTCAAATCTTAAAATCGTGAAAATTATTTAAGTCTAGGCCTTCGCTTCACTAGCGGTCTGTTAGGCCTTGAGGAAGTAGATTTTGGTGTTGACATCATCATCATCACAACCCGTCAATGGCCCACTGCTGAGCTGGGTCTCCTACTCAGAATGAGGAGGGTATTAGGCCATAGTCCACCACGCTGGCCCAGTGCGGGTTGGCAGAGTTCACACACCTTTGAGAACTTAATAGAACTCACAGGAGTGCAGGTTTCCTCACGATGTTTTCCTTCACCGTTAAAGCAAGTGATATTTAATTGCTTAAAACACACATAACTCAGAGTCAGAGGTGTGTGCCCAGGATCGAACCTCGGACCTCCCCTCAACCACTGGGCCATCACTGCTTCTGGTGTTGACAGTTTTTACGCATTTTGGTTGGAATTTCCTGATCATAATGAAGTTTTATTAGTGGACAGAGATCTTTTACGCTTTGTCGGTATTGAGCCGTTGTAAGGCGAGGTTGTAAGCCGCTGTACGGTTGAAGCTGAAAGCTGTTAAGCTTTTCGGTTGGTGCTGAAAGCTATTGTTAAGATAATTGCTGTAATAAGTGTTGACAGCTCTTTGTTTCTGTGTGTGTCAATCATTCGAATTCTTATGTGAAGTGAAAAATAATGCCGAAAGCTGTCACGCTTAAAGTTATTGCTCTATGAAACTAGTGTTAGGTTTTTTTTTGAAACTGTTTAAAGGAAACGTAACTCAACGGAGAATAGTAAAAGATTATCGAGTAATCGAATTGTCATCGCTGTCTATGGCGATAGAGTAGGGTAGTAGTTACTTCCGTCGTTTGACAGTCTCGATCCCTTATATGCCTTCTACAACCTGACTGTTGTCTTAGTGGTGCGCGGGCTCTCAAAGAGTGAAGTAGTCTCTGGATAGTTTTAGTATTATGCAGTGCAGTGCTGGGAGTGATGTCCGATTAAGGTCACGTGAGATCCTTACAGTTTAGTTGCCAGGTCTTGTGTTAGGTTAGGTTTATGTGAGTTTAACCTTGGCTTTAAACAGAGAGCCTGAGCGGTGGAGGCGAGTGTCTCGATCGAATAAATGAATTCCTTATGCCTACACCTGGGTCACAAGTCGAAGGCCCAGTGCCTTTAGATTTCTCTCGTAATTGTTAGAGATCATATTTGATTATTTATTGGTTATGTTAGGTTAGAAGTATCTACGTTGCGTTTACCCAATATTCCATTAAATACCTTCCCCCCTGTTAGTGTTTTCCAATATTCCCCCTTACTTCCTTCCTTCTCAACATTTAAAATCCCCGACAAACGTCAAAAGACGGCGCTCGTAAACAATAACTAAGTATCAACCAGTTATTAGACCTGTTTTGTTTCATATACTTTAACAATTCTGTTTTTAAAGAATGTTGTGTGAAATGAATGTTAAACTGTAAAAGGCGAATTGTACGCTCGTTTATGTATTTTTGGATAAGTCACTATCCACACAGAAACCACAACGGCTTTAGTGGATAGTTGTAATTTCTTATAAAATGTGTATATTTTTTGTTTTTGGTCAAAAAAAAACGAATCACACCTATTTTATAAAATTCTCGTTATGTTAGTTACTCCTCCGAAACGGCTCGTCCGATTTTTATGAAATTTCGTATCCATATTCCGTAGGTCTGAGAATCGGCTACTATCTATTTTTCATCCCCCTAAGTACGAAGTGCCCAAGGATCTGTACTTAGACCGCTCCACTATCTTGCTTACGTTAATGACATAACCAATATAGTTCAAGATTGTGATATATACCAATTTGCAGATGACACATGCTTAATATCATAATAAATAGAGACTTAAGTCTTAAGCGTCAGCAGTTCAGTGGTTCGGGCGTTGGATTTACGATCGATAAGTCGTGGGTTCAAATCCCGAACATTGAACTACTGGTGTGGCTCACTCCTGACACAAGCATTTCAGATTACTAGAAAGGGAATACTAGTAGTATGTGATCCATCTGCTAGTAATCTTAAAAAAAGCCGATTTTGATATCATATCTAAGTGTTCACATGATTATGGACTTATCTTAAATTCAGTAAAAACTAGTTTAATGCATATACGCTTTAACTTTTAATAATTAAATTCAATGTATTTAAATATTTCCACACTCTTCAAATTCTAGAATATGTATGAACTTAACTATAAGCTATAAAAACTTTATAAATACCGTAAATAAAGAATTATTATTATTATTATGTATGTCTTTTCCAATCACGGGTCAACAGTTACCCGGACCTTTGGAAGGCGTGCGCGGAGCCGTAGCCAACGCGTAGAGGCCCTTTTGACAATTTAATTTAATATGAGATGTGACACAAACCGGCGATTATCCCTGTATGCACTATGAGAATGCACCCAAGGACAATCCCCGGCTTGTGTAGGACTATGACAATATATGGAAACAAATAATGCAGGGCTATGAATTGGGGTGATAGTGGACTCAGTAACTAGAGCTATGGATGCCCTATGGCGTCTACCCGACAATGTTTTTATACATTGAAAAATGGGTAGACGGAGACTCGCCATCTCAACAATGGGCCCCCGTGAAAGTTCGCTTATACGTTGCAACTAGGGGGCAACATTTGCTGAGCGGCTTAAGTGTAGGGATGTGCACCCGGTATTCTACAGTAAAGGCAAGTTGAGGATGAGGAACAGGACCTTCCCCTGGGAGCGCTCAAGTCCATGGGGTCGCTACTCCCCAACAGCTCGACTCCAGCTGCCCTGCGGCAATATTATTATTATTATTACGTTCCAATCATAATCATGTAATACCGCGAGTTATAATAGCAGCTGTATTTAGTATTTCCCTGAAATTGGTTTCCAAACAGAAATATCTCGGATTGATTGTGGACAATAGATTTAACGGGACTAAACATGTTGATAAGGTATGTGACAAGTTACGTAACTTCATGGCAAAAATATATGTTATTAAATTTAAAGTACCGTATTAAATTTTATTAATGATGTATAAAGCTTAAGTTATGGACGAACTTTTAAGACGTACCTCAATCAAATACTTAACTTATAGCGTAAACTGCTAACAATTATTGTTCCCATAAAAATACAACAAAAAATAAAGAACAAAACCTCTATATTTATATTCTGTAATGAATACATTATCAATATATGATCTGTTAGAGCTTCACATACTAACTGATAAATATTTTAGTGCTGATCTAAAAATTGCTGACTACCAGAAATGTTACAAATAAAATTAAAAAAAAATATTTTGAAAAGAGAAATAACCAAAACAAATAAAAGAAAACAATAAACATAAAAATCATTAAAAGTATTCTTAAAGAATGCTTAAAATAATAAAATAATATTGTTGTAACACCCTATATTTACAGCGCCCTCGAACCGGTTTTGCGTAGTGGTGAGCGATGGCATGCAAAAGAGACAATAGCTATACTAACTAATTATTGGCATCCCGTTCGTCACGTATTCGCCGACCGCGCGCGTGGTACTTTGTGTTGCCGCGTAGTTAGTTATTATTATTTAGATACTAGAGGCCTGCCCTCGCTTCGCTCCGGGTATTTAAAACAATATTATAATTGATGTCCTTACATTGTCACTCTGTATTTGTGTAGTTTTTCATTTCAGAGAAAGTAAGAAAAAGTTATAAAAAGAAAAATAATAGAAATAAAAATAAAATGAAATATACATAATCGAAAGAAAGAAAGTGAAAAGAGACTGATCATACTGAACAAATAAAAATAAGAATTAAAGAGAGAGCATGAGAGACAATTATAGTATTATAAGAAGAAGGAAGAGTGATGGAAATACTATAGACTTCTCTTAATGAAAGAATTTTCAAATTCGCAACAAACAAACATATAAACAACCAAATCTTTCCTCTTTATATAATAGTATAGATAAGATAATTTAGCGAATACAGGCCATGACACACCGAAATAGTTTAATGGCTGTGTTAACTAAAAATTGTAAATTGTATTTTTGTATATATTGAATAAATAAAAAGGGATATCACTGCACGAGTATGGATTGTTATACGTTATCGATCGCCACAACGTCATTTACTTAATTGTTCGGCTGACTTTATGGAGATTGTGAGTGGCATCAATAGTCCTTAGTTAGGACTGCCCCTTAGCTTAGTGCTTAAATAGACACTGTAGCATATCACAGTGCTAGGGCGTCTGGTGAATTATCCTCATGGGATGTTTAAAAGCGTATAGTGTGATTGGGATGGGGATGGGATTTCTTAACTTTAATACGTAAATAAACTCGATGACGGGTTACACGACTTCGACAGTAATATTATACAATTCCATCAATATAACCAATCGTACTATAGCATAAAAGTAACTATTCTCTCTTTGTATATTTTGGGAGTTTATTTAGCTATACGATACTGTAGATGGATTGCAATCTGTAGAGCTTTAGTTCTAGTACACTTATTTACTTTAAAACATTTCTATCATATTCAAGGTTCAAACTCAATATTGATTTTCACAAGCTTTTTATTAACTTGGCATATATGTATATATGTTTGTTCGGGTAAAATATTGCAACTCAATTTTGAAGTAGATACAACCGATTGAGTTAAAATTTTGTATACACGTTTAGTTTAGATGAAAATACATGGCTAGCTGTGTGACGACATTCTACATCCAATACCGCGGAACCACCAAGATGTTTGACTGTTTGTCTGTCTGTCTATCAAGCCATTTTCTCAGGAATGCGTCGAGGTATCATGTTGAAATTAATATTGTTACGAGCTTAAGTTCTGGATTGGGAGAAATTGATAGATGCTTCGTTGGTAAAGAATTTATTCAGAATGTCCACAAAATCCAAGTAAATCTTCACAAAAATAACCCTACTCGTCTCGTACTATTTACACGTCTCCGATATTTACAGTCCTTATCTTCAATGAGCACAGTTCCACACCTGTTACGCGCACTACTCTCGAAACACTATTTCCACTGCTGTTCGACTCTATACACTTCACTAAGATTTACTATTTCGACTATGCACCGCTCTTCGAACTCACTTCTTCACTCTCGAGTATTAGACTGACTTACAATCATCCGTACAACCGTTTATATACATTTTTATATAGAAACTTCTCGCAAGTTGATTCCAGCAATTTAAAAAACACTCCAACACATAAATTTGCCTAGTGCCGTCCTTTTCCCAAATGCCAGTCATCGAAGGTTCGCGAAACTTCTGGCGACATCTTGCCGTCTCTCTCGATTCATCTTGCCGTTTTACTCCATTTTGACATTTCATAGCAAGTTCAAACTAAAGTTTGGTCTAGGTTTACGAATTGCCTTGATGTTGTTTCGCAACTATATTAAATATTCAGGCCTGCAGCCACTTGCGGCTGTCAAAAAATCTCTTTAAGTCCACACAATAATAAGTTATGTATGGTTGTTAATGTAGAATCATGAAATTTAGCATGTACATGTAAAGTAAAAAATAAAAAAATTGTAAATACAACTTCTGTACCGCAAGACTCTTTTTCTCAAAACATGTGAAATTATCAATTTGAAATTAATTTCAAATATTCAAGTATTTAGTATCTTAGTGTAAGCAATCAATAAATATGATCATTTTCACTGTCCTTTGTCACAAGCAGTTTGCCTATAGGGCATTGCAAACATGAATCGGACGGGAAAAGTCGATGTTTGCGATTTTAGTAACATTTGAACATGTACACATACATATACCTCGATACAGATGCGAACAAAACATTTTACAGTTTAAACTCTGGTGAACGAAATAGAAAAAGTACTTGAATCATTGAATGTTGTCTATAATATATATGTATATATATATATATATATATATATATACTAAACAGTGTAAGTTAAAGGTTACGTAGTTTTTTACATCGTGTATTTTTATTTTAACGTGACTCCGGGAGCTAAAATTATTGTACACTCAGTTATACCAAATTCAGGCGACTCGTATTAAGATCCAACCCGAAAGCTGCATTTGTACTGGCGAGTGTAAATGCTGAAAAATGCGAGTTCTATGCAATTCTAAGTCACAGAAGTATTTCTTGAAAAAAAATTGTTATTTTTATTAGGTAATTCAGTTACTTGTGAAAGATTTTGATGTTGATTATATGATGAGTATATGATTGATTTTTATTTTGTAAGTTTCTTTTAATTATGTGCCTGTAAGAACTATGGTGTTATGAATAAATACCTCCCGGACAAATTAATTTGTGTATTAGTTTATTTTATTAGTTACACCAACGAGAGTAGTGAATTATTAATAAAAACTGCTAAAAGTGATTAATTCCAATCACATTTACCGTAACATATACATAACATAAAAAGTGTACAATCAAACATTTTAAATAATAAAAAATCATGCTTTAATATGATATAACCAGGTTAATTATATTAAATTCATATATATTTAAGTATAAAACGTCTCATAACATATTTTGTTATTATTACTGGCGTTATTTTGTTAAATTATAAGTCGAGTGAGAAAGAGATAGTAGGCGTTACAACGAGACGGCCGCTACGTTTCGACTCTATTATGAGTTTAACTTCTAAACGACTACGCATCTTATTATGAGTATTATTAATTAATATAGTGTATAATTATTAGTTACTTAATTATGTAGTAAAGAAATAAAAATGGTTTAAGTTAATGGAATTAAAGAAATAATTTAATACCTATTCGAAAATGTCTTTAAAAAAAATATTTATTAATTTATTCAATTTTTACTTTTTAAACTTTCTTTCGATTTCTCAAATTTTCAGTTATCTAGCTCACCGTGTATCAGGGTTTCATTAAATCGGTTCCGAAGACATGTACGTATGTGTCATCACGACCCTTCAATGGCCCACTGCTGGGCCGGGTCTCCTCCTCAGAATGAGGAGGGTATTAGGTCATAGTCCACCACGCTGGCCCAGTGCGGGCTGGCAGAGTTCACACACCTTTGAGAACTTTTTGGGAACTCTCAGGAGTGCAGGTTTCCTCACGATGTTTTCCTTCACCGTTAAAAAAAGTGATATTTAATTGCTAAAACACATAACTCAGAGTCAGCGGTGTGTGCCCAGTGCCCAGGATCGAACGTCGGACCTCCCGAGTAAGACTTGAAGTCTCAACCACTGGCCCATCACTGCTGTTTTTCGCTAACATCGACTCCACTCAGCTACATATATTTTTTAATATATGTTTACCGACTTAATTTTATATATTTTTTTAAATTATTTTAGTTCTTATAGAAAAGCGTTTGATTATACGAGGGTCAAAGTGAAAACAATATTGTAAACAATATAATTAAAAAAATGAATATGGAACTCTGCTAATATTATTGATTACGTTTCATTCATTTGTCATTTATTTACTATTTGGCGAAAATTAAAAATCGTCTGTGTCACGTCAGCGTGAATTAAATGCGAGAAAATGACTTTCGATGTTATTTAAGTCAACGAGAAAGTTATGAATTATGATAGACTACGATTGGCATTTCACGATGAAGCCCCATCTCGTGCCACTGTTTACAAATGCTGTAATGAGTTTAAACGTGATCGCACTAATCTCATCGAGGATCTGCGTGAGAAGATAACATCTGTGTTGTGCGGCGTATGATAGAGACTAACAAAAGAGTGACCTATCAGGAAATTCGGTGCCGTGAAATGGTTAATTGGAATATAAAAGTCCGTACAATTTGAATTAAGGGAACCCTCAGTGCTCGAGTGCCACATCGCACTAGGCAGATATTTTGATGTTAGATAGCAGTAAATGAATTTTAATTTTTATATAATTTTTTACTAATAAAACAAAATAATATCACAAGCTTTATAAAACTATAATTCATTGTATTGGTTCTTAACGAATACATTCTTTATGACAAATCCTCGCTTATTTCTAGTGGACACGCAGGCTAAAGCTAAACTGCAATAAGGTGAAATTATTCCAAACTTCCCTCTCCCCATTCCATTAATCTGCGGTTCTAGAGGATTTTGGGAATTCGTTCAGGCTCCACTGAAACAATAGCATAAAAACAAGGTTTATGAGTAAAAAAATAAATAAGTGTATTCACCCGTGTGGGGACGGGTTAGAATACTATTCCCCTCTGCCGCTGGGAGAGCATCTCGTAAGAGCCGAGTAACCCAGCACTCCCTTGGTGGTAGGGGATCTGTTCCCCGACTGGCTTGCGACCACCAGCATGCGAATCCGACCGCCAAGTGTCATAGACGCGTTCCGGTCGAGCCGTATGTTGCACAGACTTACCCCCTCTCTCTCCCATCCCATTAATGCTGTGGGTCTAGTGGACTCTGGGCTGTTGCCTAGGATCCGCTGAATCCGCATCATTTTTCTTCTTCATTTCTCCTTCCCATTCTATCTTCGGGGATGCAACGCACCGACAAAACGTGAGAGTGTTTCTTGTTTTTCCGATGTCCATGAGCGATGGTTGCCACTTACCAGCAGATGGACCATCTGCTCGTTTGCACCTTATCTATTACTAGTCGACTACCGTGACTTCGTCCACGTTAAAGTATATGTTAAATTAAGAATATATGTACAAAAATAAAAATGAAGCAGAGAGAGAGACTCTCGAAAAAAAAACCGAACAAAGACTGACCATTCTGAACAGAGATAAAGATAAATATTAAAGAGAGAAAAAACAGACAGGATGAGAGAGAATGATTGTATATAAGAGGAAGAGAGACAGAAATACTGTAGACTTCCTCAGTGAAAGAATTTTTAAAATCAGATCAGTAGTAACAAAACGGGCGTGTTCTATTGATTAAAAAAGTGTTTATGGCAACACTGAATCACCTTAGTCACTCACGAAAAGTATAGTTTTCTATTAGCGAATGATTTTTATAATCGGGTTAGTTACGTCAAAATGGCCAAATTCGTGAATAAAAAAATGTATATGGCAACACTGAATCACCTTTGTCACTCACGAAAAGCATAGTTTTCTATTAGCGAAAGAATTTTTAAAATCGGGTTAGTTACGTCAAAATGGCTAAATTCGTGAATAAAAAAATGTATATGGCAACACTGAATCACCTTTGTCACTCACGAAAAGCATAGTTTTCTATTAGCGAAAGAATTTTTAAAATCGGGTTAGTTACGTCAAAATGACTAAATTCGTGAATTAAAAAATGTATATGGCAACACTGAATCACCTTTGTCACTCACGAAAAGCATAGTTTTCTATTAGCGAAAGAATTTTTAAAATCGGGTTAGTTACGTCAAAATGACTAAATTCGTGAATTAAAAAATGTATATGGCAACACTGAATCACCTTTGTCACTCACGAAAAGCATAGTTTTCTATTAGCGAAAGAATTTTTAAAATCGGGTTAGTTACGTCAAAATGACTAAATTCGTGAATTAAAAAATGTATATGGCAACACTGAATCACCTTTGTCACTCACGAAAAGCATAGTTTTCTATTAGCGAAAGAATTTTTAAAATCGAATTAGTAGTTCCTGAGAAACCCTTATATTTACAAAATGGCCACCTTATGGCACTTAAATGGCCATATCTTTTTAATTAGAGTATTTATGGCAACACCACATACCTTATGTTACCCGGAAAGGATGTAGCTTCCTATCGGTGAAAGAATTTTCAAAATCGGTTCAGTACTTTTCGAGCCTATTCGCAACAAACAAACAAACATACAAACAATCAAATCTTTCCTCTTTATATAATAGTATAGATAAAAAAAAAATCTGCAAGTCTATTATGGTACAACTTGGTAATACATCAATTTACATCACAAAATATTTTTATTCGCTATTTGAAGACAAAAAACGGAACTGTCCCCGCTCGCCAACAAGCATCTTCTGCGCCCCTATCTACAATTATTTGCGCCCTTTGAACAATTATTTTTTAATCGCCATGTCATATTATCTTTTCGGTCTGGTGCCCCCAGAACTAACCTTCCTAGCACCTTTTCTGCCCTGGAGCCTCGGTCATATGGACGGCGCGCCCTCTTGCCTGGAGTGTCCGTCAGTAATTGAAAATTGATTCTTAATTAATATTCAATCTTTTATAATAAATGAGTAATTTTCGTTATGATGACATGTTATTCGTAAGCCAACTATGTATGAAGGGTAGTAATAGTCATGTCTTTCTCGTGGTTTAAAGGCCGGTTGCATCGACAGTTTTTAACGAACACGTAATCGTCAAATATGACGTTCACGAACGTTAGTGACATTGGGCCGCTTGCAGCAACAGTGTTTGACGTACACGTAATCGTAAAATATGACGTTCACGAACGTAAGTGACATAAAAGTGATGTTTAACTCGATATTATTGTTACCTATCATCAAAAGATAACGTTTACGTTAACAGGTGATCCTAGCACTGGTTATTGTAAAATTACCAAATAGCGAAACAAATAAACAAGTTTAGAGACAATTTTCATCATGAATTCACTTTTATTCAATGTTATTCTCGAAAACAGTTTATTCGCAGATTAAATAAATAATTTAGAAAAAAAAATAAAGTGTTACGTAAGCGTATTTATAAATATAACATATATATTTTTATTTGCTTAAACGAGTAAATAACTGAAACGACT
Source organism: Limenitis camilla (assembly GCA_905147385.1). NCBI lineage: Eukaryota > Metazoa > Arthropoda > Insecta > Lepidoptera > Nymphalidae > Limenitis > Limenitis camilla. Next base: position 2,671,325 of record LR990224.1, read on the forward strand.
TGAGCGCGCGAACTGTACGATCGCATTTGAAACATATATTTTGACTTTACAAATATAAACAATATATTTGTAAAGTCAAAATATATGTTTTAAATATATGTTATATATATTTGATTTCACGAATGCTTCTGTCACTTTTAAAATGAATAATTGACAATATTTTCCTGTATGTTGCTGTTATAAAAATAATTTCCCTAAAAATATTAAGCTAATGCGAACTTTATAACAGGCAACCCGAATAACAATTACAGACCGTTGTTTTACGATGGATCAACGATGTCACTTAGACGTCACGAATAGTCTTGGCCTCTTGTTAATTCGCAAACCAATGGCGAACTAGTTCGCTCTTTTAGTTCGTTTTTAAATAATTTGGAAAAAGTCTTTAGTTCACAATCCAATGGAGAACTAGTTCGCATTTTTAGGTCTGTTTTTAAATAATTTATTAAAAATAATTAATTAAAGAAAAAAAATGATATTCTCAAAAGTGAAACATCGATGTTAAAAATGTCGATAATTATGAACAGTGTATTGATATTTCTATGACCATTTAAATTTATGAGTATATATCGATTTTTTATTAGAAATAAACCACTATTTTTATTTATTACACATTTATTTTTATAAAAAACAAGTAGTTGAATATTTATGAAACATAATCATCCCTAGAAGTAAATTATTGGATTTAAAAAAAAATATAAGAACTAAGAGCGACATCGTCTACGAACTAGTTCGTATAGTTCACCTAAAGCAGCGCTCTTTTGAACTAGGTCGTTCGCGAACTACCCAAGACTAGTCACGAACGTTATAGATTTTACGAGTACGTAATCGTTAACGTAGCTTACGATGACAGGCTGTTTGAAACAACCGGCCCTAAGTCATTGTCCGTATAACACTATGTTATTTCTTATTAAATTACCTAGTTATTGTTTTAAATCTTGTTATCTTTTTACTAAGTTTTTAGAATGGAATTGAATGGAATGAATGTGTATCTTACTATTTATTTGTGCGAAAAGTAAGACATTATTCTAGTCAATCCTATGTAATAAGTGGGTATACAATTAAAAAAATACATTTTGAATTAAAATTAAATCCTACACAATATATCATAAGTTCAAATTATTCATAATATATAAATAATAAATAAATCTTATACGTAAATTAATGTCTTTATAAATTAATAGTCTTCTATTCTTTGTAATTTATTTTTTAATTCTGAGTATATTATGTCAACATATAGATTGTCGTCACCAACGAAAAATACTTATATAGAGGGCATTGATTGTCATATTTTTATGCACGGGAATCCCAGTATAAGAATGATAGCTATAGGCTAAAGCCCTATTGTACTGCGTATTGTACTCTGTAGCTACAGTTTTTAAGCTTTGAATTAATAAAATATATGTGATGCCGGTGCTTATGTTAAATAACAATATTTACAACGTTTTTCATAAAAAGAGCAGTGAGAATGTCGACGTTCTCCTAAGAAGAAGAATATGGAATATGAACAGACATTTATAAATTCAGAGTTAAAAGATGTTAGGTTCAAAGGTAAATTAAAGACAAGCACTAAAGGTAAGACCCATTTTTGTTCCGCTTGTAATTGTGTTCAACTAACAAGGGCGTCATGTTCGGTATCTTGGGAACAAGCCCTTTAACTAAAGAGGGAAAAAAAAATATGCGAAGAATTGTTTAAAGTACATAACAACCAAAACTGACAACAGTTTTACCTTAGCTTAACCTTACCATACAAAAACTACAGCCTAAGCGAGTAAATTAACGTGGCCTGCTTTACTGCTGAACTTAATTTGTCTTTTAATATCACATCTCATTTAAATAAATTTATTTGCGCTGTATGTCCAGATTCGATGTAACTGGGCAGAGAGCAGGAGAAAATATTTTAGAGAGATGTTTCAAAATAATTTATTTGTTGATGAAAGCACAGATAAATCTGCAACAAAATATTTAGCTCTAATTGTAAGAATAGGTAAAGATATCAACGTTGAAAACAGATTTCTGACTTTAATACCAATCGTATATCAGCATCAGCGTTGTATGGCGTAATAGTAAAATATTTTATTGAAAAAGATTTTCCTTAGGTTCTAATCACTCATGATTTACTTCTGACGCTGCTAATGTCATGTTTGGAGATAAACACCTTTTTACTATAAAGTGCATTTGTCATTCTTTTAACCTTTGCGCATCCTACGCATGTGAGAAATTACCAAGGGTCGTAGTAGACTAGTAACAATATTTATGGGTGAATTCTCACATAGCAAAAATACTCTAACCTAATAAAACAAGATGGTTATCGCTTATTCAAATAGTAAACAAGCTTCTGGAACTACAGATCATGTTCGTGTGGTTTATGTATATAGATTATTTAATGTTCAATCGAACATTAAATAAGCGGAATTGTATCTGGAGTTTTTGAAATTTGCATTCCCTATATTTTCCGAGCTCAATAAAGAAATTCACTCCGAGACTCCAAAATATTTACTATATACGACAAAATATTGACTGCATACACAACTATTTTGGAATGCCTCGTACAAACTAAATATTTGGATCTCACTGAAAAAGAAATCATTTGAATCCACATTAAATGTTTTGTGTTTTTGGATGGGCTCTGTTACTTTGTTATTTATAACTGTGGATTAAAGTTTGCGTTAATTTGATACTCTCAAGTGTTCCTGAAAAGAAAGGCCTTGACAGACTGATAAGGTTTCCTTTTACATTTTACGGTATGCAATCCTGTAACACCAATATGAGTATCATCCGTCACATTCGAGCAGACAGCGACAAAGCGGTATTTGTCCTCGATCGCACCTATTCCTCATAAACTGTTATTCGATAAGTTGTGTATCCGCATATCATGTTCTTGTCCCTTTCACACGTACCGAAAATTAGGCTTCATCTGAATTTAATGCCATGTAGGTTATACTTATAAGTCATTTACATCGGACTCGCCTTTATATACGCGATGTAGACCTATAGAGACATTCTAAACTAAAAGCTTTGACCGCACATTCAAAATGCTTCTACGAGAAAGCCTCTACCATTATCAGCGTTATTTATTTAACAATATAAAGCACGTCATAAAACCCGATTTAGATATCAGTGCCTCTTGAACAATTAACAGGGTAATAACGCCTACCAATAAGACACACAGCATCATCTTTGACGCCAGAGATGTAGTCGTAACAATACAAAGGTTTGGTCAAGCTTTGGCACTCGATTAAACACGCCTGCAGACATCATTATCTACTCGCGATAATATTTTGTGCCGAAATCTGAATCTGAACCCCACATTTTGTGAAGGCCGTTAGTGTAATCACTAACATAGCATAATTTGCTCAAGTGCTTTATTAATTTGCTCGTAAATCTATATCTATCTATACTAATATTATAAAGAAGTAAGATTTGTATTTTTGTATTTTTGTATGTAACGAATAAACATAAAAACTACTGGACCGATTTCAAAAATTCTTTCACCATTAGAAAGCTACATTATCCCTGAGTAACATAGGCTATATTTATTAAAAGAAAAAATTAAAGATCCTTAGGAAATCTCACGAAAACCAACCCAATGTGCCAAAATATTAGCCATAAAATATCTTTCATCGCATGCGCTGCAAAAAGTATTGATGATAGAACAAAAAAATGTTCTACAATATTATAGAACGTATCAATATCTACAAAAAAGTCCGCGAGACCATATGTTCAACTATTATAGTTATGTCACTATAACTACTTTTTTACATTTTAAAAGTTGATAAAAATGCCTATCAAAATCAGACCATATTTTCTATAACTTTGTATTAATCCTTATCCCAATAAATTATTTCGTATTCAAGACTATTTCAATACCTGTAAATTACTTTTTGAATTATTAAAATCGGACTTTCCATTCAAAAGATATTACGAAATTAAAAATATCAATATAGACAAAAAATACACGTCGACGCTACGGGCCAGTATAGCGACGCAGCGCAGCGAGTAAAGCGGCAAGAGAGGGGGCACCGAAATGCGGGAGGGCCAATATATTTTTAAAAATAATATTCCACCCGCGCGAAGCCGGGATGGGCCGCTAGTCCGGAATAAAGTTGTAACTACGTGTATAAAAATCTTAAATTGTAGGCGAGCGAGACGATGTGAATTGGATTAGTAGTGTTACAAGTTATATAGCAATAACTTGCTTAATGCTATATGCTCTATTTTTTAAGCATGTTTATATTTTATATAGTATGATTTTTATATTCGTATTTGTTATGGCAAACGGGCGGGCGCGAATAAAGCAAGGAATGAGCTTCCTGCCAAGGTTTTCCCAATAAGCTACAATATGGGCACTTCAAAAGGGAGGTGTATAGGTTTCTGAAGGGTTGGCAACGCACAAGTGACATCCCTGGTATTGCAAGTGTCCAAAGGCTTTTAAAGAATATCACATCGTGTTTAGGAATTTATTACGATACAATGGAGCTGTAAAAAAAACTATGAACTTTGCTTCATACTTTCCAGGCTTAGGACTGTTTATAACTATTAAGTATTGTTATGAATAAAATATAACATACTTCAGTCGTCGCCAGGGTTGCTACTTGCTAGTAACTATTTGATACTTGCGTCTTGCTTAATGCTTATTGCTACTTGCGATTTGCGATGCGCGGTGTACAGACGATAGAGAGAGATTGCGATATATTGCAAATAGCAAGTATATTAGCATTGTCGTATATTTTGCTAAACATTAATAATTTTCATAATTATAATAGTTTTAAAGTAAATAATATTTTAAAAACTATCATCCTTTTACTCTACATCTCGATATAAATCTATCATCAGTGAGAGTCACGATATCATTATTATCACAACAATTGGCTTAGACAATGATTAAGGGCATAATAGGTGATGAAGCAAGTATTAAATATGGTGTGCCTACTGGTTCCGTATTTGGACCAGTGGGATATATCATGCATGTTAATAGTATGTGTAATGTAGTCAAACACTGCAAGATCTATATGTACGCAGACGATATTTGTCTATAATACGCGGATAGGAATGTAGATACAGCTATCAAAATAATACAAGAAGACTTAGATCGACTCGTCAATTGGGTTCACGATAACGGACTTATAATAAATGTAAGTAAGACTAAATATATGCACATACGTTTCCCATACTCCCAGAGCAGGTATCGTACTCATGATATTCGTGTTGTCGGGCATAATTACGAGTGCCTGCATGGTGCGCTTTCTATCTGTAAGATATTACCGATTCATTGCAGGTTAAAACAATTATTAGCCTTAGAACAACAAATAATGACACATATAAAATACAGTTAACACATAAATATAATGTTAGAAAAAGGACAAAATTTATCATACCGAAACTCACTAATTATTATGGAAGGAGGACAAGAAAATATCTTGTCCCAAAAATTTACAATGAACTGCCGACAAAGATCTCCCAAAGTTGTGAACTACTCACATTTAAGCGTAAGTTCGTTATTTGTATAATCATTTTTTAGAAAAAATGATTATACAAATAACGACTGATTTCATTAAGCATCGCCATATTATTATATGACGATGCTTACTGAAATTAGTACACATACTACATATATATATATTACAGAATAGATGCATGACGCACCATTATAAGTATATATATGTCGGGGATTTTAAAATGATGAAAAGGGAAATGGCAGGAGGAAGATGGGTAATATTGGGGAACACTAAAAGGGGGTGATGGTAATGAGTGGAATATTGGGTAAACGCAACGTAGATACTCCTATTGAACCGATAAATGATCAAATATGATCTCTAACAATTACGAGAGAAACCTAAGCAGTGCCTTGGATTTGTGACCAAGGTGTAGGCTTAAGGAGCTCCTTTAAGTAATTACAACACTCGCCTCCACTGCTAGGCTCTCTATTTAAACCCAAGGTTAAATGCACATAAACCTAATCTAACACAAGGCTAACCTAACCTAAGGCTAACCTAATCTAACATTGTGTTTACTTAACCACGTGGCAATTACATTGTAAGGACTTACGTGACCTTAGTTGGACAGCACTTCCACACTACACTGCACTTGACACTATCACCATCACTAGCACTACTTAGATGATGTTCACTTCTTGAGAGACCGCGCACGACTAAGACTTCAGTTAGACTGTCGATCGCATATAAAGGGTCGAGGGTAGAGACTGTCAAAACAACGGAAGTGACTACTACCCCACTCCAACGCCATAGACAACGATAACGATTCGATTAATCGATAATCTTTTACTATGCTCCGACATATATATATAAAATATACACGCACCAATCTACACTACCTACCTACACACACATTAAAGAACACGTACACATTGCTAAATTAGTTTATTTCTTTTTTATAATTAGTTTATTTTGGTTTTTATTTTTTTGTTTCTGTATTTTACTTTATTTAAAATATTTATTAAGAATATGAGAGTATTAACTGCCGACAAACTGCTGTGCAGTTTGGCAGAATATAAAAGGGCTACTTATTAAGTTCATATTTTTGTGAAACTTTAATAAAATAAATAAATAACAATTTGCTATGTATAATAAGCACGGTGCTTTAAGTTACTTTATGCTATATTGAACACCACTAAATTGGATGAAGTATACCATAGTTTGAAGTTTAGTGATTTAGTGAATTAGGAATTTAATATTAATGAATTCAGTTTCAAATACCCAGAAGTTTTTAAATATGACTTTGGGCGATTCACGTGTGGATCTGGATCCATCTGCGGGTGAGTTCAAATATTGTAAGTGCTACATTGGCACCTTTATACAGTTTGTTAATTAAAGATTTTAAATCAAATTGTATTGTAATTGTAGTGTTGTCTACACTCTACGCTATTAGGAATTTCCATTTTCCGTGGTCGTACTATTCAAAACCTTAGTCAAGGTTACTTGTAGACAGGCCATTTAAATGGTGACACGTTTTTGATTGACATTAATTCACAATGCCCCTCTGCCGCTGAGAGAGCATCTCGTAAGAGCCGAATAACCCAGCACCCCCTTGGTGGAAGGGGATATGTTCCCCGACTGGCTTGCAACTACCAGAATGCAAATCCGATCACCAAGTGTCATAGACGCGTTCTAGTTGAGCCGCATGTGGGCCACACTTACCCCCTCCCTCTCCCATCCCATTAATGCTGTGGGTCTAGTGGACACTGGGGTCTTGCCTAGGGTCCGCTGAATCCACTATTTTTCTTCTTCATTCCCCCTTCCCACTCTATCTTAGGGGATGCAACGCATCGACAAAACGAGCGAGTGTTTCTTGTTTTGCCGATGTCCATGGGCGATGGTGGCCACTTACCATCAGGTGGATCATCTGCTCGTTTGCACCTAATCTATTATATAAAAAAAAATATCAAGTACTAAATGGCTTGAAATATGAAGAATATCTAAAAACAAATACCTTTTGTGTAATATAAGAGTTACGGACGTTATTCGCAAGTTTCGTGGTACCAAAATGTGGAGTAATTTTTTTTTAAATTAATATTTGTATACGTCAATCGTTTTCATCAATATGTAACCATCTTCTAACGGCGTTGCATAAAATGTCATAGCAATATGCAAGCGTGCTATTAAGAAAGCCCAACGGGATAAAATCGATATATATGTCGCAGTCGTTATTGATAACTTATAGTGTTCATTGGAGCACGGGGAAAAGTCCAGCGAAGTTCTTAGAACTTCGAACGCTTATACTTGTTATGAAGTGACAATACGCTTATTAAAAGAGTACGTGAGAGACAAGATGGGGGTGTTTCGCGTACATTAAAATAACCCCAGAAGCTATGGGCTAGAGAATACAGAGGTGAAATAAATTAAGTAAGTCTGCTGTAGTCGGTCAAGATCGGTCACGCAGATATATCCTTTACAATCGTAATGGTAGGATATTCTCAAGACATATTGATCAAATGTCAAGAAAAGTCCCAGTAATGAAGAGCAAGAAAATTATGTTATAAATATTATTATTACAAAGAGGATGTGATAACGCATTCAGAACAGTCACTAACCGCAAAAACTGTTTTAGGTAAAATAAATAATTCAATAGGTTCAGATATGGACCTGAGATTGCAATGAACTCCATCACATATAGGTTTAAGCGGGAACGAGGAGGCTGATCGTTTAGCAAAAATAGCATGCTCTGAAGGGAGCGAAGTATTCATACAACCGTACTTTTTGGAAGTTTTAATTCATTATAAGCATAAAGTATACGATATGTGGAACGAATACTTTGATCAAAGAAGTAAAGAAAAAGGCATCTGTTATAAAACTATGCAAAATCAGCCTCCTCGGATGCCCTGGTTCGAAAAAGTTACATTTGATAGGGATATGATTAAGTTAGCTAATAGATTGCGTTCCGGACACATTCCATTAAATGGATTTGCATATCTTATGAAAAAGTCGCCATCCCCAAACTGTCCGTCATGTGGGGTAGTTCAGGATGTACAACATTTGTTGATGGAATGTGTTCGTAACGAAAAAGAGAGAAGATTATTAATAGATAAATTAAGTTTAAATCGTTTAGACATAGGAATGTTTCACACCATTTTGTCTTCTCCATATTCTGGGGAAGCCAAGATGGTGTATCAATTTGTAATGAATAGTTTAGAATAGGTAGATTAGGTTAGGATACAATAGGGCTGGCATATTCGCAAGAATAAAAGCCCTTTAAAATGTAGAAAGAAAAAAAAAGACATGTGTAGAAAGGGACATAGAAAGTCTATTGGATGAAAAATTTAATAGTGAATGAGAGGATCATAAAGATGTTAGAATTCCCTCTCTTATCTCCACATACGACTTCTACAGATAAAGAAGGAACTGAGGATCTGTCCGTAAAAAGAAAATGAAAGCCTATTGTTAAATATTGTTGTGGTATTAATAAACAATTGTTAATGTACTGTTTTGAAATAGTTGTAAAAATTTCTTATTAATTTCTTACTAACTTAACCCATGTAAATTAAGAAGGGAGGAGTAAGGTACCCGTACCTATGTGTTATGTAGGTAGAAAAGTAATCACTCACTAATTTGTTAAATATAACGTCACACTTTTTGTCTGCGAATATACGCTGGCATTGAAGGTATTTATTATTTGAATGTTTCTCTGATATATTGCAAAAACAAGCACTAAATTCATTTATTAAATATTTCATCACTAAGCTGTACCAAAAAATTATAGAGAGGAAAGATTTAAATTTCTGTATGATTGTAACGAATAGTGTCATATTTCTGTATTTCAATCATATTTTTTGTATGATTGTATTGAAAAAAACCTACTTCACTATTATAATGCTACATTTTACCTTGGTAACATAGGCTATATATATAGGCACAGCAGTGATGGATGGCACAGCAGTGATGGCCCAGTGGTTGAGACTTCAAGTCTTACTCGGGAGTTCCGAGGATCGATCCCCCACACAGGCACACACCTCTGACTCTGAGTTATGTGTGTTTTAAGCAATTAAATATCACTTGCTTTAACGGTGAAGGAAAACGTGAGGAAACCTGCTCTTCTGAGAGTTCCCAAAAAGTTTTCAAAGGTGTGTGAAGTCTGCTAACCCGCACTGGGCCACCTCCTCATTGCTTATTCTGAGGAGGAGACCCGGCTCAGCAGTGGGCCATTGAAGGGACGTGATGATGAACATAGGCTATATTAGATATCTCCCACTCACTATTAGACAAACGGCTACATTAAGTAAATTCAAGAAATTAGTTAAAGATTACTACATTGATGAGTGAAACGACATTAATAATTATTATTTACCATAGGATGATATCTATTTATTAAATTTACTTATGTTGTTGTAGTATATTATTATTTATTTTTTTTTACAATATTTATTAGTGTATTATATTTGTATGTATATAAATTATTGTATACATGTATGATGTTTATGTATTGAGATGTAAATTATTAGTATTAGTATATATTAGATGCTACACCACCTTCCTCAATCCCATCTTCGTTTTCTTTTCGAAACGAGGGTTGTCTGGAAGAGATGGCTAATTAGCCATAAGACCGCCCGTTGTACTTCACAGTCAACTCTTTAAAATATGTTATATCTAGTTTATTAAGTTTTTTTAGTGGTGTACAAAGAAGTTATAAAATAAATAATAATAATAATCCCTATTAAAGTTTCAATAATTTAACCCAAGGTGTAATAACATCTATAAAAAGCTTCGGGATACCATGTCTCCAACTATTGTAATTATGTAACTATTTATATTTTAAAAGTTGATAGAAATGCTGACCAAAATTAAACCATGTTTTCTATACATTTGTAATAATCATTTCGTATTCAAGTTTCAATACCTATAGATACTTTTTGATTTATTTAAATCAGACATTCCATTCAAAAGATATTACAAATTTAAAAACCGTATACCTACTTATGGAAAATTAAATCGCAGCGGGCAACGCATTGTGGGAGGGGGAGGGGGCGCCGAGGTGCGATAGTGGAAATGTAGTACAGACATTACATGCTCTGCTACACTTGCGAAGCCGGGGCGGGTCCCCTAGTATTTTATAATAATGTAAAGGGTACATTATGCATGATAATATTCCTTAAAACTTTTTTTTAAACTTAAAATAATATATGTATATATATGTCGGAAGAAGTACTCATTAAAGAGTTATGCTTGAGCTGTTTGCTAATTTAATATAAGATTTTAATTATTTAGTAACACTATTTGTAAATTTTAATTTAATTTAGTCTTAATTAATCTATATTCACATCATTTTTATATTCTTTGAATTGTTTTTTTTTAATTGGAAATTACTTATATTGTTTACGTAATATCGCTCTATGGAAGTCCTGAGGATCAAATTATGTTTGTACCATTGTTCATTTTAAAAGTAGATTTCGTAGTTAACTTGCTAAAGCTTGTTATTAAATCCTTATTTATTTTTGTCTGATTGAAATTAGATTTTTGACATTTTATATTGTTTGGATTTAACTCTTTTAATTTCAAAATTACTATATTGTTAACGTATTACTATCGCCCTACGGAAGCACCGTCTATTGAATTAAGTATGTACAGTAATTCATTTTACAACTACTTTTCTATAGCTTAATAAAACATGTTATAAGGTTTTTATGTATTAAGGTTTAATTTATTTTAGATTTCTAACATTTTACTAGTTTAGATTCTTATCTTTTTTTGTTTAAAGTTTGTTACATTGTGTTATTGTTGAATGACGACTTAGGATCAAATTATGACTTGAATTTATTGTAAATTATAAAGGAGATTTCTGTAGCTGACTAAACCATGTTAAAAGACCCTAATTTAATTTAGTTTAAATTAATCTACATTTATTTCATTTTAATATCATTTAAATTATAACCTTTTCATAAAAAGTTATTGTATCATGATTTACGTCCAATCAGAGCAGAGGTAAACCTCAAGCAAGGTCGAGGCGCCATCTTAGCTTGAGCGGTAGAATAGTCTATCGGAAAAACGGCATTAATTTTGGAGGGTTCGATGGAGGTGGTTGGTACGGGAGTATATTCTGAAAAGCTAGAATAAGTTTTGATTGGTGTCGCGAACTCGCTGCTCAGATATTATTAATTTCTTCATCTTATCTAGCTATTGTAAAAAAAAATAACGAATAAAGTAAAATTAATTACATTTTACATTAAAATTAATTAGTAACTTTGTTTTGTGCTTGCACTTAACCCTAATGACGCCCACGAGACCAGCAGTTATTAAAGAAGCCGAAGCCAATACACCTTCTCCTATAAATATATATATATATATATAATTATCACAAATACATTATTAATATTATCATATAAACCCATAAAACAAGTTTACTTATTTTATTTTTATTTATATCTAATACAATTTGTATACACACACATATTGTTACTCTCACTGAAGCTTATATGACTTACGTGTGGAAGTGAGCCACTCAAAGAAAAAAATATATGCTCGTAGTCTTTATTTAAAGACAAATTTTTTTTTATATTTACCTCGTATTTTTTTAATAGCAGCTTTAAATACTTGATGTCATTGCTTTTCATTGGTTGGTCTATACTTAATGTTTTTTGGTAAATTGTTCATTATTGGTAACATTTTTATTGTTTGGTATATCAATATGTGGTAAATACTTTTGGTGGCAAACTTGAGGGGGGTCTTATCCCATATTTTAATTCTTTTAGATGCTTGTGTTTGTCACTAATAATTTCTAAGGGTACTCTGTCATATATATTGACAATTTGATAAACCGTTGTCAACCGACTTCAAAAAAACAGAGGTTATCAAGTCAGTTGTACTTTTTTATTGGGTATGCCTGCAGATTGGTCCCATTTTTTCCGAATTCCATTTATGGTGATGAGATTCTTGAGGAATTGACAGACTCCTCAAATGTTATATGCACACATATAGTTATTTTGATATTATCAGAAGAATTTCAAGCATTTGCATTCAGAACTTATCATTTGGTGAAGTGGAACTGATGAGGAAGACCACGGATAGCCATAGAATGTTAAGGTAGTATTACTATGAGAAAATTTTAATGAATAATTTTGATGTTACCAGTAGATTCTTAGACCTTCCGGCTTCATCTACCATTAGTTGATGATGACGCCGGAAGGTATGTACTGGAACACGGGCATGGGACAACGTAAACTAGTCGTGTTTGGGTTTAATGGAATTGTCTTAAAGTGTACTTTGGCTGTAAGTGGTTTTCAACCGACTTCTTTAATGGTAATTTTCATCTGTCTTTCTATATCGTAGCTCCAGAATAACTTTACCAATTTTGATACGGATTTTACTGTCTGGAAGTAGATGGGTTCAAGATGCCATTGTTTTACAAGTTTAACAGTGTAAATGTGTATCTGTCTGTGACATCGTATCTCCCGAAAGACTAGGCCGATTTTGATGCGGATTTTACTGTCTGGAAGTAGATGGGATCAAGATGCCTTTGTTTTACAAGTTTAACAGTGTAAATGAGTATCTGTCTGTGACAACGTATCTCCCGAAAGACTGGGCCGATTTTGATGCGGATTTTTCTGTCTGGAAGAAGGTGGGTTCAAGATGCCATTGTTTTACAAGTTTAACAGTGTAAATGTGTATCTGTCTGTGACATCGTATCTCCCGAAAGACTGGGCCGATTTTGATGCGGATTTTTCTGTCTGGAAGAAGGTGGGTTCAAGATGCCATTGTTTTACAAGTTTAACAGTGTAAATGTGTATCTGTCTGTGACATCGTATCTCCCGAAAGACTGGGCCGATTTTGATGCGGATTTTTCTGTCTGGAAGAAGGTGGGTTCAAGATGCCATTGTTTTACAAGTTTAACAGTGTAAATGTGTATCTGTCTGTGACATCGTATCTCCCGAAAGACTGGGCCGATTTTGATGCGGATTTTTCTGTCTGGAAGAAGGTGGGTTCAAGATGCCATTGTTTTACAAGTTTAACAGTGTAAATGTGTATCTGTCTGTGACATCGTATCTCCCGAAAGACTGGGCCGATTTTGATGCGGATTTTTCTGTATGGAAGAAGGTGGGTTCAAGATGCCTTTGTTTTACAAGTTTAACAGTGTAAATGTGTATCTGTCTGTGACAACGTATCTCCCGAAAGACTGGGCCGATTTTGATGCGGATTTTTCTGTCTGGAAGAAGGTGGGTTCAAGATGCCATTGTTTTACAAGTTTAACAGTGTAAATGTGTATCTGTCTGTGACATCGTATCTCCCGAAAGACTGGGCCGATTTTGATGCGGATTTTTCTGTCTGGAAGAAGGTGGGTTCAAGATGCCATTGTTTTACAAGTTTAACAGTGTAAATGTGTATCTGTCTGTGACAACGTATCTCCCGAAAGACTGGGCCGATTTTGATGCGGATTTTTCTGTCTGGAAGTAGATGGGTTCAAGATGCCATTGTTTTACAAGTTTAACAGTGTAAATGTGTATCTGTCTGTGACATCGTATCTCCCGAAAGACTGGGCCGATTTTGATGCGGATTTTACTGTCTGGAAGTAGATGGGTTCAAGATGCCATTGTTTTACAAGTTTAACAGTGTAAATGTGTATCTGTCTGTGACATCGTATCTCCCGAAAGACTAGGCCGATTTTGATGCGGATTTTACTGTCTGGAAGTAGATGGGATCAAGATGCCTTTGTTTTACAAGTTTAACAGTGTAAATGTGTATCTGTCTGTGACATCGTATCTCCCGAAAGACTGGGCCGATTTTGATGCGGATTTTTCTGTCTGGAAGAAGGTGGGTTCAAGATGCCATTGTTTTACAAGTTTAACAGTGTAAATGTGTATCTGTCTGTGACAACGTATCTCCCGAAAGACTGGGCCGATTTTGATGCGGATTTTTCTGTCTGGAAGTAGATGGGTTCAAGATGCCATTGTTTTACAAGTTTAACAGTGTAAATGTGTATCTGTCTGTGACATCGTATCTCCCGAAAGACTGGGCCGATTTTGATGCGGATTTTACTGTCTGGAAGTAGATGGGTTCAAGATGCCATTGTTTTACAAGTTTAACAGTGTAAATGTGTATCTGTCTGTGACAACGTATCTCCCGAAAGACTGGGCCGATTTTGATGCGGATTTTTCTGTCTGGAAGTAGATGGGTTCAAGATGCCATTGTTTTACAAGTTTAACAGTGTAAATGTGTATCTGTCTGTGACATCGTATCTCCCGAAAGACTGGGCCGATTTTGATGCGGATTTTACTGTCTGGAAGTAGATGGGTTCAAGATGCCATTGTTTTACAAGTTTAACAGTGTAAATGTGTATCTGTCTGTGACAACGTATCTCCCGAAAGACTGGGCCGATTTTGATGCGGATTTTTCTGTCTGGAAGTAGATGGGTTCAAGATGCCATTGTTTTACAAGTTTAACAGTGTAAATGTGTATCTGTCTGTGACATCGTATCTCCCGAAAGACTGGGCCGATTTTGATGCGGATTTTACTGTCTGGAAGTAGATGGGATCAAGATGCCTTTGTTTTACAAGTTTAACAGTGTAAATGAGTATCTGTCTGTGACAACGTATCTCCCGAAAGACTGGGCCGATTTTGATGCGGATTTTTCTGTATGGAAGAAGGTGGGTTTAAGATGCCATTGTTTTACAAGTTTAACAGTGTAAATGTGTATCTGTCTGTGACATCGTATCTCCCGAAAGACTGGGCCGATTTTGATGCGGATTTTTCTGTCTGGAAGAAGGTGGGTTTAAGATGCCATTGTTTTACAAGTTTAACAGTGTAAATGTGTATCTGTCTGTGACATCGTATCTCCCGAAAGACTGGGCCGATTTTGATGCGGATTTTTCTGTCTGAAAGAAGGTGGGTTTAAGATGCCATTGTTTTACAAGTTTAACAGTGTAAATGTGTATCTGTCTGTGACATCGTATCTCCCGAAAGACTGGGCCGATTTTGATGCGGATTTTTCTGTCTGAAAGAAGGTGGGTTTAAGATGCCATGGTGTTTTGCCATTCTAAAATAAAATAGTAATGCCTTTAAACGGAGCAGTATCACTTGTACGTACCTACATTGGTATATTTAACAAAACGTTTTGATAATATTCGTGGGTGGCAACTGGCACTTTTTGTATAAGAGCATTCTGTTTGTCATTCATTCTGAAGTTCGTACGCTTTATAACAATTTTTTTTTATTCAGTTTAAATATTTACGGTAATAGTCTATTGTATCTATAGTACAATTTATACGCTTACACAATGTTTTAATAGAATAACCAAACAATTAATAATTGTACAATTTTCAGTGTTCAGTTTTCTCTCATTTAGATGTTTGCTATATTTAAACAATAATTTTCGATATTTCAAATTTTTTAGTAGTGTATGATAGATAAATGATACAGAAGTTTTGATGGATTGGTATCATTTTCACCAACACTGATCACTATTTTATCGTCTTGTTTTATTATAGTCCAGGAGGAATCGGCGCATGAGTACCGAAAACTATTCCACCTCAATTTTTTTATGCGATCCTCTTCAAATTGTCCTACTGATTATATAAATGCATGTTGCCATGGGGTAACCCGTGCCATATTGTTTAAACCGAAATTGTTTAAACAATTGCAAGGAATTGTTATTTTTCAACTGGACAATTTTTTTTATATTCTTTATTGAAATACAAATAAAAAAAGTCCTATGACTTTTTACGATAAAGTTAATATTTTTAGAGATATGAATTTTTAAAGGTTCGAAAAATCGCGCGATCACAAGTATGCGTCGCTTACCTTTAAGTATCGCCGTCTTTCTCGCCGGCTCGTGAGGTACCCAAATATCGATTTTCTCAAAAACAAAGAGAAAATCGATATTTGGGTACCTCACGAGCTCACTGAAAGAAACCTAATGAACCGTGTACTCATTTGTGATTCTTTATTACGACGTAATGAAACCGAACCATTTTTGAAGAAGCTGATAACTGGTGATGAAAAGTGGATCACGTACTACAAGAACGTGCGAAAAAGGTTGTGGTCAAAGGCCGGTCAGGGTGATGCTGTGTGTGTGGTGGGATTGGAAGGGCATTATTCATTATGAGCTGTTACCACCAGGCAGGACCATCGAGTCTGAACTCTACTGCGAACCACTGATGAGATTAAAGCAAGAAGTTGAGAGAAAGCGGCCGGAATTAATCAACAGAAGGGGTGTGGCTTTTCATCATGATAACGCTAGACCTCACACATCTTTAGCTTGGCTGGGAGGTGTTAATGCATCCGCCGTATAGTCCTGACCTTGCACCTTCAGAATTCCACCTGTTTCGGTCTCATCAGAATTATTAAGGCAGTGTCAGGTTAACATCACGAGAGGACTGCCAAAACTACTTGTCATGGTTTTTTGATCAGAAGCCCCAAAATTTCTATATCAATGGGATCATGTCCCTACCTACAAGATGGCAAAAAGTTATCGAACAAAATGGTACCTACATACTTTAGTTAAATGTAAATAAACTTTATTTTAAAAATGTTTTGAATTTTCTTAAAGAATGCGAAGAAACTTTTTCCTCAAGCTAATATGTAGATTGTATTCTTGGGATTTATTTCTTCTGATAGTTTGGAAACAGCATTTAGAGGTTTATGCGTGTTAGCCATGGATTCATTTATGGTAATTTCCGTAGAGCTAGTAAGTTATTTTTTTTTTCATTTGATTCTGGTTTATCAGTAGCTAAGGATTCTTTAATCAGTTTTTTAAGACGTAGATTTTCTAAAGATTTATCAATTTCTGCATACGCAAGTTCTAATAATGATGTCTTGTCTTCTAATATTTTTAAGTAACATTATTTCTTCGGTTGTAACACATGTAGACAGATCTAACATGCTTAAGGCAGGTGTATTGTAGCCGGAGTTAATATAATCTATAGAGATATTTTTGCAGAATTTCACAGAAAATATTAATTTTAAAGTCATAAAAAACCGAGGATACTAGGATTTGAACTCGGGACTCTTAGCATTCGCAAGTGTTTTCAAACCACTAGACCAACTGCACTTTAATATACTTAAAGTGCAAAGCTTGATTAATAAAAACATTATGATGCATAGTGAAGGTGATTTAAAAGCTGCCACTTGCACTTATAATAGAAATAATTTTAGTTTAACACTTTTGAGGATATTTACTAAAACAATTACTTTCAGTATGTATAGATCCTAATTTGTGACTGTAGTAAATAGTTTTAATAATTATCACTACATATCAATTCAAATGTTTCTAACGACTTTGTTTACACTGTATAAAAGTATAGTTTTCTGCTTTAATTTTCAAATTACACTGAGATAACGTTTGTGACACAGAATTGGAGTATTTTGAGATCAATTAAAACCATTTCATAACGCACACTTAATTTAAATTATTTTTAAACAATTTAATACGGCGGACTTGTGAACGTCGTGTTTGACGTCCGGAGCGAAAAATATAAATAGCTTTTTTTATATAAATGTAGCTTTTTATATACGAGCAAAAACAAAGAGAAAATCTTAATTAAACAACTCAAAAATTTTGTAAATATTTCAAAGTTATGAATTTCATTTAAACCCTTTAAAATATTAATAATGTTTTTTTACGGTTCCGTACCCAAGGGGTATTTAATGAACCCTATTACTAAGACTCCGCTATCCGTCCGTCCGTATGTCTGTCACCAGGCTGTATCTCATGAACCTTGATAGCTAGACAGTCGAAATTTTCATTATGATGTATTTATGTTGCCCCTACAACAACAAATACTAAGAACAGAATAAAATAAAAATTATAAACAAACGTGATCTTTTTGCCAAAAATGGTACGAAACCCTTCGTCCGACTCGCACTTGGCTGGTTTTTATTTTTACGTTGATTCAATAACCAATCAATTGTAGGCTTGATAAAGCTGCGTATATAAATAATACTTGTGTATAGGTGAGCCTGAAACAAACAGTAAAAAAAAATTATTCCAGTACAGACGGACTTTTAATCATTGATAGAAGTCCGTCTGTACGTCTATTTTATGTTAGATCGGTGGCCGATTTGACGCTCCAAAAAGAAGAGAGCAGAAGTCAGTATTGTCAATGAATGCATGTGTTGCACAATCAACAACAGCCTAAAATGAGACACTAACGTCCAATTACCAATATCAGTATGGGCTATTATCTCGCTTAACAAACATAGGTAGTTACAACAAATACAACATTACGTTTTCCAAGTGGCAATTTTCCATCGTCAATGGGTAGTGGTTCTGGCGACAGATTGGTGCAATGGTGTCATGGAGCACCTGGTTTTGTACCCTTCAACGGCCAAGTCACACAACATTAACTATAATAATAAATCAATCGCAGTAAGGAACCGTAGACTTGGCACGATTTTGTCTAGATTTGATTACTTTTTAGAGATAAACAAGCAGCTCCATCGAGACTTGGCTAGTTTTTTACAGAATGTTTTTGGTGAGATTATTTCTTTTAGTACTCCTTAATGTCACTTGCATCAATATATATTAATATAAAACATCTTCTTCGTCTGGTGGAAAGAAAGAATGGATATTACGATACTTTATTAGAACAAAAAGACAGAATTACAGTTTAATGATACCAACAAGTTACAGTTAGTACAATAGTTATAGTATATACAAAAATATGAATTATGTATAAGCGAAAATTACATACATTCTGCCAAACTGTTCTGCAGTTTATCAAAAGACAAACAGCCTCGTTTAACTATATATAACTTATACCTGCTTCAGTTGCCTGTGTAGTTTGCTGTGAGGATGTTTGATATGTTTATATTATGTTTGTATGTAATTGAATATTTTAGTAACAGTTTTTACAGAAAAAATTACAGTTTCATAATTGTATCCTTTACTTGTGCTATTAGACCTTATTTTATGTAAAATTTCACAACACTAGTTCATTGGGAACCTTATAATTATGTAAGTGACCACATTAACGGTTATATCTTTACAATTCGTGGACTTAGAAGTTTGATTATTTGACAATAGCAAGGGACCGCAATTTTGAGTAATTGATATCAATTTCAACTTAATACCTTCACGCGATCCTAACAAAAATGACAAGTGATCCTATAAGGGTTCCTTTTTTCCTTTTAAGGTACGGAACCCTAAACGCTTTAAAACTACTTCAATGAAAAGATAAATATCTAGTCTCTTACTAAAATTAAATGCAAAAAGAATGTTATGGAAAGAAAGTTAAGAAAGTTCGAGTTGGTTAGTTATTAATATTTTTTTTTGTATCTTTTATAGTCAAATATCTAAGGGTTGTAGCTGTATGCCCTAATACAGGTTATCCTAGTATGACAACGGAGACTACCTCATTAAAAGAATAAGCTACATTCAAAATCTAAATTAATAACTAGAATTAAACCCGCATATGCATTCCCACGTCGATTTGGAGGAAATACTTTCTGATATTGCACACCTCCCGGTTATGGAGAGTTTTAGCATTCAACAAGCCTCGACCCCCACTTTTCCGAGGGGTGTACAATCTCATTACCGAATCAACCGGTCCAATTAGACTTAGAATAGACATGGACAGATGGTGGAAAACACTATAGATATATCTATGAATTTATAAGTAAGTGTTAGGACTTAGTGCACTCACCCAAATCTGGTTTGTAATTTATTATTAATTGCAAATGTGAATGTTAAGTAAGATGTTTTGTGTTCCGATTATTGTCCATTAACAATTAAGTGTGATTTACAGGTAGTTAATACAAAAATCTTTAATAAAGAAAATAACTTAAATAATAATCAAGTCATGAAAAAAAATCCTCAGTTAATGTTTCACAATTATTTTAATCAAATACTGTTTGTATTTGATCATACGTAATCACAAGAAACCAGACGAAACGACAAAAAAAACAAACGAAACCACAAAAAACACAACTATACGAAATCATAAGAAATAATAAGAAACCACAAAAAAGCTAATAATATCACAAAAAACCATAACCATAACCAAAGAAAACCAGACGTAACACCAACACCAGAATGAAATTGTATACTATAAAAAACTATACGAAAACGCATGAAAACATACGGAACCACGCAACAAACCATAACGCACTCAGGGTGAGGCTGGATAAATTTAACATGTCTATTGGTTTTTAACATCCTTCACTCATTTCATCAGAGTGAAAACGTAGCGTTACATTCAACGCCATCTAGTTTTATGAATAAGAATTAAAATAAAATCGGATATTCATAACTAAATAAAATCTTATTGTATTATATAATACTAGCGGCCCATCCCGGCTTCGCGCGGGTGGAATATTATTTTTAAAAATATATTGGCCCTCCCGCATTTCGGTGCCCCCTCTCTTGCCGCTTTACTCGCTGCGCTGCGTCGCTATACTGGCCCGTCGCGTCGACGTGTAATTTTTGTTTATATTGATATTTTTAATTTCGTAATATCTTTTGAATGGAAAGTCCGATTTTAATAATTCAAAAAGTAATTTACAGGTATTGAAATAATTTATTTGGATAAGGATTAATACAAAGTTATAGAAAACATGGTCTGATTTTGATAGGCATTTTTATCAACTTTTCAAATGTAAAATTGTTCTATCATCAATACTTTTTGCAGCGCATGCGATGAAAGATATTTTATGGCTAATTTTTTTGGCACCTTGGGTTGGTTTTCGTGAGATTTCCTAAGGATCTCTAATTTTTTCTTGTAATAAATATAGCCTATGTTACTCAGAGATAATGTAGCTTTCTAATGGTGAAAGAATTTTTGAAATCGGTCCAGTAGTTTTTATGTTTATTCGTTACATACAAAAATACAAAAATACAAATCTTTCTTCTTTATAATATTAGTATAGATGAAATAACCCATATATAATATTTTTATATATTTTTATATATGGGTATATAATAGTTTTATGTATGTAATTGTATTTTTTAGTAACATTGATGTTTTTATTCATCACTGTAATGAAAAAGGTTGATTGACACTCATGTGCTCTGGTCATTATCACCTAGTACATACATTATATTTTCATCTCTACACACACCGCCATCTAGTTTTACGATTAAGAACTTATATAAGATCGGATATTCATAACTAAATAAATTGTTATTGTAACATTATATGTAATAATCCATATTGAATAAAAGATTTATAGTTTATAATTATTTTTTTAAGATTATAATTTAATTTTAAAATATCATATAAGTTCTATGGTTTCAATTTGTTTATGGTTTTGTTTTGTTTACACTCTTGTAAGTTCCGTTTCAATTTATCTGTATTAACATATTAATTTTTTCAAAAACATGTTAAAATTTTTTGATAGGAGCAATAACATAATTATTTTATGTTATTTTTAAAATAATCCTTTTTATACTACATTTGCGGTTTAGTGAGATAAAGTACCTATCTATAAACATGAAAGGAAAAATGTATTTTTTTGTCTAACTATCGATAAATCTATCGAAATATCATATTCTCTTATCAAAGACAAAGTTCGTGTTGACCGTGGTGTTATAATTCGTTATGCCTGAACCGTACGCAAATCTGAATCTGTAGAAACGTTTACCTTGGTTTTAGGGGGGAAAACGACCCATCCACACGCTTGCGAGTGTGCCAGGGTACCTAACGTGTGTGGAAACTAAACTAGACATCGTCAATCTATTATGTGTTTGTTATCCATAATAAACACCTGAGATTGTATTACGATTTTAATGGATTATACAATACGATGACGACGACGCCGAGGGACGGTACAAAGAGAAGAGATTAAAAATGTCTATGTAATAACAACAGGGAGTTCTTTATAGTATGTTTTGAAGAGGCAAACATGTCGGACATTCAACTCATGTCTCAGTAAATCTTTATTTGAACAATCATTAATTTTTCATAGAAAAAACCAGAGATTTTCAAACGCAAAATGCAAAATACATATTGTCTAAAGTACTTTATTTAAACAATATGTGATGGGTTTAAAAGAATTTTCCTTTATTTTTTTATTAAGTTTATTTTAGGCAATCACGTTTTCACATCACGCTTAATGGACGCTCCCTAATCCTAACTAAACAGTATTAGGAGGTCCGATAACTTATTGTTATGTCAAAGCTATTATGGAAATATAGTAAACACTGATATGAGTCCGCAGTCTACAGTTTGTTTGTTCTCCTCATCCATCACTGATTCCATTATTAAATTAGTACGTACTGAAAATAATGATCACTAATTGTATTGTCACACGAAAGCGCCATACACCTACGCTTGTTAACATTTGTATTGTCGGATTTTCTATTATCTGTCCAGCTATTTTGTTTGGACTATAAAATACCTATTAAAATAATAAACAATAACAATTTACTCATCAGTTTATTGTTGTAGTGAGAATAGCTTATCACGTTCATTTATTGTTGATGACAAAATTTATTGACGTCAAAATGTATTTTGCCTTTTGCAAATACAAAATAGTTTTTAAAACAAAAGTATTTAAATACAAAATCTAAATAGATACTTTGTATTAAGTATTTTGTATTTCAAATACTAGTATTTGAAAAATGTGACTTCTCTGCAAAAAACTAAAATGCCCATTAAACTCAAACTCACAACATACGTGGCAATGACACTGTTTGCTTTAAAAGAAATAGAAATTATTACTAAATTACAATTGAAAACTATTACAAAATTACGACTATAAAGCTTGGAGTTCAGAACTGGTATGCGTGAAATAAAGGATAAGTGGTAAAAACTATGTACAAATCAAAGATTAACAAATGACTTTAAGATAGAAAAAACACAAATAAAGATTAGTAACATGAACTACAACAAGGATGTTTATACTTAAATGATTTGTGAGAAATAGTTAAATTTCTTAACAACTACCCGCGCGACTTTCTCCTCGTGTAGCTCGTGTGCTCCTATTGGTGGCAGCGTGATGATATATAGCCTATAGCCTTCCTAGATAAATGAGCTATCTAACACTGAAAGAATTTTTCATATCAGACTAGTAGTTCCTGAGATCAGCCCGTTCAAACATACAAAGTATTCAGGTTTATATATTAGTATAAAATTAGATTAAAGTGAGGTATATGAGTTGATTAACTTAAAGTATATATGAATGTAAAAGGAAGTAAATAAAACGAATAACAATAGAATAATAATTATTACACTAGACTAGCTTCTTTTCATTTCCAAACCGAATCCTTCAAAGACCGATAAAATATAGAACCATCAACGCACCAGAAAATTGACAAGTTTAATGATAACACTGGTCTACAAATTTTGACTTTAAAAGTATGTTTCCTGTAAAGTAAATATTCACGTACTAGATACAAAAATAATTAATAAATATTAAAATTAGTTTCACTTTTTTAGAAAAAAAATCAAACTTTTATAATATTTATTTATTATAATATTTATTTACTTATATTTTATTTTCGCTGCCCTCTTATCCAGCAACATTGAAAAGTTCTAATGACCTTGATATCGTTTTTCCATGTTTGTAACATCCTGATGGATGTTCTCCATGTTCTAAAAGTCCCACAGTAATCCGGAAAGAAGCTCAAATGAAAATGTAAAAAGTGGAATTTCAAAGACATATTGCAATCCAGTTTCATTTGCGATGGTTTGCCGAGGTTTGGCAAACGTGTGGACGCAGCATTAAGATTTCGTAACATTAATATGCTTATATATAACCCGATTAGATATACAATTTGGTTATTATTTTCAGTTTTATTTAATTTTAAAAGCAGTGACATCTTTAGTTTAATCCTAAAAACTTTTGAAACCCTGTACGTTAAGAAAAAGTAGGAACATTACGAGTTAGATTAACTTGTTATCGCTAGATGGCGCGCACTTCTAGTATACGTACTTTGTTTAAAAATTATTAAGGTAGCTCTAATATTCTAAAAGTTATTGAATTTTTATCTCCAGTTGATTTAGGTATTTTTATTTAAATTAGCATAATGTTAATTTAGCGTTGCCAACATTCTCGATTTCTGTGGAAGTCTCCCGAAAACGACCCCCGACTTTAATTTCAAAAACTCCAGATTTGTTTGAAAAATTTTATTTTCTAAATAATTTAAATAGAACAAACTTTAATATGAATTGTAGTGAATTTTTAGATTTTATAACTAAGACTGACCAAAAAGCTTTATATGAAAGCAAAAAAAAAACAAAGATATTAAATTTAATGATAACAATCCTACTAATATTATAAACGCGAAAGTTTGTAAGAATCTATGAATGGAGGTATGTTTGTAACTCTTTCACGCAAAAACTACCCTGCTGGAAAAAACTCATAACGGTCATAATGAACTATATAGAACCTGAGAGAACCTTATGAGTAGCTTCAGTATCTCATAGAATATCAGCGTATCTTATGTAAAAATCTAGAATCTTATGAGTTATAATGGATGTTATGTAAAAGTTATAAGAATTAATAAGATCATGTTTGGATTATTAATATTTATGAGATTTAATGAGTGAAACAAAAAATCGTAAAAAAAATCGGAGAGATTTAGAAATGATGTTGTATTGATGAGCTATTAATTTTCAATCCAGATGAACTATGTTTAAAAGGAGGTATTGATCAAAAAATTACCTGTAATAAATTATTAAAAAAAAGGTTAATAACTGGTTCCGAAGATTGATAAAAGTTTTCTTTTATAAATTTAAAAAAGGGGTTCCTTTTATAACGTAGAACGCTGTGTAAAATTAGTATTAAACTTCGCCGTTTTTGAAGTGTTTGTGTTTGTCAAAAAGTATATGGCAAGAAAAAAAAATTTTTTAAAGAAAAATATAGGTATACTATACTAGATTTCATCAATTTAATACACGATTATATAATCCAATGATTAAATTTTTTTTTTAATGACACATTTTTTTAAATAAATATAACTGATTAAAATTTTTTTAGTGATTGTACATCATAGAATTAAAATATCTTGATAATAATCCGAAAATATTTTATGGGATCTTATACCGAATTCCGGGCCTTTTTAACCTATAGAATACGATAAGTTTCAGTACACTTTGATGTCCACGGAAATACTCATAAATAGTCATAAGAATTTCAATTGCATTACTGCTCATATTGATATAAATTGTCGATAACTTCTTGTAAGCTATTTTTCTTTCAGTTTTCCACATGAAATCACATAGAAATGATAGTTGAAGTTTAATCTCGAAGTTCTCATAAAACTTATAAATATTAGTAACTAGCTGACCCAACAGACGTTGTCCTGTCTTAACTATGAATATTGAATTCGAATTGGCTGCCAAAAGCTTAATATGGTCGTTATAACGTAAGTAACAAATTGATCTTTATATCCAAATAAATTTTTTCGCATCTGGTGGATAATATTTAAATATTTATGATGATAAACAACCGAGTGCGCGATATAACGGTGCGGTTATATTAGATTCATAGTATTATTAAACAAATGAGTGAACAGTTTTAATACACCTCAGCGAAGAGAGAGAGAACACGTCGGCTAGTAAACCATAAGTAAATCCTCCGTCCGCGCAATTTTTGTAAAAAGGGTTACAAAGTTTGCATCACGTTTTAATATATAGATTATTAGCTGATTCGGCAAACGTTGTTTTGCCATTTAAATTTAGGGGTGGGCCACTCTTATATCACTTAGGGGGATGAAGAATAGATAGTAGCCGATTCTCAGACCTACTGAATATGCATATAAAATTTCATAAAAATCGGTCGAGCCGTTTCGGAGCAGTATGGTAACTAACATTGTGACACGAGAATTTTATATATAAGAAGAATACATATCTGACTTTTTCTCGTGGCAAGTGGCAACCCATTGCTGGTGTTGAGTAATTTTTTTGTCCCCTACAGACTGTAATTTTTTCGAAATAAAAGTATTCTTTGTGTTTTGATGAATGTATAAATCTGATTACTTATTTTATCAATTCCAGATACCGTGCACTTCAGAGATTTGTATTCAAGCCTGATGTAATCCAAAACATTATTCATTTCATTTCGTATTCATTTTAGCCAACTAGCCAACCCGCACGACTTTGTTCACGTCACCGCTCCTATGGGTCGTAGTGAAATGTTATATAGCCTAAGTTACTCCTCGTTACATCAGCTGTCTGCCAGAGATAGTATTGTCAAAATCGATCTAGCCATTTCAGAGATTAGCCGGAACAAACATACCGACAAAAATTGTAAAATATGTTGTTATTGGTATATGTACCGTGTCCATGTATACATCCATATGCACTTAGTAGAAAGCGGTTATTTTAATATTACAGACAGACACTCCTATTTTATTTATTTGTATGGATTTTGTACTGAATAAAAGAAAATAATCCCGTTCACGTTGATGTTTAATATCTTGAATCTTGAAGTCCCATTTCGTTACCTACAACGAACATTGGATATTTTTTCAGTTCTTGGATAAGTTAAGATTTAAGTCCCTTTATTGGTAATCGTAAAAAAATTTTTTTGAAAACCTATTCCCCTCGACCTGGTTTGGTTGATCTAAATAATTTTTAAATAACGATACTTTTTTCTCCTGACAATTATTTTTTGTTTATTTATATTTATTGTATTTGTCGGAAGTGTAAGTTAGGTTTAGGTTAGCCTAACCTTAGGTTTAAACAGAAAACCTAGGCAATGGTGACAAATCCAAGGCACTGCTCAGGTTCCTGTCTGAATAGAGGAGATCGTAACGTTTAGTTATATCCTGACGGTATTTCGCCCGTAACTTACAAGATAGTATTCTGTAGATCTATCCATTGTATACATACGATGCTATATATATATTCTAGTTTCCGATATATACACAAAACAAAATACAATCACAGATAATATAAAAGAAGTGGAAAAACTTTTTCTTAGGAATCTCTCCCAGCCAACCATTGCCTAACTGACAATTGAAAAAATAACATGGGTTGTAATTTGTAAAGACGTTTATAAAATGTTTATAGAAAAAACTAGCAGTGAAACCTGGCGTTGCTCGGGTTAAAATACATCGCATGTTTAATGGTATATAAGGATACATTTTTAACATAGATGTTAAAGGTTTCTATTTTCGATATTGAGAGACTTATTCGGCCATTAAACATGCGGTGAATATGGGTCAATCGCCTTTCTAGATTATTCCAGAACTTTCTCGGATGTTCTAAATCGATTATAATAGTTTGCACTAATTTTAGAATGTCGATCATTCGAGAAATTTTTAGAACTTTCTAGAACATTTCAGATCGATTATAATTTTGAGATCTTTTCAGAAGTCCTCATGCGTTAGAAAAGGACAGAAATATAACTGTAATATATATATATATGTGTGTTTGTGTGTGTGGAGATTAAAATTTACAAATATTACTCAATTAACATAAAATTAAAATTAATATTACATACACATAAATATAATATCTAAATTTTCACTATTATATAAAGAGGAAAGATTTGATTTATTTGTTTTTTTTGTATATTTGTGCGAATAGGCTCGAAAACTTCTGAACCGACTTTGAAAATTCTTTCACCGATAGAAAACTACATCCTTTCTGGGTACCATAGGCTTTGTAGTGTTGCCATAAATATTCTAATTAAAAAGATATGGTCATTTAGGGTGTCATAACGTGGCCATTTTGGTGAAGTGAAGATTTTCTCAAAAATTTTTTACCCCTAGAAAGGTACTCTATGCAAAGTAACAGAGGTGTAGTGTTGCCATGGATATCATATTTAAAACGTTGTGGCAATAATGTGCTGGCAGGAAAACATTAATTGGCCTCTTTGAATGAAGAAACTAATTTTTGAGGAAGAACTACTGATCCGATTTCCAAATCCGACTCAACGACGAAAAACTCCGATTTTTTGAGTGACATAGATGATGTAGTGTTACCATATATTCTTTTTAATTAATAGAAAATGGCCATTTTGATGCTACAGATCCGATTTTAAAAATTCTTTCACTAAAGAAGTCTATAGTCCCGTCTCTCTTCCTCTTTTATACTTCCATTGTCACTTTTTCATTTTTATCCGTTCTTTTTGACTCTTCATTTTCTCCCTCTCTCCTTTCTTCTCTTTTATTTTTCTTTTTGTATTTTCTCTTTTTTAGCATCTTTTCTCACTCCCTCTCTTTTTTCAATTAATGAGATGCTACAATAATAACACTCATTATGTCAATAAGATTTACCTTTTAGCAACAGTAGCGCCATTCTCACCTTTATGAAAATACGAGCGGGCTGCCCTCGCTTCGCTCCGGGTATTTAAAGCAATATTATAATTGATGTCCTCAATTTGTCTTTCTGTAACTTTGTAGTTCTTCATTATGTGAAAAATGATAGAAAGAAAAAAAAAGCGACAGATAACATAAGAGAGAGCAAAAATGAAATTGAGAGAAAGAAACCGAACAGAGACTGACCATTCTGAACAGAGATAAAGATATTAAAGAGAGAAAAAAGAGAGAGGATGAGAAAGAATGATAGTATATACGAGGAAAAGAGACAGCAATACTATAGACTTCCTCAGTAAAAGAATTTTTAAAATCGGATCAGTAGTACCAAAATGGCCATATTCGTTAAATTAAAAATGTTTATGGCAACACTAAATCACATTTGTCACTCACGAAAAGTATAGTTTTCTATCAACGAAAGAATTTTTAAAATCGGATTAGTAACAACAAAATGGCCATATCTTTTTAATTAGAATATTTATGGCAACACCCCATTGCCTACAGGAAAGGATGTAGCTTTCAATCGGTGAAAGAATTTTCAAAATCGATTTAGTACTTTTCGAGCCTATTCGCAACATACAAACATACAAACAATCAAATCTTTCCTCTTTATATAATAGTATAGAGTATAGATATAGATTATTTTATACATTTCAAAAAATACTGTTTGATGAAAAGTGTGATAGTTTTCCCTAAATCAGGGAGCAACTTGGTTACGTTTGCTCTTGTTAAAGTTAAGAGAGCGTCAATGTTGGTGTTTAGGGATGGGCAAATGAACAAAATATATCGATATATATTGTATATATATTTTCGAAATACATCGATATAAGTAGAAAAAAAATATCTATATTTTGATATTTTACCGTGATTATATTTTAGGTGATATGATCGGAGTTTGGCGCAGTTCACGATTGAATACATGCGACTATAGTGGAGTTACTGAGAGCTTACTCTTTCTACTAGTAGTGGGGGTGTGGAAATCGTGCGTTAAAAAAAGATAGAAAAGAGAAATGATTCAGTAGTGCTGCTTTATGTCTTTTAAAAATATCGAATTTAATACGTCAAAATAAATATCGATTATCGAAATTTTCTGATTTAAAATAATGACGATATATATCGATTATTTTTTTTAAATATCGATATTTTGTACCCAAGCCTATTGGCGTTAAAACAAAACTACTGAAGAAAATAAAATTTTCATCATCTCTCTTGTATCTAATATAAATAAAGAAAGAAAAACTATGATACAATTTACTAAAAGTAATAGCGCTTATCTTTTCGAAAAAAATATGTTAAACGATTGGTTCCTACCTGAGTCTGATAAACAAAAAGTCTGGTAATCTAGGTCGTTTTTCTTAACATATCAAATAGGCTAGACGAATAAATTTAAAATTTCCGTGCGTCAGAGACAACCTTTTGTATTTATATATTTTTAGTGAGCTCATATCGAGTTAGGCAAGGCAACACTTCAGTCAACTCAACTTCTCGACAAGTATTGATTTTTTGACCATTAGTAATTGTGTTACATCTTAATATTACGTTTCTTTTCATTATATTACAGTTGTTATTGAAACATTTATCTTCTAATTACAACGCTATGTCTATCTTAACAAACAACCCGTCAGCTAAGGTACGTGCGACATATTTAAAAATTAAATACTAACACTATTTTTATTTTTGTTTTTTATACTTTATTACACTTTTTTGTAGGAATAATTTGTGCATTAAAAATAATTAGTATCATCGATTTTATTCTTTTAAAAGTTGGCAATAATAACATAATATGAAACTTTAGTTGGAACTTATGATTTCCACGAATCCACAGATGTTTTATTACAATGTTGCCTGCTATATTGCTTGATTTTACCACTTACAATTTAAATTTTAAAAAAGAAAACTTCACTACATAGTATAAAACAACGTCGCTAACCGTCTGTCTGTCACCACGTATACTTCGATTTTTAAAATTATGCAACGGATTTTGATTTTTTTTTTAATAGATAGAGTGATTCAAGAGGAAGGTTTATATGTTAAATACATACATATAATAATAACCGTGCGAAGCCGGACCGGGTCGCTAGTATTTTTTAAAAAGAGAGGAGGGGACGGGTTAGAATATTATTTATATCTGAGTAACCCAGCACCCCCTTAGCAGCAAGAGAACGATTCCCCGACTGGCTTGTGACCACCATCATTCGAATCCGACCGCTGAGTGTCATAGACGCGTTCTGGTCAAGCCGCATATATGCCAGACTTACTCCCTCCCTCTCCCATCCCATTAATCCTGCGGATCTAGTGGACTCTGGACTCTTGTTCATACCACGGCATTTTTTTCTTCACTCCCTCTCTCCACTCAATCTTCGAGGAAGCAACACATCCGATATCCATTTGCACCTTATCTAGTATAAAACAAATGTATTTATTTGCTGTCCAATCCTAAATAATACTGGAAAGTATGATTGTAAATTGAACACAATTCTATAAACAGGACAACATTGAGCGTGGCCACACATTAACGTTGTTAAGTCGGCAACATTGCTTACATTATTGATTTTTCATTTTCCATCAACTTCGCATCACCTTGTTTGTTACCACTTAATTTACTTGAATTTCTTGTTTCTTCATTCCTATCTGATGTAATTTAATTGTAAATGTAGTCTGTGTTCTTGGCCTTTGCTTGTGATACGAAGAACATAGCGATGTAGGTAAGTACCTAGTTACTAGCAGCAAATGTTTAATGCGTCGTAAATGCGTATACATGTACAGTTGTACGATGTTTCTATTTCTTCTTTCGGGAAGAATTATATACGTGGGAAATATGCTAGTCTTAAAATGAATTTTAAAAAGAGAAAACATTCATTAGTGATATCGTGAAAAGTGAAGTAGTGATGCAGTGATGTATTGATATAGTGATATACTGACAATATAATAATATAGTGATACCGAGATACAGTGATGAAGTGATATAGTGATAACATAATAATATAGTGATACCGAGATACAGTGATACAGTTATACAGTGATGAAGAAATATAGTGATAATATAATAATATAGTTATACAGTGATGAAGTGATATAGTGATAATACAATAATATAGTTATAGAGTGATACATTTATACAGTGATGAAGTGATATAGTGATGCGATATAAAAAATGTATATGGCAACACTAAATCACCTTTGTTACTCAAGAAAAGTGTAGTTTTCTATCAGAGAAAACAAAATTAAAATCAGATTAGTAGTTCCTGAGAAACTCCTCAATTTACAAAATGACCACCTTATGGCACTTAAATGGCCATATCTTTTTAATTAGAATATTTATGGCAACACCCCATTGCCTATGTGGGTCGGAAAGGATGTAGCTTTCAATCAATAGATTATTTTATACATTTCAAAAGATACTGTTTGATGAAAAGTGTGATAGTTTTCCCTAAAACAGGGAGCAACTTGGTTACGTTTGCTCTTGTTAAAGTTAAGAGAGCGTCGAGTCCTAAAATAAATTTTAAAAAGAGAAAACATTCATTAGTGATATCGTGATAAAGTGAAGTAGTGATGCAGTGATACATTGATATAGTGATATACTGATAATATAATAATATAGTGATACAGTGATGAAGTGATATAGTGATAACATAATAATATAGTTATACAGTGATACAGTGATATAGTGATAACATAATAATATAGTTATACAGTGATACAGTGATGAAGTGATATAGTAATAATATAATAATATAGTGATACATATTTACAGTGTATACATTGTATACACTGTAAATCTGTATCTGTTGATTTACAGAGTATACAGTGATATAGTGATACTATATATAATACAATACTAAACTTCACGCAATCAAAAGATATAGTCGTTGTACGCATGGATTGATTAATCGGATTCAGTAAACGATTTTAGGCTAATCGTTAGGAATATTTAACATTGTGTTACTTAATTTCATCTACTTACCTCACTGTGATATAAAATTAAAGATTATTTAACTGAAATTGTAAGAACTCCCGTAAAACGGGGAGATCTGTTTCCCTAAACTGCAAAAGTTAGTAAAATTTACTTTTGAATATCCAAAATTTCAAATTGTAATAAAGTTATCGTACTCTTTTATTTATTTCATTTCTTCAACTCACTATAATATAAAAGTCGGGAGAATTTAACTGAAATCTGAAAAACCCCCGTAAAATCGGGAGTTCCGTACCCCTAAACTGCAAAACTTAGTAAAATTTGCTTTTAAATATCCAAAATTATCATCTTGAAATAAAGTTATCGTACTCATTTATTTATTTCATTTCCTCAACTCACTATAATATAAATGTTGGGAGAATTCAACTGAAATCTGAAGAACTCCCGTAAAATAGGGAGTTCTGTACCCTAAACTGCAAAACTTAGTAAAATTTGCTTTTAAATATCCAAAATTATCAACTAAAAATAAAGTTATCGTACTTATTTATTTGTTTTTTTTACCTCCTCACCTCACTATGATATGAAAGTCGGGAATAGGGGAATTTTTGATATCTTCTATTATTCTTTTGATAACTTCGCAATTGATTTTCCGTTTCTAGGTTTAGTTATATGTTGCGTGTTAGTCACTTTGTTTGTTACTATTTAATTCATTTACATTATAGTTTAGTTTCCTTAATCTTATGTGAATCATTGTAGTCTGTGCGCTTATCGGTTATCTGTGGTAAAAAGAATTCAGCGGTTTAAATACAAATGACTTTAACCACTGACCTAAAGAATCATGGCAGAATTTGTAGGAAAAAATATGAGATGCTATTTGAGGCCTAAATAATAGATTCAAACATTCAGAATATTTCTATGATATGGGAATCAATAAAAGTATAAATCTTAAATTTTTTTACTATTTCTGAACGAAACATATTGCTATAAATGTCATTTGTCATAATATGTTTTATTAAACTGTCAGAATTTTACAACTACAAGGATTTAGATAATTATAACGGAAGACATGGCTTCGGCCTTATTATGGAATGGACAAAGAATTAACCTATTAAAGACAAGACTGACGTCTACTACCTTAACGAATTTTACAACTACAGGAATTTAGATAATTATAACGGAAGAAATGGCTTCAGCCTTACTGTGAAGTGAATAAGGAATTGACCTACTGAAGGCTGTACGGTGCCTTTGCCATTATGGAATAAAAACAGAGGAAAAAAAAAATATTAAACTGTCAGCGTTTAATTTTACGATAATAAATGGATAAATACGATAATTTATATTGCTGTACGATAATATCGTATTTTATTATTTATGTTACACTTGCAAAAAAAAAATTACAATTATCTGGTATATGGGATTGGCCAGGTTTCAACTTTCAGTATAATCCTGCTCAAAACCTAAGTTTTTGTTTCAGAATTAAAATTGAATAAAATCAATGTTTTTTATTTAGATTATCTTATTTAAATATATATTTATTTATTTCCTTTATATGGTTTTGAGGAAGAGTAAATAGCTTATAACAATTTCCAGGTCACTATTTCATAATTGATTCAATAGCTTAGATCTGAAAGTGTAACAAACAAACTCACTTTGGTTTTGAACTCGGAACATGGCATGCTTTTTTATTTAATTAAATAATTATTATTCACTTGCTGAATGTACTTAGTGTTTTACCTTGAACTATACAAAATAGCTCACACATTATTATATACATCTTCATCACATAGATGTTTGAATATTGTTCTGATATTGGCTAAATTCAAACAATGATCTTTTTCTGCCTTGTTTGTTTTTAAAACTGTAACTGGATTATTTTTTGTCTATGACAATTTAAGAATAAGTAAGGTTCATAACAAGAATTATTAGATTAAAATATTTCATAAGGTACATTATAAAAACAACCATAAAAGTTAAAGACACCTAATAGTGTTATTTTGTTGCCGAAGCATATAAAACAAATATTATTATTCTTTTAGAAAGCTTTATATATAAAAGATATATTTTGAGAAATACTAACATTTACTTATATAATGACTTATTTATATTTATTATGTCAAAAAGATAAGGATGAAATAAAATTGAACCGGCTGTTGTCTTTATTTTGGTGAAACCGATAATGAAAAACATCGTTAAATCAATATTTCAATTTTTTTCGACTATGTGCTTACTTACTTAAACACACAAAAAAAACACAATTCACTTTTCTCTCATCATCATTAATGGAATATTATTCATAATTCATAGTTTTTATATCATAGTTCTATGTTTTATACCAATTGATTGTAGCAGTACTTCTGCTCATGTTAATTTAGGAGAATGAACAACAATAGCAGGAATAACTGGTTGGATGTTTGCACTCTACTTGTAAATTCATTCTAGAGCAAAGATGATAATATATAAAATTCTAGAGTTTAGAGTAGATAATGCTGTACCGTGGCTGTACCACTTTATTGATTCTTTTTTTTTTTTTGTTAAATGGCTTTGAATGTGCTTAAGCACAAATCATTCTGCCAATGTCAATTGATTGATTCTTTCCACTGTCCAGTATCATGTTTTGAAAACGCAGGCTAGTCACTTTGATAGTAGACATTTTTATTTTTTAAATATTGGGCCGTGTTCCGATATGCACTGGAGCATTTTAGGGTGTGACGTCACTTCAGTACACTGGGAAGCTGTTCCTTCATAGTTAGCTACACCACCACCACTGTTTAAAACGGAACAACAGACCAGTATGCATACTGTCATCTGCATACATTGGCAAAGTTACTGCTTTTAATAGCGGTACAAGTCCACAAAATTAGAAGAAGAAGAATGAACCCTGTTGATCACGTTCAAAACACTGTACCTCGGCAGCTCCAGTGGTTACAGTACAAAAATAGCGTCAATTGATGACGTCATGGATTATAACGGAACACATTTCTGACCACTGAGAGCACTGGCCAGTGTTTTCAGTGTATATCGGAACACGACCCAAATATGACAACAGAAAAATGTCAGAAGTCCATTATTTTACGTTTGCTACCTGATAAAAATATATTATTCATATTACCAGGACCCCAAGAGTATAATCTAAGTAAAGGAAATAATTAAATGCTCTCAAAATTTCCTGTACAAATCAATGTATGAACCTTGCCATGATTCTATACCTAAAATTTCTTCTTTTTTTTTTAAAATCGAGATTACCTAAATTAATCATGATAATCGTATAAGAAGGAAATGGAAGGAGTTTGACCATTCATGTTTTAAATCTATTGTATTATTTTATATAGGAACATTAGTGTCTAAAGTTGGCAAGATTGCTTACACTATTGCGTAGGGACGGGCAAATGTATAAAATATATCGATATATATCGTATCGATATTTTCAAACAATATCTATAAATGCAGAGTGAAATATATCGATATTTTAATTTAAAAACGCGATTACCTACATATACATACATTCAGAACGAGTCAATATGAAGACAGAGGCAGCAATTATACTAAAACTTCACATTAATTTATACTTACATAAAACGAACTCAAATATTACACATACGTGGAATAAATAATAATAATTATAAAATATAATAAAGCTCTTTAATAATATATCGAATTTGATATGCTGAAATAAATATCAATTATCGATATTTCAAAATTAAAAATATCGCCGATATTAGTCGATTATTTTGTTTAAAAAAAAATCGATATTTTGATATATCGATAGTTGGTGCCCTTCCCTATCATTGAGTATTGATTTTTCAGTTTCACAAACCGTTTCATTTCTTCGTTTCTGCGTTCAGTTATGTTGTGATTTTGTTGGTGTCCACTTATTTAATTTCTTGTTGATATTTAGTTTAAATGTATATTAATTAATATAATCAAGCCTGTGTTCCTATCATTTGCTCGTAATATGAACAACTCGGCGTCTAAAGTAAGTACCTAGTTACTAAGTATAATATTAAATACCCCATCCACGAATAGTAATGCACTAGGTCTTTGTATTTCTACTTTTGAGAATAATTCAGTATTATTTCAAATCACCGTTTGTCACCCTCACGCGTTTAGGCAGTGCTACCAGGCGTCTCATCGTTTTCCGACATTTTTAACAATTATATTCGTATTTTAACCAATTTACCTAAAACATCATCAAATCGTATACCTAAACCTTTTTCATGAATCATTCTATCCATTAGTGAAAACAGCATAAAAATCCGTTTAGTAGTTTTCGTATTTAGCGTAAACAAACAACAGACGCGGCGTGGGACTATTTTCCAATGAATACCTCAATCATTTCGTTATATTCATATAATATCAGGGTGTGGTCGACATTTGACCTTTCCCGTGCGCACCTACGCGCCCGGGAGAGGTCAAAGGTAATTTCCCAGCCCGACCTATCGATCGGCGCGGCGTACATGCGCACTTACCTCCTTGAGCCCTGGATTTTTCGTCATTGCGTATCAGTTATCAGAGACGTGCAAAATAGTTTATAAAAAGTCTTCAAATACAAAACGCAAATAGTTTTTTAAAACAAAAGTATTTAAATACAAAATGGAAACAGATATTATTCAAGTAGAGCTGCTACACCACATACAAGATTATATTGCCTTTACTGCTTAGTAAGTTCTAGTGTTTAAAACAGTGAGTGCAGCAAACTTCTTTTATGTTTAAATAACTTAGGTTTGTTAAATTTTAGGTAGGAGAAATATTCAAGGAGGCTGGATCTGCTTTTAACATGCTTTCGGAAATGACATTGCTGTTACACCCTATGGGAGAAACACAGCCAGGGTAAGTTTAATAAATGACAACAAATCATGATGATTACTTCCACGGAGAACATGTGAATTTGTATAGTGTATCTTGGGCCCGAGGTGCTGACTGTATAAGCTAGTAGCCTGGATCAAAGAACATCATACAAATTTACAACAAATACTCAACGTATGTTTCGCTCCAACGTTGGAAATGTAGACTACAACAGTCAGTGTTGAAATAATTGTAAAAGTATTGTTGAGTATTATATATAGAATCAATTCAAAATTAAGATTGTATTTTATTAAATATTTTCTATTATTTTACCAATATTTTTTTTCAATTTTAGTGGCAAGTGGACAGATGAAGAAATTGATATGCTCCGGAACAGTGTCCATCGATTTGCAGTAGACCTGAACAAACTAAGCCAACATATTAAAGGTCGGACTGTGTAAGTATTATTTTAAAATATTCTAATCCATTATGCCCTTTGTTAAAAACGATGAAATCATATTTAAAGTAATTGTAAAATGAAATAAAACTGTCAATATTTCTAAGTGGAGCTGTGCAGCCCCAGCGATAATAATGTTACAATGCAATCATGATTTCTGAAGGTTAATATGAATTTGATTGTAAAAAGCTGCCATTTTATTTGTTGGTTTATACAATACTAGCTGTGCTCCGCGGTTTCACCTGCTATATTTTGGATAATTCTCACTATATCAATATAAATTATAGCCTAAGTGTTATTCTGATGTGAAAGCTATATTATTGTAAAGTTTCATCAAAATCTATTTAGTAGTTTTTGCGTGAAAGAGTAACAAACATAAGTAAGTTTATAATATTGTATATGTATATTTCAGATTATTTTTTTGTATTTCTTATGTTCATGTATCATTCATTGTTGAACAGCTCTCAGATCCGAACAACGCTACAGAAGAAAGCATTTGACGATGCAGGTATTTCAGTCAGGCAGGTAAGCAGTACCGTGACCAGCCTCCCTCCACCGACAACCCAGGTATCCCAGCAGGCCCCAACGGGTTTAGGAAAAAATGCCGAGGTTCAAACCTTCACTGACTAATGCAAAATTTATTATATTCAGTTCTAGTTGTTGTGCTGTCTTTTTAGTTAGTGAAGTTTGAATTTATTTTTTTTTTCTTTTTTCTCCCTTAACCTTGAACCCACATACTAGCTTTGATTTTGTCGACATGGAAATATGATTTGAGTCCTTGACCTTTTACACACAAGCATGTTCCCTAAGCTTGAGCATCATGCCTGCTTTACTATATTTGCATATTAATGGAGTATTTCTATAATTTGTAGTAACACAGGTTAACATGAATTTTAAGTTACCAAAAGTCAAATTTGGATTTCTTTAATTAACTGATAAAGGTAAAAAAAAATATTTTGACATAAACGGAAACTATCATTCAAAGATAAATTCTTTTCAATTTTTAAGAATCAGAATTTTGCATTGAACCAGAATTAAAAAAAAATTGTATTTTTGTTGACCTGTTTTTAATAAGTATATCAATAAAATGGCGGATTTCATATTTTTTCACAAGTCCCTTAATATGGGTATCAAATGGAGGGGCTTGACTACTAGAATACTTACACTACATTACACTATGATAAATTTCAAATCCAAGATAGCCGCCGCTACAAAATGGCGGATTACAAATTTTTTCACAACTCTCAATATGGGTATCAAATGAAAGGGCTTGACTAGTATAATACTTTACACTATGATACATTTCAAATCCAAGATGGCCGCCGCCACAAAATGGCGGATTACATATTTTTTCACAACTCTTTCAATATGGGTATCAAATGGAAGAGCTTGTCTAGTAGAATACTTTACACTATCATAAATTTCAAATCCAAGATGGCCGCCGCCACAAAATGGCGGATTACAATTTTTTTCACAACTCTCAATATGGGTATCAAATGGAAGAGCTTGTCTAGTAGAATACTTTACACTATCATAAATTTCAAATCCAAGATGGCCGCCGCCACAAAATGGCGGATTACAATTTTTTTCACAACTCTTTCAATATGGGTATCAAATGGAAGGGCTTGACTAGTAGAATACTTTACACTATGATTAATTTCAAATCCAAGATGGCCGGCGCCACAAAATGGCGGATTACAAATTTTTCACAACCCTCAATATGGGTATCAAATGGAAGGGCTTGACTAGTAGAATACTTTACACTATGATAAATTTCTGGTTTATTTTGAAACATCTTTAGAAGTTGTTATGAATGGAAATTTATGT
Source organism: Limenitis camilla (assembly GCA_905147385.1). Classification (NCBI taxonomy): domain Eukaryota; kingdom Metazoa; phylum Arthropoda; class Insecta; order Lepidoptera; family Nymphalidae; genus Limenitis; species Limenitis camilla. The sequence continues at coordinate 2,710,945 of LR990224.1, forward strand.
TAAATATCCAATATTGCAATTTATTTTAAGTAATGCTGTCTAATATAACAGAAATGTTAGTCAAGTATTATGAGCACAGCAATTTTCTTACGGTGGTCTTGCTTTAAAGTATTTCCAGCCTTATAGGGCGTCTATTAGTTTCGTGATTTAATTTGAAAGCACAATTTGCTCTATTAGTTTTGCCTAAGACTAATAGGATTACAGTGATACAATTGAAAAATTAAATACTTATATATCAACCAAATTCAAGAGAGAATTAACCAAAACAAACCGAATTTAGGGTCAAACACTGTTTTAATACTACTTAATCACTTCATATTTAAACTTTGAATAAAAATTCAATTATTTATTTTTCATTAAAAACCCAAATAAAAAAAAAAAATTAAATAACCGGACAATATGAACTCTAAGTCTGACTAAATGAAAACGAAACGAATGGCGAATTTAGAAAGGTTATGATCATTTGGCTATTGGTTGGTTGTTGGTTAACTCTTTCAAACTTGTATGAACGAACCTAGGACCCATGGACGGTCTCAAGTATCTGTTGGGACCAACATATCCAATGTCCATGATAATCTAAACACGTCACGAAATTAATGGGCGCTCCCTTAATGCATGAAATATTTAATAATTTTTTAATAATAAAATACTCATTTTTTATTAATGATTTCAAATATGTTGTTGGGTAAATATATAATATAGTATGTTTTTGCTTTGCTATCAATAACTTAATTTATATAAAAACTAAGAAGGGGTGGACTACTGTCAAACTATCTAAATATTATATGAAATTACAAAAACGGCTGAACGGATTTCAATGAAATTTGCACAAATGTAAAAAGCTAAAAATTTTTATACAGTAATATTTGGAATTTAAATGTTTGTACAAACCTAAGTACAAATAGAAAAAATATTTCAGGTTACGTTGAACATGTTAAATGCCTCTGAGAACGAGGTGGACGTTGAAGGTCTGAGTGGAGACGTCAAGTTGGAGTTTGAAGGAGGAAATGAAGAGATTACTACCTGAAACATGTTCACTTTCCCTTACTCTTAACAGGGGCATTCTGTTGCTTTATTATTATTTAATATGTAACATCTCACCCTTTTAGGAACAAAATCTTATTATTCTTTATTCATGATAATAAATCATATAAATTATTTAAATTAAGTGTCCTAATATTTGGCATCAGAGTTAGGAGTACCAGTCTCTATCTACAAGATCAGCTTCAAGGTTTTTCACACATGCATACAAAGAATTAAAATCTTATAATACTTACTTAATTTTTTTTAAATATTTTGTTCTACAAAGGGTTTGATGAAAAATGATAAGAACACAGCCCCAAATTTCTTTAGTTGTAGTTACTTCTTATTTCATTTTTTTAAATTTATATTGACATTAATTTTGTAAAAACTATCAAATGCAAATTTCTATTGACAATTTATATTAAATTTTTTTCATTCATTGACATTTTAAAATATAAGTTATTATTTGGAAATGCATAAAGAAAAGGCGGACTTGCATTTCCTTCGAGACTTGACTTGTCTAATTTACTATCACTGTATTTATTAAACTGGAAGTATTCAGGTCTGATTTAAAATTAACTCTTACCAGAACATATCCGTTGATCATCCCTTGTACTATGTGCAGGGTTTACATAACTTAAGAAGTATAAATTTGCATTTTAACTTATGTTTTTCATTAAACAAATCTCGAAGGAAAGCTTGAACTATTGGGTTGTAATGAAACTCGTAAAAAGTAGTAGGATATAAAATAAGTTACATTTTTTTTAATTTTTGGTTAAAGGTTTTGGTGTTGTAGGTTGTGTGAACTAAATTAAATCTTGCAGCAAAGTTAATAATAAACACTTATAAATAAGGTTCAATTGTACGTCAAGAACTTGTTAAATACCTGAAGAACATCTAAGTTGTATAAGTACCATCATGTATTGCTGAAAACCTTATTATATATCTTAGTATTATTAAGCTGTACATTAAAAATATAACAAAGTACATCAACTCGAAAATGTAGAATGTAAATATTAATTAACATAGAATATTATCCTAGTATTATTAAGTTGTACATTAAAAATATAATAAAATACATGAACTCGAAAATGTAGAATGTAATTATTAATTAATATAGAATATTTTAATCTGTACATATATAAAGAGAAAAGAAAGAAAATAAGGCAAAATTGAGTAGTAATGTAAAAATATTAAGATAGGTTTAGGATATTTATTTAAAAAAAATATTATTAATGAATATGTTATTGCATATACATAAATCATAAATTTTTATGTGTTAACCAACTTTCAAAAGTCTACTCTTAATTTCTTTCTTCACAAAGATTACTGATAACTTTGTTTGATGAATTATATATACATATATATTGTACGATCTTGCGCTGACAGATGGTGAGAGTTGTTTAACTTGCCCGTAGTTTCGCTTGTCTATAAATTGTATAATCTGTGCTCCTCCCGCCGCCCGCTTCGTTAGAACATGCAAATGGGCAGTGCGACGGCGAGTGCCACTCATCGTTCTTAAGAAGTAAATTCGAAGAGGAACAGGAGTCGGCTTCAGGAGTTGCAGTCTGCAAATCAGGTGAGTAGACAGACATCTTTTGTTATTTGGAAGCGTAAAATTGAAGTCTCGAAGGCATTCCTTTCCTCCTGAAATACAGTCCACCAATAACACGTTATAACATATATTTTTAAAACTTGTCATTCATTTCAAATAGTAGGCTACCAATTAGTAAACTCTGATATGAGAAAATTTTAGTCGATTTCACGGACTACGTCAACAGTGTAGGCGCACTATAAATAGTCCCTTCTTCTGTCCTGGAGGGTTCAAGCTTTGGTTGGAACTCATAGTCGGTGGCGGGTGTGGGGCTACCGACCTCTCCCCTCTTATATTTTTCCTTAAATGGTTAAATATTATAAGAGGAAGGGAGGGACTCCTTCAGCTACCTCTTCGGAAGTGCTTAAGGAGCTTTTATCATTTTTGCCGGTTTTCTACAGTTCAATGTCGATTTAACTCAAAATAGAGATCTAAAAATTATAATTTACTATATTTATTTGATTATATAGATATACCAAATAATTGGCGAATCGCTTGCGTAGTAGCTCCTTGAGGAGAGTGGTCAGTAACCCACAAATTGTTAATTGTTTCGAAATGAGTCTCCTCTTCCACTTGTACTGAGCCAACAACAGATCTCATAATTATATGGTATACCTATATATATATCGATCTAAGAATGGATTTTTCGGGTTCAAAAGATACGTGTGTCGATCTCAGATCACCATCCTCATTTAAAAACTTTGAACAGGAGAAAAGTGAGTCTTTTCATGTTTTCTCAAGATTTTAGGCTAAAATCCAATTTAGTTAATTCAATTTAGTTTATCGTTAAAGAAAAATTAAATTTCGGTTATGTACAGTGCAACGTCAACTTACTAAATCGTTTCAATTCTAAACATCAAAAATTTGGTTTAAAAAAAATGTGATCTGAGACCATCATACCTATTTAAAAACTCGGATTTGAAGTAATTTTATTATTTTCGTGATTTTTTCGGCGTTCCTATGGTCATAAGTACCCAATAATGATTTGAGGGTTAGTTATATCAGTGCTCTATACACTTACATATGGTGTATATTGTAGCATGATTTTCTAGCTTGGATTAATTATTAAAAAAAGTATTACTTTATTTGCAAAATTATATGTAGAAAATTTTGATTTCGAAATGTGCATTACGGTCTTCAAGGATGTGTGAAGTCTGCCAACCCGCACTTGTGCCTGTGTGGTGGACATAACTACCTTCTCATACCGAGAAGGTGACCCATCCCAACTGTAGACTGTAGGCCATTAAAAGAGATGATGATAAAAAGAAATGTAATACATTCATTAATTAATAAGACTCTTCAAAATCTTATCTTAGAGGAGTTATTATTTTTCGGATCCGTTATAGCCCAAATAAATTTACACTTTCGTATTTGTCCATTTTGTTAGTGCCATTATTTTTTCTACATCTTAACATGATTATTTATAATTTCTATTTTTATATTTTACATCATTGACATTCATTTAGGCTAAAATTATTTGTATATAAATTCATATTAATTAGGTATTTAGTAATATACACTTGTACATAACAGATACTAAAGAATTGATTTCACGATGACTCTTCCAATGCTTACTTTGAAGTTTTAAAATAAGATTGACATGTTGATGATTGATGATGATGTCACTATATTATTTTCTTTTTGCATTGTAGGTATTTGTACTAGTAAGTGTTTAATTTTGTTGTTGTTTGTCGTCATATGAAGAGAGGTCGTAACACACTTTCTTTTTGTCAAGATGAGCAAACATAATTCTGCATTTCTTTTAAATGAGGCAGAATTAATTTTAGATCCCGAGATACCATAAGATAAAGGAAAGACAATTGCGGTCTTTTTTCTTATAACGGCAGACTTATTGTCTGCTTTTTCATTAAATATTTTAAAGGAAAAGGATAGCTTGCTTAATATAAGGTCACCCATGTAAACAAATACACGGAGTAGTAGTAGAAGAGAATAAGTAGGATAGCTTAGGAAGATAGTTATGTTTATAATGTTTGTTCTTTTTATAATTTATATCATATAACATCATTTAAATCCGATAACACATCAACCGCGAAAATAAATTGATATATTTTGTGCCCAATGATGATTTGAGGGTGTAAAACTTGTGCTCTACACATCCTAAATGTGTATTGTAGCACTACTTAATTTTTAGTTTTTTTTTTATCATTTTTTATAATTACACTGCTCGAAACATATTTCTAGTTTTTTTGTAGGTTAGTATAGAAATTAAGAATGCGAACTTCAAATTTTGAGACTTAAAACGGACCCCGATCGATACAATCGACGGGGAAAGTATAGTAGAATGTATCATATAAATTAGATTATAATTAATATTTAGAATTAATCAAATATGTATAAATAATGTGAGTACATTACCATAGAGTAAAAAAAACAGTTCAGTTTTATTTGATCGTTTATAGTTTTATTATTACAAATGAAGTTTTAATGCCCAATGATGATTTGAGGGCTTTGAATTCGTGCTCTATCTTGTATATTGTAGCACGATATTTTTTCTTGATCTTTTTTTTCTCTTATATTTTCTTTAATAGAAGTTCAAATCTTAAAATGGATAAAGTCAAAGAAGTGCTATGTTATTAGTAGTTTGTACATAATAACCTATGGATTTAGATTTTCGTTACGTTCAAATGATTTTGATTGCCCAGTGATGATTTGAGGGCATAATTTACATGCTCTGTACAATTTAGTACATTGAAGCATTTTTTGTTTCTTTAATATCATTTTATTATTCTTTTATTTTTAAGCAAAAATTATCTTAAGTTACTGTAGTCAATAGTATAACTTTGTTAGGAATAACGTTTGTTTATATTCGGAATCACTGTTAAGTTTTTCAATTTAGTTAAATATATTTTTTTCATCAGAAACTTCTATTAGGTTCGTTCTAAATATTTATGTTCTATCTGATAGGGAAATAATATTAAGCAGAGAGAGTTATTAGTATAGGATTTAATATTTATAATCTTCAGAATAATTATTAATTTTAGTATAGACAGTGATGGCAACACTCAAATTGACCCATGTATCTATAATAAGTAGGATAGCTTAGGAAGATAGTTATGTTTATAATTTTTATTCTTTTTACAATTTATATCATATAACATCATTTATATCCGATAACACATCAACCGCGAAAATAAATTGATATATTTTGTGCCCAATGATGATTTGAGGGTGTTGTTAGTTCTAGTTACAAGCAAGCTTTGCCATCGCACCGACAGATTGTAATTATGATTTATGGTCTTAGTTTATGAAAAGTTACTTAGGTAGTTAGTTTTAAGCTAAAGACTTGATTTTGAGTTCTAAAACTGACACCTAAGCGTGACATCAGTTTGGTGTATCCGTCGATGGCGGATTCGGATGTAAGTGGTACTCAAAATCATTCCTTTACTAATCCTGACGAGTGGAATCTGTAACTGATTGTGCAGCAGAAACAAAGATTTTAAATCCGCTCACTGCGTTAACAGTGAGTGGACTTGGCAAAATTTTTGATCCCCAACGAGATGAAATAAATGGTGAATCTTGTGCTCACAGAGTCGATCACCTTCTCGTTAGCATCACTTCGATGAACGCCTGCGCAATCAGTGGATATCTACTGTGGATAAAGTGTTCGCAAAAATGTACTTAAGTGTCAAGGTGGCTGCTGGTTGGTTGTTGCTTAATCATCAAGTAAAGTTCCTTGACACGCCCAGATCGTGGAAAGAATTCTATAGCATTTCTTCTAATAAACCCTTATCTATTAATAGGAATACTTCAGAATCAATCCTGGTCTATTATATTTATAAGAATATAAAAATTAGATTATATTAAATAAGTATGAATATATAAAAGACGACACCGATGATCCCATGTTAAATTGTAGCCTGTAAATACGAGGTAGGATAAAAAAATTTGCAGAAATGTAGGGCAGAGGGTTTAGTATTTCTCCTTTTCTTATTCTTCCCTGACTCGAATAATTTTTTCACTTTTCCAAATATTGGCAAGGCATTAAATTTTCGACTTAACATTTTCAACGTGGGTTAGATATTTTTGAGTCCTTTTCTTAATTTTAGGAATAAATAATCTTCTACTATAAGGAAGGCGTTTTAATAACTAATTATTTTCTTTATTTTCGATCATCTAAATTCAGCAGAAGTTAATACTCCTGTTTTTACTCAGGCGCGTAATCAGGGAACAAAGTTTTCTCTCCAATAAAAATTCAGGTTAAAATATCTGCCCTGTTCACGTTACCACAATTAAATGCTCAATTTTGTTAATAGGTATCTTGATTTATTAATAACTAAGTATATTGAGTGTCCAAATAGTTTCGAATACACCCCTCCCCTACCGTTCCGCAAACTTTTTAACCTTCCTAACCTAATCTAAGTTTAAAATTATGAAAAAAATATCGATAAAATTATGATTAGGTTAGGATAACTTATGCGACCTCGCGCATTATTAAAAAATAAAAATCGTTATAAAAAAAAATAAAAAAATAAAAAAAAAATTATAGTAGAACAAGTTATTAGAGTAAGAAGTTCATTCATATTTTGGTTTTTCTGCCGCGGGGCTACTTATATTATAAACATTATCCTTAGATATCCTATTTCATGCATTTTGATTAAATAATTAATTTTGGGCATGAAATTGAATTAATTGTTAATTTAAGAAATACACTTCCGATTTTGGTTTTAAATTGCTCTTTTGACGCATCATTATTTTAACTTACTTGCGTATAGTAAGATACCCGTGGGGAGACGGGTTCAGAATACTAATCTCCTCCGCTGCTGGGTAAGCGACTCGTACAAGCCGAGTGTCCCAAGCTTAAGTTGGGGATGACCCCCGTAAAGATGCCTGCATGGAACCGAAAATCGTCTCGTCTGTGTTCCACTGGGGGGATAACCCCCGTAAATATGCCTTAATGGAACCGAAAATCGTCTCGTCTGTGTTCCAGTGACCGTCGTAGTATAAGATATAGCCATCGCATTGCCTGTTAAAAGATGGCATATCGTAAGAGAAAGCAATAAAATTACCTATTGAAAGGTGGTATAGTGGAAGAGAAAACTGAAACATTACCTGTTGAAGGATACTATTAATATAAGGAAAAGTCACAACATACCAGATGAGATGTGGCATAGTATAAGAAAAAGCCACTTTACCAGCCGAGGGACGGCATGGTGTGAGTAAATGCCAATACGTCATCTATCGGGGTTAGGATAACTTATGCGACCTCGCGCATTAATAAAAAATAAAAATCGTTATAAAAAAAATAAAAAATAAAAATCGTTATAAAAAAAATAAAATCAAAAAAATTATAGTAGAACAAGTTATTAGGGTAACAAGTTCATTAATTTTTATATTTATTTCTTATTTTCTTATAGTTATTTAATATTTTGGTTTTTCTGCCGCGAGGCTACTTTTAAACATTATCCTTAGATATCCTATTTCATGGATTTTGATTAAATGAAAAATTTTGGACATGAAGTTGAATTAATTTTTAATTTAAGAAATACACTTCCGATTTTGGTTTTAAATTGCTCTTTTGACGCATCATTATTTTAACTTACTTGCGTATAGTAAGATACCCGTGGGGAGACGGGTTCAGAATACTAATCTCCTCCGCTGCTGGGTAAGCGACTCGTACAAGCCGAGTGTCCCAAGCTTAAGTTGGGGATGACCCCTGTAACGATGCCTGAATGGAACCGAAAATCGTCTCGTCTGTGTTCCACTGGGGGGATAACCCCCGTAAATATGCCTTAATGGAACCGAAAATCGTCTCGTCTGTGTTCCAGTGACCGTCTTAGTATAAGATATAGCCATCGCATTGCCTGTTAAAAGATGGCATATCGTAAGAGAAAGCAATAAAATTAAATTACCTATTGAAAGGTGGTATAGAGTAAGAGAAAACTGAAACATTACCTGTTGAAGGATACTATTAATATAAGGAAAAGTCATAACATACCAGATAAGATCTGGCATAGTGTAAGGAAAAACCATCTTACCTGCCGAAGGATGGCATGGTGTGAGCAAATGCCAATACGTCATCTTTCGAGGTTAGGATAACTTATGCGACGAATAGAAAAATAGAAATAGTAAAAAAAAAATAGTACAACATGAGTTGTTAGGGTAAGAAGTTCATAATTTTCATATTTATTTTTTATACTTATTTAATATTTTGGTTTTTTCTGTTGCAAGACTACTTATAAACATCCTCCGTAGATATGTTATTTAATGGATTTTGATTTATTGACGAATTTTTGGACATAAAGTTAAATTAATTGTTAATTTAAAAAATACACTTCCAATTTTGGTTTTACATTGCTCTTTTGACCCATTGGATATTCATTATTTTACCTTTCTCGAGTATAGTAAGATACCCGTGGGGAGACGGGTTCAGAATACTAATAGCCTCCGCTGCTGGGTAAGCGACTCGTACAAACCGAGTGTCCCAAGCTTAATTTGGGGTTATACCCGTAAATATGCCTTATTGGAACCGAAAATCGTCTCGTCTGTGTTCCACTGAACGTCATAGTATAAGAGATAAAATAAAAATATTAAAATAAAAAAATATAAAAATAAAAAAAAAATGTAGAAAATAAGTTGATAAGGTAAGAAGTTCATTAGTTTTTTTATTTATTTTTTATTCTTATTTGATATTTTGTTTTATTCTGCCGCGAGGCTACTCACAAAGATTCTCCTTAGATATCTTATTTCATGGATTTTGATTTATAAAAGAATTTTGGACACGAAGTTGTATTGTTTGTTAATTTAAGAAAAACACTTCCGATTTTGGTTTTACATTGCACTTTTGACGCATGGATATTCATTTTTTTAACTTTCTTGAGTATAGTAAGATACTCGTGGGGAGACGGGTTCAGAATACTAATCTCCGCTGCTGGGTAAGCGACTAGTACAAGCCGTGTGTACCAAGCTTAAGTTGGGATGACACCCGTAAATATGCCTGAATGGAACCGAAAATCGTCTCGTCTGTGTTCCACTGTTGGGGATGACATCCGTAAACATGCCTTAATGGAACCGAAAATCGTCTCGTCTGTGTTCCACTAAACGTCATTGTATAAGAGGTAGCCACCGCATTACCCGTTAAAAGGTGGCAGTAAGAGAAAACTAAAACATTACCTGTTGAAGGATAGCATTAATATAAGGAAAAGTCACAACATACCAGATGAGATGTAGCATAGTGTAAGAAAAAGCCACTACCTGCCGAGGGATGGCATGGTGTGAGCAAATGCCAATACGTCATCTATCGAGGTTAGGATAACTTACGCGACCTCGCGCATTAATAAAAAATAAAAATCGTACAAAAAATATATATGAAAATTTAGAAAATTAAATAAATATAGTAGAAAATAAGTTGATAGGGTAAGAAGTTCATTAATTTTCATATTTATTTTTTATACTTATTTAATATTTTGGTTTTTTTCTGCCGCGAGGCTACTTATAAAGATTCTCCTTAGATATCTTATTTCATTTATTTTGATTTATTAAAGAATTTTGGACATGAAGTTGAATTAATTGTTAATTTAAGAAATACACTGCCGATTTTGGTTTTAAATTGCACTTCTGACGCATGGATATTATTTTAACATTCTTGAGTTTAGTAAGATATTATTTTAACATTCTTGAGTTTAGTAAGATAACCGTGGGGAGACGGGTTCAGAATACTAATCTCCTCCGCTGCTGGGTAAGCGACTCGTATAAACCGAGTGTTCCAAGCTTAAGTTGGAGATGACACCCGTAAATATGCCTTAATGGAACCGAAAATCGTCTCGTCTGTGTTCCACTGACTGTCATAGTATAAGAGATAGCCATCGCATTACCTGTTAAAATATAGCATATCGTAAGAGAAAACAATATAATTACCTATTGAAAGGTGGCATAGTGTAACAGAAAACTGAAACATTGCCTGTTGAAATATAGTATTAATATAACGAAAACTCGCAACATACAATACATAACATAGATGAGATCTGTAATAGTGTAAGAAAAAGCCACTTTACCTGCCGTGGGATGGCATGGTGTGAGCAAATGCCAATACGTCATCTATCGGGGTAAGAATAACTTATGCGACCTCGCGCATTAATAAAAAATAAAAATCGTAAAAAAATATAAAAAAAATTTAGAAAATTAAAAAAAAAAAATAGAAAATAAGTTGCTAGGTTAGGTTAGTGTAAGAAAAAGCCACTTTACCTGCCGAGGGATGGCATGGTGTGAGCAAATGCCAATACGTCATCTAACGAGGTTAGGATAAATTATGCGACCTCGCGCATTAATAAAAAATAAAAATCGAAAAAAAAATATATATAAAACACCGGCACACAAAAAAAAAATGTGTGTACACCGGGCGCCACCTATCTACGAGCATGTTTTTCAACCCGCTGAATACAAATTTCAAGTCAGTTTAGGCCGTCAGCCTTCAATTTCGAGTAAAGTGCAAAAAACCCCAAAAAATAAAACCCCATAAAGGAAAAGGTGGAAGAAGAGGTATCCACGTCGTAGATCATTTGAGAATGAAACAGTACAATACCCTCGAAAAACCGTTAAAAATCCATTTTGTGTACATTCCTCGATCTTAATCTTTTATTTTAGAAATAAAAAATACAAGAAATTTATTTAATTAAAAGATTTTTTTCCATTTTTTCAAAAGCAATTTTCTGCTATTTTATAGGTTTTTTGCAGTTTTATGAATGTTTGAGGGGACTATGGGCCAAATTTATCGCAGAATCAGATCAAGCAGATTAATTACATAAAAATCTTCGTCAATCCGGTCCACAAATTTTTTTGTACCAAGATAATCCCAAATTTTCACGATTTTTGCAATTTTTAAAGATGTTTTAGAATTTAAAAAGTTTATGATTAAAGTACGATCGAAGTTTGTTTAACAAATCAAAATACATGTAAATTATGCTTGCCTTAGATCACAAAATTTTTTTTCTTGCAAAAACATCGATTTTTTCACTGGTTTTTAGGGTTTTTTGCAATTTACTCGAAGTTGAAGGCTAGACGGCCTAAACTGACTTGAAATTCGTATTCAGCGGATTGAAAATATGCCCGGTAGATAGGTGGCGCCCGGTGTACAGAGATTTTTTTTGGGGTGCCGGTGAAATAAGCAAAATAAAAAAAAATTGTAGAACAAGTTATTAGGGTAAGAAGTTCATAAATTTTTATATTTATACTTATTTAATATTTTGGTTTTTCTGCCGCGAGGCTACTTTTAAACATTATCCTTAGATATCCTATTTCATGGATTTTGATTAAATGAAGAATTTTGGACATGAAGTTGAATTGTTAATTTAAGTAAAACACTTCCGATTTTTGTTTTAAATTGCTCTTTTGACGCATCATTATTTTAACTTTCTTGAGTATAGTAAGATACTCGTGGGGAGACAGGTTCAGAATACTGATCTCCTCCGCTGTTGGGTAAGCGACTCGTACAAGCCGAGTGTCCCAAGCTTAAGTTGGGTATGACACCTGTAAATATGCCTTAATGGAACCGAAAATCGTCTCGTCTGTGTTCCACTGAACGATATAGTATAAGAGATAGCCACCGTATTACTTGTTGAAGGATAGCATTATTATAAGGAAAAGTCACAACGTACCAGATGAGATATGGCATAGTGTAAGAAAAAGCCACTTTACTTGCCGAGGGATGGCATGGTGTGAGCAAATGCCAATACGTCATCTAACGAGGTTAGGATAACTAATGCGACCTCGCGCATTAATAAAAATAAAAAATCGCAAAAAAAAATATTAAAAAATTTAGAAAAATAAAAAAATAGTAGAAAATAAGTTGTTAGGGTAAGAAGTTCATTAATTTTTTTATTTATTTTTATATTTCGTCTTTTTCTGCCGCGAGGCTACCCATAAAGATTCTCCTTAGATATCTTATTTCATGGATTTTGATTAAATGAAGAATTTTGGACATAAAGTTGAATTAATTGTTAATTTAAGAAAGACACTTCCGATTTTGGTTTTACATTGCACTTTTGGCGCATGGATATTCATTATTTTAACTTTCTTGAGTATAGTAAGATACCCGTGGGGAGACGGGTTCAGAATACTAATCTCCTCCGCTGCTGGGTAAGCGACTCGTACAAGACGAGTGTCCCAACCTTAAGTTGTGGATGATCCCCGTAATGCCTTATTGGAACCGTAAATCATCTCGTCTGTGTTCCACTAAATGGCGTATAAGACGTGCCACAGTATTACCTGTTGAAAGGTGGCATAGTGTAAGAGAAAGCCACTTTACCTGCTGAGGATGGCATGGTATGAGCAAATGCCAATACGTCATCTATCGAGGTTAGGTTAACTTACGCGACCTCGCGCATTGTTAAAAAATAAAAATCGTTACAAAAATTATAGTAGAACAAGTTATTAGGGTAACAAGTTCATTAATTTTTATATTTATTTCTTATTTTCTTATACTTATTTAATACTTTGGTTTCTCTGCCGCGAGGCTACTTGTAAACATTATCCTTAGATATCCTATTTCATGGATTTTGATTAAATGAAGAATTTTGGACATGAAGTTGAATTGTTAATTTAAGTAAAACACTACCGGTTTTGGTTTTACATTGCACTTTTGGCGCATGGATATTCATTATTTTAACTTTCTTGAGTATATATAGTAAGATACCCGTGGGGAGACGGGTTCAGAATACTAATCTCCTCCGCTGCTGGGTAAGCGACTCGTACAAGCCGAGTGTCCCAAGCTTAAGTTGGGGATGACACCTGTAAATATGCCTTAATGGAACCGAAAATCGTCTCGTCTGTGTTCCACTGAACGTTATAGTATAAGAGATAGCCACCGTATTACCTGTTGAAGGATAGCATTAATATAAGGAAAAGTCACAACGTACCAGATGAGATGTGGCACAGTGTAATATAAAGCCACTTTACTTGCCGAGGGATGGCATGGTGTGAGCAAATGCCAATACGTCATCTAACGAGGTTAGGATAACTAATGCGACCTCGCGCATTTATAAAAATAAAAATCGCAAATAAAAATATAAAAAAATTTAGAAAAATAAAAAAAATAGTAGAAAATAAGTTGTTAGGGTAAGAAGTTCATTAATTTTTTTATTTACTTTTTATATTTCGTCTTTTTCTGCCGCGAGGCTACCCATAAAGATTCTCCTTAGATATCTTATTTCATGGATTTTGATTAAATGAAGAATTTTGGGCATAAAGTAGAATTAATTGTTAATTTAAGAAATACACTTCCGATTTTGGTTTTAAATTGCTCTTTTGACGCATCATTATTTTAACTTACTTGCGTATAGTAAGATACCCGTGGGGAGACGGGTTCAGAATACTAATCTCCTCCGCTGCTGGGTAAGCGACTCGTACAAGCCGAGTGTCCCAAGCTTAAGTTGTGGATGATCCCTGTAACGATGCCTGAATGGAACCGAAAATCGTCTCGTCTGTGTTCCACTAAATGGCGTATAATAGATGCCACAGTATTACCTGTTGAAAGGTGGCATAGTGTAAGAGATAGCCATAAATTTACCTGTTGAGGAGACTATTAACAACTCGCTCACCTCCAAATGGCCGCAAAGTACGGCGTACGCTAAAATATGTGCGTAGACTTTCTTAAGGTTTAGAATCGTATTTTTGTTACTTGGTGATAAAAATACTAAAACATCATTGGTGCGAAATAAAATATGTATGTATAAAAAGTTCAATTCATGACTACTCGCGCTTGCTATTTTGACAAATAGTAAGCGCATCTCATGAATGGAACTTTCTATAATACTGTATTGTATTCTTTGATTTTATTTTTGTTTGATATTTGAAAAAAATCGCATCTTTTATTTTACCGACTAAAATAAGGGGAAGGTTCTCAATTCGATTGTATATTTTTTTTAAACTCAGGTACAAGTCTGTTTATGAACTGATTTACAATATATTCTTATTGATTTCATTTGAATTGGAACTTGGACTTTAAAGACACCTCAAAAAATACCTCAAAATTAAATCGAAAAAATATACTATTGTAATTGAGATATTGGTTGGTTTACAATTCAGTTAAAGTCGGTTGTTATTTTTAAACAGTTGTCTTAAATTACGTAAATTTTTTATATTACGATGAGTCGTGTTTATACAGCATTATTATACCTTCTTATATATTTACATACATTTCCTACTTGATATTCAAAACCAGTAATTAGTTGATGATACGCACAATATCTCTATAATCTATTTTTATATCATTCATTTTAATTTGTGTGTATCCATCACTATTTCTAGTTTTATTACTTATATACTTTTTATTTGTGGAGTTCATTTGACACGTTTGTATGACGTTTTGTAAGATCTCTAGCTTTCTTTAGACTGAAACTGAATTTTGATTACATTGTGCAAATATGTCAAAGAACTAGAAAAAGGAATATTCATAAAGTCTATTAAAACACGTTATAGGTTGAATTTGCTGAGCATAGCAACAGTAAGAACATCAAAATGTGTTCATCCTATAGCATGCATTTGATAAACTTTTATGAATGGCAGGGTAAAGTTAGGATAAAATTAGATTTGGCATCGCTGCAGATATTGTTTTAAAAACGTAGAGTTTATTTGCAAAGCTGCATAGTACGATGATGAATTTTGAATTAAATATCAGCGTTGCAGTTAGCTATTTAAGATTATTAAGATATTTTGTATACTCTGTACTTCGAAACAGGTACTTGACGAAATAGAAAACAAATCTTTATTTTTCAATCCACTTCACCTAAAATAATTATCGTATATCGATATAATAAGTTTTTTATATAATTAGAATTATTTTAAACACAGCTTTGTTATTGTTTAGTTAAGCTTCGAATTAATGTTATGTTTATATTTTATTAAAAATTAGCTTAAATTGGATTGTTTTATTTGTAACCTACGAATCCCTAATTTTATCAAAATATTTTCAAAGTTCTTATGTTAAAAAAATAATAAACTACTCATAGCTACTACTCTAGTAAGTACTCTAAATTTAGAAACTTAAATTATACATATCAAAAAAATATATATTTATCTACCTTGAATATAAAGTAGCATTACGTAGTCGATTTTAATTTGGAAAAGGGAACTTTGTCTTTGTTTTATCATGTAATAATGACAAGATGAGTGTTCTTAACATCGCCATTTTGTTTTCTTGTTTGATGGAAATCTACAATATTGCCGTCTTCCTTTTTTTATTTCTCCTTTTATATTCAAGAATTACAAATTACAGCGCGAACAGGCATTCTGTATGATCTGCTTTTTCAGAAACTACATTGAATTCGTATATTTGAGAGATGTTTATTCTATCCGTGGTAAAAAAGTTTACCAATAAAGATACTTAATAAGTCAACTTCCCAAGAATTCTACAAATATATTTATATATAGTAGAAGAACCCGGAACTAGCAGGACAGTAACATTCACTATATAATGAATACCCGGAGCAACTGCAGTATATTATATATTCATTTAGTCACAGCCTGAAGTATCACCTTGGAGCAACGGCAGCTTTTTTTTACACATTTAAATATTTAGCAACAGCAGATCTCACATTTTCATCCTAATATCGAAGTTTTATCATAATATTTAATGTCAATGTGTTTAAAATATTTGGATATGTACACAATATACTTACATAAATATTCATGAAAATTATTGAAAACCTTTTATCACAAATATTTCTGATTAATTTATTGCACAAAGTAACTCTTTGTATATTTCTTTATATTCTGTAATATCTTTTATGGAAATCAATTTATGATTCTCATTGCAATTATATAAATCAACCTATTACGATTTGAATACCACTGATGCTGATGGATCAGCAGATTAAAAAGATCAACATGTTTTAGTTCGTTGTCCATACTGGATATCATAATTAATTTCATAAATTCGTTAAAAATTTCATCACGGATTTCACGTTTGTTATTATTTTTGTTTATTTGTTATATTGTACATGTAATTTGTTCCTAATAAAATTATTATTATTATGTATGTCTTTTCCAATCACGGGTCAACAGTTACCCGGACCTTTGGAAGGCGTGCGCGGAGCCGTAGCCAACACGTAGAGGCCCTTTAGACAATTTAATTTAATATGAGAAGTGACACAAACCGGCGATTATCCCTGTATGCACTATGAGAATGCACCCAAGGACAATCCCCGGCTTGTGTAGAACTATGACAATATATGGAAACTAATAATGCTGCTCGGATTGGGGTGATAGTGGACTCGGTAACTAGTGCTATGGATGACCTATGGCGTCTACCCGACAACGTTTTTAGATATTGAAAAATGGGTAGACGGAGACTGGCCAACTCATCAATGGGCCCCTTGAAATGTCGCTTATACGTTGCAACTAGGGGGCAACATTTGTTGAGCGGCTTAAGGGTAGGGATGTGCACCCGGTATTCTACACGATCATTGGTCCCTCCCGAAGGGGGAACCTCACGTGCCACTAACCACTTACGTGACACATATACCCTTAGAACATTTATTATTATTATAAAATCATTACCCTTTATTTTTTATAAGATAAATTTAAATAAGATGTCAGATGCATCATAATTAATTAATTCAGTTAGTAACGCCATCTGTAATTTATTTGCCGAATTTTTTACTCAACACTTGTTGTGAACAATGTTTGTACTTTTAGCGACATCTACCGGTCATTTCGTGTTTAAACCTTTAAAGTCTAGATGGCGCTGTTTAAGTAATATTTTTTTGTATTGTCATAATTACAATCAATGTTTTTAACCCTCCAAAAGAAACATTTTACTAGCTTTGTTGGGTTAGAAAAGCGGTATTTTGTAATTGGTACGTAATATATTGTATTTACAGTAACTACCGTTTTTCTTGGGATCTAGGAACTTTAATATATTTCATATTGGTCGTCTAACTTTGGTTTAAGAACTCGTACAGAAAATATAAATAAGTTCATTATTTATAATTTCTTTTTTAATTATCACTCTTTCTTGATTGGAATCATTTCATATAAAATCGTCTATGGGAACTTCTCGTTTGTGGAACCCGGCCCAAAAACTAAAATTTACGCAAATTTAATTTTTACAGTGCACGTTATCGCCTTTTAGCATTCAAACATGATAAATTTTTTTATCATTTTTATACTTTTTAAATTTTTGCTCTAATTTTCCTCTTTTCAAGACTTTTCTAGTGTAAGTTATAGTGTAAATATAAAAAAATATTTGTTTGCTCGGAATACTATAAGTGTCTTTTTCTTATTTTTTGTAAACTTTAACCACTCGTAACTCTCTTGACTGTATAGCGGAAACAGCTTATGTTACTCAGAAAGTAAGTTTACAAATCGTAGAGCAAATACAGCCACAAGTCGACCCGAGCTATCTGCTTATAAACAAAAACTGTGCTTGAAGTTTTGATATTTTATAAACTCGTATTATTCAGGTTGTTAATCGAACGTGTTGACTGCGAAATAAGAAAATGAAATTCGCAGAATCTTTACTTCCTATAACATCAAATGGCTGTATCACTCGTGTTCGTATTTTCATATTCTGTGTGTTATTAATTGCACAATTAAATTAACGTTAATTTTACTGGAATTGGTATACGATTTTTCAATTTTTTCACTGACTTTATCTTTCCTTCAAGATACTAGGTAAACTATAATCCGACAAATTTTCAAATGGGAGGAAATGATTGAAAAAAAAAACTTTTTTTCTACATGTTTGGGAGGTTGCCACTGCTCGCCCCACCCACGGAATCGCAGCTGACGGTCACGAGTAATCATAATATATATTCCTTATGCAGTATACGAATTTTGACCCGAGAGGAAATGATTGACCGAATTTGAATCTGGCCCCCGTACCACTTCTCTTTACAATAACAAACACAAGAAAAAAAGTTAGGGAAATAGGATTCATTTTATATACCTAGACGAAGATGATGAGTTAATAAAACACGTATTACTAGACCACATTTTATTTTACATAGATTTATAAAATAACAGCGTGTTCTGAGTAGGTTAACACAAATTTTTGGCAATCACTTATATCTAAAATCACACGCCGTTTGACTAGAGAAGTTTAGGCATTGGAAAACATTTATTTTTTAAGCAATTATCTATTTCTTCAAGAAAACATTTGTATACTTATATAAAATTGAAGATGTTTGCAAAAATGTTTCAATAACAGTAAACTAGTAGCATCTAAAAGCTTGTTTTTCTTTAATACTTAAATGATTGGGCTAATCGATGATTTGCGTAGATTGATATATATATTGAACTATGTACCTCTAAACGTTTAAGTGGAAAGACGTGTGTGATTCTCCATACAAATCTATTCCCTTATATTCTTCCTGTTCCTGGTATTTCATATTTAACATAATTTTTTATTCAATGAAATAAATGAAATATAATAGCAAAAAGGCTCTATTTTTACTGTTGTATCCTGAGCACTGTCTTGGAAATTTAGATTTTTTTTAGCCTAGCCACACTCTCTTAAAGTATCAATCCCAAAACTAATCGGTTCAGCTTTTGGTGACGAAACAGAAAAATACGAAACATCGAGGTTTAGTTGTCCTTATCGTCCCTACTCTATAGGAGAAATAGATTTTTTGATTAAATCGATTTCTCAAATTCCTCACATCGTCTTTCCTCTTAAGTAACATTGTTGGTACATTTTGTGTGAAAAGCTATAATAAAAACGGTAATAAAATTAATTATATTATTGGAGCGTCAAAAACTGCTTGATAACTGACATACATTTTTACCTAATTGTAGACTATTTATAGTTGTAATCGGCGAGGGCGAAAACTCGTTTTAAACTAAATGATGGAATCATTACTGACCTTAATTTTGACTTTCGGACTGCTTGCTGTTTGGTCTGTTCAGGTTTCGGTCTGCGTAATTCTTATGTGATAACACTGGTTCTTGAATTTATTGAGAAGGCGTGAGCAACCGCTTGTCTTTCGAATGATAGATGCGCTCTGGCGTTGCAGTCAGCGAATGCAGTTGGTTGAGGCAAGTGGAAGTCAAACGTTCACAAATTAAAATTTAAACAACTTAGCAACAAATGAACCAGGAATCACGATTTGTGCTAGCATAATTTTATAAATAATAATGTCTAAAGTAGGCAAACACCAGAATTGATTATTTATGAACAATCCACATTTATGACATTTAATTTTGCCAAATTAAACGACTACTACTTTTCCTAAATTTACATCATATGCATTAGATAAGTACTACAGGTAACACGTTAACAATAATCACAAATATATTTTTTTGTTATTTACAATAATTATACACAAGTTTTTATACTTAGTCCACTCTTCAAAAATACGCTAATTTTCACGGTCGAGAAAAAAGGATCATTTCATTATTATTCTAACAACAATGGATAGCCTAATTTTAGACTTTTTAATAAAAAGAGTGAATATCCCCGTAATATGAAAAACACCAATATACAACAATTAATAGTATAATATAATACCTAGAAATGACATTATTAAGTTTTATCGGATTTCGAATTATTCTTAATATTAACAAACCTACTTACACTGACGCACTTCTATATACAAGTTTTATATAATTTAATCAATACAATTATTTAGCTTCATACTTTAAAAATTACATTTTTTACAATTAACACTCTGATCTACTAAACATTGCAATAAGTGAAGATCAGTTGTTAGCCCACAAAGAAGACTTATTCTAAAAATGACTATATTTTAAATAATTTACATTAAAATTTCGACACATGGAACTGTAACTGGGATTATTGGTATTAGCCTTTCTTTGTATTTTTTTTTCTTATAAATCCATATATATATAGACAACTACAATCATTATATGTTTGTTTTATGAAACAACGTTTAAAGAGTCGAATAATAATTGTAGCGTAGCAAATTAGAGATGCTTGCATTTGTCAAAGTGTCTGTATGACTAGTTTCAGTGGTCGTACATCTAGAAAAGTCTCTTGGGTAGATGCGTTGCCGCGCGTCCTTGGGTAGGACAGCGCGGTCGGCAGTAAATCAATGATCTGTACTAAAATAAGAGTTTTGCATAAGGTACAGCTTGTCGATTGGGTTTACTACCGCTCCCGTGCCTAGATTAAGGGGTTCATGGGACACATGCGAGTTAAGTTGGTGAGGATGGTGCGGCACTTCCAGATTCTGCAAGCTCATAGTATCGGAAGCACCTTCATCTAGCTGATCAAAGTTGCTGCCGTCAAGTGATATGTCGGAACTGCAAAAACTGTCCCCAGAATGTGCTGGATAATCTAAAAATGTATGACACGTAAGTCCAACATTTAATACTTCTACATAAAAGATTTATTTTCAATGATAATTTATTAGAATACATACCATCTGGAGAATAAGGAAGATTGGGGTTCAGAGGCTGACTGGAAGCCGAATAAGTCGCGTCCAGCCCCAAATAATTTCCATGGTCACTGGAAGGTGACTCTTGTTTAATACATTTCTCATCCTTATCTTTATCTTTGTCTGTGCCTTTATCGCCTTCCTGTTTAGCTTTTCGTTGGATCTTTTTCATTTTAGCTCTTTGATTTTGAAACCACACTTGAACTACTCGGACGCTTAAGCCGGTATCTTTGGCGAGTGCTTCTCTTACTTTGCGACAAGGTTTGGGACTGACTTCAAAAGACGCTTTGAATTGTCTTCGTTGAGCTGATGTTAAAATTGTTCGTGGACGTTTTGGACCGCGTCTTCCATCACGTGGTCGCTCAGAGTCATCTATAATCATATCATCTTCTGCATGTTGCATCAAGTACATTTCTTTTTCAAAATCCTGCCTGCAAAATATTTGTCCAGCTCTAATTACGTATTGCTCGCCTTTCTGGAGCGGCTGGCAGCACATAACGCAAACAAAGCACTGAATGTGAAAGACATATTGCTGTGCACGCATGACCATCTCCTGCGGCAGTAGCCTGTCGCCGCAACGAGTGCACTTAACGCCAAATAATCTGTGACAAACAAAAATAATGATGCATAAATATAATAAACGCACAGCATTTCGCTCAGCAGTTCGCTAGCACGCTAGCTTAATTCGCATTGTGATTTTAAATTAAATATATGTTTATATTGATTTGAGACCTTAATTTGAATTTACATATTAATAAAATGACTTTCTTGGGATATATACCTATCATAGTCAGGTTTGCAGTAGAGTTTTGCGTTTCTGGTGTAGCAGGTGTGGGCAAGCGGACAGCCGCAAACGCAGCAGCTCAGGCAATGCTCGTGCCAGGATAGCTCGCCCACACGCATCAGGTACCGGTCTTGGATCTTCAGACCACATCCCTCGCAGATCTCTACGATCTTCTCCCGCTTGATGCTTGCATTCAACTCTGCGTGAAACAAATCTATCATTAGTAGCATGTGGTAGGTCGACACTAAGACAAACTATAATAAGTATTAAGATAGTAAATAGATTATTATTGATATAACATAAACAACATATCAATTCGCATTTGCAGAATATTTACCTATTTTATCAAAGAATCAGATTTCAAAATGTAAAATTTCCATTGTACTGTAAATGCGAACTCGTAATGGATGGATAATAAAATAACGTTCATGAAAATTGGTTAGCGCAGTCCGCGTCCCTACGCTGGTTACCTATATATTTCATATCTACGTATATCTACAGCTACAGATACGTTAAGTCTAAATGGCTTTGTGAAAGTATCAGCCGTCTCAACATGCTCCTTAGACATGGGGAGGGGACCCGCCCCTGTAGGAGGGGCGTCCCGGGTCACCAGGGTCGCGGGATCAACCCGAGAACAAAATGTCTGCGTAAAACTGGCGCTCTAACGGTTAATCGATGTGAGCCTCACATTTCACCAAAATGTTTTTTAAGTTCAACGTTAGAATTCCATCTTTTTTAAAAGTCGTTTTGAATGAACATTTTTTGATGCATTTGCGCTGTTTCACACGCCACAAGTCTTTTATTGATGACAATTATATTTGTGGTTAAAGATTATTTATCTCCTTTAGTCTATTAGAGTTTTCTTTCCTAACATCGTTAACAGAATATCGTCATTTTTGGTAGCAAACACGGAAACATCTAAACTTTACAAAAATTCTACCAAGTAGGTACATGTGCGAAACTCGCGAACTGAGTGTTAAGTGGGACAAACTTTACTTTGCCGTCGGGTAAAGTTGTCTCTATACATCAACATGAGTCGCAATTAATTTATTAACTGTAATAATATATTTTATGTAATTTTATGGTTTTTGGATTATTTCCTTAAGAGCTTGCTTTATATTAATATTTTTGATTCCTACGCAAGCATTAATAAGGACAATATACTTGATTGTATCTTTTGATTACATTCATTTAGAAGATTGATTTTTTAAAAGGTTATTGATTTATATATTTGATATTAAATTCAATTTGATGACCTTCACTCATTTACCAAATAATAGGCCAAAATATATTTAACAAATTTCCATTTTTTAGATTTTTCTCTTTGCATACTTGTGCTATCCTATTTATATACCTAGCTTCAAGGTAAATTTTATGAAGCCTAAAAATTGCCTTGAAAAAAAAATTACAGATAAAGAGTACAGCAATATGCTTTAAATTACAGAGCTGAAACGGAACTTTGGTAAAAGTATTTGTTTACGAATGCAGCAATTTTAATTGAACATTCTAAATCCAGTCTATAAAAATATGGACGTGGTATGTTCGTACAGATATTACAAAAAAGTGTCCGAGGCACACTCACATATATTCTCTTTTATAATTTGTTAAAGTTGCAAATTTTGTAATGCTTCCAAAAATATTGCGTATCCCTCAAGAAGAAAATCGTGAAGTGACTAAAGCTGAATTCTTTTAGGTTTTGATTGTGTAATATATAGAAGATATTTAAGAAAGTGTAATGTGAGAGTTCTTTATAACCAAGTCAAAACTATAATATCTATCAGTTTGTATATTACTGTACAAAAGTGGATAGGGTTTTAACTGTTTTTTTTTCGTGTATTTAACTATATTCAACTGTTGCTTTTTATAGTGCAACAACTTTTAAACGATTTTGTTAACTATGTACTTATTTAACGATATTTATAACCTCGGTTGATGGTTTTTACTATTTTACAGTCTTATCCTACATTTTACAACCTATTTCTTAAATGTATTATCTTATAGCTACTATTTACATTTTGGTTTTTCTACTTTTTAAAATTTTTACCTTATTAGCTTTTTTTTTTTGAAATATACTTATTTCTTAAACATAATCTTACTATTATTACATGTATTAACAGTTTGCATAGCTCCCTTTGCAAATGTCAGAAAATCGTTTCTGTAATTAGTACTGTTTATTAAAAGTTTTAAATTGTCATCTGTTACTGTTACCTTGTTTTTAATCTAGGGTTTTAACAGTTGTATTGTTGCAGGTCGAAATTAAAATGTAGGCTTTGTTTACTTTGAAAATTCAACATTATCATACGCCTAGATAAATAAGTACATATATGTATAAAGTTCAATCGGATACCAAGCAAATTCAATAAATACTTCTACTGACAACAGATAACAACTTGTAACGCTTGTTGAGTTGTTGCTCAAAGTTACTAGTTGTGGTATTTTATGTAAGATACATATACATGTATGTAATCATAGCTTAGTCCTATTATGTCTGGATGTTTGTTACTCAATCATAGAAAAATGGCTGTCATCATCATCACGACCCGTCAATGGCCCACTGCTGAGCCGAGTCTCCTCCTCAGAATGAGGAGGGTATTAGGCCATAGTCCACCACGCTGGCCCAATGCGGGTTGGCAGACTTCACACACCTTTGAGAACTTTTAGGGAACTCTCAGGAGTGCAGGTTTCCTCACGATGTTTTCCTTCACCGTTAAAGCAAGTGATATTTAATTGCTTAAAACACACATAACTCAGATTCAGAGGTGTGTCCCCAGGATCGAACTTCGGACCTCCCGAGTAAGTCTTGAAAAACAAGACGGTTTGGCATGTAAGTGAGTGTCTTTCGATTTAAGAAGGAAGATTGTAAGAAGGAAGTCGCGAACAGGTACTAGTATGTTATTTAAATACATTTTATTACTCGTAAAGTTTCCATCAATTTGCTAGCTGATGCAATTTACCCAACTTATAACTGTCACTCATTCCTAAGTCCCAATACATATGAGGCGTTATCCAAGCGTTTGTCAAAAAATATTTTGTTTCTGTTAATAATATGCGAACTTCAATATTTAGGATATGATAATGATAACAGTGGACAAGAAATTGATACCATTTTTACATCACTAACAAAAAAGTTTCAGGTATGTTATGACTTATATCCACCTTTGCTTACATTGTAAAATGGTAAATAAAAAATATCAGTGGCATGAATAAATACTTAAAATGATTATAGTTACAGTATGATGTATCTGTTGTTCGGATGAAGCCTTTTTTCGGGATAAAAGTAAACCTAATTCGTAAGGACCAAAATCGGTCCAGCAGTTCTAAAGTTATAAATGGTGTAATTAACCCGATTTTGTTTTATATATTATATAGATTTATGTGGTCCCGTTTACTTAATGAATAGAACAGAAAATAAAATTGTTTGATTTTTCAATTTGCAAGTCTAGTGTTGGAAACACATAAATAGTCAATTTTCAAAAAGGATGCTTACAAAATATTAAAGTTAAAGCAGACGCGAAGAATAAATCGATAGCGTGTAAAAGCTCTGACGGCTCTCATGGTGCAACAGAATCAATATGAATAATTGTCAAATAGAATTCCAACACCATATCTCACATTTCAGAGCTTTGAATATATATATTTTTATACTTTTTTTTTTACTGTTTATTTTTTTTACACCATCAGAAAGTAAAGATTTTAACGAACAAATACACAACCGACTTTAATTTTACGATTAAAATTGGGATGCTTTTTCGATATAAAGTCAAAATATGGTTAAAAAAATAATATTTTAAATCAAAAAAATTACAGTGCCTTTGGGACATAAAAAGGTAATTTTTCACCAAATTTCGTTTTTGTAGAAGACAAAAATAAAAAATCAAAAACTTGGTTATTTGAATTTTTTACATAAATTTTGAGGTTATGTGAAAAAGGTGTAAATTCAAAAGTTGTAGATCTTATTATTACCTACAACTTTGTCATAAAACTTTTTTCAGTAGGACTTGTAATTTTGCCCTACACCACCCCCTTTTCCATGCCCGACCTCAGATCGCCTGTAGATTATTTTTACTTTTATTTTTGTTATATTCTCTTCCTTTTCCAATGGGTTTCCTACTGTAATTCTACTATAATTTTATTTTACTTTAAACGACTGAACTAAATTGGACAATTCTTTCTTTGTTGTGTTCGCTATTGTCAGAGCATATGTTCAAGAGAAAATTTAAAAATCGTACTCTCTCTGTGGTCGCTCCCTCATGGCTGAGGATCGTGGTCATCTACGGATGTGGATGGTATACACCTAGTTTGGATAATCTGCTTCCACCGGTGCCTGTTCATCGCGTCTCTGGCGACCGAGCAAAACTTAATTGAAGATGGGCCTCTCACTTGATCACTCCATCTGGTTGGGGACCGTCCCCGAGCTCGTTTTCCCTCCGTGTTTCCCACAACGATCAGTTTTTCAAGGCTCTCATCACCCCTTCTCATTATGTGGCCAAAGTATGATAATATACGCTGTAGACAGTAGGTGTAGCTGCGAGAGGATCGATGAATTAGTGCGCTTGGCGGTCCAGGGTATCCTCAACATGCGCCTCCAGCACCACATCTCGAATGCATCAATCCTCTACCTAAAAATCGTATAGACAAGATTTCCGCTACTAAAAATCGTACAGACAAGTTTTAAAGCTCTGGTGAGTAAGAGAGTGACTTGAACGAGTAGGTAGGCAATAGTTATGTAGGTAGGCGAATAACAGTGTATGTAAGGATGAGTGACTAACAGTTGAAAAGATTTAAATATAATGTTTTGCTTTAAAATCTGTATATAGAATTTTTTTTTTTTATGTAACTAGGTCGGCAAACAAGCGTACGGCTCACCTGATGGTAAGCGATTACCGTAGCTTATAGACGTCTGCAACACCAGAAGCATCGCAAGCGCGTTGCCGACCCTATCCCCAATTCCCCCCAGGAGCTCTGGCCACCTTACTCACCAACAGGAACACAACACTGCTTTAGAGTAGTGTTATTTAGCTGTGATCTTCTGTAAGGTCGAGGTACTACCCCAGTCGGGCTGCTCCATATTTGAGCAGGAAGTTTCCTACTGTGCCCTACCTCAGTTTAATTTAGTTAAACTGAGGTAGGGCACAGTTACACAGCTTAGTTAGTTTAAATAAATAAATGTGACTGTCAAACACCAATGGGAAACAAAACAATCACTTTATTTTTTTACTGTCTGTAAGTTTGTACGTACATTATGCAAAAAACACCAATAAAGTGAATACGGTTATCATAGTTGTATTGCTGCAGGCTAATTAAACTAATTTAAACCAGATGTCAG
This sequence comes from Limenitis camilla, assembly GCA_905147385.1. Lineage (NCBI taxonomy): Eukaryota > Metazoa > Arthropoda > Insecta > Lepidoptera > Nymphalidae > Limenitis > Limenitis camilla. Next base: position 2,738,022 of record LR990224.1, read on the forward strand.
GAAAATGTTATTATCATTAACAAATATTTTAGCTAGCCAAAGCTAGAGCGGGTCGACTAGATAATCATAAAACTTTCTAACCACATATATAAGTCGCAACATTTTTTCTGTCTCTAATCCTTAAGCAATTTTTGCTTAAATCTATAAATAAAATATGAGAGCAATCCATAAGAATGTTGTATCATAAAAAAATAAGTTTTCAATTCGATTCATAAACGCCGTAGTTTTGAGCAATGAAACATTTAAAAAATACAAACGAATTGCTAACCTCCTTTTTTTTTGATTTTTTGAAGTTGAATGAAAAAATTAATTGCAGCTTTATAGACATAACTTCCAAAGGACTGCATCAAATCGTCCAATTCTTGTTAGTGTTTATAAAGTAGTAGTAGCGGGTAGTTCATTTTATATTATTTTAAGTATACCGACGTGAAGACAATATATAACCTTTAGTACGATAGATCTCTCTGGTGTTTTCGTGCAGTGAACATGGAAGTTAGTGTTATAGTGTCGTGATTAAGTTTACCCTTCTCGAGGTCCACGTGAGGTTACTTGATTATCTATTGTCGTTAGTTAGGTCGAGTGGTGGAGGTGAGAGTTAATATTTTATGAAAGAGCTCCTGGGTCTCAAGCCCCAGGCACCTCAGTCTAAATTCTATGTGAACACGTATTGCTGTACAGTAATGGGTATCATATCTCACATATACATGATAGTGAGTGACATACTATGCATTATAGAATAGAAATTTAACGGAAAATAGAGAAATTAAACAAATTCATAGTTATGGGTGGGACATTTTGAATGAGTAAATGTGCGAGCGAGTAAGGAAGAGAGTTAACAATTAAGTGAGTGAGTGAACGATTTGTATACATCTTGCTGAAGGATGAGGGATGTCAGTTAGTACAGTCTTAAAAAAAATTAATAAAAACTGAAATATCCGAAGGTGTCTTAGATTAATATCTTGTGTTATTCTTAAACTAATGTAATTCGTTTGCTCTAATCATAGATTCCAGTATGAAAGTGAAATAGAGTAGGTATTTCACTTTTAACGGACGGTAAACATAATTCTAGCCTCTCTTTAATAGTAAAGACGTGGAGCTCAAATAAAAACCCTAAAAATTTATCCTTCTAAATCACGAAGTTATAATATACTTGTTAGATATTTGGATAATTGTTATCACAGTATTATAATATACTAGTCAACTCGTCGCTGCTTCGCACGGGTGGAAATTTACACGTGTACCTATTTAGCCGTAACCTCTATGTCCTTGCATTTTATTTGTAACTAGGGGCCCGTCCCAGCTTCGGACGGGTGGATAATTTTTTTTTAACATTTTGGCTCCCGCATTCTGTCGCTCCCTCTATCGCCGCGTTGCTCGCTGCGCTGCGAGGCACCCACACCGCGCCGGCGGCCCGTCTGGGATTATTTTTTATTTATCTTGATATTTTTATTTCGTAATATCTTTTGACTGGAATGTCGAATGAAGTTATGGAAAACATGGTCTGATTTTGATAGGCATTTTTATCAACTTTTAAAATGTAAAAAAGTAGTTATAGTGACTTAACTACAATAGTTGGACATATGGTCTCGCGGAGTTTTTTGTAGATATTGATACGTTCTATTATATTGTATAACATTTTTTTGTTCTATCATCAATACTTTTCGCAGCGCATGCGATGAAAGATATTTTATGGCTAATTTTTTTGCACCTTGTGTTGGTTTTAGTGAGTATTTCTGGGGATCTCTAATTTTTTCTTGTAATAAATATAGCCTATGTTACTCAGGGATAATGTAGCTTTCTAATGGTGAAAGAATTTTTGAAATCGGTCCAGTAGTTTTTATGTTTATTCGTTACATACAAAAATACAAATCTTTCTTTATAATATTAGTATAGATATAGATTATAGATATCTTGGAAAATATTCATTTAAATTTTATGCTAAATTTTATAGAAGGGCCATATTGATCTATATTAAATGCACCATGTATTTAAGGTACTTAATTATAATATACTAGATTAATACTGTATTGTTTAAAATCGCTTCGTAAATAAGCCATCATTTCTCGAAAAAAGTACAGGATAAAAAATGGTTATTGTGGATTTTCCCTAAGAGATGTTCATACACCATCGCGGACTTTTTTGTAGACCTTTTTAAGGCGCACAATATTGAGGTACATTATTTTGTTCTATCTCACAGGGTTCAGCCAGCATTTGCAATGTAGGCGCAAAAAAATGTGTATATTTACCACATCACATTAGAAACCTCTAAAATTATCAGTGTTTCTCTACTATAACTATATTATATATGTATTATACATATAAACCTTCCTATTGAATCACTCTATCTATTAAAAAACAGCGCATCAAAATCCGTTGCGTAGTTATAAAGATCTAAGCATACATACGGACAGACAGCGGGAAGCGACTTTGTTTTATACTATGTAGTGATATAAAATATTTAACAAGTATATCAAACTACGTAATTTTTAGCATTTATAATCTAGTATATATTATACTCGTCGACCCGCTCCGAATTCGTTCGGGTGAATCTCTCTATATGTCGATGATGAACTCCCATACAAACTTTCTTGACCTATAAGGTAGCCTCTGTCATTACCCACGCTCTAGTCTATCTCTTTACCAAATTTCATCAACATCAGTCCAGTAGTTCTTGAGTTATAAATAATGTAACTAACCCGACTTTATTTTATATATATACCTAGTAGTTTTAGTTAAAGATGGTATAAATTAAATTTAAACATTCATTGTTCAGGAAATAGATAGGTATGCTAAAAATTATATAAATATATGTAGGGAACGAGTAAACGATATATATCTATGGCGTTAGAGTAAAATAATAACAACTTCCGTCGTATTGACAGTCTCTAGTCTTTAAATCCCACTCGGTCTCTCGAGGTCTCTCAAGGAGGAGTATATCATCTGGGTAATGCTGGTAAAGGTGTTTAATGGTACCTCTACACAATCGGCGATGATGGTCGTCGATCGTGTGATCGTCAATCGGCACGATCATCGTGCTAGCATCGACATAATCGTCTGTAATAGTTTGCCGATCGGCAAGCGTCAAGATGGACGTGGAATGTGTTGATATTACTACAATCATAAATTACTCTGCAATACAGCACTTATTAGATAATTATTAGGTAATAAATTAATGAATCAATATAATTCGATGAAAATAAAAACAATAAGTTGATACCTCCACTGTCCGACGATGAATAATCGTCGCATGTGTGGACACGTCAACGAACCGGCGAGTCCCTTTGATGTGTGTCCGAAAAACCGAGAACTCACAGATCGCAGGCGATCACAGGCGATCACAGACGATGATCGGCTAGTACAGGCAAGTTACACAATCGTGCTCGCGCGTAATCTTCTGTATTCGCCGATTGTGTAGAGGTAGCTTTACGTGATGTCTCTCAAGGAGTATATAATATCATATGAGTAGTGCTGGTGAAGGTGTTTAGTGCAGTGTTGTGCTAAAAGTGCTGTCCAAGTAAGTCATTACAATATAAACACAACGTTGGGTTTGGTTAGCCTTGTATTGGTTTAGGTGTATGTGTGGTTAACCTTAGGACGTCCTTGCCTTATAAATTTCTTATTTCTGTACCTTATTGCGCCCTTAGCTTTTATGATAGAACATCCATTGTTCACATACGATGCTTATTAAAAGACGGTATATTCTACAACTATCTCTTCTTCTCACTTTCTTTATGCTTACACTAAGTTCTTATTGTAAATATCTATCTGTGGCTGCTAATGATGGTCCGAAGACATTGCCGAATATAATTTAGTATTAGACTGTGTATCTAGTTCTTATTTAGTCGTTGAAGTAGCTTTTAGGTATCATTGTGTTTCTATACGCGCAATGCGGCTCCTACGTTATTTGGCTCATCGATCTTCTAAGTGAATTGTAGAATAGAAGTTATTGAAATTCTAAAATAAATATTACCCACTCCTTTTCATTAACTGTATTAATAACTTTCGAAAAGTCCGTTCCTGGAATTTATCAGTTCTTTAATCGTATAAGTTAATAACTGGACTAGAATACAAAAAGTCTATTGGATTTTCACGCAAATTGGTGTGTCAATAAACTAACGTGCAACCTCACCTGTTAAATATTCATAAACTTATATATAAATACTTCAGAACGACAGTTCTACTAACAGCAGAAATTAATAACCAATTACAATCTTAAATCTTTGGGTTATGGATTGAAAATAGATTCCAAATTCAAATTTGTGTGTAGAAAATTAAAATTATGAATCCATTTTCGATTAATGTTGCTTATTAATTTTAGCCGTTAGTCGCATAATGTTGTTGTTGTATTATTGATTTTCAGAAAAAGGATACTTTGTACAATAGAAAAAAAAGTATGATATGGTATATAGGTCACACCACTGCAAATAGGTGACATACAACGCAATATGGAACAGGAAAACGCAAACAGTGGGAGGTAGTCTAGTCAACAAGTTCAAATACGTGTTAAATAGAAATAAAGCTCCTAAAAATATGTGCGATAGCTCATTCGATTCGGAATGACGTCTAGAAAGATGTTTTTTAAGGGTATATTAGCACAAAAAATTGCGATTGTTATTAACAAAATAAAATAAAAAAAGGTGTTTGTTTTTCTTTAATAATTTCGAAAATAATGATATTTAAGGAATTTTGAAAAAAGATCCTGAAAGAGGAGGAAATTTTTTTTTAATGCAAAAAATTATTTTAGGTGATATACCGGCTTTTTAGACGGCGCGCCTATGCCATAACGACCTCGCGTAGCCCTATTTGTAGCGTTAAAAAAATTATAAATAATAGAGATAGAGTTCCGGGAGTACTAAGTATACTAAGTACTAAGGATAGAATATTCATAGTTGCCGGTTGCAACATGCAATCATTAATAAGCATCGTATGTGCACAATGGATGGCCCATCTTCAAGGCTACTGTAAGTAATTACAACACTCTCCTCCACTACCCAGGCTCTCTGTTTAAATCTAAGGTTAGGCTAACACAAGGCTTACCTAAACCTAACTTACACTGACAAATATGTCGGAGAAGAATAAAAGATTATCGAATAATCGAATCGTCATCGCTATGGCGTTAGAGTAGGGTAGTAGCCACTACCGTCGGTTTGACAGTCTCGACCTTTTATAAGCCATCGCCAGTCTGACTGTAGTTTTAGTCGTGCACGGTCTCTCAAGAAGTGAAGTAGTCTCTGGATAGTGTTAGTGTTGTGCAGTGCAGTGTTAGTTCTAGTTCGCGTCTTGTGTTGGGTTAGGTTTATGTGATATTAACCTTGCGTTTAAACAGAGAGCCTGCGTAGTAGAGGCGAGTGTTGTGATCACTTAAAGGAATTCCTTAAGCCTACACCTTGGTCACAAGTCCTAGGCACTTATTTCTCTCGTAATTGTTAGAATTTTCGGTTACGTTGCGTTTACCCAATACTCTATTCAATATCATAACCCCCTTGTGTTTCCAATATTTCCCTCTTCTCCTTTCTTCACATAATTAAAATCCCCAACAAATATATAACTCTCTGCCTCTCTCTCTCTACGTCTGCAACTATTTGAATACACAAAGTGACGGCGGGTCGGCTAGTTTGCAAAAACTAGATTTGATAAATCCTAAAATTTATATTCTTAACAATATCTATCACTATTTTACAGGTTACATCCTGCTCATACAATCCAAACATATCCACATAACATATAGGTATAGGAAACCCTTGGTAGTGATAACATAGCGAAGCGATCGATAGCGCTTCACCCGCAAACTACGTAATTAAACGACAATATTATCTCAATGCTCGTACTACTACATCTTACTAAGTCAACCATAGTCAGACTCTTCTTTCTATACTATTACCGTTTTCCCTCCATTCAACTATAAACCCTATTTTATACTAAGTATAGCCTAATACTACTACTAGAGACCTCTAAAAAATACTAGGCTACCCTATTCGAAGATAAATAAAAGTATATATGTACATATTACATATGATAGCGCCGAAAATTATAAAATTTAAGAAAATCGGCGCATCTTTCTTAATTTTTTCTTACTTAAGAACCTTCTTCTGATAGTAATAAACATAACAAGAACAATTTAGCGAAATCGCTCCAGCCCTTTACGCGTGATCCCGTGACCGAGAGAAATAGGGATTCATCGTGTCACAATGTTAGTTACCATACTCCTTCGAAACGGCTCGACTGATTTTTATGAAATTTTATATGCAAATTCAGTAGGTCTGAGAATCGGCTACTATTTATTTATCATCCACCTAAGTGATAAGGGTGGCCCACCACAACTTAATATGGCAAAACGTTTGCCGGGCCAGCTAGTTTTTATATCAACTCTACCACTATCGATACAGTTTTCAATTTTCTAACGTTATTTCATTTAGAACTGATGTCAAATGAAAAAGCTGTTCAATTTTAACACAATTTTTTTATTTTTTTAATCCAGCAAGCGAGGGAAATCTACCAATATAACGTAGCGTAGACAGGGAATTGCAAAAGGAAAAAAAGATTTGTAGATGTTTGTAGAGATAGAATGTAATTCACTAGTTTTGACATTTCCTTTAGGTACAAACAGCAACGTTGCTGTAAATTAATCAAAATGTCCTCATAAACTATCAATAAATCCATAAAATTGTTACACTCTCCTTTTTTATTAATTTTTTATTAATTATTATAGTTATGTTGATAACGCTCTTATCTGATAATTCGCAATACGAACTGTACGAATCGTTATAACTCTATCTAAGTATACCAAAAATTATACACGAATAGTCTTACAATCACAAGTCAGAATTAAAAATAGCTTTACGAATAATTAATCTATTATTTAAAAATAATTAATACTGTTAACAAATCTCTAAAACTGACAAAGCACAGCCTTATCGATACTACACTAAAAGGAATGAAGTTATAAAAAACCCTACATTTTAGTATAATATACTTTTTATAGAATGTATAACTAAGTAAATATTTTTTATTAATTATTAAAACTAAATATTATTTTTTTATTCAGCGCCTCCCCTAATTTCTCTGTCGATTTCATTAATTTTATGAACTGAAAATCTAAAACTCTATACCTAACTTAAAAATCGTATAAGCTTAGTATTACATGAACTCTTGTTCATGTAGAGTTATTAAAAAATTTATTTGAAACTTTGGAAACTTTAATTCTGAAATTAAAAATTTATTTCGCAAATTGCAAATACACTAATCCAGTACTGACCTGTCCGTCCGGCGCAGGAGAGCGGTGGCTGCATGCTTTCCTGCATCAATCCCGAATTTATATTTGTGTAAAACTCGAGCATTTTTTTCATGTAACTATATCACGAGCACTCTATCTACTCGAGGCGCACCGCGCGCCTTCCGACCGTACAATGGAAAAGGGAGCATGTGTCGACCCCTGGCGGTGATCGTCTGAAGTGTTTCCCCTCCACTAAACCCACCAATGGCAGCCCACTCGTTAGATCCGTACCGCCCATCGCAGAACACCAAACCTACCTACGAGTATTATACAGCGACTACGATATTTGCCGCGCACCGAAACCAACAAATTGTATTTTTTCATTTGGCGGAAAAATTCGGCATCCTATAATCTAGCAATCTGTAGTGGAAGCTGGAAGATGTCGAAATTTGAAAGCCGACATGAACTGTTGAGCTTGAAAATTGAACTTTTAATAAAAACTCGCAATGATTTTTGCGAGGGATGAGCGCGCCGGAATAGTGCCGTTGCCGTTGCGATGGAGAGCGGAGAGCGGAGAGCGTAGAGCGTAGAGCGTAGAGCGAACACTTGTCACTTAGTAGTCCGAAGCTAGACAACGGATATTAATGTGCGAACTTTGTACTGGTGAACTTCAAGTGTTCCATTCTATCTGAAACGAACAAACGAAGGTTCGTACAAAATTATTTAAAACTCGCTGCGCCCCGAGGTTTCACCCGCTATAATTTGGATAATTCACACAATATCATTATAATTTATAGCCTTTGTGTTATTGTGATGTGTAAGCTATATTAATGTAAAGTTTCATCAAAATCAATTCAGTAGTTTTTGCGTGAAAGTAACTAACATACTTCCATCCATTCTTACAAACTTTCGCGTCTATAATATTTGTAGGATAAAATTTTACAGCCAAACGTTATACGAAAACATTTTATTATAAAATTATTAAAAAATCAGTTTACAATAAGATAATTACGTATTTTAAAAACATAAATTAAAAGATAGGCTTTATTGTAGTTTATTAGTAAGAATGAATGTAAAATACAAAAATACTTTAAATCGTTCCTAATAACTTATTGAAACAGAGCCTTAATTTTTAAAAGCTTTATTCAACTTGCAATGTATATTCGGTCGAAGTTTACATGGCGTCTTCAGCCTTTTTATGTTATCGGATCAAGTTGAAATAGTAAATATTTATGTAAGTTGCGTGATATGGGGACTAAGATCTTATGGCTAATACTAGTTCAGCCAGATTTGATTTATATACTTGGCTATCATGAGCAGGCTTGTCTTTAAATGTTATTTAAAACAATATTAGGTAATATTACCTAATAAAACAATATTACCTATCTTTAATAAAATATATGTTTTTAACTATGTTATTTTCAAAACTTCATTTACTTTTGTGGGTAATTTTATAGCAAAGGATTGGCAAAATATCCTCTTATGACATCCGATTTAAATGAAATAAAGCTTAGATTTTAAGTTACACTCGCAGTACTTCTTGCATGATGCGTATACATATACGAACCGGAAGACAGAGACACAATTAAAAATATTAATATATAGGTTTACATTAAGTTTAGATTTCTTCCATGTACAGACATTCGCAAAGTTAAATTTTTATTGTATGCATGAATTATGGTAAAAAAAGATGTTATAAAAGATATATTAAATATTTATATACTCATGTTAATAAACTTGAATTATATAATAACTTGTGTAACAAATCTATGTTTAAAAAAGTTTGAAGTCGGTTTTTTAGTTTAGTGTCTGTAATAGCTTGTTCTGTAAACTACAGTAGGATTTTTCTAGATTGTCATATATTAAATAGTATTATTTTTAAGTAACTATGGGTAGGCCTACGAAAGGTGCCGCGCGCCTTCTACAATACAGATCCCATGAAACGGAAACGGAAATAATGTTCATAAAATGAAAACTACTGGGCCAAACTATGTTAAATTTTTATGGGACCAAATAGCAGCTATTGCGAATCAAACTAAAGAATAATCACGTAAATCGAATCATAAATCTCAGCGTAATCGGTGTACATGCAAAAAAAAATTCCAATCGAATTGAGAACCTCCTCCTTTTTGAAAACGGTTAAAAATCTACGTTGATGAGTCAGTCCATAAAAAAAATATTTTGTATAAGTAAAAAATTAGCTGGAATATTTTAGCGTTTATTTGGGGTTTAAGAGGCTGTACCTTGATTCCTTTTTTAAAAAATAAAATGTGGTTGCTTCTCAAGAGGTATCTCGCTGGGTACCAACTATTGTGGCTCGAGTGGGCCAATTCTGCCATTGAACGGATACTTGCGCCATCCGTCGTGTAAACATCGTGGATGTGTACCAGTATGGATGCGGCAAATTCCTTTTTTACCTTTGAATATAACAATATACTTAACATATAAGTAAACTTTTTATGACATAGTTTATCGGTTGCTCGCGTAGAATTTAGTAGGTATGGTTATTCATATAAAAAAAAAATTCTACAAAAAAATCGTACGGAAAAGTTTTTAAAATCTCTGGTAAGTGAGAGAGTATTAGATTATGAATGAATGAACGAGTAAGTGAGTAAGAGAGCTAGCGATGAGTGTAAGTGTCAATGAGTATCTGAGGAAGGAGCATCTAATCATTGCACCCATGCGAAGTCGGGGGGAAGCCATTCAAGTAATACGTAAGTACGCAAAAGTAGGCAAAGCACTAACCCCTCCCCCCATGCTTACGTAAACAATCATGCATGCATTTTTTTCACTCCTCATTTGAGTAGAGATATTCACTTTTCGATGTGCGTGTTTACTTTTTTATTGCTGACGTAATCACCCTCCATCCCCCATGTCATCAAAAATAAGCAAAACAAGGACCCCCGCACCTCTTTAATGCTTACGTAATACATGAAGGGCTCCGAGGCAATCGGAGTATCTAATAAATAAAAATAAAATTAAAAGCGATTAAATTTCAAAGTTGCCACATCCACAAAATTTGAACATCATTTGAATTGACATGGAATTATTATTGTGTTTTCATTTATTTTGGAATGAATAGCACTGCGTGCATTTCTGGCCATTGTGTCGAACCCACTCAAACTTGAATGCTGGGATGAACAAGAAAAATGACGTAGACGGGTTATTACTCGTTCACACATATATGGTCTATATACACTCTTCGTTTGATATAGGTATTGTAAGGGTTGGCCTTGGTTTTATTTTATATTAGCCCTCTGCGGGATAAATCAAAACTGAATGTCTCCTGATAGCAACACCGTTTATAAAGTAGTATTAGCGGGTAGGTCATACATGGAAGTTAGTGTTATAGTGTCGTGGTCACCCTTCTTGAGGTCCACGTAAGTTTACTTTATTATCTATTGTCATTGAGATCGAGTGGTGGAGGTGAGTTAATATATTATGGAAGAGCTCTTTAAACCTGTTCCTGGGTCTCAAGCCTCAGGCAACCTTGCTCCTTCCAAGACAGGGTTGTCTGAAAGAGATGGCTAATTAGCCATAAGACCGCCCGCTTTACTTTAATAAATAAATATGTTAAGGTAAACTTAGTTTACTTTAAGTTAAACCTCCAGCAATATAGCTTGGATTAAACCATATCCAATAATGCCAATAAAATATGTAAACCAATATTTGAGCCAACACAATTATATTTAAAAAATTTTCCGTCTGTCTTTCCGTTTGTTTTACGTGTAATAACTACTTTACGACATTGGACACAGTTTCCATAGCACAAAAATGTTTTAGCCCAGAGAAGCTAGGACGAGTTGAGTTGAGTAGTCTATGATAAATGTATTATGTACAAAATCCAAATTAAGAAAAATTGTGTTTAAATTATTATATTTAACAAGGTGAAGCGACAAGAAATCGTTAGTATATTATAAAGCCCTATAATTTTATTATCTATCGTTATGGGAACAAGCCCTTGCCCTCCGATTCAGGAAATAAGCATTATACAAACGCAATTTGTGCATTACAACTCGATAGCCCGTAAACGATTACGTTTTTATCGGACTAATTTTTTTATCATAATGTATTGACAGTTAGCGTACCAATTTTTGTCTATTTTAAAGGTTATTTGTGGTTAAAAAATTGGCAAGCGCGAGTCGGTCTTGCGTACCGATGGTTCCGTATCATTTGAACTTAGGTACAAGCTTAACTTTGCCGTCGTGTTAAGTACAACACTAGACTGAGGGAGAGCGATGTCCGAAAAATAATGTTTGCTTGTCTACCTTGGTGGTAGCTTTATTTTTCGCTACATCACTTTTTGATTTATTTACGTTTCAAGGCTCTGAGTGTCGACATCTAAAAGTATGCAGTGTATTTGTAGAAATAATAAATCATTTTACAAAAACAATTTTTATGTAACAGGTTTTTTGGATTATTTATTTAATAAGCTCTTACATCTTGCCTAACTTTATGATTCTAGATTAACGGGAAATATTGTTATAACAGTTTGTTCGAGAGCATGTATCAGTTTAAAGGGACTTCAGATTTGAGTATTTGATATTAATATGAATTTGAAACCATAACGCTTTCATGAGAAAATTGGATTACATCTAAAAACATAGATAGACTCCCAGCGAAGTGGACCTAAAATGTCTCCTTTTCATTTTAAGGACCCTAGAAAAAGAGCTGCTGGTTATAATTTACTAGAGTACAGAAAATTACATTATAGTCAACAAGATGAAATAAATAAATAAATGAGAAGAAGAGAAAATTGATTTTTTATGATTAAGTATCTGAAGTGGGCGTGACTTGTAAAAACCATAGTACCCGATTTCAACCGTACTTTTACCTCTCTGCGAAAATTATAAATATTCGTCCTACAATTCCGGAAGCTTAGAATGAAGTAGGATTTTTTTCCCTCTTTTGGAATATTTTTATAGATTTCTAAAACGTCCGTTATAATATAGCAGTGAAAGACGTAGATGTCTCGGGAGGTCCGAGTTCGATCATGAGCACAGCACACACTGTGAAGGAAAACATCGTGAGGAAGCCTGTACTCCTGAGAGTTCTCCATGTTCACGTGGTGCGTGCGTGCGTGGACTATGGCCTAACACCCTCATTCTGAGCAGGAGACCAGGCTCAGTAGTGGGTCATTATTTGATGATGACTTTATTTTAGATCTTCTACATGCTTTTCCGAATCAAATAATACCTAGTTCAAGGATTTCCGAGACTGCTAAAGAAGTTGCAAACATAAAGTACTTATTGACTAGACTATTAACATAGATAAAGTGGTAAACCGTAAACTAATAAAACAATATTAAACACATCAAGAATTATTTACTTGGAACATGTTCAATAGAAAAAAAAAGGTATACGGAGTTCGAGAGATATTTCTAGTCAGTTTTTAATATTACAAACAATCAAATGAGAAATTACTTTATAACATAGAGAACGAGAGATAATTAATGTAAATATTTATGTAAGACGAGCGGCCTGCCCTCGCTGTGGTGTGGGTAATTGAAGCAATATTATATTGATGACCTTAAATTGTCACTCTGTAATTAAATCGATTATCATTATTTGAAAATATTGAGAGAGAGTTACAAAAGGTGATACAAAGAAAAAAATTGGAAAGAAATTAAAGAGACAGATAATAAAACAGCAAGAAAGACACAGCACAGATAAAAATGAAAGAGAGATAGGTAAAGGAGAGAGAGAGAGAGCAAAAGAGAGAGGGGATGAGAGAGAATGATAGTATAAAAGAGGAAAAGAGACGGGAATACTATAGACTTCTCTCAGAGAAAGAATTTTTAAAATCAGATCAGTAGCATTAAAATGGCTATATTCTATTAATTAAAAATATATATGGCAACACTACTTCACCTATGCCACTCATGAATAGTGTAATTTTCTAGCGGTAAAAGAATTATTAAAATCTGAAATGTAGCTCCAGCGAAAACCTTCACTGTATAAAATGGACACGTTGCTTCAACATGTTACTAAACTTATCGTAAATTAATTATGGGTTTGTATTTGAGTCATGGCCCAGTGGTTGAGACTTCAAGTCTTACTCGGGAGGTCTGAGTTCGATTCTGGGCACATACCTCTGACTCTGAGTTATGTGTGTTTTAAGCAATTAAATATCACTTGCTTTAACGGTGAAGGAAAACATCGTGAGGAAACCTGCACTCCTGAGAGTTCCCAAAAAGTTCTCAAAGGTGTGTGAAGTCTGCCAACCCGCACTGGGCCAGTGTGGTGGACTATGGCCTAATACCCACCCTCCTCATTCTGAGGAGGAGACCCGGCTCAGCAGTGGGCCATTGAAGGGTCGTGATGATGATGATGATTTGAGTCTCTGTATGATTATTTTAAAAAGACTTTTTTGAAAAAGTTCGTTGAAAAAAAAACGATTTTGATACGTCAAAAATTGATGGTAAGTAAGTTTGTCTGCAACTACCACCAGCTAGGAAAACAGTTTTCTGTTGAGCAGAGCCGGCCAGAAACTCAACAGTCGCTCTTTTCAAAAAGCCATGTTTACATAGTCTGTTATACAAATCATTTAACTTGAGATTCAACGTCACTTAGATTCCAAGCATTCTCATCATTTAAGTAATCCTGTACATTATAGTATGCTTTATATACCAATGATTTTTTGATCCGAGTTTTAAATTGATTGAGTGGTAAATTGATAAGCTGTGGAACCTTATTATAGATGCGAACACTGCGATATTTAACAACTGCACCTTACAGAAAAGATTCTGTTTGAATTTATATTTACGTACGTACATAAAGGGTTTCAACGGAACACTAGCACTAAATTAGTAATTACTTTTTAAGACTTTGAGGTCGGTTTTTTTTGTTCTAAATATTTTATCAAGACAATGATGTTCCCTATCTAACTAGATCTGCCACTAGTAAAGGATTAATTTCCTTTTTAGTTCAGAACAAGGGCGAATTCAAAGGAAAAACTTAGGAAGTTAATTAATACATACGTGTTATTAAGATAACTGTATTTAACTAGATTTTTTTTATTTGCTCTGACGACAGATAAGTTGATGAAGATCATCCCTGCTGCTTACTAGTGAATCCAATTATTTCAGAAATACTATAGGTATTTGCACAAATAGGAAAGATTAAATTTTATTTCTAAACTAGTCGACCCGTGCGACTTTGTCCGCGTGATGCTCCGCTCCTATTAGTCTTAGAGTAATGATATATAGCCTATAGCCTTACATGATAAATGAGCTATTTAACTCTGAAAGAATTGTTCAAATAGGCTCAGTAGTTCCTGAGATTAGCGCGATCAAGCATACAAACAAACTCTTCAGAATTATATAGCTGACCCGCGTGAATTCGTTCGCGTGTTGCTCCGTTCCTATGGGTCGTAGCGAGATTTTAAATAGCCTAAGTTACTCCTTGATACATCAGCTATCTGCCAGTGAATGTCAAAATCGATCCAGCTATTTCAGAGATTAGCCGGAACAAACAGACAGAAAAAAAAAATTGTAAAAAAAAAAAGTTGTTTAATATATGTACCATATGCACTTAGTAAAAAGCGGTTATTATAATACTACAAACAGACAGTCCAATTTTATTTATTTGTATGGATAAGATTACAATTTTTCGTGTGCGAAATCTTAGAATAAATTATAAAACATTTAGTGGGAAATAAAATTAAATTTTCCAACCTACCTAATATTACCTACATATCCATACCTATACCACAACACCAGCATTTTGGGGGGTAGAAAGGGGCCGTTGCCTAGGGTGCCAATGCTGAGGGGACGCCGTACGTCCATAGACGCAGCTATAATAAAATCATATCGATATTGTAGACGTTTAAAGTTCTTAATAATCTCAGTTTGTTCGGCGAGATTCGTTGTTACTGTAGGGAGCCTAAATGCCGGACTACATGCACATTGCACACCTAAAATACCTAGCCCTACCTAGATAGATAACTAAATACAAGCTTCGCACATAAATTCCCTTAAAATATTTATTTCACACATTGGAAAGTTAAAACAAATAATCCCTTTGATAAATTCCCAAATTCAAACTTCATTATTGATGTCCATGGCATTTAAAATTTCAGTTCCCATCACTATTTATTTGTCTGATCTAGCCTCAAATTATTAAACTGATTGGTAAATAGAATGGGTGGGTAAAATTTCATTGATTTCATGAATCATATACCATGCACATTCTGAATAGTTTGTGGTTTAGTATTCGCTGAAAACATAATACTAAACCCGGCCAAATATATGTGGTTGATTAGGCATTGCTTTGTATCTCGATATGCTAAATTAATTATAGACTTTATATGGAATTTCAGCTCATATCTCAGTTCCCAAATAACTTTTACGTACAGAATACAGACATTCTATAAGATACATCTTTATTATATGTACCAATAATATGGTCTATAGATCGTAGAAAACATGACTAATGGCAGAAATTAATAAACAATCTTCAACAAAGCGTCAGTAGCTCAGTGGTTCAGGCATTGGATCCATAAGTCGTGGGTTCAAATCCCAATCATTGGAAAACTGACGTGACCCACTCCTATCACAACACAAGCATTTAGTTTACTTTTAGGGGTTAAGGAATACTAGCAGCAAAATCTTTAGATTTAAATTCAAGTTTGGAATGTATTTTCAATCTGTAATCCGGAGATTTTGGATTGCCGCTGATATTTATTAAAAATTGACATACAAGTTTTTAAACAGGTGGAATTTCATTTGCTTTTGCATATTAGCTTCTCAGCAATAAAGGCGATGCAACACACGTGCCGCGGACACGGGTGATGTTTAATGTTTCAAACATTGAACATTATACGAAATTAGAATCTATTACACACTACTAAGGCTCATTTTAGCTTAAATATTAAAATCTTATGCGGAAAGGGGCCGACTACCCCTGTTCTAAACATAGGGATTACGCTTTATAGATCAAATGATGGAGAATAGACTGAAATTTTATATTATACTAGCGACTCGTCTTTAAAACTAAGATTATTAATATTATCCACACAAATAAATAAAATTGTAGTGTCTGTTTGTAACATTAAAATAACCGGTTTTTACGTATGTATATATGGTACACATACAAAACAACATTTTATACAATTTTTGTCTGTCTGTTTGTACCGACTAATCTCTGAAATGGCTGGACCGATTTTGACCGGACTTTCACTGGTAGATAGCTGATGTAACAAGGAGTAACTTAGGCTATATAGCACTTCGCTACGACCCATACGAGCGGGGCAGCACGCGAACGAAGTCGCGCGAGTCGGCTAGTTTTAAATAAAATTTGTCCACTTATAGTACTTTAAGTAACTTAGCTGAACCGGTGAACTTCATATCCATACAAATAAATAGAATTGGAGTGTCTGTTTGTAAGATGTAACTTAGGCTATTTAACATCTCGCTACGACCCATAGGAGCAGAGCAACACGCGAACGAAGTCGCGCGGGTCGGCTAGTCGCCAATAAAAGTTGTCTGAATTACCTACATAGTACATATTTATAAATTATTATTAATGTAAGTTTGTTTGTTAAGCTTTCGCGCGAAAACTACTTAACCGATCATCATGAAACTTTGTACACATATTCTTGAGGGTATTAGAAGTAACATAGGATACTTTTTATGAAAAAAAAAATATTTTTTACGATTAATTTCTATTGTAATGATCTCTGATACTTATTTAATGGCTTCAATGCGAGCGAAGCCGTGGGTAAAAGCTAGTATGTAAATAATACAAAGTCTGATTGGACAACTCGAATAGTAAGCGTTCAGAAAATGATTTTGCGACTAAACATATAAAGATAAATTCAGATATTCATAATTTCTTTACTATATTAATTTCTGAACACGTCCTGTTTGACAGGTACGAAATTTTTTTTAATTTTTTTTTATGATATTAAGGGTCGCCCATGAACATCGACAAAACTAGAGGGCAATGCTGCGGTTTCAATGGAACCCGAGAAAGAACCCGGTGTTCATTGGAACCGCAGCAGTAATTAGGATGGGAGAGGGAGGGGCAGATCTGGCCCACATTTCGGGAACAGATCCCCTACCACCAAGAGGGTGCTGGGTTACTCGGCTCTTACGAGATGCTCTCCCAGCGGCAGAGGGGAATTGTATTCTAACCCGTCCCCTCACGGGCTAAAAGAACTGGTTGGGAAAATTAAATAGTTGTTTTTAGTATTTATATTTTCAAAACCAAGTCCAGCTGTTCTCGAGTTTTTATTAGACTAAAAAACTTCAAATCATTTTTGTATGTATAGAAAATTTATTATTTAATATTTCACAATATTTTCAGTTCACTGCAACAATTTTTGTTATTCTAGAAATTTTAATAAAGTAACATAGAAAGAAATTTACAAGGAATTTTAGTCGCCTCCGAGAGCCCCAGGCTCAGTAGGTATTCTAAAATAATAACTATTAACTTTACTCTACGTAAAGCAAAGCAGGAGTATGGGCGATGGATATAACGGCCAAATGCGAGCCGGACTCGCGCACGAAGGGTTCCGTACCAATATTTGGCAATATAACTTGTTTTTGAGGTAGCGCGACCCATTTTTGGTTGTGGTTTTATAATTTTTTTAAAGTGAATATACTATTAAATATTCGGTGAATATTTCAAGCGTCCAATATTTTGTTCCAATAAACGGCAAGAAAGTCACGTTTGTTGTATGGGAGCCCCCCCTTAAATATTTATTTTATTCTGTTTTTATTATTTGTTGTTATAGGGACAACATAAATACATCATTTGTGATAATTTCAACTGTCTATCTATCAGGGTTCATGAGATACAGCCTGGTGTCGGACAGACGGTCGGCCGGACAGCAGAAGCTAAGTCCGTTTTTACCCTTTGAGTACGGAACCCTAAAAAGGACCGTCGACTTGCAGACTTCAGTGCATGGCTATTTCAAAGCAGGCTTTGTCTTTTTGTTTGTCTTTTTTGGATCACATAAATCCTACTAATATTATAAACGCGAAAGTTTGTATGAATGTATGGATGTCTAGATGTATGGATGTTTGTTACTCTTTCAAGCAAAAACTACTGAATGGATTTTGATTAAACTTTATAATGATATAGTGTGAATTATCCAAAATATAGCGGATGAAATCGCGGGGTGCAGATAGTATTTTATAAAAGAGAGTATGCATATTCATTATCTTTGTTTTATCTTATATATAACGAGCGGCCTCCCCTGGCTTCGCTCCGGGTATTTAAAACAATATTATAATTGATGTCTTTAAATTAACATTGTTTTTCATTATTTGAATAAAGAGAGAGATAGAGAAAGAGAAATATTCAAAAGAAAGAAAGTAAAAAGAGACTGAAAAATTTTTAAAATCGGATTAGTAACAACAAAATGGTCATGGTCATATTCTATAAATTAAAAAATGTATATGGCAACACTTAATCACCATTGTCACTCACGAACACGAAGAAACTCATCACTGTACAAAATGACCACGTTATGGCACTTAAACGGCCATATCTCTTTAACTATAATATTTATGGCAACACCACATAGCCTATGTTACCCGGAACGGATGTAGCTTTCTATCGGTGAAAGAATTTTCAAAATCGGTTCAGTACTTTTCGAGCCTATTCGCAACAAACAAATACACAAACAATCAAGTCTTTCCTCTTTATATAATAGTGTAGATGATGTCGTGTAACAGTGTTTGCCATCGAATTTCTGCGAAGCAGCTTTACCACTGTTTATTTTTTATTTTCTGTGTAGGTACTAGGTCTGAGATAGGTCGTAGGTTATATTTTATAACCTTAGGTGATAAAGATGCCCTCAACAGAAAGTAATATACAGAGTGCTGTTTTTAACTGGGACAGGGAAACTTTCTTAGTAAACATTAGGTGCTTTTTCGTGAAATCAACTTTAGCATAGTAATTGTTTTGGTCAAGCTTGAATAACTCTGTAAATGAACTTTAAATAGAAACCGAGCAAATAATATGAGACACATTCCTTCCTTTTCTACCTAGATTCTTAGCTTAATTTCAGTCTCAATTGTTACCGGGCGCGATTTCGTTCCTGATCAGATCACTAGACTTACTCTTTATACTCAACGACATATAAAATATAAAATAAACTTTTCAAGAAATCTGCTTGCCTTCTTATTTTAGTCTTAAACTAGACTAACATTTTAAAGTTCAAAAACTTGTTTCTGATCACGAATTAAATGAAATAGCCTACCTACAGTGATACAATTGCAAAAACCGTATCCAATTTTGCGATGCGATTATAAATATAAGTACAGACAAACAAATTTTTAGTAGAGAATACCATGTAAGGATAGCAGATTTTCAAATATTATTAGCTGCTGAATATATTACTATAGGTTTGCCGTAAAAAACTATGGTCAAGGATCTGATTATGTTATTAAAAATATTTTTTTTAACTACTTGGGAACGTAGACCATTGGGTGTCTTTAAATATATTCTTTTTTTCTATTTGTTGACCAAAAACAATTTTTTATTTTAATACATTATGAATATATTATGCCAGTCCTACTTAAACGGAAAAGGTTTTTATGTGGATAGTGATTTCCAGTTCTGTTTAAATCGACTAGCAAAAGTATTTACATTTATGGCTTGCTAACATAAATTATTAATAAATATTAATTCTAAAATATTAATAAAACTTGCTTTTACAAACTGTTAAAAAGTATGTTTTAAATATTTTAATATATTTAGGATTATTGAGATATGTGCTTTTATCCTGGAGGTAGATTTTAAATAATTGGTAATATTCAAATGTTTTGGAATCATATTCGTTACTAAAATATTGAAATTGGACAAATCAAAGGTTGGTATTGTTGACAATTGCCGTAGCCCCTGATCTCTGATGTTTTTATTTAACAATTTTTTTTGTGTTGAAACGCATAGTGCCGGATACCGGATATTTGGCAAGCTACGAGGCCGCAGCGCCGGATATCGGATATTCGGCCCTTTATCGCGTTACACGACGCGATCTAGCCCATTCATATTAGGTAAAAAAAGGGGTCAACCTCGGAATGTGAGGTAATAAGCTGAAAATTGGTATAAACCTTTGTTTTGTCGTTCTAAATATTGTCTCAAAATTCACCATCGCCATCATGTCCGCGTCTTAAGATATTCAAGGTCATCAAAATCGGTTTTTTGCTAATATCTCGGTTCCTATTGCTCATTCCGAGGTGAAATATGACTGGGCTAATCAGTTTTATCGTCACAACAGCGCCTATATTGAATATGACGTAGGATAATAGTAGTAACTTAGCAATCAAGATTGAGAGATTGACTTTTTCTTAAAGATATCTCGAATCATTCACAATCACGATCCGTACATTTAGTAATCAGTTAATTGGAATCAGTACCCGCAGTTGTCAAGGTTTGATAGAATTTATCTTTCAGCACCTGGCCTTTTACAGCAAAAGGCTATATTCAGAAGCTGGTCTGGTATACGAAACCAAGCGGAGTCGCCCTTACCTACAAATGCGGATAATTTGTTACTCATTCCTCACAATTTGCAAATTTTTAGAAATTAACATATTTCGATTAGTTATTTAGTTATCTATAAGTTTATGTTTTTCTCGTATATTTTTATGAACGATCGATCGATACTAACCTAACCTAAGTTCTATGATACACTTTTGATTATATGCATAGATATGTATGTTCTGTAAGCTAAGCTTTGGGGTTCGCTAGCGAGTAGGTATAAAGCTAAGCTTGATTTCTTTTATTATAAAGCGTCGCTGTGCCGCGCGTCACGCTGCGCCCATCGCCCCCAGGATTAGTCCTCGTCCCTACTCCCCACACATCACACGATGATTAAATGTTTCCGTACCAGTTGACTTTCATTTGCATTTAATGACTCGTCGCTCTTTGAGTAAGTGCTACGATGTTTGACGTATGTCACAATTTAACATCCCTATAATAAAAGTATTACTTATTGAATGTCTGTACACAGAAAATCATGTCAGGGTCTTCATAACACCAATAGAAGCCCACACTACACTATACGTTTATACAAAACTACAACACGAAATCGGATGTGGTCATAACTGTTACTTAAAATCTAGACTACGTTTTTTTAATTTTAGATGTCAGGAAAAAAATTAAATGCAATTCTCAGCTTCTTTTTTGAAGTAAATATTTAATAAATTTCAAAGAATTATGACTACGGAACACTTTAAAAGGGCGAGGTTGGCTTATAGTAAGGGCAAAGTTAGCAATCTCGCTTATAGCTACGAGCTGTCAATTTTAGGAGATTTCAATAGAAGGCTTAGACAGGTAACTTATTTGTACCCTTTCAATATAATATTGCAGACGGATAACGCTTAAATAGAAAGGGCGGGCGCAGTTTAGTCAAATCGAGCCACGCGACCGACGCGTGTCCTCCCCCGGGGGTAGTTTACAAAGCCAAAATATAAATAGCTCATTTCTGGTCACCATTTAGCGATTCTATCATAAACTAACTATTACACGCGTCTTTGTAGATACCGCAGTTTATTCTGTTTAAATCGACTAGCAATCTTGTAATTGACCTTAATTAATCTATCTATATATATAAAAGGAGAAGCTGACTGACTGACTGACATATCAACGCAGGGCCTAAACTATAAGGGTTAGAAACTTGAAATTTTGCACATGGGTTCCTTTTATAACGTAGGTGACCACTAAGAAAGGATTTTTGAAAATTCACTCCCTAAGGGGGTAATACTAGGTATAACTACATACCTCAATATCGCAAACGAAGTTGCGGATAAAAGCTAGTAAAAGTATAATTGTAGAGTATGAAATATATCGACTATAAAACTATGAACTCTAAAATCTAATTATTCAACATTATATATGAAAAATACTATATTTGCTTATATGATCTAATATTTTCGGTCTAACAAAAGAAAATATTTTGTTCAAAAGGTAATTTAATCTATATCCGTATATATCCATCGTTACAATCTGTTAACAAATAAATTACCAATCCGTTATAGGAAGGTCTGAAATCTTCCCCTTTTTATGGTGAAAAACAATTTGTACATTCCCAATCGATCACGCGTATCCATGACCGACCCTCCCCTCTACCATAAGCTACAAATACAGAGAACATTTTATCGCATGAAATCGCGTAAACTTGGCTCGAAAATGCGTTAATATTAAATATATTTATTTTATGTTAATATGAAAATCAATTTTAATGCGGTTTTCATCAATAGACAGAGTTTATATGTATATTATGGAAGCCGGGATGTATCACTAGTAATTAAAAACTAGTTTTTGTGGTGTGAAAATAGTTCTAACTTAACCCATCATTATTTTATATTCATCACTTTGATATTTATTGTTTTATTTTATGGCTGTCGGGGTTAAACAGGAACATATTAGATTTCGCAGTTATAATAAATAAATACTTGCAGTAAAAATACTTCCGTAGAGTTACACTACTGTATGTGTGTCGTGTACTTGCTCGTCAGTCTACGAAAAAAAAATAACGATGTCATTACGGTAGCATTGGAAAAAGGATTAAAAACCTTCACAGACAGTTGTTTGTGCGCTACTGTATACCACTTTAATGCTATGTTCTGTGGATACGATGATAAATGTTCGCTTTTTAACCCGTTAAAAAACGGAGGTGTTTATACAAGAATTCAACCATTTTATTTTCATTGTTATTGGACTCTGGACTTTCAAGATGTACCAGAAAATCCCCCAAACTCATACTCGTAAATGGTATAAGGTATTACTATTAATATTTTTCACAATCATTCAACCTTGTTGCTAGCAACACTGTTGGTAAAACAATAGTTTCTTTTAACTTATACGTCTGCGGCAGTGAGGCAAATAGTTTTATAGTTTAAATTAATTATCACAGTAAAGTGTAAGTGTAAAGAGGAGTAACTTTATTGTCCTCCTCCTGCTCCTGGGTTTCAAGCTCCAGGCACTAATCGGCATCCAGTTTAAAATTTATGTTATTATTGATTTACGTATTACTTAGCAATATAGTTGAGATATATATAATGTAGTTTTTAAAATAAATAAAACTTACACTAAAATCCCGCTCACTATCCTATCCACAAGAGTTATACAATACAAATATTAATTTTTCCGTTAGATGTGTCAAATATTCAGCGGAAAAATGCATATTTGTTTCAAAACAATGCATCAAAGGAAAAATGGAAACATTTTCTGGAATTGAATAAATATTCCTTTCCTATAAATATCATTGGACACATTCGGAGAGTTTTGTGAAAAATCATATTTACAATTCTAGTCTTATTATTTTTTCCGAATATTCATCATCACGACCCTTTAATGGCCCACTGCTGAGCCAGGTCTCCTCCTCAGAATGAGGAGGGTATTAGGCCATAGTCCACCACGCTGGCCCAATGCGGGTTGGCAGACTTCACACACCTTTGAGAACTTTAGGGAACTCTCAGGAGTGCAGGTTTCCTCACGATGTTTTCCTTCACCGCTAAAGCAAGTGATATTTAATTGCTTAAAAATTTTATATGACTAAAATTTCCCGCTGTTTTTGTAGGGTTCCGTACCTTAAAAGGAATAAAGGAACCCTTATAAGATCGCACGCATTGCAAAGATATGACAGTTACTGTGGTCACTCACAAAATTTTAGAATACTTCCCGATGACATAGAATCACAAAATTTAGTATGAAGCAAGGTCTCATAGCACAAGTAATTAAAACCCGTAAATTTCTTACTACATGACTAGAAAATTTACTTTTTATGATTGTCACGCAAGACCCTTTTTCTCGTAACAACGTGAAGATATCAAGTTGAAATTTATATAAAATATTTATATCTCTAGTATCTCAGATATGTAAAAAAAAATCAAACTGCTAAGTCAATTTAATAAAAAGATACAGCCGCTTTTATCTCATGTATTGTAATTTCGATTTGATTCGACAAGAATCAAAATTCCCAGGCTTGGTCCTTTGACCTAGCAACATGAACATGATCGTCAAGAAGCAAGTTCTTATAGAACCAGTATGGGGAAAAATCCAAAAAATAAATCCAAAGAATACGTGAAGTTATCAAATTGAAGTTAATAAATATGTAAGTCTATACTATCTGGAAGCTGTGAAAAAAATCAAACTTCTAAGTGTAAGCAATCTATAAATATGGCCATTTATACTGAAGTGATAACAAGTAGTTCTATAGGGCATTTCACATATGGGGACATGAAAAAGTCGACTAATAATATTCGAATAGGTTATACAATATACCTCACCTCGATACAGATACAAAATATTTTTACCGTTTTTACTCTGGTTAACGAGTTTAGTTTTATGATATTAAACTTTAAAAACTTTAAATACATTTCTTTCAAGAAAGAAAGGAAATAATTTGTAGTGCAAAAATGTATGTACCTATAAAAGATTGATTCGTAAAATATAAATTCTATTTATTAATTTTTGATTTTTAGACTGGTCAATAAAGTTTAAAGAAAGACACCTCTTCCAGTTATCTACTCAAATTTTCAAAGCCTTTTCTAGCTTAACGTTAATCAGCATTTAAATCTGTACCGAAGACATGTATAACATATTCGAATGTTAGTAAAATCGCAAAAAATTGACGTTTTTGTTGAGTCTAAAGCTATTTTAGCGAGTAACCTAGCAACGATTGTTGCCGACATGTTATTAAATGACAACTTGTAAAAGATTTTAATTGACTTCAAAAAAAGAAGGAGGGAGACTTTTTGTCAATTGAAATAATCTTCTAATATGGAGAAAACGCCCCACAATACAACTTTTAATCATATTTTGAGCTACACATGAAAACCAAATAATAATATGAAAATAAAATTTGATAGTGTTAGTTATTTGAATTCTACGGAACCCTCAGTGCGTAAGTTACACACTCGCACTTGGCCGAATTATTTTGTTAGGTATTATATATCGTATTAATTAAGTTGAATCCCTAAATGTGTTTGCAAAGCAGATAACTTGGATAATTTGTTTTTACTATAAAGTAAAGGTATGGTTTAAAATATTATTTAAATCCATAAACAAATGAACATGACATCGGCCATTCTGTGTTTAGAAAAAAAAAACTAAATTGTCTAAAACCTTTGGCACATAGTAGTGAAAGTAAGTAAATGAGAGAATGAGTGGATGATTGAGTGAGTATATAGGTGAGCGAAAATGCAATTAAGTGGGTGGATGGGGGAGTAAATGAATAAGTGAAAGATATCAAAATCAACTTCATCAATCTTTTATTTCAATTGGATTTTTTATAAAAATAATTTTTACTTGAAAAACCTGTTGAAAAGAGACGACAAGAAACTAAACAGTTATTTAAATTAAAAATATATAAAAAACTAAAAATAGTAATAAAAAAACAAAGCATGTTTATGATGGTCCGAGTCTTGAATCGTTCGATTGGCGAATCTATTATATGTGAGTATTAAAACCCCCATCCGGAGTGTATTTTATTTACCTAAGAGTCGATTACATTCATATGATCTTTTTCAGATCATAAATTAAATGTATTCCCTTAATAAAATATTTTTTTTAAATGATTAATTAATACTTAAAGGTTATCGCGTGTTTTTTTTTTTATCGTTTATAGGCAAGCGTTTGACCGTAATCTGCCTGATGTTAAGCACGATACGGTCTAGGATGTAACACGCTTGCCTAGAAGGTACCTGTTTACTCTGCTTTTGAAGACACCAACGTTGTACGTATCTGGGAACACAAACTCCGGCAAATCGTTCCACAATTTCGCAGTGCGAATAATGAAAGTGGATTCAAAGCGTTTGGTACGCACTCTGGGAATTTCCACCATGTACCGATGTCGCTTTGGTCGCGTTTGCCGGGGTGTTCGATAGTAGAATGGGGCAGGTGGGATCAAGTCATGGAGTACTTCAGCGCACTCTCCGAAATGCATCCGATAAAACACCGATAAGGAGGCAACCTTCCGACGGTGCTCGAGGCTTTGCATCCGAGATTTGAGCAAAGTGTCGTCGCCTATTAGCCTTCTGGCGCGCTTCTCAACCGATTCTAAGGCCTCAAGTTGGTACCTGGCAGAGCCGTCCCAAAGCGTGCGTGTGTAGAAATTGAGGTTCTTTATTAAGGTAATTAAGTTATTTTAAGGAAATTTTAACTTAAAAATAATGCTATTACTATATAACTAGGAGAAATGGCGACGAGGAAGGAAAGGGGGTATATTGAGAGCATTAAAAGGGATGTGATATTGAATGGACTATTGGGTAAACGCAACGTAGATACTGCTATTGAACCGATAAATAATCAAACATTATGATGTCTTACAATTACAACATACGTGTCGTGGCTTGGACTTGTGACCAAGGTGTAGGCTTAAGGACGTCCTTCATTCAATTGAAACACTCTCCTAGAATGCCTTGGTTCTCTATTTAAACCTAAGGTTAGGTTAACCTAAGCCTACGGTTAACTTAAGCCGACATATATTTAAATACATTAATATTTCATGCTTTGATTATGCGATACAGAAACTTATATCACGTCCCTTTTCCGTCGGACTAAATTCTAAAAGCACAGTAAATAGATTTCAAGTAAATATTTAAGTACATAAAATATTTCCAGCAACTAGCATGAGCTTTGCGTATGATAAATATTGCATATTTTTTAATTACGCCATTTGGTAAAGAGGATCGCCCCCGGAGGTCTCACAAGAGTCTGTTAGCATCTGACCGTTCGCGTGCATAAAAACCGGGTCAGTTAACAGCAAAGTAAATAGCAAATATGAGATTGAGAGCATTCGTTTATATCAAACAGTCTTTGCTTCGCAAGATTTAAATGAAATTATAGAGTAAAAAATTCTGAAATTAGATTTAACTATTTAAATGAAAATCCTGCAGAAATACACATTTTAAAAACAAAACCTAATTCATGAGTTAATTTTTTAGGTCATGCGGGTACAAAGTAACAAACAGACAAACAGTCTTTATTCGTATTATAATGTTAAACCCTTAATTTAATAATTTTAGAACATATTAGGTCGGGGAAAAAGTTTCTTCGCATTTTTTAAGATAATTCAAAACATTTTTTAATATAGTTTATTTACATTTAACTAAAGTATGTAGGTACCATTTTGTTCGATAACTTTTTGCCATCTTGTAGGTAGGGACACGATCCCATTGGTATAGAAATTTTAGGGCTTCTGATCAAATAACCGCGACAAGTAGTTTTGGCAGTCCTCTCGTGATGTTAACCTGACACTGCCTAAAGAATACTGAAGAGACCGAAACAGGTGGAAATCTGAAGGTGCAAGGTCAGCACTATACGACGGATGCATTAACACCTCCCAGCCAAACTCTCTTAATTTTTTCTAAGTGGCTAAAGATGTGTGAGGTCTAGCATTATCAATATGAAAAACCACACCCCTTCTGTTGATTAATTCCGGCTGCTTTCTCTCAACTTCTTGCTTTAATCTCATCAATTGTTCGCAGTAGAGTTCAGAATCGATGGTCCTGCCTGGTGGTAACAGCTCATAATGAATAATGCCCTTCCAATACCTAGTGCAATAATAGTGTGTGGTACACACAGCATCACCTTGTTGCGATTTAACCCGGGTTTCGCCACAGTCTGTGAAGCCTGACCGGCCTTTGACCACGACCTTTTTCACACGTTCTTGTCGTACGTAATCTACTTTTCATCACCAGTTATCAGCTTCTTTAAAAATGTTTTGGTTTCATTACATCATAATAAAGAATCACAAATGAGTACACGGTTCATTAGGTTTCTTTCAGTGAGCTCGTGAGGTACCCAAATATCGAGCTTTTTTGTGTACCCAGTTTATTTCAAATACGCCAAAACTGTTTTGTGGTCAATTCCCAGTTCTTCAGCTATGTCGTAACTACTGATATGTCGATCTAGCCCCACTTTTTCAAAAATGGCATCCATTTTATCCGTAATAGGGCGACCAGAGCGAGGTGCATCTTTGACGTCAAAATTTCCGGATTGAAAACGCTTAAAGCAAATTTGTGCAACTCTCACAGACACTGCACTAGGTCCACAAATATCGCAAATTTTTTAAATAGTATATATTAAAACATTTAAATTGGCAGTAAATTTTACGTAGTACAGAGGTAAATAAACGGAAACTCTTATTTTCAGGCAATTTACTGCATTTATGTAAATTACCTGGAATTACCATATCATGAGCTGCTAATTGAAGCCAGTCAGTGGTCACATGGGAGATAAACACGAGCTTTAAAAACACTTCGCTGACGGACTATTCGCTGGCTATTTTGTTTGTAGCTTATTATCGGTAATATGACATTTAGAAATTTGATTACAATTCGTTTCAAATTACAATGATGACGAAAAAAGCAATAAAACATTTTTAATGTAATAAAAAATGCACTAAAATGTAACAAATAATTATTAACTTATCTATTTATTTTTTACCTCAATTTATTAGAACAATAATATACAACTATTGATATGTTGTAATCGTTCCCTCAACGACAAATCGACGATCATATTCACCGGCTAAAATTCACTCACACATAGGGTTGCCATCCATCCGGGTTTCCCCGGATTTGTCCTAGATTAGTGGGCATCCGGGGAGCGTCCGGGCGGGGCTGCATTTGTAGTCCGGATTTAAAAAAAATTAATTGAAATTTATTAGGTTTAATATTTTAATACGGTTTTGTTTTCATAACAGAATATATTAATGTTTAAAAATTTCTAATTGATTATTAAAATTATTTGTAACAAACTGTAATAAGATTCTGTTTTGTTACGTGCATTAAAAATGATTATAAAAGATGACTAAATTTAATTTTAAGGTCTGAAAATAAATAAAAAGGTGATTTATGACATTTCAACTGTTTTTTTATTATACTGACTACGTTTAAAAAAACCTGTTCACATGTCCGGGTTCTGGCCTCTAAAATCCGGGGTTTTTGCGCGTCTTGTCCTGGTTGGCAAATTTTAGAGATGGCAACCCTACTCACACACGCTATCCTATAGGAACTCTGTTTTATGCGTAGATGAAAAATATGGTTACGTGGGTTAATTCAAGTCACAAAATATATACGTAAAAAAATTCATTTGCTGATTTAACAGGACTCGACTTTACTATCCCACATAAACTCTGTTTTGATTCTGGAACAAATAGTATCTTATTTGTAAGTCTAAGTTATAAAGCCCCCTAGTTTCGCTATAAGACATGTTGACCATCGAGGTCTATGCGGTAGAATGCGAAAGCGACCCCGAACACACGGATTGGACAACTTAACATCATACGCTAAAACATTCAATTAGTGTAAACTCTACAAAGCAGTTAATTAATTCTAAAATCATAAACAAATTTATCTTAAATTATCTCATAATATGAAGTCTGTGTGTCCAACCCGCCTGGCCCAGCGTGGTGGTAGACCAGGGTAGGGTATTAGAATACCCTCCTCATTCTGAGGAGGAGACCCGGCTCAGCAGTGGGCCATTGACGGGTCCTGATGATGATATCATATGAAATAGATTTATAATAAAATACATTGACAAATACTACAAAACTAAATTCCCAAAATAAACACTAACAGGCTAAATTGATATTTATTGTCAGCTACTTTCTCACAAACGTTACACAAACAGTGAATTTATATCAAATATTATTGCAAATAGGGCTATCTCTGTAGGCCAATTTCCCATACAAAGACTCATTGTAACAGATTTTTAGTTTACAGATAGGGTGTGATTGTCATAGAGTAATTGAAAGTGGCATTGTGTAGAACTGCTTTCGATGAGAATTATCGACGATAATTTTTTTTGTAGAGGTCTATCGGTATACAAGGGAAAAACATAGAAAAGATATAAAAAATAGTAGTTCTCAATTTCATTAGACAACGGATTTCAGATTTCAAACAATCTTAACGACAAAAATTTCTCAGAGAAATATCAACATAAAGGGAAAAAATATCGAGAAATGTTTGTGATTTTAGTATTCACGATCAAGAGATCTTGGCTCTGAATGCTGACGTGATGGGCTCACGTCTCCTGTCACAAGTATGTATATTATTTGAAGGATACTAGAAGCTTTCAATCCAAATACCTAGTATTCTTATTTTCATATATTTGTTATATCTTCCTAAAATTTTGTAGTCAGTTTTTTAGCGCGTTCATTCGAGTCGAGTGGCTGTAAGCACCGTCCAACAGTACATCTAAAGGACACTTAGCTAATGAATATCAATTTGCAATAGGATTGGATTGGAAGAAACAAATTAAATAACTATTCAGACTCTGAATCTACTTGTTGAAGTTTAAAATTCAAACAACACTCTTATTTTATAGGTTAAAGCGAAGTTCTAAGCATTCTCGGTTAAAGAATAATTTGTTTGTTTAATTTGATAATTGTCTCTTATAAATAACACTGAAAATATATTTTAATATTGTTTTAATTCTATAAAATAAAATAATACTTTGTGCGAAGTCGGAGATGCGTATTAATTCAATTTCTCAGCGGGTCTTTATACAGCTAAAGTAATAAACGTTTTTAATGCCATACTATCAAACTAGGCTTTTCAATTAACCCGCTAGTTAAGTAATATATTGAATAATTTAATTGCGACGGATATATTTAAATAAAAATATAATTTAGCCTCACGTAGCTGAGATATTAATGATTTCAAATTTTGAAAGTCAACAACATATAAACAATGAAACTTTTTGCTGAATAGAAATATTTTATGTGTATATTTAATTCCGAAGCACATCTGCGCTGAACATACTCAATACAGGTATAGCATGCGCACGCGCCACCCGTGAGAACGCGAGCAGATAACATCTATATTGGCACTTGTCCCGACTGAAATGAAGTACGTAGTGTATTAAGCTTTTGACTGCCCGTCGCTTTGACTCGCGCTCAGCCTTTTAAATTTGATCGTCGATTACGTTCCCAGACTGATAGAGAGTAAAGTTGAGGGTTTTTAGAGATTCTGTACAGATTACACTGGTTAACAGTAAAGGAAATTTTAAATAATTTTATGCCTGCACTTTATAGAAACAATAAACAGTTTTGGAAAATTGTGTCACAATCGAGAAATACAGTTTTATCTCTATTCAGTCTAAGCAATGTCAGTGTTACCATGGTTACAAGATTATTATACTTGTCAATATATGTATTAACATTGTCACGCAGCCCTCAAGTTAGAAATGAACTGATAGTCTTCAGACAGCTGGCCAGATCTTCACAAATTATCGCTAAGAACCTTCTCGATTAAATTACCTTTCGAACAAATATAACTACATCAGGTTAAAATCTTAAAACGAGTCGCATGAATTTGGTATAAAGGGGTATGTGGGGAGGTGGGAGGGGGTATATAAACCCTCCACTGCCATTTTTCCCTGCCGGAAACAAGTAATTTTTTTTTATTGAATTTTTAAAATTTTATTGTTAGCAAAAAAATTTACTTAGTGGTGTAACAAAAAGGGGAGGGGAAGGGGGGTCTATCAATTTTTAAACGATGACGCATAGTCGTGTAATATACGAATAACGATTACTATCGTAGAATCGATATTTTCTGATCTAAAATCGGTAATATATTGTAAAAATGTAATAAATATCGAAAACAAAAACATCTGTTTAAATAGATTTTTATTTATTACTATATTCCAATCAATGAATTAACTTCAGATAAAATTTTAAGAAAATATTTAAAAAATATATTTAACGTTTCGATACTTTTCAATGGACTGATTCTTCTCAATGAACGTTTTCCTTTAACTATAACGGTTAAGGTACCTGCTAAAAATCTGTGAATGCAGTTCAGAATATCTTAAAAAATAATGGATGGTCTCCTAGGAAAGTTTTCCTATACCTAAAACGGTTTAGGTACCTGCCCTTACTGACCCGTCTCAAAAATCCATCATGTGGGTATATAAAAATATACAATAGATATAGCGTTTTATATGTTTCATTTAACTGTGCAACTTTAAATGCATAGTTAGGTAATTAATAGCTCTTTTTTCATTTCGCTTAAGTCTTTGTGAGCTCTATAATAAGAAGGCTTTTGAAAGACTAAAATTTTAATATAGTTTTACAATTCTTTGAAACGGAAGCTTTGAGCAGCAGTTTATGCTTTTTGTTGTGTTAGCAACACCGTTTATAAAGTAGTAGGTAATTTTATATTATGTTTAGTATACCGACGTGTAGATAATATATAACCTTTACTGTGTTAGATTAGTCTCAATCTCTCTGATGTTTCCGCGAAGCGTTAAGTACCTTCTTGAGCTCCACGTAAGTTTACTTTATTATCTATTGTAGTTAGCGAGGTCGAGTGGTGGAGGTGAGAGTTAATATATTATGAAAGAACTCTTTAAACCAGGCACTGCTCGGCTTCCGTCTAGATTACATGTTGATATTGTCGTTAGAGTGTTATCGCGCAGTATGCTCTCATACACTAAGTGAATCACTTAAAAACAGCAACAAATTGTCTTTACGTAAAATCAAGTCTTCCATATACCTTATATTTAAAAAGAAATGTGTCAAATAGTTTATTTTTATAAGACTTTTTTACAAAATACTTTTGAAACTTCAGGTCGGTCAGTAAGTTTGTCTGAAGCTATCAACTCAGAATGAATCCAGATTCCAAGCATTTTCATCATGTAAGTACCTAAGTTTGTACAGAATAGCTCTATTTATTAATACATTTTTAAATCATGTTTTAAATGGTATATAATGAAAAATTTAATATAACCTGTATTATATTAGATATACATGCGTACACCAAGCCCCATAAAAGAATTACTTTGTGGAGATGGAAATGAGGAGTCACAAGTATATTTTTGTTTCTAGTGTTTACATTATGTTTACCATTGATTGGTCTGAAGATTTCCATGGTCCTAGCCCACAATAAAATTCCGTAAATTAAATAAACTACTCTAACAGTATCGACATCATTAAGTTGTATTCACTGATAGAAATCTACACTATTCCTGAGTGACATAGGTTTCTCTTCTATTTTTTCATTAACTTTTATCCTTTCTCTTTATTTCTCACTTTCATTTTTATCTTTATCTCTTTTAATTCGGCCTCTTTTCACTTTCTCCTTCTCGGCTTTATCTTCTTTCTTTTTTTATTTCTGTATTTTCTCCTTTTTAGCACCTTTTCTCACTTTCTCCCTTCCTCTTTATTTTTTAAATAATAAAAAGCTACACAATTACAGAGAGACAATATAAAGACATCAATTACCTATAATATTGATTGAAATACCCTGAGCGAAGCGAGGGCATGCTGCTCGTTTTATAATAAACCTATCTCCCCATTGTTCTGAGGCAATCTGTCTCGTAATATCACATAGAGTACGACAATACGACAAAGACGGCAACTGACGTGTTCATTTCAAAGTCCTTGAACCTGCTCCAGAGTCACAAGCTCTTAAAAGTGTTAAGCTTGCTGTATAGTAATGAATACCATCATCTCACAAGTATTTGTTTTAAGTCATGCGTTTTATCATACAATTTTTTTTATTCATTGCCCTACGGGATATTGTCTTATCGATTTCAAAGATACCTCATGTACAAAATAAAGGGATATTACATCTCATATGTAGAAAGCAATAAATTTCACCTATGTCAACACATGTGACGTCAGTGGGAACAGAACATTTGGCGATAAATTCTAATTGTTTGCCTTATCTTGTGTATCAATGCGCCCGACGAAATTACCTGCATGTTTGTTGTAGCCAGATAACGATTCTTAGTCAATATAGTTCAAATTGTGTATGCAATTATAAACATTAGGTATAGGTATAAATGACTAAAATTGAATGAGAACACGCATGTACGAGTATGAAATATTCTTCGCTATTTATACAGGTGTTATAATTTCGATCGGGAATTACAAGATTATTTTTGAAGAGAAATTATGGAAGAAGATTTTACTATTCCCCTCTGCCTCTGGGAGAGCATCTCGTAAGGGGTGCTGGGTTACTCTCATCTGTTCCCCGACTGGCTTACAACCACCAGCATGCGAATCCGATCGCCAATATCTAAATCTAGTGGTTTCTGGGCTCTTGCACAGGGTCCGCTGAAGCATTTTTTTCTTCACTCCTCCTCCCCACTCTATCTTCGAGGATGCAACACATCAACAAAACTAGAGGATATCTCATGTTTTATCACTTACTACCAGGTGGGCCACTTGCTCGTTTGCACCTTATCTAACATAAAAAAAGGTTTTTATGATTTCATAGATGATAATACATAAATTATTAATGTATCACTGCTTTTTTAATCAGTTTTTCTTCAAATACCAATTCATTTATTAGCATGAAACATATTATAAATTAAAATTAGATAAGTTAAATCAAATATGTCAAAATACCCTGTAATTTTGAATCCTGATTTAACAAAACATTATTAATGATTTGTGAACAATGTTGACAGTGGTCACTGAAAATTTGCAGTCATTATTGACAGTGATATTGTAAATACGTTCGCAGTCAGTGGACAAATAGTGAGTAAAAATATTGTGTTTCCCAGGAATGGGTGACAGTGTTTATTCTGAATTTATTGGTAATGGTAAAATTGGCAATAAAGTGAGCAAACATGCAGACGTCCTATCAATAGTTGACGTTTAGTGGATGGTGACGTATGCGCCGGCTTATAGGCGGGCGGTCGCCGCGGGCGCGAACGGTTCCATGGGGCCTGGATATTGTATATTAACTTCTGCACGCTACTTCATTTACATATTTGAACCTCGAATTTTTATTTGCTGTATTATCAAGTATATTTAATTAAGTTAATAAGGACGTTGGAGATATGTAACATGACATGTTAAAAGTAGAGTAAATTAATATTGCGACGTAGTTCTCAAGTTAGAAATGAGCTGATAGTCTTTAAACGGTTGACCAAATCTTCACTAATTAAAGCTAACAACCATCTCGATTAAATTACCTTTAAATAAACAAAAGACAGACATACAGATACAATAAAATAAAAATTTTAAAATCGCAATGATACATCTAATCAAAGTTTTTGTTTCCTTACATAGTATGAAACAAAATCGCTTCCCGCCGTCTGAACGCTTAAATCTTTTTAGCCACGCAATGGATTTTAATGCGCTTTTGCGAATAGATAAAGTGTTAAGAGAGGAAGGTTTATATGTATAGTACATGTATATTATAGTAGAAAATGAAATGAAATACTACAGGCAATAGGTAACTGCATATGGTAAGCAAATTATTTAACATTGCGAACAGATTGAGACAATCTATTTCTATGGTCTTGAGAATGGCAGAATCAATTATATTGAATGTACACTAAACGGATTGAGTATTCATTACCGATTAATGAAAAAGATGATTGATTTCGTGTTTAATATAAATTAAAAAGGAGAATAGTCTATGTATACTACTACTTTTATTTTTACGTCAATTAATAAAATTTGACCGAGAAATCGTGTCACAAAGTTTGATAAGTCTATAAGTTTACCTGTAAACAACTACTAAATTAAAAATTTAAATTACCCGACTAAAACTCTATATTAATATAGTCACCAAGTATCGATACCCACATGAATTTGTGTAAGTAGATTTATTGTATTGTTAAAAACGAAATATAAAAACAGCAGTCAGTATTTACTTAACAAGTATTCATAAAGGCAAAAAAAATGATAGATAAAATATAACTGTTACGTACTTTATAAAAGTTTAATACTCGATTCTATTCGAAGTTACAGACAGACATACACAGATACACACGTTAAACATATAACACCCCGGCGTTGTAGCGTCGGGGGTTAAAAATAATAAAGTAGTTTCTCCAAATTATAATTTTTACGGTAATAAAAAAAATTCTAAAATATTAGGCCTAAATATTTGAAATATGTTGAGATGTATGTATAAATTAATAGTAAAGGAATAGTCTGTTTCTAACAATTGTAATAAATATTAAATAGTCACACGCGTTACTGACTTATCAATTCCCAAACGTTTAGGGACTGGTGACGCGTGTGCCGGCTTACAGTCACGGGGTCACCGTTCGTATCACGCGGTTATGCGGAGACAATATAAAATATCTCTTATTATCGATATTTTATTAGGAAACTAATATATGTGTCTGCGACTTCGTTCGTATAAACTTCAAGATTGAGTCTAGTCTTACACATCTAACCACCCAACCCTCCCACTATCATACTCACAT
The DNA here is from genome assembly GCA_905147385.1 of Limenitis camilla. Classification (NCBI taxonomy): domain Eukaryota; kingdom Metazoa; phylum Arthropoda; class Insecta; order Lepidoptera; family Nymphalidae; genus Limenitis; species Limenitis camilla. The sequence continues at coordinate 2,774,373 of LR990224.1, forward strand.
ACATTCCTTCAATGAAATTTTAAGGAGGGAAAAGGATTGGAAAAACATTTTTTTGATTCCATTTTCTGATACTATTACTACTATATGAACTTATAAGATATATTGTCTGAAAATTTAAAATCATTAGGAGCAAAAGTTTTCAAGTTACAAACTATAGAGTCTCCGGGCGTCAGTTCATTTCCCATAATATGCTTTGTACCAGACCAGCTCGTATCTGTTTTTCTCTTTTAATACTATTTTCTCAAAACTACTTCAATTGCTTTTTTTTTTAATTAGACAAAAAGGAAGACATTTTTAGCAAATATCAGAATTTTTTGATTTTTGCTAAAAATGTCATCAAAAATAAATATTTTGTTAATTACTATTTGTTTTTTTTAATTTCACACAAAGCATGAATTATCCTGCCTACCGCAAGCAAACTTTTTTTGAAATGACTGTTCTTACCTCAACTTAATTATGATAATTTGAATAAAGCTTAATAATTTACAAATCCGTCATCTACCGTATTTCTACTTTTTCCAGAATTTGGATAAATTCATGGCGGGGAAAAAATTCAATAACCGAGAGGCAGTTCAAAATGCCTTTGAAGAATGTGTTGCCTCCCATGTTGCCAGCAGACTTTTCAAAAAGGGCATCTATATTCATAGGTACCTAAATTAGCACTGAAGTAAAGGGTGGGCGTATCGCTAGTATACATAATGAAGCATTCACTTTATATGTATATGATATGCGTTAGCATGTACATTATGTGTATATATCATGTGAGCATCGAAACGGTTAGATGATCCGCAATTACATTCCATTCTTGTTCATTGAACCGTTATACCAATAACGCAGATTGCCTAAAATAGTTAAAACAGTTACCTACATAACAGTGTTTTAAATCAATTTTTACGTGAAAAATAAAAACCAGCCAAGTGCGAGTCGGACTCGCGCACGAAGGCCTCAGTACTAATATTTTAAAATAACTTGTTTTTGAGGTAGCACGATCCACTTTATTACTGTGAATGTAACTGTGAATATTTAGTTGTATATTAATTGCAAAAATTGTTGTATATTAATTGAATTAATATCGAGTAAAAAACAACATTAAAATCGCGTTTGTTGTATGGAATCCTCCCTTATATTATATTAATTTTATTCCGTTTTTAGTATTTGGTGTTATAGGGGCAACAGGAATACATCATTTGTGAAAATTTCAACTGTCTAGCTATCAAGGTTCATGAGATACAACCTGGTGACAGAGGCTTAGTAATAGGGTCAAGTTTTACCTTTTGTGAACGGAACCCTAAAATCCGGTTTTTAATTTTTTTTATTTAAAAAGAAGGTGCCAGTTTAAAAAAATTTAGGAAAATAGACGAATCCATATTTATTCAAATTTGCAAATTCACGATACCAACGTTTGCAGTTTATTGAACATGCCTGGGCCTCCCGCCCATGTCTGTAAACAATTTTCGTAGCAAAACGTTCGAGTACAAATAAAAACAAACTCTATTGATTTTAGCTAAGGTTTATATTAGCAAAATAATGGTTTTTAATCACATTATTTATAATTGAGCGGTTACAGTTATCATAGAGCTCAGAATGGTATGGCAGTTATCGACGAAGAAATTTTGAAGTTTTAAATCCTGGCCGGTCGTTCAGGGATGGCTCTTTATTATTGCATTACAATATGAAATATTACTTTGCGGGGTAATACGCGGTAAATATGGTTAATAGCGATGGATTAAGGACTGTCGGTCTTGGCTTACCCCTGTCACATGAATTCCATGAATTATTTATAATAGTACAACAGATATGTGGGAATAAAATATCCCACTGCTTCAGTGGGAATTTTACTACTTGACTACACCTATTTTAAATTAAATAACATAACCAAGGTTATGTATGGTGTCGAATTTAAAATATGCATTTATCAAAAAATATTCTTTTCTAGCAAAATAGATTTGGATAGCAAATTTTTGATATTGTAGACTTTGATAGTGTATAACATTTTAATTAGTCGTTCAACATGTGGAATCTGTTAACGGCAATGATATTGATTTCCTGTATATAATATCAGAGTAGATAAGCTTTAACATTTTTAGGGTAAAGAAAAATTGTATATTTGCCTGTCTGTTCATTAAAACCCTTTTTTCAGGGACGCGTGAAGGTATCGAGTTAAAATTAATATCAAGACTCAAGCCTCCGGCCCCTTGGAGCTATCAAAAAATTAAGCGTCTAATGGCCGAATACTGAAAACTCGTAATCTCAAAATTCGTATTCTCGAAAGCATCCAAATCGACAAATTTAAGCATCTGTTAAATGTAAGTGTACCTCAACTATAGTTCCACTCAAACGACAGTCTCTTATGGACTCAAAGTCAAGAGTAGTCGTGAGGTGTCTCAAATCTATTCCAAGTTATCATCCAAAGGATTAATTCTTTGTGATCTTTTTGTTCTCAAATCCTAATTATTTATTTATTTATGTACTAATAAATGTTACACAATGACATAAGAAATATGTGCACAAAGGATGACTTATCTCTAATATATATATATATATATATATATATATAAACATTTACAGAATACAATACATAAACTACAAATATTACTAATTTATACCAAAATAATACTCAAATTATACATAAAACAATTTATAAATGTACCTAAAATAAAATTAATGAATATAAGTTTGAGATAAATAATGGTTTTTCTATGTACAATTAAATCTATGTACAAGTTTCATGTAATACATTCTATAGGTTTACTTTTTAATCAATTCAAAAAGAACTTCTATCTCAGCTTTAGTAAAATTCCCTCCTCCTTTCTTTTTTATTTTAATATTTGAGTTCATATTTCGTTAGGTTTGAAATCTTATACTAATATAAAAAGCTGAAGAGTTTGTTTGTTTGAACGCGCATCTCATCTCAACTATTGGTCAGATTTGAAAAATTCTTTCATTGTTAGATAGCTCATTTATCGAGGAACGCTATAGGCTATATCATCATTCTACAACCAATAGGAGCGGAGCTACACGCGTACTAAGTCGCGCGCGAACTTCACACCAACTCAATTTTCACTTTGTTTAGATTTACAACTGAATTCTTCAACTTTGAACTTAGTGCAAAACCGCGTTTTTGGTTTAATGACGCGATTGTCAAGTGTCATTAAACCAAAAACGTTGCATATTACAATTACACACTAAATTCATGATGTTCGGTGGGGTGGACATTTAAAAATTTTGCGTAAAATAAATACGAAATGCACTTTAAACAAATTTCTTCTGTAAGTTGCCAAATTAAATGTACTTTTCGGTGGGTAGGCATAGATATAAAAGGTTGTGAATTTATTTAAAATAATCACAATATTTAATAATAATTAAATAAATTATGAACCTGTGACAACTATTTGCCTGCCAGCCACCTCACTCATTAATACAGCACTTTCACTTCACTTATTTAAAAGTATCAACACTACAAAATCCTTACTATTAAAATATCATGGAATCAATTAAAATTCACTGGACGAACTTACAGAATACTTCTACACCATAATGGATGACATTCAAAGGGAAGTAAGAGGTGAAATTCCGGTCAAGACCATATATTTAGATTTTATTTTATTATTATTTTTATGTGCTGCACAATAAAGTTATAAATAAATAAATTTGGGGGATTTACGTGACTAACGGATTTGAGTTGCTTTTCAGTATTCGGCCATAGCATTGAAAAGATACGTCCGTTAATGTGGTTACTCGCAAAATTATAAGGTACTTCCCGATGATATAGAATCATGAAATTTAGCATGAAGCAAGGTCTCATAGCACAAATATAGAAAAAAAATTAAAAAACTATATATTTCTTGTAACATCATTAGAAAAATAACTTTTCACTTTTTCATAACACCGATTTTCTCAGAAGCATTCGTTAAGATACATATGGTATCTGTAACGAATGTTAGAAAAATCGCAAACATCGACATTACTTTCGTCCATTTAATGTGGAATGAATACCTATCAAAGAGTATATAATCACTTTGTTTTATACTTGTATTGAACGCGTTACCTAGTTAAAGCTGCTGACGACGCGCGACGTTAAATGTCATAAAATGACAGCTTGTAAAATATTTTTAAATAACTTCAAAACAAGAAGGAGGTTCTATATTCGGCGGTATGTATTTTTTTCATAAATTAACGCCTTACCGCGGAACCAAGTGGCTCATTACCATTTTATTAATTCCGTCCGTTAATTTTATTGAAACTAAATGAAACCAGTCCACTGTAATGAAATGAAAAACGCCTTTGACTTTTTAGACTTTCACAGTCCTCATTCATAATCATGAGTTATATTTCTTAAGGTGTCTGAAGGTTTAATAATTTTAATTGAGATTAACATTATTTTAATATTTTTATGTGGGTACTTTCTCTTTCGATCACTAAATAATAACTAGATATACAGTCCCATTACATGATTATACTCGAAACTGTCATCGGTCAACTATAAAGTAGTAATGGATATTAGCATATTATTTAGTGGAAATAAACACTACTCATACCTTACTTTCCTCGCTACTACCGAGCTGAGTCTTCCCGCCTGTTATGATAAATGGGAGTTCCTTTAGGTTCATTCTTGTTTTTAAAAGATTGTTAAGTCAGATACATTCAATATTTCATTATTTAATAAAAGGGCGAGATTATTAGAGAAAGAAGAATATTATAATTGATGTCCTTAAATTGTCATTCCGTAATTGTGTAGTTTTACATTATTTGAAAAGCAACAGATGATAAAAGAGGGAGGACAGAGCAAAAATAAAATTGAATAGGTAAAGGAGAGAGAGACATTAGATGGAGATCAGATATATAAATAATCGAAAGAAAGAAAGTGAAAAGAGACTGATCATTCTGGACAGATAAAGATAAAAATTAATGAGAGAAAAAAGAGAATGATAGTATTATGAGAGGGTGAGAGACGGAAATACTATAGACTTCCTCAGTGAAAGAATTTTTAAAATCGGATCAGTAGCAACAAAATGACCGTATTCTATTAATTAGAAAATGTATATGGCAACACTAAAAAAATTTTTTTAATTTGGATTTGAAAATTCAAATTTACAAAATGGTCAACTTATGGCACTTAAATGGCCATATCTTTTTAATTAGAGTATTTATGGCAACACCACATAGCCTATGTTACCAGGAAAAGATTTATCTTCCTATCGGTGAAAGAATTTTCAAAATCGGTTCAGTAGTTTTCGAGCCTATTCGCAACAAACAAACAATCAATTCTTTCTTCTTTATATAATAGTGTGGATTACTGCTACTGTTAAAGAGGAAAAAAGTACTACTGTTATTTTAATATAATTTGTTATTGTTATGTTTTATTTATTTAAGTTTTCTGATGCTCACAAACGAGAGACGTGTAGATTGTCTTATGTATAGGAGTGGGCGGCGTCTGAGCTACTGCTGCTTATTCATATCATTCATCCTTTTCTAATAACTTTGGCATATGATGAGTTTTCTCTTCGCACTGTTATGTTAGAAAAAAATATACCATTCGTTTTGACTTCTTTATTTTGCTAATGTAAAACGAGAACCGCAGATTAATGATAGAGTACCTGCGATAGCGAGAGCTAACGAGAAACATCATACAATGCTTCATATTTTTTTTATTAAATTTACCTTTATTAAAAGTGGAGTTCGTTTTAATTCTCAGAATTCTCCTGAATATAACGTATTTTGTTTGACTCGTTATTCCGAGTCTTCTTTTATGATATTTTCTATCTCATACGTTGCCACAAAATGTTTTCAATAAAATATGATTCTGTCGGAAATTTTTATACAAAAATGTATACCAATACTCACTACGATGCGTTTTAGACAGAAAGCTTAGCAACCTCTGTGGTTTGTATCCTAGCAGTAAGTTTATTAAGTACGTTCTTGACACTCAGCACTGCCGCCTGACCTCACTAGTCAATTTTAAATGAATCTTCGATAACATAGACAGATAGACGATTGTAGTCCACTACTTATGTTTCACTTAATTAGTAGTAGGTAAGTTAATATTTATTACATGAAATTACTCCTTAAACTGCCGCGGAAACGATCAATAAGCGCAGAGCATCTAACGGACGAAGTCGCACGATTCGGCTATATTCTATACAAAGAGTATATTATGTATAAGGAAAAAAATAACAGCCTTGTGGTCAAATACTTGAATATTAAAACTGATATTGCAATTTAAATTTGACTCACTTTCCGGTTTCCGATTGAGCTGAATGATATACATATACTATAACTAGCTGACCCGGCAAACGTTGGCCATATACATTTTAAAAATTTGGGGTGGGCCACCTTTATCAGTTAGGGGGATGAAAAATAGATAGTAGCCTACTCTCAGACCTACTGAATATACATATAAAATTTCATAGAAATCGGTCAAGCGCTTTCGGAGGAGTATGGTAACTAACATTGTGACACGAGAATTTTATATATAAGAAGATTATAAGTAATGATAGTCCTTTAATGATTAGAATTTGAATAAAATATTGTTAGACTTGAATTAAATAAATGTATAGAGTAATCTGTTTGCCTACTTTTTAATATTTTTCGTAACATTCAAGCGCACAAAGGATGAATAAATTCTGAAACTTAAATACAAAAATTCTAACATTTAACTTAGTTTCATATAACTTTGTTAGTCTACTGTTCAGCTTTGTAATTTAATCAAAATAAAGCTAAAATTAAATATAGCTTTAGTTTTTCGTTCAAAGCTATCTCCAGCAGATGCTGTTAATCGGATTACGGACACAGCATGACACATGATCACAACACCGGCTTCTCTGTGTACGGTGGATTAAAGTTATTTCATTGTTCGATATAAAGATGATATTATAAATTGTATTAGATTTACTTAAATGTTTAATTATACGATATTGCGAAATACGAAGTTTAAGTTTAATAATAATCTTGTCCAAAACTGTTCATCGATAGCCAACGGACGATAAAGTTTGTAGTCTCTAACATGAAGATATTACAGATCTATACAAATTATAGTTAAGAACCATCTCGATTAAATTACCTTTCAAACAAATAAAACTTCATCGGAATTGCACTATTATCTGGGGCGTAAACCTATAACACCTCGTCATTTTAGCGTCGGGGGTAAAAAAATATATATTAAATGTATGTACTCTGTACATAGAAGAAGAAGACATCATTGTTTTGTAATTTTAATTTGTCTGCCTTATTAAATATTGAACGAAATTGAATACTGTCTTCACAGTTGTAATGCTGTAAGTCTAACTTAAAATATAGCCTTTATTTGTATTTCATTTAAATCAGATAGCCCGGCGAAGTTAAGGCGGGTCGATTAGTAGCTACAATAATTATACAAATGGCGTAACGAAAAAAGTAAGACGTAGACATAGTTCGTGTCATAATCTATATCTATACTTAATATTATAAAGAAGTAAGATTTGTATTTTTGTATGTAACGAATAAACATAAAAACTACTGGACCGATTTCAAAAATTCTTTCACCATTAGGAACTACATTATCCCTGAGTAATATAGGCTATATTTATTACAAGAAAAAATAAGAGATCCCCAGAAAATCTCACTAAAACCAACCCAAAGTGCAAAAAAAATATCCATAAAATATCTTTCATTGCATGCGCTGCGAAAAGTATTGATGATAGAACAAAAAAATGTTATACAATATTATAGAACGTATCAATATCTACAAAAAACTCCGCGAGACTATATGTCCAAGTATTATAGTTATGTCACTATAACTACTTTTTTATATTTTAAAAGTTGATAAAAATGCCTATCAAAATCAGACCATGTTTTCCATACCTTTGTATTAATCCTTATCCAAATAAATTATTTCATATTCAAGACTGTTTCAATACCTGTAAATTACTTTTTGAATTATTAAAATCGGACCTTCCATTCAAAAGATATTACGAAATTAAAAATATCAATATAAACAAAAAATACACGCCGACGCGACGGGCCAGTGTAGTTCTATCTGGGTGATACTCGAAGTGCAGCGAGTGGTAGCGAGTAACGCCGAGGTAGAGGGGCACCGAAATGCGGGAGAGCCAAAATGTTTTAAACTAAATATTCCACCCGTGCGAAGCCGCTAGTACGATTATAAAGCTTAAGTATACTTAAATAATATAGGTAAAAAAATGATGGGTTATTTTAGATTAGATTTTTTTCTAATCGCATAAGAGACTAGTTTATTGTATCTTAAAAGCTTTATAATCTGTACTCTCCAAATTGTTACCTTAATAGCGCTAAATGAGAAGTTGTATCTGTTGGTTTGTACACGCCTTAATTGACAATGGATCGACGAAGTTATTTGTTTAGAGACAGCTTATAGGTATGATAGAAATCTAACATTGTATCACAATTCTGACTGAATTCTATATTAATCTAGCAGTCTAGACTCTTAGCAGCAGACAAACGCTTTAAATTATGAACTGAGACAAAGCGTCCCGCGGCGTCGTAGTCGTCTTTATTAACATAATTAATATGTGGAAAACAATGGAGAATTTAAAGACATCCCGTTTTGAAAAAATAAAAGACTAAGACCCACCCTTTTACTTATTACTTAGCCTCTGTTAGGTAACAACGACGTGAACGCTTTAGCTTGTCATATTAAATTTCAAAGAGAAGAAAAAGACACTGGGAGCATTATTACATTCTACTAGCAATTTTATCTATATTACTCTCTTAATCTGCACTTATTACTATTTAGCCGTGTTAAAATTAAACAGATATAAGTAGCATTTTACATCCTGCTAGCAGCGCCAGCAGACACTCCGATCTTTGAAATCGTTTGGCAAGAGTTTGAAACCATAGAAAGTGTCTCTAACACCTAAGGACGTGAATTATAATGATTTGCCTTATATAATATCAAAAAATCAGATTTTATACTATGACTTATTCATTGAATCACACCTTTTTCATGGCACATCCAAAATCCTAGAGATTCTTAATAGCCAATTGTTACATGTTCTTACTCAGCTAGGCAATCATGGCGGAATGCTGTTTTTGTAAATGTATATTATAGAAATTTAAAGGTATTTTACAATCAATGAAATAGAAAAACCTACGTAAATAGTTGCAGTTTAAATAATTCTTATTGTCTGACATCAACAGGCTATCTGGACAGGGCACAAGGGGATCAAAAACATTCTAGACCCTGATACGTAATAATAGTTAAAGGATTAACCCTAAAATCGCGATGTCACAAAACGGGAGCGGGTCGTAGTGACTAGTGACAGTAATGCGCATTATTGATGGCGCATTCCCGGTCACGTACAACGCACTTGCTAGCCATGTTATTAATTGCCTGTCAAAGCGCATGTACATGACGTGACAAGGACACGCACATTTTTTGAAATTAAAAAATCTATAACCTACAATTTTATTAAAAATTATAATCTATCTCGCGTGATTTTAAACTATCGTAAGATTGTGAACAATGAGATACTGCTGTCCGAAGAATGTTCCTTGTCTTGTTGAATGTCTTACAGCAGGCTGTTCTGTGTCTACTGAGTTATAAAAAATAAATGCACTTTAAGACATCGAACTGAAACTGTCAAATTGTGAATTAGTATGAATTTACCAATAGAGGTGTAAAACTATTACATTGGTTACGCCAACATACTCGTATGTCGACGCTCTCACCGAGTATAATTTTAAATCATGTTACAAATAAAATTATAGTTTAAAAAGTAAACATATGGAATTACATTTTCCATATTTTTTATTGCTTATTTAACAGTTATTAAAGCAAAAGAATGTCTACCATGGAAACGAATAAAATTAAACTTACTCGAATAAATTTGTAATGACTCATTACCGAATATCGCCGGGTAGAAAATTCGGCATCAATTCGATTAAATTGCATTCCCATTTAATTTGTGTAAAATATTTACTGACTCGACCAGCGTGACTTCGTCCAGGTAAAGTAAGTTTGTTTTTAAATTAAGGTAGTCTAACTGTCGATTCGTGTTACTAACAAACTTGTTACTGACAAAAATTCTAAAAATGCTGGTTTTTGGCTTCTTATGGTTTTATAGAGACTCCTCACATTAATTTTTCTTTCATGATCCGGTCATATGAGTTATACAACACTAAAAGAATTTTTCAGTTGGTACCGGTAGTTTCTGAGATTAGCGCTTTGAACCAAACAAACTCTTCAGCTTAATAGTGTGTATATAAATTTACAATTACTGCAGGAAATTAATGTATAACATTTCTGAATCAACTAATTATTTATAAATAGCAATACATTAAAAAGGACATGGAATTTGATTCACTGAGAAAACAGTTTATATCCTACTAGCTGCGCCCCGCGGGTTCACCTTATATATTTTGGATAACTCACACTATATCATTATAAATTATAGCCTATGTGTTATTCTGATGTGTATGCTATTTTATTGTAAATTTTCATCAAAATCCATTCAGTAGTTTTTGCGTGAAAGAGTAACAAACATACATCCAGACATCCATACATTCTTACGAACTTTCGCGTTTATAATATTAGTAGAATATGAAGGGACGCGCCAAGCATCTTTCCCCTCCAGTTTTTGGCGTCCCTGTCTAAAGTTACTTTAAATCACAATAAATCACAAATGTTGTTGACCTTCGACCAATCTTAGACCAACTGTATTTTATTATATTAAATAATAAATAAATAAATTATATTATATATTCATTTTGGCGCCTCCTGAAAACTTCATGCCACCTTTTCCGCCCTAACGCTATCTATATGTAAGAGTATTTCAACCCAACTCCGTTTTTGTCTCTGTCAATGATATTTTGAAATAGTATTTGCTGTCATAATCTGACCCAATTGATCCTATTTTCCATGTTTGTTAATCAATCATACAAAAAGACTGAAAGGATTTCAATCTTTAAAATTTGGATTAAAACATAGGCTAATACGACTTTGATAGCCTCGAACGAGTAAACGATTATCAAATAATCGAATCGTCATCGGCATCTAGAACGGTAGAGTAAAATAATAATCACTTCCGTCGTTTTGACAGCCTCTGATTGGCTAGTGTCTCGTCCCTTTGTATTCTCGTACCAAGACAGAGGAGCTCAGTCTTGCTCGTGGTCCTAAGGAGTGGATATCATCTGAGTAGTGCTAGTGAAAGTGTTAAGTGCAGTGCAAGTGCTGGGAGTGCTGTCCAATCAAGCTCACGTGAGTCCTTACAATTTAATTGCCACATGGTTAGGTAAACACATCATTAGATTAGGTTAGCCTTGTGTTACGTTAGGTTTATGTGAGTTTAACCTTAGGTTTATACAGAGACCCTGGGCAGTGGAGGGGAGTTGATCATTAGCCCAAGACACTGCTTGGGTTCATGTCAGAATATTAAGCGATCGTAACGTTTAATTTTCTTTATTAAATATGAACCATATTTTTTCCAAAAGACGACAACGCCAAACGTCAAGCACCTGTTGCGTTACTCTAAAACTACCCTCTTTATTTCATAAATTATAGCAACCCTTATGGCTTAAATTGTCATACTAGCAATAATAACTCTACTTCTATATTACTAGAGATCAAATTACAATATTTTCATTCTTTTTGTTTGCTGTTTATCTTATTTTATTAAATCCTATAGAAGGATTCAAATATGATGTAAAGGTGAACTTTGAACTACAATTACAAACAGTAGGTACGGTAATCCGATTTTGTTAAATATACTATTATAGACTTACTTATTAGTCCATTGAAATGTTACATGAGCTTTGTATTTTTTAGTTTTCGTTTCGTTTTGACCGGATTCTCAAGAGCATTGATGAACAAGGTCAACTTGGGAGCCCTGTAACAGCGTTGTAAATGAATAAAATTAAAAAAAATTACAGAGAAAAATTTTCCTCAAAAGATCATCTACAAAATTGGTATGAGGTATTTTTTTGTAAAATGTATAAAAAAAAGTTATAGAATAAAAAAGAAAATTTTTATAAAAATTTTCTTTCTTTTTTGCTTATAACTTCTTTTATTTTAAACTAGGGGCCCGTCCCGGCTTCGCACGGGTGGATAATTTTTTTTTAACATTTTGGCTCCCGCATTCTGTCGCTCCCTCTATCGCCGCGTTACTCGCTGCGCTGCGAAGCACACCACACCGCGCCGGCGGCCCTTCTGGGCTTATTTTTTATTTATCTTGATATTTTTATTTCGTAATATCTTTTGACTGGAATGTCCGATTTCAATAATTCAAAAAGTAATTAACAGGTATTGAAACAGTCTTCATTACGAAATAATTTATTTGGATAAGAATTAATACAAAGTTATGGAAAACATGGTCTGATTTTGATAGGCATTTTTATCAACTTTTAAAATGTAAAAAAGTAGTTATAGTGACTTAACTACAATAGTTGGACATATGGTCTCGCTGAGTTTTTTGTAGATATTGATACGTTCTATAATATTGTAAAACATTTTTTTGTTCTATCATCAATACTGTTCGCAGCGCATGCGATGAAAGATATTTTATGGCTAATTTTTTTGCTCCTTGTGTTGGTTTTAGTGAGAATTTCTGGGGATCTCTAATTTTTTCTTGTAATAAATATAGCCTATGTTACTCAGGGATAATGTAGCTTTCTAATGGTGTAAGAATTTTTGAAATCGGTCCAGTAGTTTTTATGTTTATTCGTTACACACAAAAATACAAATCTTTCCTCTTTATAATATTAGTATAGATTTAGGGCAAAAAGTTATATAAACATATTTGTAGGCAAAACAATTTGCTACAAATTATGTTTGTACAAATTTTTTGTAAGACGCATAGTTTCTGAGATACCGCGAAAAAGGTGTTTGCACCCCTTTTTCCAAGATGGCGGCCGGGGGACAAGGGCGACCCCACAAACTTGAGGTTAACCTTCTATTGACCCCCCACATATGTCCCAAAAATAAAATTGCGTCCTCTAAAAAAAGCAATATTCGTTCCTTAAATTGTAACATTTCAATGGACTATATAACTACGTAGATTATTATTTAATTATTTAAATAAAAGCTCGATGCGTAAGGTCTTTATAACGAACCAATAAACCAAAATAATTATTTAAAAAAGTAAGTAAAAGTATGTGAGATTCGTTGACTCATTCATCAAAGTATAGCCAAAACTAAGTTTATATAATGAAGGTTTAAATAAATGGAAGTTGGAAGAAAGTTTTTTGAAAAATAAATTTACACCTATTTCAGCATTTGTCTGCATTTTCGTTTGTTTTAATGCATTTCAGTACGGGTGGGGTTGAAGTATTCGGGAAAAGTAATTTTGGTTTCAACTTCTTTCTACCACAACCAAGCAAGAGTGGATCGATCAATCTTTACAAAGTCACTTCCTGGCGTCTGTACGCTTCATCGTCACCCTTTAATGCTCACTATTGAGCCGGGTCTCCACCTCAGAATGAGAAGGGATTAGGCCATAGTCCACCATGCCGCGCTGGCCAAATGCGGGTTGGCAGACGCTTAGATCTGTAAAATTATACAACAAATTTTAATGCAGTTTTCACCAATAGACAGAGTGATTCAAGAGATATGTACAATACCTACACGTATATTTTACTATAGAAAGTGAGCGAAGCAGGGGCGGATCAACATGTCATTGTAGTAGATAGACTACGTGGTTTCAGAGGTAACTTCATTGATAATCGTTTTTTCATTTTCAATAAACATAGATTATTCTAAATAATACTATAAGTTCAGTGGTTTCCCCTAAAACGGGAACATAATGCAAAGAGGTATAATATGTCGAAGTCTTCATGGGATTGAGGTCACCCACACAGACAAAAGTGCGTCTGTGTTAGTGTATCTTTGCGCGCACGTGACGCCGTGTCGTCGCCGTTGCGATATTAAACCGACAATCAGCGTTTCCCAAACATTTATTTTTTGCTTTTTATCAAAAAATTTAAATATTAATATTATTTTATATTATTTTGGCTACCTAATGCATATCAATTAGGTTATATGCAATAACTTTTTTATAATAGCAATGTAGTAAACTTACAGACGCTACATTTGCTAGTGATGGTTACCATCTTGAAATTGATTAAATAGAAAGGGTAATGGAAATAATTCTGCTGTTCCTGGAGACCAAAAGCCAGAACTCCTACATACCTACTACTACACCACCACTACAATAAGCACTGAGATTGAGTTTGAGTCAAAACAGTCAATATTATTTGATCTAGAGTATTATTTTATTGACCATGCCATGTTGTTTTGTTAAAAAAAACTATTTGGAGTTTTATGTAGTATAATTCTTTAACGACTAACAAACAAGTTATGTCACGTTTAAAATCTGACTACTCTACTTTCTTTGTAAATGCTCGAAAGGCGTTGGCCGATCGTACCCTCACTTTATAGCGGGGGTATCAGATATGGTCGAGCGATAAGTTCGGGATAGTTGTGATAAGCTTTAAAAGAGGATGGTTGCAAAGAGTGAGATAGAGAAATTACTAACCCTTTCACTAAAACCCTTTTACTTGACACTGTAGTTCTGTGTCTAAAGTAAAACCTCACTCAATTAGTTATTTTTCTTCTTTTTTTATCATGTAATTGTTTTATTTTATTGATATTAAAATAAAATATACTAAATAGGATTGAAATTAGCAAACTTTGAGAATCCCTAGTTCTCACCCCAAGCGTGCGGCGTAGCTCGACGTACCTACACTGAGATCGCGCCAGAAAAATTTAATTGTGAAATACGAGGCCACCCTCTCTCATACCCGAAAATCATTTTAGTGGGCGTACCAACTAGTTCAGACTCGGCATAAAAAAGATAAAAATGAAAATCTTACTTATTTGTGTTTCTATAACATAAAATTACTAAAAATTTTATAGTTAAAATTTTTTAATAAAAGTTTTGACTCCTGAATAAACAGTGGTCGCCAAATGTTCGAAATTTTGATCATAATTCATTTAAATTAAAGACTATCAGTGGCATAACTACACCGTTTGGGGCCTCTGGCAAATTCATCAGATGGGCTCCCCCCTCCTCCAATTTTAAGAAACTTAAAAAATGACATAGTATTTTTGTTTTATAATAAATCACTACGCGAAGTAGGTTCGCACAACGCTATTACAATAATTTTATTTTCTAATAACCTTTAATTCAGGTCGTATTGTACTAAAAAAACATTTTTTGGTTAGTAGTTCATAAACTACTTTTTCTCCTAAAAAAATGTTAAAAAAAGAATCACTTTATTTTTTACAATCTAGAATTCAACAAAAATCTTGAAAAAGACTTGAAGCTTTCCCTACGATTTATAAAAGGGTGATGCGTCATTTAAGCGTCTAGAGCGAGTCTAGGTGAAGCCTAGTTTCCTGCAGGGTGGAAGAAGGATTGATTCATGTTGTGGATCGTGTCGGTCGTTCTAAGGGTGGATTTCAATCGGAAGATGGCGATTAATCTTAGACAATACCTTCATAAGCTTCCACCAGGAAAACATAATTATATAACGCTTCGAGACTTAGAGGTACCTACTTGGTTCGACTGTTGAGGGCGTTTTGTAGGCACAAAATTGAGCTGACTGACTGACTTTAGCCCTGTCCGCTCCAAACTGGCATGTGAGTCTCTCAGGTGTGCAGTCTCAGCAGGTGAAAAGAACTCTTGCGGTAGTCGGTACGTCGCTTGGGGTCAATAGAGTTCGCTTAAAGCGACTGGAAGACTGTATAGAAAAAATTAAGGCAATCCTCTCTCAGGGACTCCGTAGAGAGCCTCAGAGCAAAAGTAGTAATCAGGGGAAGCCAGTAGCTGCGGAGACCCAAATGAGGAGTTTTCCTACCTCACTTTGAACATCTAGTTCTGAGGAGAATGGGCACGGCGACAGTGTTGACTAGGTTACTTCCAAACAACGGAGGCGCGAGCTCCACATGCCGGAGGCTTTACTTAGAGTTGGTTAGGTAAGGTTATATAAGTATGGCCACATATGAGATCCCATTCTGGGCAGGTTTCCTTTCTGTGGATACTTGACAGCTACTTCGACGACAACAAAGGGAGCAAGCTGGTAGAGCGATTTGTGTCTATTGTACAATCTTTCGGGTTTCGGTGCAGAGAGAGGTGGAGGCCATAAATCCCACAATGGAATTATGAGAGAGTAAGGCGTGCGGCGAAAGACGCTGTGCCTAAGATGTGTCATGCAGTTGGAAAGGCCAGCGGTTGGACTGTGGACTGTGGAGGGCATTCGTCCCCATTTTAAACAGTGGCTGAATAGAGAAATTTGGTGATTTTACTGCTTCAGTATCTGTTTACATCAGATCAGTAGGGAGGTGAATGAAGGTTGCCACGAGTCCGGTGTTTCTGTGAACACGGCGTTACACACATACGTCGGGTGTCTGGCATGAAAGTCGCAAAGGCATGAATTGGTGTCGGAAGTAGGAAGATTTTCCACGCTAAGAGAGATAATGAATATAAACCCGAAAGAGGGGATAAGAGGCAGTGGCAGCATTTAGCGAGTCAGTGATGAGACTTAAGAAGACGGCGGCATGGAAGAGCAAGAGCATATATATTTTTCATTTCATATATATTATTTATGGTGGTTTTAATTTATAATCTATACTGAAGTTATTAAAGAATGAAAGGTTTATTGGTTAAAAAATCACAATTTTTGCATTTGATACTCTGTTAAGGAAATTATATAATTTAAACAGTTATAATATAAAAATAAATAATTAAACATATAAACAAAAATAAGTATTATAAAAAAATAAATAATGAAAATAATAATTTGTGACATCACCAATGGGTACTCTCATTGTTGTACAGAGTTACTAAATCTAAAGCACTTACATATTGAAAACCAACAAAACCATTTTAGTTCTCCAGTACAGGGAGATATTAAGTGTACAATTGGATTGACATATTGTTAGATTAAAAACCTTTAAAAATCTAAAATAAAAAAGTGATTTTAACTGTTAACAGTGTGTGCGATATTCCAAGGTATTTGCAACCTTTCAGGGTTTTCATGTGACCTGCTTAATTGTGTAACCTGTAAAGAATAAGGTTGAGATATTACTGAAAGTTAAACTACAACTTTTTAATTAAATACTAAAATCTTAAAATATGTAAATCTTCATGTGGAACAAAATCATTCATTAAAGTTTGATTTTCTGAGGTAATAGTTAAGCTTATCCTGCAGATATTTTACGACTTGCAAGCGTTCATTTTATACAGGATCTAAACTTTTTTAGGGATACATGAACAAAGAAAAGAAGGGAAAATAAGAAACTTTCAAGTAATCACTATCCCAGTTACAAAAACCATGTTCGCTAGTGTTCAGTACAAGAAACGAGCAGCTCTTTTATACAATAAAATAAATAGACAGATCGATATAGACACGAAACAAAAGAAAGCAGTCATCAATTGGTTGAAACCCCAAACCTACGACGAAACTGATCACTAATTGAAATACCATCTATATAAGTAAAACACACACACACACACACGCACACGCACACGCGCGCACACACACACACACACACACACATTTATCTATATCTATATTCTATACTAATATTATAAAGAGGAAAGATTTGTATTTTTGGATTTTTGTATTTTTGTATGTATCGAATAAACATAAAAACTACTGGACCGATTTCAAAAATTCTTTCACCATTAGAAAGCTACATTATCCCTGAGTAACATAGGCTATATTTATTACAAGAAAAAATTAGAGATCCCCAGAAATTCTCACTAAAACCAACCCAAGGTGCAAAAAAATTAGCCATAAAATATCTTTCATCGCATGCGCTGCGAAAAGTATTGATGATAGAACAAAAAAATGTTACACAATATTATAGAACGTATTAATATCTACAAAAAACTCCGCGAGACCATATGTCCAACTATTGTAGTTAAGTCACTATAACTACTTTTTTACATTTTAAAAGTTGATTAAAATGCCTATCAAAATCAGACCATGTCTTCCATAACTTTGTATTAATTCTTATCCAAATAAATTATTTCGTAATGAAGACTGTTTCAATACCTGTTAATTACTATTTGAATTATTGAAATCGGACATTCCAGTCAAAAGATTTTACGAAATAAAAATATCAAGATATAAATAAAAAATAATCACAGACGGGCCGCCGGCGCGGTGTGGTGTGCCTCGCAGCTCAGCGAGTAACGCGGCGATAGAGGGAGCGACAGAATGCGGGAGCCAAAATGTTAAAAAAAAATTATCCACCCGTGCGAAGCCGGGACGGGCCCCTAGTTATACTAAGACAAATTATATAAATTAATTTGTTGGTTTAAGTATATGAATACCCTTGTTAAACAAAATATAATAATTAAAACAAGGAAAAATAATTAATTGTTAAAAATTCTGTAAAGTTATGGAAGAGCGATGACTTCTAACATCATTATAAAATAATTTAGCATTTGCATTTTTCAGTTTAAAGTCGGTTAATTTTTTTGTTAAAAATGTTTTATTCTTTTCTTATATTCTTTTGTAAGTAATTATTATATTGTATATGTCAATTGAAATACGCATTAAAAGAAAAAACAACATTATGTACTTGTGACAGCATAACACATTAGTTTAAATTCGACTGTTTTACATATGAGTTGCAGTTCTAGTACCCTCATCCTTATGCCAATCTTCGAATAACCAGTCGAATTTTAACCCGCAATTTTAGTATTATATACATATATATAATATAAATGCAACTAATCGAATGTATATACATAGAAAATATTTAAGATAACTTAATACGAATAGATGAAGTTTGAGTGTAATTTGATAAAATTTTGCAGACAGATAAAAGTTTAACCTACATTCAAGTAAAAACATCAATCAAAGCAATTTGTGTCACCAAATAATTAATTATGCTATAACTACCCCCGTTAGTTAAAGCACGTGCAACCGGAATGCGGAGGGTGCATCACAATGGCCTTATAACATATTGTGTATAATAATAATTCAATTTTGCGCCGACAAGTGTAATTCATTAATACCGTATCAGTTACAATAAAAATACGTATAGTTGATAACTTTCTATACGCGAGTACTTTGATTTTATTTCAAGTATCCGACTTCGACTTCGTCCGCTAGATGCTCCGCTCCTATTGGTCGTAGCGTGATGTTATATAATACTAGCGGCCCATCCCGGCTTCGCGCGGGTGGAATATTATTTTTAAAAATATATTGGCCCTCCCGCATTTCGGTGCCCCCTCTCTTGCCGCTTTACTCGCTGCGCTGCGTCGCTATACTGGCCCGTCGCGTCGGCATGTATTTTTTGTTTATATTGATATTTTTAATTTCGTAATATCTTTTGAATGGAAAGTCCGATTTTAATAATTCAAAAAGTAATTTACAAATATTAAAATAGTCTTGAATACGAAATAATTTATTTGGATAAGGATTAATACAAAGTTATAGAAAACATGGTCTGATTTTGATAGGCATTTTTATCAACTTTTAAAATGTAAAAAAGTAGTTATAGTGACGTAACTATAATAGTTGGACATATGGTCTCGCGGACTTTTTTGTAGATATTGATACGTTCTATAATATTGTCCAACATTTTTTTGTTCTATCATCAATACTTTTTGCAGCGCATGCGATGAAAGATATTTTATGGCAAATTTTTTGGCACCTTGGGTTGATTTTCGTGAGATTTCCTAAGGATCTCTAATTTTTTCTTGTGATAAATATAGCCTATATTACTCAGGGATAATGTAGTTCCTAATGGTGAAAGAATTTTTGAAATCGGTCCAGTAGTTTTTATGTTTATTCGTTACATACAAAAATACAAATCTTACTTCTTTATAATATTAGTATAGACTAGAGGGCTGCCCTCGCTTCGCTCCGGGTATTTAAAACAATATTATAATTGGTGTCCTTAAATTGTTACTCTGTAATTGTTTAGTTTTTCATTATTTGAAGGAGAGAGTGAGAAAAAGTTATAAAAAGAAAAATAATAGAAACAAAAATAAAAGAAAAGCGACAGATGCTAAGAGAGGGAGGACAGAGCAAAAATAAAATTGAATAGGTAAAGGAGAGAGAGAGATAAGAATTAAAGAGAGAGAAAAGAAAGAGGATGAGAGACAATGATAGTATTATAAGAGGAAGAGAGACGGAAACACTATAGACTTTTCTCAATGAAAGAATTTTAAAAATCGGATCAGTAGCAACAAAATGACCATATTCTATTAATTAAAAAAATTATATGGCAACACTAAATCACCTTTGTCCCTCCTCACAAATAGTGTAGTTTTCTAACAGTGAAAGAATTTTTTAAATCGGATTTGTAGTTCCTGAGAAGCTCTTCAATTTAGAAAATGGCCACCTTATGGCACTCAAATGGCCATATCTTTTTAATTATAGTATTTATGGCAACACCACATAGCCTATGTTACCCGGAAAGGATGTAACTTCCTATCGGTGAAAGAATTTTCAAAATCGGTTCAGTACTTTTCGAGCCTATTCGCAACAAACAAACAAACATACAAACAATCAAATCTTTCCTCTTTATATAATAGTATAGATATAGATATAGCCTATAGTCTTCCTCGATAAATGGGCTATCCAACATTAAAATATTTTTTCAATTCAAACCATTAGTTCCTGAGATTAGCGCGTTAAACCCACGTGTAGACAATATATAACCTCCGACGCTTTCAGTCCAGACTGTCCGGTGTTTTTGCATAATGAACAAGTAGTGTAGTTTAGTGTCATGAATGCTGGTTCGTCCTTCACGCAGAGCAATTGAAATCTTGATATATTTATTATGTTACCTAAATGTTAGGTTATGTTAGTTAACTATTTGATAATCTTTAAACCTGATTATGGTTTTCAAGCCCCAGGCTTTGCTCGGGTGCTAAGCGCTGCATTTTTATTAGTATTGCTTTACAGTTATATATTTATGTTCGAATTTATTGTAATTTGGGACTGGATTGACTAATTTTTTCATATGAACTAGCTGATCCATCCTCGCTTCGCAAATGTGTATTAGACTACAAGTAAAAGTTTTATAGAAATCGTTTTAACATTTCTCCAGATTTTTATATACTTATACTAAAGATTTAGAACAGATATTTGTAAGTAAAATAAAATAAATGTTACAAACGTTATATAAAAGTTTCTTTTAATATTTCTACAAATAAATAAAAATAACTATGGTGATAACTTTATATTATTAAAACGATAATTTAAAAAGGAATTATTACTAACAAAATAAAATTTAAAATATTACAATGATTTAAAACATTTTTTGTTTTATTAAAATCGGTATTTGTAGCGCCCATGGTGGGCTAAATTATTATTTTAATTTTTTTTCCATAACATCTAAGTAAGAATAAATCGATCTTAATATATATCCTAACTTCCAAGTGTTCACTCCAACATTCTAGTGTACACTCCACAGACAGCCTAGGTGTGGGTGTCTACATCAAAATCAATGTCCTAGCTACGGTGCGCGATCTCTATCAACCAATTAACCCATCTTCACCTTCATTACATTCATAAAAACAGAATTAAATGATTCTTCTTGCTTTTAAGATCTTTGAACGATATATGAAAATAACGATCATTCTTTTCCCGTGGAAGAAGCTGGTATTGTTGGATTATGAGAATGTTATGCTTATGAGAACTTTCTGAAACTCCGACACTACATTAGAAAAAGTTACTTTAATATACATCATGTCTTTCTGTCAAATTAAAAGGCCTTTTAAAATTTTATAGCGAAAAGGGAATTGGCCAGTAGTCTTCCAACTACAGCAGCAGCTATTGGATTTTTAAACTTACCATACAAATAACGCAACTTTTTACAAAATGAGATATCATCCAATATTTCGCTGAGAGTCATTACGCGTAAGTACGATAAATTAATTTCAGAAGATGCAATTAAACTTTTCATTCTAGGTAGAATAAAATATTTTAATAAAAATTATCGTGCACTCTCTTATGTATGTTGGATATGTTTTAATGATAACATCAAAATAAATAGACTTCAGTCTATATATGATACTTGAAAAATCAGGTTCAAAGAAATATTTTTATAGTTACATAACAAATATACGATTTCCTAAAAAGATTTTTACTTCGGTATCCCGCGTCTAGTGATTTTATCACAGCTACTAAAGTTTTATTTGCAAAACCTTTGTTCAATTCCATCTCCATACTCCATTGAGTAATAAACAAGGTGGAAAAAATTCAACAATCGTGTAACGTTTCAAACTTTGTTACGAGTGTCAAATATCTGTATACATTGCACAGCGTATTTTCACGCCGCCTACGAATTCGGCAAGCTTGATCAGTTACGGACTGGAGAATGTTGCCAGCTCAACAATTATATCTCGCACAAAAACATATTATCTAATTTTTGTGTCGTTTAATTTGCGTTTTTTCGTATGTCTATCTTTCTTAATATCGTAATATGTAATGTTGTGCACGAAATATGTGACTAATATTATGATATACATTTGATTTGCTTGTAGTTTTTATAGGAATTTTTTAGCTCTTTTCCGAGAGACCTACTTCGTAGGGTGGATGTTAGCGATTAGAATGAGCCCAATAATATTGGTGTACGTAGGCGAGACTCAAGTCCGTTAATTGAATGCCTCCTTCCTTTTTATAATGCACCATATTAATGTCTTCTTTATTTTAAGGAGTAAATTTTATATGTAGGAGACTTCTAGACTACTGATCAAATTTTTACAATTATTATTTTTATCATCATCACGACTCGTTAATGGCCCACTGCTGAGCCGGGTCTCCTCCACAGAATAATGATACCCTATCAGGCCATAGTCCACCACGCTGGCCCAGTGCGGGTTGGCAGACTTCACACACCTTTGAAAACTTTAGGAAACTCTCAGGAGTGTCGGTTTCCTCACGATGTTTTCCTTCACCGTTAAAACAAGTCACATTTAATTGCTTAAAACACACACAACTCAGAAAAGTCAGAGGTGTGTGCCCAGGATCGAACTCGGACCACTGCATCACTGCTTCTGTTACTATTATACTTTATTACAACTATACTTTAATTTCATGTCTTTGAAAGTCTTTATATATTTAAATACAAAAACTAAGACGTCCAGCCAACCCTACATCTGGCAACCCAGGCTTTGGGTGATGGAGAGAGGGTGGGGGCTGAGGGGGCAGTAACAAGGCGGAACGCATCATATGCGATTTCACGGTTTGACACGCGATTTGCGACGCGCACGCGCTTCAGTGCAGTTGTGGTAACTGATGCTTAAGCATCTACAGATATATTTTTCAATATATCAATGCTATTCAGTCAAAATACATTTCCATATTTATATACTATCGAAATATATGTCCTATCAATTGTACATTGCCGCATCAATAGTTTGAGAATGACATGAATTGCTAACATACAAAGTAAGTATCTAGATCAATCAGTTCATGAAAAAGTTGAGCCTGTTTAAGAAAAGGAATTTAATAAATTATAATTTTTGAAAATTGAATAAAATTCGGAATTCGGTTTAATTTTTTCACGTTTTTCCACGTCTGTAATCTCAGAAATTAGTCATAATATAAACTAAATTGGAAAATTCTTTTAGTTTTTAAGAGGATATATTTCATTCCCTTTTTTTCAAGTTTTGTTATTTCCAGTATCAAAACTGGATCCTTAAAGAAATAAGAAAATCATTTGGCATACATATAGATCTCTATATGTATGTATAAAATATTTATCATAAATTTTTTTAACCGAAATCTACAGTCGAAAATGAATATGCAAAAAGTTTTATTGGAAAATTGCCTCCATTGAATTTTATTATTGAATTATTCACAGCACGTGCGTCCCCCTAGCTGCATAAATTCCACTAGGCATTGTGCCCTGACGTCACATGGGGGACCGCAACATATTGCAGCGCAATGGGCCATCCCCATCGGCTCCGGTATTTACAAATAACATGCTTTTTAAATTTAATTACAACTGCAGACTAGTTGGCTAAAGGGTCTCATTGGTAGAACAATGATTTATATATTACTCTACTAATATTTAGAAATAATTTTGACAATTTACTAATGCCTTATATATCTTCTTAGAAAAATGGGTGTAAACCAAAACAAAACTGATAGTTATTTGAATTTAATAAATGGGATGTAAAAGTTAATAATTAGACTAACATTGTATTTTTTTATAAGTTTCTTACTTTTCATTAACTAAAAAGTAAAAAAATATACGCATACATAAATCAAACACCATAAGGGTTTAGAAATTATACTTTATGGACGCTTGGCCTTAAGTTCTTAACTTTGTATAGATCGAATGCCTTTATACTTGACATAGTTGCTCGAAATTAATCTATCATATTACAACAAAGGTATTTGCAAATCAAAGTGGATGGTAATTATTTAAAGAATTTGTAATATAGTGAGCAAGGATCTCTGTAGATCTTGTTAAGAATATATATAATATCATATGTCTGAAGAGTTTATTTGGAATAAAACACTAAACCTAAATATTTAATTAAACAGAGAACAAACAAGAGATACTCTCTAGTTTTGCCGATGTCCATGGACAACGGTGGCCACTTTCTATCAGGTGGACAGCCCGCTCGTTTGTCCCTTATCTGTCATAGAAAAAAAATAGTTCCCCTTATTTTATTTCAATTATACCCACGGTACAATCTATAACAAGACTAAATAACCTCTGTTCTGATAGATTTGTGCCAATTGTCAAATGGAGTTCGCCTGATGACCATCGTGGCTATACTGACTTCATTGTAAAGTATTTCGTGAGACAGTATTTGCTCGGTTTCCATCTAAAATGTCTACTAGCTGACCCGACAGACGTTGTCCTGTCTTAACTATGAATATTGAAGTCTAATTGGCTGTCAAAAGCTTACATTAGAAAAGTTAATATGGTCGTTAGGTTTTCTTAAATTTTCTAATTTTACCGCGTAACTTTTTTAATTTTTTCTTTCATAAGAACCTTCTCCTGAGAATAACAAACGCAACAAAAAAAGATTTAGCGAAATCGGTTCAGCCGTTCACGCGTGATGTTCTGACCAAGGAAAACAGTATAACTCTCATATATAACAGAATTAAATTAAATTTCGGGGTACAGCTTGGACGTAGATGAAGTTGCATATACCTATAAATTACTTGTAAGAGAAATAATGTGATGTTTTTGTAAATACGTTGGAAAACATTGCTTACAAATAACACAGTTGTAGAATATAGGCCACAGTTTTTATAAGCCTTTAATATTAACAATATAAAGACCATTTTTCTATATTATATAATAAATAATATTGAAAGTTTCCTGTAAAGCTTAGATACGTGCGACTTGATAACAGATATCACCACTTGAGAATTGATCATGATAAAATAGATTCAATTGATTTTTCCGACATTTTCCAAACAAATATTATAATTTGCTCGATCAAATATGATTTTCGCGCAAAAAGGTATCCCCAATAAAATTTTC
The DNA here is from genome assembly GCA_905147385.1 of Limenitis camilla. Lineage (NCBI taxonomy): Eukaryota > Metazoa > Arthropoda > Insecta > Lepidoptera > Nymphalidae > Limenitis > Limenitis camilla. The sequence goes on from LR990224.1 coordinate 2,799,802, forward strand.
TTGTAAAATGTTGCCAAGGCGTGACCTCGCTCTGTCAACCAGTTATCAGTAGATAAAGCCAAGCTTTTAACCCTTTTACCTTAGTCAATATATGTGACTTGGCCTTTTCTTTACTACAAGAACAGTTGTATAACAAAAAGTAATGAACAGTACCTAATAAATTGAATGCATATAAATATTTAAGATAGGAAGCTTACACATAAGAGTTGCCTTTTTTCATAGCCCACTCGCTACATTTGTCTTTTTTCTTCGTTGGTTTATTGTTTACAATTAGTGACAGATCAGCGCGATACAAATTTCAGCTTTTATATTACATCAGGAAGTACCCTAAAATTTTGTTTTTCATCAGTGAGTCAGTGACGAAACACCTTTAATATTATATCCCGAGAATTTTGATTATCTTTGAGAAGTAGTAGTATTGCCCTTGCCAATACCGTGCCAACAGATATTTGCAATTTAAATAAAAAAATATGATATATTATTATATGTCATGGTATTATTATATGTAAAGGCCATAAATACAATTGTTTTATTTTATCAATATTTACATAATAATTTAACAAAATTAATATATTTTACTCAATCTATGGCATAACGATTTAATATTTAAAAGCGAATAGTTTCAGTAATATTAAAATTATAATAATATCATTTTACTTCCTTAATTTTTCAGATTCCAATGAAATATTATATGGAGAACCAAAATATGGTTAGATAGACAAAATAGATATATTTACAAACAAAATATTTTAATGTTTCGTTTAACTGTTTGAATGGTAGAAGTTTCAGAAAGGTCATACGTATACTTGCTTTATTTGACTTTAAAATAGGAGAACTATCTTAGTTGTTTGTTGTTGTTGTTATGTTGACTCAAAGTTGCGCGTTACTCGGATTGCACACGGCTTGATTGTGTTATCTAATTGTGCCACATTTGTATACGTATTTCATTATTTTATTTTGCGCCCCAATTTCACACTCTGACTGCATTTTAATATCAATGAAATATCACTTGTTTTAATGGTGAAGGAGAACATCGTGAAACCTGCACTCCTGAGTTTTATTTTTGTTAGATGAGCAGACGGTTCACCTGATGGAAAGTTGCCACCGTATCCCATGGACATCGGCAAAGCATGTGACACCCTGTTGTTTTGTCGATGCGTTGTCACCTTGTAGATAGAATAAGGAGAGGGAGCGAAGAGAATGCTAATGCGGTTTTAGTGAATCCTCTGCAAGAATCCAGAAAGTATTAGAACCGCAGCATTAATGGAATGGGAAAGGGAGGGGGTACGGGTTACTCCTCTTACGAGGTGCTCTCCCAGCGGTGGAAGAGAATTGTATTCTTACTCGTTCGCTTACGAGTAAAACAAGTTCTCCATGATGTTCTCTGTCGGTGTGTGAAGTCTATCAATCCGCACTGCGCCAGCGTGATAGACTATGGCTTAGACCTTCTTCATTCTGAGAAGGAGACTTTGCCCGTGAGGGGACGGATTAGAATACAATTCTCTTCTTCTCAATCTCGTAAGAGGCGAGTAACCCAGCACCCCGTGGTGGTAGGGGATCTGTTCTCCAACTGGCTTGCGACAACCAGCATGAGAATCCGTCTGCCAGGTGCCATTGTCGCATTCCGGTCGAGCCGCATGTGGGCCAGACTTTAACCCTCTCCCTCCCATCCCGTTGCTGCGGTTCTGGTGAACTTTGAGCTTTCGTTCCGGGCCCACTGAAACCGTAGCATTCTTCTCTTCATTCCCCCTGAATACCGTATGAATATCCTGTTATTTTGTTGAACTTTCTAACATCCTGAAAACTGTTTTATTTTTTTTTATTAAGTCCCAAAACTTAAAAAATAAAAAGTTATAATTTTTAATAATTATCACTCGCATTTTGGTTTTAGCATATTAAAACACTATTACAGTTTTACAGCGGAGATGCTACATGGATGTTACATGAATTATTCTTCAGCAAACTGATCAAAGAAATGGACTTTATTAGGAAATAATGATAGTGATTAAAAGAAAAGTCCTAAACTTTTCGTCAGAAGCTATAGAATGATGGATGTGTTGACACCGTAACGGCTCTGTAATGGGTGTTCAATAACCCTACGTCTGAATAAATAATGGAAACAAATAAGACCAATTAAGATGTCGTCAGCTTTCAATTCTTGGGACATCTGGTCACCCACCTAATTTTAAAACTTACAGCAAATAGCTACCACCAAAACAAAAACTGTAAAATAAACCAACTCTCGCAATGAAGTCTTTTGAAGGTAATAGTTGTGATGTGTAAAACCGAGTCAGTTATTTTAGTTTGTATCTATGGAACCACGTATTTAATAACTTTGACCACATCAATATTAGAAAGCTTTATTCTTTCATAAGTATAGAAATTTCGAATCATAACAATCAGTGCTTTATTAATTTACTTTTCTCGACTTACGACTAATCTTTATTTCTGTAATTATGAAAACCTATTATTTTGTCTTAATAAAAAAAAACAATTTAAATTATTGTGGTAAATATTTATTTCCTAACAACTCGAACAGGATCTACTTCGGTTTCATTTAAACTTTACCTGTTTCTCGAACTAACAAAAAATATAAGAAAATAAATGTCTTAATATATAATTTATCTTATTTCCATAAGCAATGTATAAAAATAATTATTTCGGAAGAATCATTATTTTTTAAGGATAAAAAGTATGATACTTTCGGTTCAATTCACTCTTATCGATCTTTTACTCCTTTAAAAAAGACACTTTCTAATTAATATTAGTGACTAAATTGTTTGTGTGTTTATGTCATATGTTGTTAATGATTATTGTTGAAAAAGTCGCTCTTTGCATTATATTAAACGTCATTCTCAACTGTCTTTACGTCATAACGAGGAAATGAGACAAAAATGTAATTCCCAAACATATCAATTTAGCATTATCCAAAATAGATCGTTTAACACAACCACAACGGTCGTTAAAAATAATTCAGAAAGGTAACAGATAGCAAGATCAAACAAAAAGGATAAAGAATAACATTGTAATGCGTGACAACGACTGTTTGATCAATACTCAACAGGTGTCGAGAACTCTGGTAAACGTTCTGAACATAACTTTATATTGTAAAGTAATATACCGAGAGTTACGTTGAGCTTAGATACGGGATTTTATTACATTTGACTAATCGAATAATCCTTGATAATTTTTTTTAATTCAGAGACGGATCTAGGGGGGTTTTAGGGGGCGCCAAAATGATGGTAAAATATGATTAAAAATAAAAATGTTGGTCCACAAAGCTCATTGAGCGGATCGGCTGCTCAAAAATTGCATACGGTTAAGAATTTTAATTTCCTTTTTTTGCTTATCATCTCAGGGACCGTCACAGACTATATATTTACTAACTATAGGTATATTTAATATGATAGAAGAATGATCATTACTATACGTGCACTCGTGTAGAGTGCAATTTAGGCAGAAAGCCGGGCAGAGCCTTTGTCTTGCGACCGAGGTGTAGAAGTCCAAGCTCTAACTACAAATTGATATATTAAACTATAATATAACACGACACTGTACTACTAGATCACTATTTTATGCACACTGTGCGGAAACACCATAGACTGCCTCAAATCTAGCACAAAAAAAAATATTTATATCAATGTCTATGAGTGGGTATATATACAACATGATCCTGTCTGTTTATTTAAGGGGTTATTCTATCTATTAGGTTGGGGAAAAAGTTTCTTCGCATTTTTTAAGAAAATTCAAAACATTTTTTAATATAGTTTATTTACATTTAACTAAAGTATGTAGGTACCATTTTGTACGATAACTTTTTGCCATCTTGTAGGTAGGGACATGGTCCCATCGCTATAGAAATTTTGGGGCTTCTGATCAAAAAACCGCGACAAGTAGTTTTGGCAGTCCTCTCGTGATGTTAACCTGACACTGCCTCAAGAATTCTGAAGAGACCGAAACAGGTGAAAATCTGAAGGTGCAAGGTCAGGACTATACGGCGGATGCACTAACACCTCACAGCCAAACTCTCTTAATTTTTGCTGAGTGGCTAAAGATGTGTGAGGTTTAGCGTTATCATGATGAAAAATCACACTTCTTCTGTTGATTAATTCCGGCCACTTTTTCTCAACTTCTTGCTTTAATCTCATCAGTTGAGTTCACAATCGATGGTCCTGCCTGGTGGTAACAGCTCATAATGAATAATGCCCTTCCAATCCCACCACACACATAGCATCACCTTGTTGCGAGTTAACCCGGGTTACGCCACAGTCTGTGAAGACTGACCGGCCTTTGACCACGACCTTTTTGCACGTTCTTGTCGTACGTAATCCACTTTTCATCACCAGTTATCAGCTTCTTCAAAAATGATTCGATTTCATTACGTCGTAATAAAGAATCACAAATGAGTACACGATACATTAGGTTTCTTTCAGTGAGCTCGTGAGGTACCCAAATATCGAGCTATTTTGTGCACCCAGTTTTTTATAATGCGCCAAAACTGTTTTGTGGTCAATTCCCAGTTCTTTAGCTACGTCGTAACTACTGGTATGCCGCTCTGGTCCACTTTTTCAGAAATGGCATCAATTTTATCCGTATTAGGGCGACCAGAGCTAGGTGCATCTTTGACATCAAAATTTTCGGATTGAAAACGTTTAAACCAAATGTGTGCTACTCTCACAGACACTGCACTAGGTCCATAAACATCGCAAAATTTTTTCGCGGCTTGCGTTGCATTTTTACCTTTTTTTTGTAGTAAAATTTTTAAATGTATCTAATTTTTTCATTAGATTCACTGACCTTCACAGTACGAAAAACAAATAAAAATCAAACATTTTCCTAATTTTAATTTGGAATTATCTTCTATAAAATGTAAACTTGTAATGATACCAAAACCAGCCAGATACAAATAGTATAGCCAAAGAGATTTTATTACAAGTTTATACATACTATAATGCGTAAAGACTTTTTCCCCGACCTATTATTTATAAAACTTGTTTTTTTTGTCCGATTCATTTTAGATGAATTTCAAAGGACATATGATGGTCACCGCAAGGACCTTCTGTTGGAACTGGGTCAACACAAACTGCTATAACTTTTGAAATTATAATTTTATTTTCAATTTTTATTGGTCACTTTGGTAACCAATAAAAATTAATATTATTATTATTATAATTTTCGTGACTTCAAGTCAAAATTTTGTGTAATGATACAGTTATTAATTTTATAAAATAAAATGATTTAATGGCAAAAAGAACTTAAAATTCTCATTTTTTTCATGTCTCTAACTAAGGGGTAAGGGGACCCCTTGATGTCTGTGGATTCGATCAAAATGCATGTTCACACCAAGTTGGACAAAGCCACAAAAATTTTAACACATTTTCACCACCCCACTTTTAATTATTTTGACATAGACAATGATTATGTAGATTTTATTGGTTTAGAAAAATATCATATACCATTAATTACATAAGTCAACAGAAAAAAAGATATTATTTTGATTTTCTGCTTTAATTCAGAAATTCTGATCCGTTCGTAACATTCGTTTTTGAATTATAAAGTTTGTTTTTTTCTTTTTATGTTATTGATTAAGTTTTCGAGTTCTTAGTGGGTAGTAAAATAATGCTTGGTAATACTTTAACTCAAATCTGTTGCGAACACCAGCATGCGAATCCGACCGGTCGCGCCGCATGTGGGTTATACTTACTCACTTGCGCACCTAACCCATTAACACTGCGGATCTAGTGGACTATGCTCTGGTTCGGGGAAACCGCAGCATTTTTCTCTTTATTCCCCCTTCCCACTTAACTTAACCATTAAAAAAATGGCGGCAAATCGCGTAGTGCACTGAATTGAGTGTATTACAACTACAGAAACTATTTTTATATATCAAACTTTAACCGAAAAAACTATTTTACCCTTTATTAGTAAGAAATCAAACTCAAAATAAAGGTCTAAAAGACTAAGGTTATAAATTTGATTTTTTTCTCATGGCACCAATGCCGTTTTAGGAAGTTAACAAAATATTTATAAATATTTTGTTGCTACATAGACGTTATGGAAGTAAACATTAAAGTTTTCATTTTACCGCATTAAAACGCTTGACTGCGATCCACATTGATAATCTTACTGCAATATCTAAGACTAAGCTATTGATTCGACAGGTTCAAATAGAGGGAGTCTCATCAAACAAACTTATCATACCCTAGCCCAGAGTTGTTCAAAGTTCGTATAAACTCCTGGGGTTAATAATAGTAGCGGATTGCATTTAACTATTTATTACATCTTCATTCATCAAAATATACTGTCTCAACTACACGAGTACATGACATTGTTATAGAATTAGCATTATAGGAACTAATAGTCAACAAAAATCAATGTAGGTTTTATTTTTTTTGCGCTTACATTGCAAACGCTGGCTGAACCCTACGAGATAGATCAAAATAATGTACTACAGTATTGTACACCTTAAAAAAATCTACAAAAAAGTCCGCGATAGTATATGTCTATCACTTAGGGATAACCCACAATAACCATTTTTTATCTTTTACTTTTTTCTAGAAACAACGGCTTATTTACGAAGCGATTTTAAACAATACATCATTAATCCTTATCCAATTAGGTACCTTAAATACATTGTGCGTTTTATATAGATCAATATGGCCCTTTACAGCATAAAATTACACATATCGGTTACAGATACACGTGTTAAATTGCACCCGGGCGAAGCCGGGACGGGTCGACTAGTCATCGAAAAAATAAGCTGATACTCCTTATAACATCCAGTAATCTATATATATAAATATGAATTCCTATTTTCCTTGGTCACGATTTCACTAATTCCTTTTTTTTGTGTTTGTTATAAGAAAGTTGCGCGAAAAATGACAAATGATATAAACTTTATAATGTAAGCTTTTGAAAGCCAATCCGAATTAAATATTCATAGTTAAAGGACAACGTTTGTCGGGTCAGCTAGTTTGATATAAATTTATATGATGGCATCTTTTGCTTTGTTACTTTATTGTAAAATATTGCTGACATTAAAATATATATTTTTATAATCAAATATCTTGAGTACGTATACATCACAATGACTGCCTGAATTAGTCCATGACAGCGAAAATTAAATCAATAACACTAAATGTATATGATATAAATAGTTTGAGAATCTCTGCCCTGGTAAAATACGACGGATTTAATATTGCGATCAGCGTGTGACCGCCACGCGTCACTTTTCAACAATCTTCCCATATACAATAGAGAAAACTTATTTATGCTTAAAACATTTAATGTATTATTACCTTTATGTGCATCAGTATTGAGGCTATAACAGCATAAACATACATTACAATATCATTTAGTAGAGTATAACTCAGCGTATGATTTTATTGCCTACGGCAAGGAGTTTATTGGCTCCGTCAGTATTTTCTGATCTAGAAGAATTATGATTGGTCTCTCAGATGCCGTCGTTATTACATCCATTCTTTATGTACTGAAATTGAGTTTTCAGTTTTAGTATACTAGTCAAACCACCCTAGCTTCTCTGGATAAAAAAAGATATGTTTATCTAACTTTGCAGTTGTTTTAGCGTCCAACCATAAAACAGACAAAAAAATTAAAATGATTGTTTTAACTTCTATTGGATATATGATACCTTTAGATTCTAATCTAAATCCGTCTATGTCGTATATTGTATTTGCACAATGCGAATACACTGATGTATTTACATAATAGTGTAATTGTTGTGGACTGTTCTATGTCAAAGCGACCAATCCTCAAACATTTGAATAGGCTTGTTGACTCTATTTTGAAATAGAACTTAAATTGTAGATATTTGATCGAGTATATATATGCATAAAAAAGTTATTGCATTTTTTTGGAATTTAGAAAACCAACTCTGTGTTGCCAACTTAGCAACTCTGTAGCTAATTTTGGCTATTTTTACACATCCATGAAATACAGAGCAAAAAAAATGGCGGCTAGATTATTTATTCTATTAGCTTTTCAAATAATCACATTGTGTGTTACTTAATTTTTTATCAAATATTAGCCAATAACTACTTAGTTATATTTTTTTAAATATATAACTATTTTTTTTTTTGTATGTCAACATTATTTTTATTATTATAAAATTAATTTTATTACCAATTATTTTTGTTTAAATATGTTCAAATTAATTTAGCTAATTTTACTTTCATTTTTGTCATTTCTAGCTACTTTTCGCAACTAATCTAGCTACAAAAATAATGCGTCAGTTGGCAACACTGATTTGCGTAAAGAAGTAAACGCTATCGGCTATGTTTTTTATATTATTATCTGTGCCATGACGTCATTGAGCTTGTAAACAAAGAAATATTAGTTTTTTACAAGTACTTTTGGTCACATACTATTCGGTCAGTTCAATTTTGATGGAATGCTTAGTTAATCCATACAAATAAATAAAATTGGAGAGTCTGTTTGTAATATTAAAATAACCGCTTTTTACTAAGTGTATATGGATGTATACACGGCATGGTACATATAACAACAACATTTTTTACAATTTTTGTCTGTCTCTCTGTTTGTTCCAGCTAATCTCTGAAATAGCTGGACCAATTTTGACGGGATTTTCACTGGCAAATAGCTGATGTAACAAGGAGTAACTTAAGCTATTTAACATCTCGCTACGACCCACAGGAGCGGAGCAACACGCGAACGAAGTCGTGAGGGTCGGCTAGTTATGATATACTCGAAAACGCAGTTCTAACACACAAAACAATATTACTGTTTAGCCGCCAAAAGGTGACATTTGACACCCCTGGGTGACAGATTAAACAAACTTTACCATTGATTTCAGGTGTGTTAGACATATATTATAGTTCACAAGCAGATCACAAGATGGCGTTCTTCATCTTCTTCATATCCTATGCTGCGTTTTAGGAAAATGATAATAAAAGATATAAGTTTTACTATTGTTTTCCCAGGCAAAAAGATGAATTAAATGTAATCTAGAAAATTAAAATTAATAATAATTAAAAATTTCTGAATAGATTCACTTAGAATCTATTTAATCTATAAAAAGGTGGATCTTTTAGTCTTTTATATCCGAAAAATATCCATTATATTCCAATTAGGAACGATTTGGTAAAAGCTACGAACTATTTTATATAATTATTATAACTGGCCGATTAAATGTTTTAATATCATAAATACAAAAACAAACTGTCAAATTGTTTTTGTGTCATTATGTTTTTTAACAAAATTCAGGCAATAATGTAAAATTTATGTTAAATAAAAATTAATTCCAAAATGATACACTTGGGGCACTAAATCGTAATATAAATACATTTGAAATTAAAACTTAATTATGGCAAGGTATATTTTGTTTTTCTTTTATGTTTTGTGTTTTGGTAAGCTCGTGATAATTTTGTAAGACCACTTTCAATCTTGCCTCGAGCATTATATTAAAATATTTCTCCAACATAACCTTGTGTGAATGTAAACAGCTTTTTAATATTGATATCTGTAAAATCTAAATACTTAAATCACATAAATACTTTGACATAAAAAAAATAGTGTGTCATCCAAAAATACCTAAACTTTAGGTGCTGTACATGCCCTGGTGCGGGTGCCCACAGTGCAGGTCAATCGAGTCTACCTCTGATCTGCTTGGTGCCCCGCGGTGGACCGCAACATGAATCCAGATCAGAATATGCAGTAGGACCCTCAAATCAAAGCAAGAATGACTTCCAACTACTGGATGAAGACTACGTAAAGAAGAACTTTAAACTACCTCAGAGGGCTCTCTATCTAGATCCGTTTAGGTATCATTAATATTAATAATCTTATATATAAAAATCTCGTGTCACAGTTTTTAAATCAAAACTTTTCCGAAACGGCTTGATCGATTTTTATGATTTTTTTTTGTATGTTTTGTAGGTCTGAGAATGAGTTGTGATTTATTTTTTATACCCCTAGGTGATAAGGGCGGCCTTCTCCAGATATTAATTTTATATGTCAAAACAAGGTTTGCCGAGTAAGCAGTATTTCTAAAATAATGGCATTAACATATAACAATTATAGTAGTATCCAGGACTTCTATAAATAACTGAACTGAGAAATAAAATGCATAAAACAAACACAATGAGTAAAAAGATACCTTGGATCATTTCAATCAAATATTTTTATCAAAAAGTAATCGACCCGCGCGACTTCCTCCGCGTGTAGCTCCGCTCCTATTGGTCGTAGCGTGATGATATATAGCCTATAGCCTTCCTCGATAAATGGACTATCTAATACTGAAAGAATTTTTCAAATCGGACCAGTAGTTCCTAAGATTGGCGGGTTCAAACAAACAAACTCTTCAGCTTTATATATTAGTATAGATATTTTCCCTACATACGAACGCATAACTGGATTGGACTGGATAGTTTAAATATTTAAACAAATATATTAGTGATTATTAATTTATTTGTTAGACGTCCACTGATTACGTTTCCGATGACCCAAGAGGATGTGAAACACTTCAACTTGGCGCGCAAGTACAAGATAAACCAACAAATATTGGATGGATTCCTGGACCCAAGCGAGGCTATATCAGCACCGAGTGTATTTGTATGTATTTAAGATTTTATTATTTTGTATCTTTTGTTTGTTTGTCGCGTATAGACTTAAAATCTACTGAACCGATTTTGATAATTCTTTCGCCAGTGGAAAGCGAAATCTTTTCCGGGTGTGATAACCTATGTGGTGTTGCCATCAATCATATAATTAAAAAGACATGGCCATTTAAGTGTCATAAGGTGACCCTTTTCTAAGTTGAAGATTTTCTATCGAAGTGGTTAACCGATTTTGGTACCAGATGTAGTGTTGCCATAAGGATTATAATTATCATTTTAATGTGTTTATTGTTATGGTCGAATTTCGACCACTAGGTGACCACTAATAATAATTAATATTGATAATTTTAATCAGGCCGAAGTTTAGCAGAGGCGCGCCGCTCGTAGTAGGTCAATTTATATTAAGATAATTTTAAATAAGAAATGATTTAATAAGATTAACTTAAACGTACCAATATTTCAATAAATACATTTACTATTCGTATATTCGTAATCGAAGAAGAAAATTTAAATAGTGGTCTTAGTGTTAGATTTATAGAGGTATTAAAATATAAATCATTTTCATTTTGGCAACTTCAGGTAGGTACTGTAAAAAATTTAATATGTCCTTATGTACGATTTTATTTTACAGATATTATCGTTTCGTTTAAATCTTTAATCTAGCGTTCAACTCTTCGTAGAAAATGTTATAGCTATATTAATTTTCACTTCATTGTATGAAATGCTCTAAGTTTAATATGAAATAGCGAGAATAGTAGAGAGAGCGGCATCTCTTTTGTTACAAAGAAATAGTTATGCTTTATAATCGCAACAGAAATTCTCCTAGTCATACTTGTTAGAATATTATAAATTATACGAGTCATTTCTGCCTAGCTTCGCTGAGCTAAAGCATATTTAAATAGCAAAAACTTTTCCAAAAATAAGCAAAGCCCATATTTTAGTAGTGCTGCACAGAGACAATTATTTGGGGCCCCAATGACAAAATGTTATAAGGACATTACACACATGCGCAGGCTATCGGCACTACAGAGCGAATTAGTCTTGGGTAGTTCGTGAACGACCTAGACTCACAAGAGCCCTCCTTTAGGTAACTATACGAACTAGTTCGTCAATGAGCTCGCTGTAAGTTCTTTTTAGTTCTTATACTATTTTTGGCGTCCGCTGTACTAAGCAGTGACGCTACGTATTAAATCTATTTATTTGCTTCTAGTGATGCTTATGTTTCATCCATACTTTTTTCAGTAGTGTTTTATTTCTAATAAAAATCGATATATACATACTTTATATTTAAATGGTGATAATCTATTTTTTTCTTTTGAAATTATCAATGTTTTTAAGAGCGACGGTATTGCTATCCCTATTTACATTTTAGTTTCTGAAGTAGACTATAATTTTTAATATAAATAATTTCATTTATTAATTATTATTTGTACTTTTTTAATAAAAATAACTTGCAATAATTTTAAATATTTGATTTTCCTTTATTTTATTTATTGTAACTAAATTATTTAAAAAAAGAACTAATGAACTAAAAGAGCGAACTAGTTCGCCATTGGATAAAGGACTAAATTGAGTGTTCTCATTGCTGACCGACTAAGCCTAGCCTAGAGAGAATGAGCTCGTCGCGAAGTTGAAGCAGAATCACTCATCCACGCATAGTGTCGCATTTCGGACCTCAACCACAGTTTCTAGAGTACTTCACCGAGGAACTTCACGAGCTGTGTAGAGCGGGTGTACATCATACGATCTTCAAGTACATATCTAACTCCCCACCAAATAGCTGCTATTTTCTTGCACAATACAATTCTTTAAATAATTCCTCAGTGAAATGAAGTACTCGTAAGCTATCTCTTGCTATCAGATTAGTCACTAAGGAGAAATTAAATTTTATTATTTATATTTATGATAGACCTAATAAATAAATATATATTATGTATTTATTTATAGCAGATAAACGATTTAGATCAAGTTTTGCATTTATCAACGCCATCTTGTAAATCAAAGCTATATCACCCAGGTACTAAAGCTTAATATAATTACAGCCATACGCAAAAACCGAAGCAGATAAAAGGAAAGAAGCCGAGGAAGATGAGGAAATCATATACATCTTGCAATTACCTGACTGGGAGTTCAAGTGTCCCGTTCACAATCAAACTGTCAGGACGCCAAGGTAAAGTAATAATTCAAAATTGCAGTGTCTGTACATTATTAAAAAAATTAGTGGAAGTCGTGCGAAATAAGTAAGAGACTATATATAAAAAGTTTTTAAATTTTTTCTCGGTTTATCTGATGTTTATTTGAGCACGCATCATATTAAAACGTCTAAACCGATATGACTGAAATCTGATAAGAGCAAATAGGGTACTTTTTATTCCAAAAAAAATTCGCAGTTCTTTTGGCCTTAAAGAATATTCTTCATGCAAAAGAGCTAAAGAGATATAACTAAAATTCTCAACACAAATATTTTCCTCCCGTGCACAAACTAAAACTATAGGTAGGTTCTGTGGGATGAATAGTTATTATTTGTGCAAGAACATAAAATTAATCTATATAATTATAGAATTCTTTGTATATATATAGTTTGTAACACGAATCGACAGTTAGAATACCTTTGTCTTAGAACAAACTTAGCTATAATATAAATAAATTAGAATTTATACAATTGCGTCATTTTGAAGACACGTTTGATATTTTGTCTGGTTGCATTGGCGAACCTTTGCATATTTTATTAACTTGCAATTTTTACAAATTTTGCTAACGAAAATGTTTGTGTGAAATTCAGCATTCTTATGTATGTCATGACAATGCAATTTCATATCATTGAGCTGATCTGATGACGGAGTTGAGACGTAGAGTAAAAAATAAGCACCAAAACATTTTCATGTACTCCTACTGTGAAAAAGTTATCAGATCTCATATAGATCCCTCACTTCACAAACTCTACACCTTTGTTATTATTGTTATACGGCTTGGTTACTACAAAAACTGTTATATAACAGAAAAGTAATAAAGAGTAGTAATTTGAATATATATAAATGCATAAAAGAGGCTTGTAATTTGAAGATAAAGGAAGCACCTGAATACTTTTATTCCTATAAAAGAAAAACAGCTTAAATAGTACATCGTCATACACTATCGTGACTTAAATAAATAGTTTTTTTTTCGTATCCCTATTAAAATAATTCAAAGAATTTAATAACTTGCAGTTGGAACATAGATTAAATGCGCATGTAAATTTGAGCTCTTGTTGGATATTGAAAAATGAAAATTCATTGAAACGTAAAAATGAATGCGTATGTTCTCCATATATGCAGTTATTACTGACGTATTTTATTTCATTTAAGGTGCCCAGACTACCGTCAGTAGATAGATAATATGTACTATTTATCCAATACTAGTCGACCCGCGCGACTTCGTCCGCATTATGCTCATCTTCTATTGGTTTTAGCGTGATAATATATAGCCTAAGCCTTCCTCGATAAATAGGCTATCTAACACTGAAAGAAATTTTCAAATCGGACTAGTAGTTCCTGAGATTAGCGCGTTCAAGTAAATAAGCTCTTCAGCTTTATATATTAGTATAAAATTCTCGTGTCGCGATGTTTGTTACGAAACTCCTCCGAAACGGCTCGACCGATTTTTATGAAATTTCATGTGCATATTGGGTAGGTCTAAGAATCGGTCAACATCTATTTTTTATACCCCTAAGTGATAAGGGTGGCCCACCCCTAATTATTTTATCGTAAAAATGCTTATGTTAGGGTAAAAACTTCCTTTAACTTGGTAAGCAATATTAAAATATCATGACGAATTGAGTAACATGTAGGACAGAATACAAATACAAGTGTGGTTTTTCAATAAATGTTTATTTTTCACATTCCTTTTAACAACTGCTAGTGACATCTATTATATATCACAACAACATAGCTTCTTCACGACTGTCAGTATGTTTTGTAGTAATACCAGTCATGTAATACAGATGGCGCTGTATCTAAGTGCCATAACTTATGCTAACTGCCGCTAAAAATAGTAGTGGTGCTATATATTTTTTAATTAATAGAATCTCTCTCTCACTCTTTCATTTTTAATTTTGCTCTGTCCTTCTTGCTCTTTATTATCTGTCGCTTTTCTTTTTTCTCAAATAATGAAAACTTATATATACCTATATATTTCATAATCTAATTATTTTTCAGATTTATTTGGCACTCGTGCAAGAAATCAACAAAAGCAAAAGGAGGGGAATTGAAACAAGGGGGCGGACCACTGAACAAACCAAAACCATGGCTTCTTAGTAGACATACGGATTTCGACTTATTGTCCCAATGGTAGCACAAAAAAATCAATTACTTTTGTAAATTAAATATTGTTCCTTAAACACATTTTTACAAGTTTTATTTAACCTTAGAGTATTCTGAGTCCTGTCTAACGATCACAGAAAAAAAGAAGATACAGTTCTTCAAACTAAAACATTATCAAATACGACGCACAGTGGTTCCTTATTGAAATTTAGTGAACATAGGAACTAAGGTTCGAATTTCGATCTGATTTTTTTTTACAGTATACATTATTGCAATCTATGCCACTTTTTTTCAGTTCAAAAACTAAAATACTTTATATATTTTTTGTATGGAGCACTCTGCACTGTACATTTAATTTTTTTTTTCGCGTGGCGGTGGCGGTTGCTGGGTGACACGGCTATCAAACTATGATAGTACAAGTTGCTGCGCAACTGATAAAATTAGTCACCCGTTATAATAATAATATAATAATATAAGGTGTTAAAAGTTCCAATATATAAGTGTATTTTTCCAACATCGATTGAAAATATTGTTTTTTTTTCTTTTTAACTGAGTTCCTGAGACACTTCCTCATAAGTTTTATTCTGTTATTTTTTTAAATATTGTATTTTTCATAATAGTGGTATATGTTTTTAAATATACAATTTTAAATATTGATGATGATGATTATGATATGATATATTAGAAATGCATATATACCCAAAAAAGTGACGATACCTGTGATATATAAAATAATACGTAATAATGGCATCCAGCAAGGATTTAAAGAAAATATTTTTTGGAATCAATTGTGTGAACCAATTACCGAGAATAAATAATAACACTTGTACTATTATTCCCTTTAGGAATCACTAACTACTTACTGACTTGCTATAATAAATTTCCGGAAATAAATAATAATTACGTATTATTTACGATTTTAAAATAATTATTAATTATTATATGTCGTTGTTAAATCAATTGAGTCATATATTTAAATAATATTTTATAAAGGATTAATTAAATAGGAAATTTTAATTATTTATAAAATAGAATGCATTTCTTATATTTTTGCCTTAAAAAAAAATCCGATATTAAATAAAATGCACGCTCAAAGGAAGGGTAATGATTTTGGCAGTCTATGTATGTATGTATATGTGTGAATGTTCGGCGACTTTAGCGGTAAACAACTGAACCAATTTTAATGAATGAGGTGTCAATATATTCGTAACAAAGGCCCGGGTGACCGGTGTCCCCACCACCCGTCACCCGATTCGGGTGTCGAATGCCGACTAACGGGCTGTGCGCGGAGTTTTTGAATTGAGCGAAGTTTCAGTGGGACACGAATCGGGCGTACTTGCGGTATCCTCTTTTTTTCTGTGATCGTAGGTTCTTCAGTCAAGCGACCTGCCCTCGCTTCGCTCGGGTATTTGAAGCAATATTATAATAATTGATCTCCTTAAATTGTCACTGTAATTGCGTAGCTTTTCATTTTTTGAAAAAAAGAGAGAGTGAGCAAAGGTGATAAAAATAGAAAGAAAAAAAGAGAAAAGTGACAGATAATAAAAGAGAGAGAAGGACAGAGCAGCAATCAAAATGAAAGAGATAGATAAAGGAGAGAGAAAGAGAGACAGAACAAAATTCTTTAACAGTTCTTTAGTAGTCAAAATCGGATCAGTAGCAACAAAATGGCCACGTAACGCACTTCAGTGGCCATATCTTTTTAATTAGAATATTTATGGCAACACTACATAGCCTATGTTACCCGGAAAGGATATAACTTTCTATCAGTGAAAAAAATCCGTTCAGTAGTTTTCGTGCCTATTCACAACAAAAAAACATACAAACAATCTTTCCTCTTTTTAACCGACTTCAAAAAGGAGGAGGTTCTCAATTCGATTGGTATATTATTTTTTTTTATGTACGTATATTAATTACGCTGAGATTTGTGATCCGATTTACGTGGTTCTTCTTTAGTTTGATGTGGAATAGTTGCCATTTGGTCCCATAAAAATTCAACATAGTTTGGCCCTGTAGTTTTCATTTTATGAACATTATTTCCGTTTCTGTTCCTTGGGGTCTATATAGTTTAAGACGCGCGGCACCTTTCGTAGGCCTACTCGTAGCTACTTAAAATAAAATTACTATTCAATACATTACAATAAAAAGCAACGAAATGATATAGTCTACCTGATTTACAGAACAACCTATTACAGACACTATAAAGTAAAAAATAAAAAAAACTACGATTAAAAAAACCGCTTTAAACTAAAAATGCACTAAAAAGTAAGAAATAAGTCCGTTATTTATTATTCTTTCTTTATTAAGACAATAATTTATAATTGTTATTTTTAAAGTCGGTGCCAAAATTTGTTTTTTTTAGTTTGTAATTGGTGGTGGGATTTGGAAATAAAAATTTGCATAAATACAGACATGTTATTAAATGACAACTTGTAAAATTTTTTTTGGATAAAATATATCGTCAACAGCCGTTGCTAAGGATTCGCGTTGATATAGATTTAAATCAAAAAAAAAAATAATAAATTATTAAATGGAATTTATATTTTACCAAATAATCTTTTTAACATACATTTTACATCACAAATTATTTCTTTCTTTCTTGGAGTTAATTTATTTAAAGTTTTTAAATTTCAATATCATAAAATTAAACTCGTTAACTAGAGTTAAAACGTATTCGAGTATTACTAAAATCGCAAACATCCACTTTTTTCATGCCCGCATATTATGTGGAAGGCCCCATAGAAAAACTACTTGTTATCACTTCAGTATAAAGTGCACATTTATTGATTCCTTTTATTTAGAAGTTTGATTTTTTCACAGCTTCAAGATATTATAGACTTGCATGATTTGTATTAATTTCTCCATATAATGCATCAAAACCTAAATATATATAGACCTTGCTTCTTGCCAAAACGGTCATATCTTTTCAACGGACAACGAATTGATCCTATAAGGGTTTCTTTTTTACTTTTTAGGTACGGAACCCTAAAAATAAAAAAAGAGATGACATAGAACCATAATAACGATTACGGACGTGAATGTCTTGACAATTAGAAAGGACAAAAAAGGGGGTCAAATCGTCTACGCAGTGGGAGTGAGGAATACTCATTTTCCGTCAAATAACATCAGAATACCGCGGGTACCTAGTGGTATACCAGAAGTATCGGGGGACCAACGGGGCCCTTCCCGCGTAGACACGGACCCCAAGCACCTCCCACTTCTTATGTTATATATACTCAATAACGTAGGAAACTTCGATAGCGCGATTCAGGATCTCCTACACAAACTCTTTATTTTTTTTTATTCAATATAAGTTTTTTATTTTTTTTATTATTGTACTATAAAATTTTTTAAAGTTCTAATTTTTTTATTATAATTTTTACGTATATGTAATAATTGTAATAGTTTAACTAACCCCATCTATTGATGTATATGGTTAACATATCGATGTCATTAGTCAAGTTTGCTATTGTCTGTTTTATGTTCATATCAAGTTTCATAGTTCTGAGTAGTAAATATACAATATATATGTCTATTACAATTGTTTGAAATTAATATTAAACCTCAATTTGAAATCTCTGGATTATAAATAAAAAATAGATTCCAAATTGAGGTATAAATCTCAATCAAAATACTACGAAGTTTTCTAAGAGAACGATTTTTCTAGCAAATTAAAATTTACAATAAAAAATAAAACTATAATAAAAAAAATTAACAGACAGTATACACCACCTAATAATAAGTGGCCACCGTCGTCCTTTAGTTTTGCAGAAGCAAGAACTCAGTATCCTCTAGAACTAATTAGGGATTTTTTAAAAATTAAAAATATAATTAAAAATGAATGTTTAGTTTTATGCATTTTTTATTCAGAAATTGTATATTTTGAAAAAATTACAAAAATCAGACATCGACATCTATACTGATATTATGAAGAGGAAAGATTTGTATTTTTGTCTGTAACGAATTATCTTAACAACTACCAACGACCGACTTCAAAAATTCTCTCACCATGAGAAAGCTACATTTTCCCGGAGTAACTTAATTATATTTATTACTAGAAAAAAATAAGAGATCCTCAGAAATTCTTACTAAAATCAACCCAAGGTGTAAAAAAATATTTCATCGCGTGCGCTGCAGAAAATGTTCTACAATATTATATTTTTCGCGACTTTCGCGAGATCGTATGTCCAACTATTGTAGTTATGTCACTATAACTACTTGATCAAAATCAGACCATGTTATCCATACCTTTGTATTATTCTTATCCAAATACATTATTTCGTATTCAAGACTGTATCAATACCTGTAGAATTATTAAATATCAATAGAAAATGTGAAGCCGGGAAGGCCCGCTAGAAATATGTATAATACAATGTGTGAAATAATTTTTTTAACCTGAATAAGGCTGCGTTTCCAGCAGAGATAGGCAAGTGTAGGGAGAGATATGTTTACTATTTATATTCTATACACATCCACGCACATCTCTGATCGAAACGCAGCCTTAAACTTCTAGTTTCTTTGATACTACACAGAGTAAAGTATTTAAAAACAAAATAACTCAAATTAATAAAATAATATTTTTTATTTTATTTTCTTAATGTTAATATAAAATATCTAAATATACATATATTCTAAAAGCATATTCGTAACTTCAAACTTCTCCAAACTACCCGCAGAATGCAGATAATACGCGCATATAACGAGTAAACAAACCGATTTCTCCAAAACGCGGGTATCTTTGAAAACCCAATAGAATTTTCTAGAAGCTTAATGACTCTAAAATATTATTGATGTTAAAGACGCCTTTACATGTTCTGTTATGCTCTCAATACCTACTGGGTGCGGCAGAGATTTCACACAGACAACACATTTCAAAGTCAAAGTCAGTTCCAATAAGACAATGAAACTTTTTGCGGTTGGTAACTAACCGCGACCTATGCCGATGTATAGGGACGACAGTTTTCCAACTGCAACGTTAAGTTTGTCCGACTCACTCTTGGCCTAATTTTGTTATTATTATTATATATTATATTTAGATACGTAACTTTAGTAACGTTTGTAGGAGAAAAATAATATTTAAAAAAAAATTATTACAAAATACAGAAACATAGCATAATCAATTTTTTAATTTGTATTTATATATCTAAAATAAATTATAAAAAATCCAATTATTATATTTAAAAAAAATAAAAATACGTATTTAAATTCTTTAAAGTTTCATCACAATCGCATGAATAAACGAAATAATAATTATGTACACATTTCGTAAATAGGATGGATGACATTAATTTAAAAAAAATTATTAAAAAAAATTATGAATTATTGGATTATGTGTAGGTACTTTAAAAAAACTCATTAGTTAATTATATTTCTTATCTCTTCCATCTATAAGGTCGAACTTCAATAAACTTTTCTAGAACATTCCATTTTATTTATTTAATTATGACAATAATAATCCCGACTTGATATCTTTTTTAAGGTTTTTAATAATTTGTAGAAGGTTCTAAAAAAATAAAAAAACAATAAGAGAATGTTGCTATATGTCCGAAGTCCGTGCATTACTCGAATATTATCTATGGTACCTGTTCATGTCAATATTATCTATGGTACCTCAACACTGTATCTGTTACTTTTTAGGCCAAGGTAGGATGAGGTGACAGAGTGCAGTATTTCTTTCATTTTCGATGAAGTTATGAGTATAAGTGTTGCCGTATTTCTTACGACATAACGGTACTAACAGTTCAAGAGCTACCAGTAGTGAGTGAGTGACAGAGAATTGGCTAATAAGTGAATGAATGAGTTATGAGGGTGTGCATGAACGAATGAATGCGTAAGTGAAACAGTGAATATGTGTGCAAGCGTGAAAGAGTTGAGCACTAAATGCTTCGAGGATGAAGTATGTCCAGAAATGGCATCAAAAAAGAGGGGTACCTACTTGCCTCCCTCGACTGTCAACTAGTCAACTAGATGGTAAAATATTACACTACTATTGGTGCAGTTGTTATAACATATTATAAACAATATCAATATGTTTTGGTTGTCATTTACGATAGATTTATAAATAATTGGTTTGTTTAAATAATTTATCCAAATTACGGCCTACGCGTTAATTGTTCTTGTTTTGTGAAAAGAGAAACTGAAATATTTTTTCATTAAATAATAGAAATATATGTTTTTATTAAAAAATGTAAAGAAGATAGACCTTACACGAGTCTACGTTGCAACGAGCGGACTGAAGCGCGGCGCACTCGGGCGCAGACGCGAGACGTGAGTAGACGTTCCTTATAATCAGAATAAAACTTTATTATCCAGTTAACTGTAGCTTACATAGTTGTTTTGTACATTTGTTTAGCAATAAATAACTTTGGATTCCAATTTGAATATATTTCTTATTGTAGCGTTGTCCGCCATTTTGTACAACCACGCCATCAATCGCGTTACATTCAAATGTATTAAAATTTTTGTCTTTTTTAGTGAGCCAGGGTGCTCGCCGTTTGCTGATGCCTGTACAGCAAGTAAGTAATGTCAATCTAAAGACATGTGTGCGTATTTTAATAGTTGATTAATCGTTCTGATTATTTCCAGCCATGGTTGCATCAGCAAATAACCGCCCGGGTGCCGCGGCTGACGATCAAAGTGCGTCGGCGGCGCGTCTGGCCACTTCAACGAACGTCAAATGTGAGTAGCTTGTTGTTCAATGGAGACACAATAACTATTTGTGATATTATCCGCCATTTTGTAGTAGTAATTGTCACGTGTCTTATGTGCCACATGTTGCAGTTATTTAGGGTCAACTGCTGCCTGTTAATCAACCTTGTGCAACGAATCAACAAGTGGAGTCATCGGCCGCAGCACGTCATGTAGTCTATTTAGTAAGTACTAGTAGACTAGTAGACCGGCTTAGGCTCCGCTCGAGTGCAATTTACCACCTGTATTTAGTTTTCAAACAAACACACAAACACATAAATGGTCACACAGCTCGACATGCTCTTCACCCCGTATTTAAACCCCTTAAGGCCTTTATTCGCGGTAAAACGTAACCTATGTCCTTTCGCAAGATCTAGTATATCTGTGTATCAAATTTCATCAAAATCGGTTCAGTGGTTTAAGCGTGAAAACGTAACAGACAGACAGACAGAAGCATTACGTAGGCTTGGTGTAATAACTGTTTGTTTTGTTTCAGGTTTCTTTTCACATAAAACCGAATCCGAGCTGAGAGCACATTGTCACCAATTTATAGTTTTAAGTTTTTTTAATTTTTTTCGGCTGAAGCCGTTTTAGTTTCAGACAGGAGAGTCTGTTTTTGTTTGCTTTTTCACTTTATTACAGTTTTTTCTACTTCGCTATAATGTTTTATTTTTTTAACCTTTCACCCTTTATGATACATTTTTTTAATTTAATTTTGAATTGCTAGCAATTTACAGAAAAGTAATGTAAGTCATGACTAAATATCTAATAAAAAAAATTAAGTATGACTAGTAATTTAGTTTGATTTTACAAATAAAGTGAGAATATTATAGTTATTTATTCATCACGACCCTTCAATGACCCACAGCTGAGCCAGGTCTCCTCCTCAGTATGAGCAACGAAGAGGGTATTAGGCCATAGTCCACCACGCTGGCCCAGTGCGGGTTGGCAGGCTTCACACACCTTTGAGAACTTTTTTTGGGAACTCTCAGGAGTGCAGGTTTCCTCACGATGTTTTCCTTCACCGTTAAAGCAAGTGATATTTAATTGCTTAAAACACACATAACTCAGAGTCAGAGGTGTGTGCCTGTGAGGAGGATCGAACTCGGACCTCCCGAGTAAGACTTGAAGTCTCAACCACTGGGCCATCACTGCTTTTTTGTTATAAAATATAGTGTCTGTTTGTAATATTAAAATAACCATGTCTGTTTCGTGGTAGTGTTCCTCTAATCATAGTAGGTATACATGGGTGCAACCACGGTTCTACCTTGACCATTTCTATACCGATGCATTTCTGGGCTCGATGTGCGAAAGAAAAATGAGACTATAATGATAATAAATCCTTAGATTTTACAAGTATTTGTTTATTATATAGGTAAATGCTTAATCTATTAATCATAAATCGATTATTTCTTATATAATAAATCGGTTTTAGGTAAAAAAAAAGATTATAAAAAAATCGAACGTAGTGAGTTTTTTTTTCAATTTATATTTTCGATAAATCGATTCACTTAATAGATTTTTTTCTAATCTATGGTAATCATGTCAATTTCATTCGTTTTAACTTTTGACAATTTTTTTCTTTGTTTTAATTTTATATTGGCAAAAGTATTACACCGTACAGCTTTGTCTTTAGTAGGCTAATTCTTTATCCATTTTATAGTACAGTGCCACAAACTTTTCTGGCCCGGTGGCCAAAAGAGGGACTAACGCCATTTTACGACAAATGCGATAACAGCGACTCTCTCCCCGGGCCAAATAAGTTTGGGGGACTATAAGGCTGAAGCCTGAAGCCATAGAGATATATCTGAAGACATGTCTTCCCATCACAGATACACTCTGATCTACTTCCCATTGACCTATCGTGTCTTCCGTTATAATAACATTTGACAACTTTAATACAGACAGTTGCCATATTAAAAGTACTTTCTTGAGTTGCTATTTTATTTTATTGCTTGACCAATCTGTGTAAAGTCGGAAGAAATACCTTTTTTAAACATTATGTGTTAAAGAAAGAGGCGAACGAAATATTTTTTTTCGTAACAACGATACTGGTAGGAACAAAATTATTATTTCAAAATTAGAAAAAAACGTTGCGAATTTGATTAGTGCATACTTAAAATAAAAAAATTTGTAATTTTTCAAAATTTATGGTGTAAAATTAAGTAATTATTTAAAATGACTGAGAAGGATTTAAAAAATGTTGCGAAAATGTGAGCTTTTAATGATTTATACTAGAGGTGTTACGTATTCTTGGTTTTTAGGGGGACTACTTACTAATAACTTACAATAAACAATTTATTATCAATTAGCTTTTACCCGCAAATTCGTTTGCGATATTGAGGTAGTTATATTAGCCTACAGTATCGTACAGATCGTCTGTAGACATATTTAATCACTTTATGAGGTAGTCATACTAACTTTGCACGTGTTTCAGGACTTACAATGAAGAACCTTCATACTGAATTTCATTTGAATAACTTTAAAAAAAACAAAGTTTCATACTAACTTTCAAAAATCCTTTCATAGTGCTCCCCTAAGTTATAAAAGGATCCCCTGTGCAAAATTTCAAGTTTCTAACCCTTATAGTTTAGGCCCTGCGTTGATATGTCAGTCAGTCAGCTTCTCCTTTTATATATATGTATAGATGGTTAGATATGAAAATTCTATGTTGCAACCATTCGTGTGCAAGTCGGACTCGCGCACAAATGATTCCTTACCAATATTTTACAAAAAATCACGTTTGTTGTATCGGAGCCCCTCTTAAATATTTATTTTATTCAGTTTTTAATGTTTGTTGTTATAGGAACAACAGAAATATGTACATCATTTGTGAAAAAAAATGTAGTCCCGTTTTCCCCTTAAATGAATTTTAGGTGTCTAAAAAATAATATGAATGACTTGATAAAACTTTTTACTTTTTCGCCTCCTTTTCTTGGTTATGTTAAATATTTCGATTTCAGCCCCTTAGCAAAACCGGGTATGGATGCTCTTGGAATGTCTGCTCCTGTTTTGGTGCAAATGAACCCACAAGGTAAATGGGAGAACAGTAAGCCTCGAAGCATGGAAGAAGATCGTCTCAAGGCAGTAGTCCAGCATTTAGTAAATTCTGAAGCTGTATCTGCCGTCCAAAGTTATTGCAGCCAATGTGCAGCTGAAAATCAGGTTTTTCTATGATTATTAAATTATATAAAACTAATTCACAAATATAATGATTTAATGTTTATTTCAGAAACAAAGCGGGAAATCTAATTACATACCAGTAATCATGATGCCGATTTACTCGGCGGATCAATGTCCTTTTGATTTAGACTGTGAAATTCAAAAAATTAAAGATACTGAAACCAAACCAGTCAAGAAAACAAAAGCAAAAGAAAAAGAAAAACAAGTGGAAAAAGATAAAGATAAAAAGAAACTTAAAAAACGCGCATTTGTTTTGCAACGATTAACGGACTTTGACTTGCTATCCCAATGGTGATTTTTTTTGTTTCGTGATAGTTATGAAATTGTGATTTTTAATAACTGGTGTCGTAATGTAGTTAAAAATATAAGGTTATGGTCTTTTTACACGTGTATTTTTATACGCGCTTAGCAAAAAGAGGCGAGGAGGGACCAGGCGGCGACGGTGTAATATCTTTTCCATTAGGGAATGAAAACTATATCTTATCATTGGCAACCCCGAAATACTACGTCTTGACACTGTTTGATACTTGTAATTTTTACCATTATTATGATATTCGGATATTGTTAACTAGTCAACTCTTGCGGCTTCGTCCGCGTGATGCCCCACTCCTATTGGTCTCAGCAGTTATGATATATAGCCTATAGCCTTCCTCGATAAATAGGATATCTAACACTGAAAGAATTTTTCAAATCGGACCAGTAGTTCGTGGGATAGGCGCTTTTAAGCAAAAAAATAAACAAACTTCAGCTTTACATATTAAAGTATAAGATTAAAAGCCTTATCACCGAAATCAGATAGGGGTATATTATTCATTATTGTGGAAATCTATCTAAAAAATGCTGCTGTCTCAGCGGACCCTGAGCAAGAGCTCTCAGTCCACTAGAATGAAAGAGGGAGGGTGCAAGTCTGGCCCACATGCGGTGCGACCGGAACGCGTCTATGACACTTTGCGGTTGAATTCGCATGCTGGTGGTCGCAAGCCAGTCGGGGAACAGATCCCCTACCACCAAGGGGGTGCTGGGTTACTCGGTTTATACGAGATGCTATCCCATCAGCAGAGGGGAATAGTATTCTAACCCGTCCCCTCACGGGTAAATTATTTCATTTTCATGTATAATATCATCAAGTATCAATCTTATTTGTGTTGAAGTATATGTGATTTGACAATTGACATTTGACAGAATGTTTCAAGTACATTAGTGTAGCCAAAGGCGCGTTCCACTAAGCGATCTCAACGTCATGACTTGTGCTCACTCAAAGCTCACGATGACCCATGTGAAATTGTGGGTCGTTGTTTGGTTTGCAAAATTAAAATTCTGTGGTTGCAAAATTTGGTGGCATTTTTCAAACAACAAAAATGTAAAATAAAAAATTGTTATTGTCAAAATAAAAAATATTTAATAAAAATGTACACAACTGCACAACGCCGCTAAAACAACATTCACTTCAAAAATATCTACAGGCCTACTCAGTACTTAGATCGCGTCAAGATTATACCAAATTCACTCATTTATGTTAATCAACTAGGCAATGCAAAGGATATCCATAATTTTTAAGATCTTTTGTTTTTTTTTTAAATTGGTCGATAGGTCATTTACACACGCGTCAGTAGCACAGTAGAAGCGTCAGTAGCTAAGTGGTTCGGACATTGGACTACTGGCGTGGCCCACTCCTGACACAAGCATTTTAGCTTACTAGGACGGATAAAGCGAATACTAGTAGTATGTGATCCAAACTGCTAGTTATCTTTTTTTAAAAATAAATAAAAAACAAACAAACAAAAACCTATTAATATTAATAATATCACGCTTATAATCTAAACGAAAGGAATTTACATACAAAAAATAAGTTATCCTTATTGTTATAGATTAAATTATTTAACTGCTTAATTTTATTGGCACGTTGTCACAAACACCTTTAGAAAAACATCGTAAGAAAGAGACAAAATCCCCTTTAGTCGACGATCCTGCTCGGAACGATTTCTCCGTTTCACATGTTGGAAACAAAAGTCAAACTTTTACTATTTATATATTTCAAGGAGCATATTTGAATATACAATATTTTTGAGTCAGTGTTCCAGTTATGATATAAATTCCTTGCCTAAACGACATTTACTTAACCGTTGCAGTCGATATTTTTTTTCTCTGTTTTTATTTCATAATGGAAAAAGCAAAGGTATTCCATCCTATTACATCGTACAGCCTTGTCTTTAGCAGGTCAAATCTTTACTTTCAAAAATTTACTTTTAATTTTTACTTTTTAAAAATATCGATTCAATATATAATTTGCTCATCCCTAAAATGTACTGTATTTTTGACACGGTAACATTGTAAATACGTTTTCAAAAGTTGGCAACATTGATAAAGTAGCAGATTAAAAATCATTACGATGTTCTACACGTTTATGGTCGTCGATGGCTGACAGGTTGTAGTACTTAGACTGCTGACCAGAGCACCGTGCTGGTCGTGAAAAATAAAGTGTTGACCGTTGTGTTATTTTACAACTCGGATTGATATGTTTTTCAAATAATTCAGCAACGAGAACCAATGAACTCATCATTATACACACGTTACAGGTAAGTTAATTCGTTCACTTTTACGACGGATGTGTGGCTCGTAATTAAATTTTTTCTTTCTATTTTTTGTTTTCTGCACCTTTGATGGATCTATTCGATATATACGTGTCTTAAATTGTAAAATGTGGGATATGTAGGACTTCGGCGGAGTTGGATAGTTTTTCAAAAGGTCATTGAATTCCACCAACAACCGTGGATAATTGCCTATGGATATTTTTTTTGTTAGTACGAGTGCATGTGAATCCTGCGATGTGAAAAAAAATTCTCACGGTTGGAGACCTTTATGTAGACTCCCGTTTTTTTTTAATACAGATGGCTTCACTTCCTGCATTTGTCAACGAAATACGTGCATAGTAGGTACAAAATACTAAATTAGTCAATAGTTTCACATTTGCAGTATGAAGTCGTGTTTAGTCCGACATGTTTCGGGAAATCAACGATTTTCCACTTTCAGTATGATGTCGAATTTAACTCGACATATTTTCTTCATAGAACGCTGCGATGTCGCGAACCTCTTACAACCTCGCAATTTCTCTATGAAGGGAAGAACCCAACATATCAATCTAAACTCATCGTCAAAGTGTAAAATTGTTGACTAATTTAATAAATAAAAACAAAAGTTCACCGATAAAAAAAGATACAAAATGCATATGTGATAGAGTATTTGTTTCAGCATGTAGCTGTCAATGCTTTAACACATAGTGCAACATATTTCTTACAATTTTAAACAAATGTGCAAGATTAATTTGGCCTTGATTCTGACAGTGGCTTACATGATATGTATTTAATAGCGGCCTTGCATTATGTTCTGATTGTAAGTAATTGTGCATTATATTTTCACAGATTATACTTGTTGCTAAATATATAGCTTTAATATTATATAACAGGTTTTATTGCAAGTAATAGTAAATCTATTACATTATCTAACGCAGTAGCTCAGTGGTTAGGGCGTTAGATTCATGATCATAGGTTCATGTCCCGAGTTCATATCCCACTCAATGCACTATTCACGGCAGACAATTCCTATTACAAGCATTTAGCTTAATGGGAGGGGTAAAGAGTACTACTTCTTAAATACAGATAGCTAGTATCCGGCCTGCAGTTTGTAACCCAATTTGCTATTTATCTATTTTTTAAAAGAGCTGGTTAATTGTTACTGAAGCTACAAACATAAAATTTAGACATTAGTTTCTTTTTGTGATATAGAAGGTTGATATTATAAAGGAGTAAATGATGATGTCAAAGAGGTGACACTAATGAGAGAAATATAGACATATTAGCAATTTCCTAAATGAGTAAAGTAGGGATTTTAAGGTGGTTTTTGTGGATAGTTAGAGATTGACTTTATTTCATTTATATAAGATATAAAAGAAAAGTTATCAGCACTTACAAACCTTCTACCTCACCAAAGCAACAATGGGTCGTCTTGGTGACTTGTCTAATAAATTTATTGTAAGGTTAAAAATATTATACGTCAATATGTCGAAACTTTAATTTTGTTCAAAATAAATTAAAAATTAAGGTTACCTTGCTTGCAATATTTGCATCATCATTTTCTTACAGCTATCTTATATTACAAAGCATTAGCAATTTCTTCTTTAAAGGCCACGATAATCAGTAAACATTGATTATCCTAGCCTTTAAAAACAGTTTATAAAGTTCAACAAATAGTGTGACTTGAAATAGGAGTGTTGTTTTATAACCAAATAGATTATTTTCAAATTTCATTAGTATAGTTATATCATATAAAGTGCCAGCCGGCTCAGCAAATTAATGAGGAGGGAATGAGTGGCGGACTTCACTCACGTTTGGGAACACAGAGAACTCTCAGGAGTGTAAATAACTCAAAAAAGTCAGAAGTGTGTGCCCAGGATCAAACTCAGATCTCCCAAGTAAGACGCCAATGTCTCAATTTGTAATTTTCAAGTTGTGTCCTTCCCGGAGTTTATTTTGCTCCACTGGTTACTAATATGTACTTCATTTTTAGTCTGCTATCAAATGAGTATTTCATCGTCCTTGATTCCTTGATATTATTTTAAATTTTTAACGAGTCCTGTTGAAATTTTACACTTTACTCACTTACAGAAAAGTGAATTCAAGAAGTTTACTGTTTATTGAACAACCCATTTTCACAAAATATTCATTATTTTACATATCAATCAATTTCTTACGATTTTCTTAAGAGATTTCTAATTTTATTTCAAATTAACTTAATTTTTCATCTAATTTGGTTCGTAACAATGATAAATATTGAATAATATACAAGTACTTTGCAATTTTTGTAGTAATCAGCATTCCAAAATCTATGTAAATCAATCATCAAATTTTAAGTAGCAAAAAGCTATTAAAGGTCTTTATTGATGTCTATTTGTCAACTATAAAGGCTTTCTCTAACGCTTCTTTATTCTTGTCTCTCTGTTATCTCACACTACATCTATAGTTAACCTCTGATCAATAACATGCTTTTCTCCGTTTCAAGATTGAAGTTGATCTTAATTTGATTTCCTCTACAAGTATTTTTTTTTAAATTACTATACACATGTATTTTGAATTGTATTCAGGTTTGTTATGCAAATAGAACCCATGTCTATTCATCTATCTGTTTTACAAATCATTGTGATGCTATTCTTAACATTATTTTGGTGTATAAAAAGATATAACCAATAAAAGAGCTCAAAAACTGTTGCTATGTCTCCCATGGATTCAATGTTTGTTTTGTAAAGGCAGGGACTCAGGGAATTTACAGACTTTGTCATATTTGTAATATCACAGTTTCATATATATTGTGACCAATAAATTTTTATAATTGTTAATAAATTATTTTTGTTACTGCAATGAAAATTCAAAAACCAAGATCAGCTCATAATGGCATTATATTTTTGGAATGCAAATAATGTTGAAGCTGAATATTTGTAAATGAGAACTATGTAAACAATAGCATTTTGAAAAGCTTTCAAATCGGGTGTTAGCTTCAGATAAACTGAGTAACTGACCTATTTTAACATGTCTTTGTAAAAAATCTAACTGAATTTAACTATTTAGAGTTTGAGTGAATAATAGTGATATTGCTTCGTCTAGTATGGCAGTTACTTTTGTGCGACACTCAAGTGTTAGTGGAAAGCATTCAATAAAAATATTTCTCTGTTATTTTGGTATATAGTCAACATCTTCTCACTAATATTATAAATGTAAAAGTTTGGATGATTGTTACTCAATCATGCGAGAAAGGCTGAACGGATTTCAATGAAATTTGACACACAGATACTTTATAACCTGGATTAACATATAAGCTACGTTATATCCCGGAAAATTCAGAGTTCCTGTGGGATAATGATAAAATATGTTTACAGTTGTAAGTACCTAAGTATTTTTATTTAGCAACAATATATTGAGAATTAAATGTCTGGGGTGTGTGTGACTGGTATGACTAGTGGTGTAATAATATCCATTGTCAGTAGAAATTCATGAACATAGCTGAAAGTTTCTCATTATTTTATTTAGTTAATTTATATTGTAGACAGTATGGATGTAATGAGTGACATTAAAAAAATAGCAACAGATGGTTGTAAAAGTTTAAAAAGTGTCACCTAATGTTATAAATTTGCCCCATAATAAGTAACTGTAATGTAGATGCAACATTAATTCATTATTCTTGCAAGCTTTTAAGTAAATTTACAATGATAACATAATATTTTACATTAAACCTGCATGTAAAAGAGATTTCAATTCTAGCTGGAAATTCATATTTATATTTCATCTCTGTTTAATGACTGAATACTTAAATCAGATAATTCATGAGTTATAACGAACACAAACAAGCAGCAGCATATATTTGTATGTTGGCAACATCCATTACCACTGTTTCACCAGTAGATATATTTAAAACATTTAGTGCTCTTAGTTAAAAAAAACTGGTGAATTCTGAGATATATCTGTAAGATTACTTACTGAAATTATTTATAATATTGCTCCACATCTATCTCTTATTTTCAACAAGTGTGTTTACTATGTTTCATTAAATTAGTAAACATGATCGTTTCCTAGTTTAATGAAACATAGTAAAGTGACATAACATTATACTAAATCAACTTTTGAAAAAAAAAATATTTTCATTAGGTTAACAACGGATGCAGAAGTCACTCTCCTTGAGAATATTTACGACGCATGGGAGAAATCACAAAATGCTATTGGTGTATTTTGTGATTTGTCCAAAGCCTTCAATTGTGTTGAACATAAAACGCTTTTAAAAAAAACTTTATTATTATGATATAAGTGGTATAGGGCTTGATCTTATTGCTTCATACCTTACCCAAATTATTTTAAATATTACTATAAATGTTGAAAAATTTTCTGGTTGCGTCTTCAAAATGGGCGTTCCACAAGGTTCCATATTGGGTCCATTTCTATTCTTGATTTATGTTAATAATCTGCCATACTACGTGAGAAATTTGTATAACATTGTGCTTTTTGCTAATGACACGTCACAAAGACTTTTAGTCTACGCCTAGAATCTGCTTTACCGAATGGTAAAAAATAGGAAATCACCCTTTTATTGAATAGTAAAATATTGAATTACTATAGTCTCCACAAAGTCAGTAATAGCTTCATGGGGCTTTGTGTTCGCATCTATAATAAGATTTCACAGCCTATATTAGACTTGCCACTTCAATGATTTAAAACTCACATTAAAAGCGATTAGTAAATAAAGCTTACTACTCTGTACAAGATTACTTGAACGATGAGCTTGGAATCAAAATAACGTTGATGTTCAGCTAAATGATTATACGTGGCGTTTTGAAAAGAGCGACTGTTGAGTTTCTTGCTACTTCTCATCAGGAAACAGCTTTCCGAACTGGTGGTACCTTCAGACAATCTGACTGACGTATCAAAAGTGTTTTGTCAGAAATTGAAATAAACTATTTTGAGTTTGTATTTATTACCACTTAGCACTTTGTAATATTTATTAATTGGCCCACCCCGGCTTCGGATTTGTAAATTTCATTATGTGTTTAATTTTACATTCCCCCAGCTCTAGTTTATCTCTGTATCTAATTTTATCAAACAGTTCCTGAATTATTAATGGTGTAACTATCCGAGTTTGTTTTATATTTGTCTTTTCCTATATTAAATTTGCCATATGTTATTCAGTAACTAAGAATTGTTTTTAAATTTTACATTGTGTAAATAAGGAAAATATTCCATTATTGTTTATAGAATTTATTTTGAATTACTTTATAATAAATTATGCTAATGTTTTATTTTTTTGAGGAAGATTACCTGGTAATTTGGTTTACAAATAGGTAATTATTTCAGGTGATGGGTTGAGACATTACCCCTTTGTTTCGTTTGCATGTGCATGTCATTACTGTATGTATGTGCGTGCGTGTGTGTGTGTTTGTTCTCTGTTTTGGTTTAATTTATAAGATTGCTAGAATAGTTTTGTAATATGAATGGTTTTTGATACATGTTTGACAGTTTTGTTTAGCAATTATAAAATATGTTTATTCACGTAATACATATTAAACTTTAGGTTAAATTATTTTATTGTTGTATATTTTGTATATATAACATGTACTTACTTCACAGGTAATTCACTCATGCAGTACTAATTTCTTTAGCAGCTATTAGTAAGTACTTCATCTAAAAATCTTACTGAAACAGTTTAATTTAATAATGGCTATAAACAAATGTTTTATTTCAGAATTAACATAGAATGGAACCATCATGTTCACATTCCAAGTGTGACGTGTATGAGAGAAGCAAAATCTCATATGAAAATGTAGAGACTGATAATGACAGGAGGCTCGAGTCGTGTAATGGTAGACACCAAATAGACGACTTAGAGCGGGAGGATTTCGAGGAAGAAAATAGGCTCTTGAAACAGTGTTCTGGTATGATCGTAGACGACGAAACATCAGCTCCATTTTCCGGGACACTATCAAGCGCTAATTCCAGTCTTGCTTCTAGTTCAGAAACTATATCAACCCTATCTAACATGATTGCGAATGACTTCAGTTTGCCAGGCTGTAGCAAAAACGATTGTGAAGGAAGTAACGCTACCATAAAAAATATGATTCACTCGAGAACACCACTATACTCTATCGTGAAACCCCCACCTAAAAAGGTGGATTTCATGCAGAAGCTGCTGAGTAGTAATATCGAAGAAAAAAAAGATTTTCCCAAAGGGAAGCTGTATAGGGAGGATCTGATGGAGCATTCGGGGGAAGGAGACATGGATGTTGGACAGGGTAGAACAAGTTCCAATGCATCCAGTATTGGCAGTTCAAATTCAGATGGCAAAGAGTTTACAGTGGCTTCGACGTCAAACGCTGAGAAACTCCTTGGTTTGGACAGTAGCAAGCGGAATGATAGTGGAAGCTCCAAGTCATTGGTATGTTATTTTTTGTACCTATTAGATGTTCAGAAAATATATCTTAAAATGTGCAGCGCAGTTTGTTTACTAAAAAATTTCATAAAATGAATTCTCGTACTTTGAAGCGGAGTTTCAGTGTCAGCCGTTTATGCTAATCAATGTCAGTTTCAGATAAACGTTATCACATTAAATTAACCTGCAACAATTTACTCAACTTGTAGTTTTATGCTTCACTTACTTTTAGTATTACTTTCTAAACTATTTCTCGTGCGGTGAGACTTGCGAGGCCTTCGATTGTTACTAATCGATTCTATGAATTTCTATTATTATAAAATTTATAAAAAATGTCAACGAACGAACGATGAATTATTCTCATTAAAAACTATTAATATTTTTAAAAATAAAATGATTACAGCCGTATCAACAAATCGTAAAGACGATTTTGTATAGAATATACCAGACATATCAGAAAATTAATATGAAAAAACAATAAAATATGTTCAGTGACTACGAAATTTCAGTTTTACTTATAGGCAAAGGAAAATTTGATAAAACAGAGGTTGGAACAGCTGTCATAGATATAAGCTCGATACAGTTCATTACGCGACAAGTAGGAACTTCGAAACTACTTATCGACGTCTAACAGACAAAAGGAAACTTTATAAGTTAAACAAATATTCTGATTATTTTCAATGCATAGAATTTATACATAAGTTTTTCTGAAAGAAATACTTATGATGTTTGACTTGTAGTCATTGTTATTTTTCCTTAATATTACTTTTATCTAGGGGCACGACAGTGTCCGTGACAAGACAAGCCAAGCAAAACGCAGGGACTCTATTAACTTTTCTCGAATCGCTTCGTCGTTGTTTTGAAACCTCATAACTAGGGTTTGGATTATACCAGATATACAAAATTCTCGGAATGCGATGATAGCAGTGGACTCATTAAAAAAAAATTTAAAATTTTTAATGAGTCCACTACCTATAGTTTTTATTGATATCTAAAAAACTATAGTTTTTATTGATATCTAAAAAACCCCGATCGTCGCTGAATCACTGATGATCATCAAAATTCTTAAGATACTGCCAGAAGTCCTAAAAAGCTGAAATTTGGTACTTTTTATATGATACACAACAAAAAAAATTAAATCTTGAAAATTAAGAAGAAAAAACCGTGAAATTGTCGAAAGTGTTTTGATGCTATCACATCACTCTTAGTGACATATATAAATCGAAAGGTTTAAGGTTAGAGTTAAATCAGAACGTAATATAAAGGAAAGTCTATCTCTGGTTTTTTTTCCTTCTGATAAATTCAAAAATTACGTGTACGATAGAGTATTTTGTGTTTTATAATTGTCTATTTTTCTTTGTGGTAAAACGAAAAGGTGAATTTGCCGATCAGGCTTTTTTCTACCGCTCAGGTTTACCGGTGGGAATGACGTGAGCGGTGGGGGAAGGGGATGAGAGGGGTGGGGGCACAGCGCAGCGGGTGCGGCGAGTGTGCATGACGGGTTGCCGGGCGGATGACAGGTGGCAGACGGGAAAAATATCTCAGCAATTTCTATACAATTTGCCCGTCACCACCACTATTATTATATACGTTTAAGATTAGCTTTAGAATTAATTTATTTATAAAAGAACACTGAATGCCTGCACTGAACATTTAATTAATCTGCAACGATGCTCGGAGCAGCTAATGGAAAATCGTTACATACAATGAAAAAAGAATCTATCTGATGTCTCTACTCTGAATACGTTCTAACTTTATTTGAACGGTATTTTCATCACCAATACACTCCAAAACTTAAATTTTAAATTTTAGTCTGCTCGTATGGTGTACGTTTTAATTTAAGATATAGGGTTTGTTTCATTCGTGAATCAAATCAGGAAAAGTTAGCCCAGCCAAGCTGGGAGGATCAACTAGTGCGAAGTATATCTCTAAAATTATTTCTTATACTTTTAAAAATAATATTACGGCCTTGAAAATATAGATGGGATCTAGAATAAAACGTGCTTCAGTAGCAAAATAAAAATATAGATATAAAACCTTTTTTGTTTGAGATGATCGCTGCAGGCTTTTTCTAGTATAAAATCGTACTTGTTTACGAAATCAGTTTTTAAAAAAATGTTTTGAACTCTGTGCACCTGGTTTCAATGTCGGGCCTACGATGTTGAATAAGATAATGTGAATTCCTACTTTGAATAAAAATCTTTGATTCAACATGGACAAATCGACACTTATTGCGATTCAATTTATGTGCTTGTTCTGTCAATTTTTGTATACGTAATGAGAAAAGGTCAAGAATTGAATAGAAATGAGATTTGGTATTACGTTGATGTTTTTTTCTCTGAAATGTTGCATTATAAGTCGTTGCGGTTGTTTTTTTAGAAAAATCTACATTGATGTCATAGTGTCCAGTATTATTTTAAATTGCTGATTGAAACTGACATGATTTCAACCAAACCTAAGCCCGTTATAATAGACTTGATTAAACGATCGTGTGCACAAATGAATAGACAGGAAAACGTTATGCTGTTAATATTGGCGAAACTAGACTGATAATTGGAATTGTTTCAGAGCTATCAATATTGCGATGGTGAAGAGGAATCTGATGAAGATGGTAATGAGGAGGCGTGGTGCACATGTCTGTCATCTCACGAGGTAATATCAAATCATTCAATTATTTGAAATTATTTTATCAATTTTAAAAAAATATGTTTGTACATACAAATTGATAATTATTTTTTCTAATACAGGATGATGATGATGATGAGGAGGAGGAGGAGGAGGAAGAACCGGAACCAGATGACAGGTTGTGGGTAAGTATGACAGTGTATTTTTATTTTCAAATTATGCTGAAATTGTATTTAATTCTATGTTCTGTTTATCTATGTATTTATTTTGTCTGTTGGTCCGGGTAATCTCTGTATTGGCTGAATCGATTTTGACGGGACTTTCACTGGTGAACAGCAAATGTAACAAGGAGTTACTTAGGCTATTTAACAACTCGCTACGACCCATAGGAGCAGAGCAACACGCGTACGAAGCGCGGGTCGGCTAGTTACCTATATAACAATTCGTCATCGTTTACATATTAGTTAAGTTCTCGAGAAACTTCTATTTCAGCGACGCAAAAAACTTAACAATATTAGTATACATAGAGAGATCTTAATATAAACAAAGTTATTTATCAAGCCTAGGAAACTTATCTTAATATCTTGTCAATTAATAAACCCACATCTTTGTGTAAATAAGACAGTTCTTACAAAACTAGTTTTTTCTGAGATTTAGTCACTACGAGAATAATAAATGATATCAGATCTGATAACGTGGACTGTTTAATTATCTTTTAAAAAATGTTTTAATGTTTTCTTCAATTAAGATTATTCACACAAATATTGGGTAAAAATTTGTATAAACATTCTTTTAATACATTATCTTAGTAATGTTTGTATGATTGAAGTTCAGCTATAAATAAATAAAATGAATTTACGAAAGAAAAGAAAAATTTAAAAACATCTTGAATGTTTTTTGATACTATTTTAGAGTGATGATGTTACGTAGCTCGAAAGGTTAGAGGTTAAATGTAGGTAGTAGGTACATACATAACAAAAAGAAAAGGAAATCTTTTGTTTGTCTATATATGCGCCCAAAATATTATTGTGTAAAGAGTTTGAACAAAATTTGAATGAGAATACTACCATTTGATATTGTAGTACAAAGTTATCGGTCCATCAAGATTTTTTAGTTGAGTAACTACATCTTTTGGAACTTCGTGGTATTGTCTTTTGCTAGAATGCGGCGGTGACGGTGATAGTTATAAGTTAGATATAAAGTTTTTAATTAGATTTTCTTTTATTCAGCGCAAAAGACGTTATGAACCCCCACCGCCACAATCGGCTAAGAAGTTCTGCCCAGATGTCAGTGTTGTCAGCAACTCGGCATCAGAATGGCCGACCATCCACGGAAGTATTGCACTGCAGTCTACCAATATCCAAGGGCCTCCTGAACTGAAGCAGTGGCTAAATAAGTAAGTTTTTAATTTTTTAATTTGGCGGTTGTGGTACCATATAATATGTATAATCGTCTTGTGTATTATTGTGATGTCCTTATTACTAACTAGGGGATGTTCAAGTATTACGTCACTATTTAAATTGTAGAGCTTTTTCCTAAAACACAAAAATAATTGAACTTTTGCTACGTTAAATGTTTGTCATAAACTACTAACTGATAATTGGTAATATTTGTTGAGTATTATGGAATATTTAAAGAGTATAATATTCATTGTACTATATGGTATGGGGGACAACTATCAATATGGCAAAGAAAATAAATGACAAAGTGAGTAATAAATCCGATCAAATTTATTGGTAAAACTTCATTATTATTATCACTTTATATTGTAGGTACAATTTTTCCGATTTGAGTTATCAATTATGTCGTTTCTTATAATCAAAATAAAAGGTTGACTCGCGTCCACTATACTATTGTATAGTAGCAAAGCTAGCACAAACATAAATACGTTCAAAATAATATTCCTAGACTCATTTGCGGGTGTATATTCCGTTACTAACTTCGAACGTGTACAGACCAGTGACGTGAAATTACAGCTTCATCAGCAGTTCTTAGGGGTGAACATGTGATAAACAACAAATAAAATCGATAATAGACTTGTCTAAAAATGTATTTGTGTAAAAAGGATGGCGGGATTAATACCGAATATATTACAAATAATTGTCAATGGAGAATAGGAAATAAAAAATCATAGAGAAAACGACGAAGACAGAGTGTTGCTGAACTTTTCTTTTAATTGTTTTTTACTTAAGGTAATATTATCTTAAATTATTAATTGTTGACTTGCAATATTCGTATGTATGGTCAATTAAAATAAGTAATTTTTCAACCTTTTCATGGCATCCATAATTTGACTTATTAAAATATGAAACACTATAAAACCATCGTAATACCAGTAGATCTGGTGATAGGAGCTAGGTTGTGGGGGCTAGTGATTGTTGATTGATGGAAAACAGCTGGATTTTTTTAAATTTATGAAATATGAATGTAGGAATTGCCTCCCTGCCAACCCTACGAACCCTATCTATACCTGTGAAATCTAGAAAGTTTTCGTTTGAACGCGTCCGGAAGCAAAGCTATGAAAATGTACGCGTAGGTATTATCTTCGATTCGAGTTGCCTCTAAATTTGAAATACAAAACATGAAATTCACAATATACGTTATTGACGATTCTTTATCAACAAGGAGAATTTAGAAATTTTAATACTTTTCCTGAACTGATTTTAATTGTTCTTCGAATCAATTAAAATTGACGAAATCGCCTTTTCTCCGATTAAATTAAAGATAATGTTCCTGTTCACGTGTTTTATGTGAATGAATGAGTTCATCCGGTTTGACAAATAACATGTAAATAAACTCCTGTGTGTTCATTCAAATTTGATTTCATTTAAATTTGTGCGCATGTAAAACGTGAACTCGTTTGATAATAAAGTGGATCCAATAAAAAAACTGTTACTATTGTTGTTTTTTAAAATCGAGTGTATTTGATATACATTTATTCTAGTTTCTTGTTTTTCAAAACGTGATTGGAAGTAGATATATTTAGCACATGGCCAAAAATATTGAATAACTGATCTTTTGAAGAAAACAACAATATTTGTTACATCGAATAACAGATAGCTCAATCCACGACGTATCGCCACTCGCATTCTATCTGTCAAAATAGTAAACGAGCCATGAGACCGTACTGGCATGTCGTCTATAAACACAACTTTTGCTCACAAACGTTTAAGAATTAATAATTTAGAAAGTATAGAAGAGACCTTGGTTGGTGTTGTGGTTGCACCCTGGGGCTGATTGAATTTCGGCCATTAAAGTGAGCAGATAAAGTGTTATGAAGGCCACGCAGATTATCAGTAAAGTATATCATCATTTCAATAATAAGCTATTTTTTCAAGGTTTCAATCATGGTCCAATGGGGAAAAAATTCAGGCAATAGACGCTCTCATTAGCCGCTGTGCTGCCAGCCACGTCCGCTACATGATGAAGGCCATTGAACCTCTGTTCCAGAGGGATTTCATCTCTCTTCTTCCCAAGGAGTTGGCTCTCACTGTGTTGGGCTACTTGCAGCCTAAGGACCTGTTGAGAGCTGCTCAGACTTGCCGGTATTGGAGGTAAGAAATGTAATAAAAATATTAATTACAAAATTATAAATTAATGGCAAATATTAACTTAAATAGCCATTAAAGGTAAATTCGCAAGGAGGAGGAGAAGAAAACATTATTTCTTAATTGGATAACCTCTTCATCTTATGAGTAGAATATAAAACTATTTGTACATACATACCATAACGAAATATTTTTTACAGAAAAATATAAAAGGTCTAATACAACTACATATATACAATATCGTATAAAAAGCTTACCGTATTGTATAATAGAAAAAAAATTGATGACATAGAAACTAAAACTGTTGGTAATAGAAAACTGCATAAAATCATTTTAAAAGTGTCAACGCTGCGAAACTACATAGGTGTCATAAGTGGTGAATTTAA
Source organism: Limenitis camilla (assembly GCA_905147385.1). Lineage (NCBI taxonomy): Eukaryota > Metazoa > Arthropoda > Insecta > Lepidoptera > Nymphalidae > Limenitis > Limenitis camilla. Next base: position 2,840,085 of record LR990224.1, read on the forward strand.
ATATATTTGGTGGCGTCGTAAAAGGCTGCAAACAATTAAAATGCATGAGTTAACAAACTCGATGTAACGCGCGATGTACTTTTTTCATTCAATTTAGGTTTCATCGATATAACGGCTAAACCACTTCAATGATTTACTCGTAGTTCGTACGAAATCTGACAGATTCTGCTAGTCCTACCAAAACTCAATATCAAAATAGTTTATTTCAAATTAGACTATTTACAAAGTACTTTTGATACGTCGAATTGATTAGTCAGTCAGTTTGTCCGAAGTTACCGCCAATTCGGAAAGCGGTTTTCTGATGAGAGGAACATGAAACTCTACAGTCGCTCGAATCAATTGCTTACGTCAGTCTGTTTTACAAAAATATAATCATTCAGCTGAGCATCAACGTCATTTTGATTCCAAGCTTTGTCATCGTTCAAGTAATCCTGTACAGAGCAGTAAGCTTTATTTACTAAACACTTTTTAATGTGACTTTTAAATCGCTTAAGTGGCAAATCTATTATAGGCCGTGGAATCTTATAAAAAATGTGAACACCAAGCTCCATATTATATATAGTACTAGCTGATCCGGCAAACGTTGTTTTGCCATATAAATTTGGGGCTGGCCACCCTTATCACCTAAGGGGATGAAAAATAGATAGTAGCCGATTCTCAAACCTACTGAATATATATATAAAATTTCATAAAAATCAGTCGAGCCGTTTCGGAGGAGTATGGTAACTAACATTGTGACACGAGAATTTTATATATAAGATAAGATTCGTGTGCGGTAAATATAAAATACAGTAATTAGTAACTAGCGACCCGTCCTGGCTTCGCACGGGTACAATGTAGATACCAACGGAGCCTTGTTTATCGAACTTTTTAAGATATACAATTTGATCTATCTCGTAAGGTTTTCTGCACCATAGTATGGATGTATTATATAAACTTTTCTCTTGAATCACTCTAGTAGTAGTGTAGCTGAAAACTGCATTAAAGTCCGTTGAGTTGTTCAAAAAATGTAAGCGAACAGACAGCGGAAGCAACTTCATGTTGTACTATGTAAAGATATAAAATGTTATCGGACGGCTCAATCGACTGATTATTCATGTGTGATATTCATCATCTGAGAATAATTGGTATCGACTCGTGTAATACGACACCGTTGTCAGGATGATTGGGTTTGCTTGCAACAATTTATCTATAACGGAGAAGGTTCAAAAGTTATGATTTCACTGATATCGATTAATGACGATATATTTTATTGTTAAACGTTATTTTTATTGATTTATACACTCCCGGTTTGTATTGTTATCTGTTACACAAATTTTTGATAACAAGCAGCTAAAAGTTAATGTCATTTGACGTATTCACATTGCAGTTACTTTTTGTGGAGCAACACGATAACATTTGTTCAGAGTTGGGAATGTTTAATCAATTGGGAAACTTACAGTCGGACAGTACGATTACTATTTTCTAATACTCTTTAATTTTGTCGGGTGATCTTGAACAACTATATTTCCATTTATTTTAGCTTCCGAACACTTCGGTTTTATAAAATTTACCTGTAGGACTGACTATAATTTGCTTTCAAGTATTCAACATTAACAAATTGGGTTGGAAAATTGGTTATTCACATTTGTATTTGATTTCCCGAAACAGTGCATTGTTGATTGTTTGCCCGCTAACGCAATTGCGGTGTGGGACGTAAAATACAAACGTTTAAAATTAATTGTAGGTTTTTGGCTGATGACAATCTCCTATGGAAAGAACAATGCCGTCGCATTGGCCTCACGACGCTCAAGAAGGCTCCTCGCTCATTTCCACGCTGCGCATCTCCATGGAAATCCGCCTACATAAGGCAATCTCTCATCGAGGAGAACTGGCTCCACAGACCAGTGAACAATCCCATCGTGATGCGAGGACATGACGATCACGTCATCACGTGCTTACAGTTCTACGGGAATCGTATCTTGAGCGGAAGTGATGATACCACTCTGAAAGTTTGGTCGGCTATCACTGGCAAGGTAATAAGTTAAATATTGACACTACAGCATTAAAAGTATCCGAGGTAAAAGATACCCAAAATGTATAAACAGCAGTCAATAAATTGTGGTATATATGTTTATAATTTAATTATACTACACTTCATTCATTCTTGTCAATTACAAGAATAACAATATGGCGTTGCTGTTAGATGCGAAATATTTTTACTTCGGACACTTTTTTTGTTATATTTGTATGAAAATCCGTCGCCTTTTTTATTATAGATTAATAAATGTCATATAATTACAGTGTCTCCGCACCCTAGTTGGTCACTCTGGCGGAGTATGGTCATCACAGATGGTGGGCACCCTCGTCATCAGTGGGTCAACCGACCGGACACTCCGAGTGTGGAATGCCAAGACCGGGCATTGCTTGAAGGTGCTCGCCGGTCACACTTCCACCGTGCGTTGCATGCACTTGCACCAGAATAGGTAACTACATTTATTAAATTGGAAAAATACTCAGGGAAAAGCAAAATCTTATTACATCAATTTTTTAGAGTACATAAAATTTGTTTGTCTTTATTGCGATACATAAATATTGATTTTTTATTAAATTTTAATTTTTCAACAGCATACAGCCCCGAAATAAGCTTATTGATAAATTTTGAAAATAAATAATGGTTTAAAAAACGCTTTTATAGAAAATCTGCTTTTCAGGATATTGTCAAAACAACCCTTCTGCTCATATAGCTGTTTATAAAATATTATTTATTTTCTATTATTTAGTTGGATTTTCTATAAAAGCGTATTTTTAAGTTTTCTTAAACTATTATTTTTTAAATAATTAAAATTCGATAAATTATATTTAACAATATGCAGGGGGATGTTTTGAGACGATATATAAAAAATTTGACACCAAAAACGAGACGGACACCAAGTTAAATGTTGAAATGTTGTATATGTTTATTATAAGTTATCGAACCTATAAGGTAGGCTCGGTCGGCTCGGTGTGGAGAATATCAATGAATTATTTAATTTTTCGTTCGTACTGAAAGATATCTTAACAAGAGTGGTGTCGTTGAGTAGGTGATAAAAAACGCTATTCAACGATATATAAACGAGCGAAATCGGATAAACTAATATTACTATATCTACTAAAAACTTGATTTCTGAACTAAATTTTGTTAAAATTTAACAATTTTACTGAAAATTTCGATAAATTTTACTATAAAACGAGGGTAAAAACTACTTTAGAATATAGGGGGATGATGCACGTATAAGGGAAAGTATAAAACATAAATATAAAGTGTCTTGACGCAGACATTCCGGGTCTCAGGAACACAAAAAATCCTAGTTAGGATAACGGATCAAACTGTTTAAAATATTGAATTGTCATCGATCGATATCGATTAATAAGTATGCCAAATTTCGAGATAATCCGACGTTTCGAAGGGGGTCAAAATCATGTTCAAAGATTCCGTTACATACATACTAAGATACGTATGAAGCTAATAAAAGCGTATTAATATATCTACAATTTATGATTTTTTTTAATTACTGCTACATTTTATTAAAGTTTTCCATAATTTTCTCTTTGTTTTGATGATTAAAATTTTAAAGCCTTTTCAAATCATTATTCACCCCTTCTTATTATTTTTCGTATCTGAAATATTATAATATAAATAATAGTTTTTTGAAATTTAATCACATACATACATCTTATTTTAAATAATACATTTTCCTGTTAATCATTAGTTTATGTATTATATTTTTGCTTCGAAATCAAAACATTATAATCTTAGGTCACATTGCGAGTCAACGAGTGATAATCTATAAGCAAGCGAATGTTATCAGCGAGAAATAATGTTTAATTATCGTTTACTACCTTTAATTATAAGGTTTCTGTTTGTTAATGACTTACTTTTTTACGTAAGTCATAACGCTGATATTTTTAATTTGGAGATCCTGCTCGCGGCGAAGCCATAAAATACAAAGCGAACAACTCCTTTGAAAATTCTGTTGATGTTGATGAGAAACCTATGAAAGTTTTATACTTTAGCCCCACCTGCGTCATTGCGATTGTTTCGTTTTCTTTTTTAAAATTATTTGTTGCTTATTTTTTGATATGTTATGTAAATGTTGGCTTTTGCTTTGGCTTGGCTAGAATATCCTTGTGGTGGTTATACTTTAGACTCAGACCTTCAGCGTCCTTCAGCGTTACTGCTAACACTCGTGATGTAATAATTCTGTCGGGACAGCGTATTTATTTTGCAACCCCTACTTCTTCGATTGATGTTTATCAGTTGTCCAATATGCCAGAAAGCAAAAATGGTACTCATCAATCCTACCAACATAATAAAATACAGGATGCTACTCAAATTAGTGTTGCCAACATCATAATTAACAATCATTTTATGAGCACTGGGAGAGACAGACATATTGGACTGGCTGATTGAATCTCTCTGTTAATAATAATATTGTTAAACAAGATTGCATTGTTACATTAATAATCTCCAACTCCTCCTCAAGTCGTATTCCTCGTATCTGAGGGTAGTGACCATCACCTCCCAGCAGTCTATCACTTATGGTCCTCCATCTCTGCCTGTCTTTAGCGCCATACAGCGCTTCGTAAACTACTGATCTTCAACTAGATATTATAATACAAAATCCCTCGAAACATCTGTTTGTCAATTCATGGTTAATTCAAAAACAAAACAATAAATACACTTTATTGTAAACCATAAAACATACATACAACAAGACAATTGAATAAAATAATGACGCACGACAGATGCTAGGATATCAATCCACAGAAATATGGTAGGTGGTGTACTTGCTTCCAATAAATATATATATTTATAAATAAGTAATACATACACTAGGTACATATACTAATAATACTAACTATAATTTACATACACATATATATACAATATTAGTAATTAAAATAGTCTAATTACACACATATATACATACATACACGCATATAGTTTACCAATAAATAATATACTTATATATGGATACTATTGTAATTCGATATATTACCCCAATAATACAATATTACATATCGAAAATACATCCAAAAAAAAAATAATAAATATAAATTTATATTTGGTAAAAATAATATTCTTTTAAAGCACTTTTGAAACTATCAATATTACTAACACACCTAACATTTTTAAGAAGCGAGTTCCACAAACGTGCAGCTTCGACTGTAAAAGATTTCGTAAAAAAGGAAAAGGAGTGCATTGGAATATCTAATAAACGATTATCGTTGGATCGAAGTGCACGATTATGTGAGTCCCTCATTGACTCAAAGCATTAGCTCTCAGATATTACGGAGAACATGGATTGTACAGTACGCAGTGAAGAAGGTGAAGTATGTGAGTATTGCTGTGAAGTCGGATTGGGAACCTGAGTTTACTGCGAAATTAGGAGACGTGGTCATACTTGCGAAGGCCGAATATGAACCGAATACAATGGTTTTGAAGGCGCTCAAGTCTTTGTGAATGCTCCTCTTTTACATTTAGATAACAAATATCAGCATAATCGAGTATTGGTAGTAAGAGCGATTCGCTAACGCAATTTTAGTAGACGTGGGAAGGAAATTACGCAATCTGCGAAGTGATGCGACTGCAGCGAACACCTTTCTACTTACTTCACCTATTTGCGGACCCCGAGATAAATTTTGATCAAATAAAATCCCCATATTTTTCTGAAACTTGATATGAAATTTGGACACCGTCAAGCATTAGTGATGGGATTTGTGCTGTGTCAATATTTGCCATCAATGTTTGATTACCTATTATAATTGCCTGAGATTTCACATGATCCAGCTTTAATCCATAGCATTTTCCCCATTCTGTAAAACAGGCAAGATCAGTGTTAATCCTGGCAACCTGGTAGTTTGGTTATAAATTTGTAAATCATCAGCGTACAGGTGGTAGAGAGAAGAAATCTTGGTACAAATTATATTTATAAAAATTGAGAACATAAGTGGAGACAACACGCCACCTTGAGGTACACCGCCAGAAACCTTAGACCACTCAGAACAGGAGTCTTCAACACATACACGTTGCCGGCGTCCACTCAAGTAGTCTAGAAACCATTCAATTGTCGGTGGAGATATGTTAAGAGATTTAAGAATAGCAAGCAGGATGTCAAAGTGTACTGTATTGAATGCATTACTGAAGTCTAACAATACCTGCACGGCTACCTTGCGTTCATCCATACCTTTTCTGATATCGTCAGTTAAATTGACTATGACCAGGACGAAACCCTGACTGTAACGGGTTTAGAAGGTTTAAAGAGAAAGAAATTTATTTGACGATGGACAAGGCGCTCTAAAACTTTTGACAAGAAAGGTAAAATGGATATTGGACGATAATCACATAAAGAAGAAGGATTTCCATTTTTTGAAAGAGGGATAATCTGACTATATTTACATGAAGTAGGAAAATCGTTGGATCTTAAAGAAAAAAGTTGAAGTGTTTTTAGAACAGGTAAAATAAAATCTAAAATTGGAATGATCATTTTACGACTGAATGCAGTCAGCACCGACAGCATTAGTTTTAATTGCTAATATATTTCTCTTTTTATTGCACAGATTTTTTTAAATTTTGTATTAATGTTTTGTGTAATTTGTTTGAAATATTACGATAATGATACATGTAGGGAATATGCTCTACTACCCAAGGCTTTTATTTGACGAACGCGAAAATTATTTAACCAATGTGATATAAAGTTCAGCATGCTGTACAATATACTCGTAATAGCCATGATAACTAATTTCGAAATACTGCTCATGCTTCGCTGGGATAAAACATTTTTTTAATATTAATAACTTTTTACGGACATTGAAATGAAATGAATCAAAGCTTATATTTTTGTTTGAACCTCCAGCAATACAAACAAAAATTAGAAAGATTGTTATGGCTTCTATTGGTTTAATTTAGTTATTAAATCTTCTATGGTTAGACTAGATGCGAAGGGTGAATATTTTTCAAAGGGAAGCCATCAAGAGAATCGCTAAATGGAGGGGACTAGCTCTTTAATTATTTGGAAAACTTATGAATGCTTGATTATTATTAAGGGGGGAAGAGGATCATTAAAAAGTTTTTTTTATTATTTTTTCATTTAATTTTTTTTATTAGTCTCCGGGCGGTCGGCTCGGTCCTCTTTCCATATAGATGCTCTTATCTGTTTCTCTCTTTCACACGTATTTTTCTCAAAACTTCTTTTTTAAGTTAGTAGTCTATATTTCTCAAAAACCTTTAGACTGATTTCGTTTAAATTTTTCAAATTCCTTTTACATACTAAGTACTCAATTTTTTATTTAAGTTTTTTAAAATTAAACAAAAAAACAATCAATTTTAAGCAAAAATCAATCATCATCATTTTTTCAAATTCAGGATATACTTATATTCCAAAGAAATCTATTTGGGTCTTTCAAATCAGTCATAACAGAGATAATTCTGTTCGCTACACTGGCACTGGCTTAATTTTTAATATTTTACTTTAAAAATTTGGCAGAATATCCTTAGAATAAAGCTTAATAACCAAAAGCTAAGAGAGTATTAAATAAGTTAACGCCCTTTTTTTTTACTATATTTTTTATTTTTTTAAACTCTTCAAAGACATTATGAACTGCCTTTCGGTTATTGAATTTTTCCCCCGCCAAGAAGTTATCCAAAGTCTATAGGGGCAAGATCTAGTGAGTACGGTAGATTACGGAGGACTTCCAACCCCAGCTCTTGTAACTTGGAGACTGTCTGCTGTGCAGTATGAGGTCGCGCGTTGTCGTGTAGGAGCAGCGGAGACGAACGATTGACCAATGCTGGTTGGAGACGTGCGAGCTTCTCCGTCAATGTATTCAGTTCCTTACAGTACACATCTGCAGTAATGCTTATCCCGTTTGGTAAGAAGCTGTGATGAATGACACCGGCGCTAGACCACTTCTTAGGGGTCAGTTTTCGTTTTGGGCGTTGTTTAGGTGCTAAACCAGGATCTAACCAACTTGCTGAGCGCTTAGGATTGTCGATCAAAATACATTTTTCGTCGCAAGTAACAATACGATTCAATATGCCTTCGTTTGTGTGCCTGTCGAGCAGTGCAGGTGGGGCACCCATTTGTCTAGCTTTTTTACCTTGCCAATTCGACGCAAATGGATCTATATTGTTTTGATGCTAACATCAAAGCTGCTGCTAATTCAGCTGTAGATTGAGAATTATCATCTTCCACAATCACCTTTAATTCTTAATTGTCGACTAAAGTTTTCGGTTGACCATGGGGTTTATTTCTTAGGTCGAAATTTCCAGAACGGAAGCGGGCAAACTAATAACAGGTGGTGCGATCCTTAGTAGTGTTCGCTCCCTAGTTTATTTGTCCATATTTTTGTATGTGTATCGTACAAAACGTACTGCACGAAATTGAATACGGTTTACAGTTGTATTGCTGAAGGTCTTAAAACTTAAAATATAGGCGTTGATTCTTTCAAATCAATATCAGAACAGATTGCTGTATAGACATGTTTCAGCCCAGCGGAAATAGGATCGACTACTGTAATAAAAGTAAATATTCACAATACAAGTTACAAATAAAGTAATTGTTTCAGAGTGGTGTCTGGATCCCGCGATGCGACTCTGCGTGTTTGGTCTATCCCTGAGGGTCGCTGCCTGCGCGTCCTCGTTGGTCACCTGGCAGCTGTCCGCTGTGTCCAGTATGATGGCAAGGTGGTGGTGTCTGGAGCCTATGATTATTTCGTGAAGGTGTGGAATCCTGAAACAGGAGAGTGCTTGCATACTCTCGCTGGGCATACTAATAGAGTATATAGCCTACAGGTATGTCATACTATCTTTATATATTTTAGAAAGTGGTAATTAATAGTTAGTGTAATACTTGTATTGAAATTTATTTATTATCTTAATAGTGACTAAAATCTCTGTCGCTATTTCATATAATGAAGATGATTTTTCAATATCACATTCATATGGACTATAGGATTCTTTCACTAAAAGAATTTTCAAAATCATACTAGTAAATAAATGGCCATGACATTTTAATTACAAAATATAATATTGTAACACCGAATTATTTGTCACGTGGGAATAGTGTGTTTTTATATCATTGATAGAATTTTCATATCATCAGATTAGTAATTCCAGAGATATCTCCATCTTACAAAATTTTCATTTTATGGCAACACCACATAACCTATGTTACTCGGAGAGGATGTAGCTTTATATTGGTGAAAGAATTTTCAAAATCGGTTCAGTAGTTTTCAAGTCTTTTTGCAACAAACTAAAATACAAACAATCACAATAAACTAAAATAACTAAAATAAAATAAAGTACACATAATAATAGTAAGCTATAGAATCATATAAATACCACATTTTAAGTAAATACTGAATTGTTTTATAACCACCACTGCAGAATTGTGATATGGAACATGTATCGTCAAGATCTTATACAAATTTTGGCTTATAAATGGAGCCGGATAAGCCAATATTGATCATGCGATCATAACCATGAAGGAGGCACAAGACTTTATTGTTATCAAAAGCACATTTGGATACAGTTATGTTTTCTTTAACCAGGTCTTACAATACAAAGAAGAAAAACAAACTTTTAATCAACAAAAATATTATTTAATACTTATAAGAAAACCATTTACAGTTTGATGGGATCCACGTAGTCAGTGGCTCACTGGATACATCAATCCGTGTATGGGATGTTGAATCCGGTCAGCTGAAGCACACACTCACCGGTCACCAGTCGCTGACCTCTGGAATGGAGCTGCACTCCAACATACTCGTCTCGGGCAACGCTGACTCCACTGTCAAAGTGTGGGACATCACCACTGGACACTGCCTGCATACATTGTCCGGTGAGAAAATATACCATTACTATGAAACCCACATATTTCAATTACTCAAAAGCTCCTTAAAACATTAGGTATCCCATGAACGATAAATTATCCTTTTTGACAATATTTAATATGGAAAGATTTATTAAATATTACTTAATGTAGTTTTTTTAAATCTGTATCTTGATATCACTTCAGAAAAAACAACTTTTTTTTTTAATACTAAATTTAATATAAAATCTCGTGTCGCGGTGTTTGTTACCAAACAGTCTGAGAATCAGTCAACATCTATTTTTATAACCCTAAGTAATAAGGGTGGCCCACTGAAAATTTTTTAAATTTATATGGCAAAACAATGTTTTCAGGCTTGAGAAAGAAATAATAACTTTATTTTTTAATGCTAAATTTGTATTAAAAATATATAAAATTGTTTTAGTGTAATATTCTGTTCGTGAAGAAGAAAAATTGAAAAAAAATCGTAAAGTATTAAAAATTTTAATAATTGATTCCACCATTCCTCTATCACTTTTGAGTAATATTCTCTACAGTTCCCAAATAATCAGAAAATCTGCCCAACTAATCATTGAATAAGTGTACCTTTCTAAAGTAAATAGTTCACAAAGATGTAAAGCAAATTTTATTACTAAGTCGTATAAAAAATTTAACTTGTTTATTGCATTTTCTTTAACAATAAACATGTAATTTCTTTTTTGACCTTTTAGTTACAGCACCATGGACATCCTGATACCCTTATTCTTAAATCTGTTGTTGTTGTAGTATAATTTATTTGTAGTATATATATTAATTTGTAATAATTTGATACAGGTCCCAACAAGCACCAATCTGCTGTGACATGTCTGCAATCAAGCAACCGCTTCGTGATCACATCATCAGACGACGGCACCGTGAAGTTGTGGGACGTACGCACTGGAGAATTTATTCGGAATCTTGTTGAACTTGGCTCGGGAGGGTCTGGAGGTGTGGTTTGGCGCATCCGAGCTTCCGGCACCAAGCTGATATGCGCTGTTGGCTCCAGGAATGGTACTGAGGAAACCAAGCTCCTTGTCCTTGATTTCGACATCCCAGGCTCTTGCAGGAAGTGTGATGAATAGCATCGACTTAATCGGCGCTTGATGCGCCGATACGTGAACTTGTACGCGCCGTGGCACTGTTAAGGTTTCACATCACTGTTGGAAACGCTACCTGGACTTATAATTCTACTCGATAAAAAAAACAAATTTTGCTAAACTTTAGTAAATCATCAGTTTTTAAATATATATGTAACTTTCCAGGTAGTGTTTAAACTTACCTTCTGTTGTGCAGTCAAACCTAGTTAACCATATCTAAGTGTTGTAAGTGTATACAATATCTTGTTAGTCTATAACCTAGATATAAGTTTATTCGTCTTGACTTATCCAGATTTGACTGTATACAGTTTTGTGTGGTGTATGTTAGCGGTTCATATACAATGTTCCAAAGGGAATTTCGCGTACATAATTCTAGTGGATTGTGAAATAATGCCAAGTGTACCCACCGGGCTCAGCTCGCCAGTGTTGTAGGACCGCGTTGAATACCAATACCTTAGATTCCGTGTTGTTGCTGTGATGTCACGTTAACACGACATAGTTTCATAAAACGGTGAACTAGTTATTAATTTTATTTTAGTGATTAGGTATTAATTTTTATTACTTTACATAATTAGTGCAATTTATTGACAATGCATCTATTATACTCCATCCATTGTCATACAATTCTGATAATTCATTGTTTTATTCGACGCAATTTATCATAATAATACAATTTATTGAATTTGTTTAATTCCAATTTATTTATTTTTTAGTGTAATCTCTTTGTTATTTATTTACATGAATAATCACAATAAGTTCGGTAGTTTATGAGGCTGTGTCTTAATTTGACGTGCCCCCATACAAGTTTTTTTACAAACAGATTAATTGCGACTACAACCTGAATAACGACGAAAAGGTTATATTTTAATCTATACAATTCTACTTATTATATATAAAGTACATATAACATCAAACTTTGAGGTCTTTTTATATGTATATTACAATTTATACATTTTTTCTAATTATTATGGTCTTATACATTTTTTTTAATGGTGTGAAATCATTATACTTAACTTTTCCATACCTTGTTTGTTTGTTTACCTTTTGTCTAACACCGAGCCGAATAGAACATAGTATGTAAAATGTTTCCAATAACCATGTAATGTCTATAATCTTAACTTATTTACTGGATTGATTTGCAATTTGTCATGTGTACGTTTATTTAACTGCAATTCTTTACAAGGACACCTAAAAAACTGTTTTCATAAATTTTCTGTCTTGTGTCGTTGTCCCAAAGAGTAAACAGGATATTGGTTAGGTTTAGTTTAAGTTTTTATCATACGATTCATATCACATTATAGTTGTAGTTTCTGTATCCAATGGTGTTTATATTATAGATATTATATTAACAATAACATGTCCAACCTCCATACATCATTTACATCAAACCTGCTTCCGTGTACTAATGCCAAATATGACAATATCTATGATATAAGACACTTTTTGTTGTTTGTTCGTGTTGTTGTCCTATTCTGTCTTTTATATTTGACTAATGCAATTATTGCTCAATATATTAATCGACATACTAATGCTAAATCGTTTTCGGAAAAGCCTGAGATGAATAACACTGTGCGACACAATTTTTCTTTCACAAACAGTATTGTCTTGATTTATTCATTCAATTGTAGTTAACTAACTTTATTTAAGTAATTATTTCTAGATATGATTGTAAATTTTAAGTTTTAGTATTTCTAATATAATTTGGATAAAATTGTGGAATTGTCACATTTTATTTTTATATTTAATAGGGGCCATTCATTTATTACGTAAGACTATTTTCTCTAGTCCTTGACTCCCTCCCCCCCATTATAAGAAAAATAAGAGTAGACCGACTCCCTCCCTCCCTGTTTAATATATATTACCTAAGAATCTAAAGGAAATTAATACGCTTTTTATTATGTTTATTTTTCAAAGTAACAATATTTAAAAATGTTTATTTATACTTACTAAGATAAGACCCCCTTCCCCCCTCCTAAATCGTCTTACGTACTAAATGAATGGCCCCATACATAAATCTACTTTATTTTCGTTCATAACATGAGTACTTACAATGTGTAGTATTACTATATTTTAATTAAAACAACTAAATGAAAATGTCAAAATTTAATTGAAAACTTTCATATGTGTGAATTATGTTTGTTTATTGTGTTTAGAAGTTTACAGAAATAAGAATAATATGGTCACACAGTGTTATTTGCTGGAAAAACTACTGAAAAATGTCAGTGAGAATAACATAATAATTTTGCATGGAATGTAATATTTTGTAATTAGCGTGGATATTAACCATTGAACTCTTAAGTATTCGGACTTGGAATTTCTTGTGCCAGCAGGAATTATATCATAATATACTTTAAGATTTTTAATGTGTAAGAATTAAACCAATAAACAATACACCTGTATGTGTTATGCGTATTCATGTAATTGTAATCAAGTTTGTCTGTTCTAATCGGGTCTAACTAACACCATTTCACACTTTTATGTTAAGAAATTATATTTTATATACTTGACATGTACGTTTATTGTTTGTTTTGTGTTGTTTAGGAAAATTATAGTCAAAAGTATTAATGCTGGTATCACTGTTGTTAATGTTTTTTAAGAAACGGGTCAGGGTAATTAATATACATTGCTCACAAGGTTGTCAGCATCACAAACGACAAAATGGTGTTAGTTACATCGCAGTAGGTTATAATTATTGAATATTTGTTGTGTATATAGTGGAACGATGGGCAGTCTTGGACCACCTTAGTACGGCTCACTCCCGGATGGTTATGGCTGATTAAATAATTAAACGAAGACTGAAGATAGGTATAGTTTAATAATTGTAGTATTAAATGGCGTCAGTGGACATCGACGTGTGAGCGTATTCCCACCATTGCACTGACCTTTATAATATCTCTCTCGGCTGCATATTTTGTTGTTTCCTAATCATGCATGTTCGTCATTGTTTTTTACAAGTTGATTCTTACATTTTGTTGATATTGTTGTCTAAGGTATATCTATGCTTTGATTGAACGTCTCAACCAACAGATTTAAAATGTCAGACAAATCAGCAACATCTCAAAGCAAGTAAAAATATTAGTACTTTCATATCAAATAATAAAGTACAAATACAACGTTATTTCTAAACCTGTGAATTAAAGCCTGTTGGAAGGTCTATCATCCTTAGTAAATGCATTATACCTTAGATAAAGTTTTTAAGGTTAGACATACGCAGTCGAGTGTTTTTATTACCTTTGTTTATTGTCACTAGTTATAAGAACTGCACTCAGTTCTACTTATTCGCTAAGTAATTTAGTGTTTAGATATAATGTAATCATTTCCTTGCTTGCCGATGTGGCGCCTAGCGGTGAGAGGTACCACAGCTGTATTATGTGGTTACCACACTTATAAACAAACTCTTATGTATATAATCGAATAACATAACCGATGTACGTATATAACTAATATAATATCGAGCATAATAATTCATGTAAGACTTGAAGGTATAAAAAATCAAATTTTTGTCCTTATATAATATTGCTATTTACGAAATATGTCGCTTACGACGTTTACAGATAATACATCACAATTTTCAAATTATATACTCAATGTATAGAATGTATGCTTTTCACCCCCTATCTTACACGTTTTAAGGAGACAACATTTTCTTGTTTAGAATATTCTATAGAGAGGTCATTATTTTGTGAATTAACAAGACTTTGGTCTCGTAATACAATTTTCTAATAAAACACGAGTCAACATGAATTTTGAGTCTTGATCTCTAATATTTTTTCCTTAACTTATTCTGTTCGTTTTTTATGTTGACTAGTGTGATTTTGTTAACAATAAGGCCTACTCTATGTGTATTTGTTGTCTGTCCAGTACATCTGTATCGGCCGTATATATCCTCATGTCTAGGCCCACCCGTATGTAGACCCATATTTCGTAGTTTAGATGGCGGATTTCAACAATAATTAAACAGTTGAATCTTACAATATGTTCGAGTTTTATTTGTATGTGTCATGACATACACCATTTAGTATATACATGTTTATCGGTGATCCGTTTTTATTTTGAAAATTTCTCATTTTTCTTATTTTCGCTTATTGTATTTTCATTTTAATAAAATCAATTGTTTTCAAGGTTTTTTTGTTTTATTATTTTTATATTTAATAATGAGTCGCTTCTTTCTTGTATTAAACTTATTGTGAACATGAAGAAATAGTCAGAAATTACAGTTTATTTATAAAATAAAAGATTTCTTGCACTGGCAGCAGACGAGACTCAACACAGATATTTGTGCATTTCACTAAGCGTTCACAACGCCCAAAATGCTCTTAACCGTTCCACATGACTACCGTCGTTATGGTCGTGGCGAAAACGCCATTAATGACGTCATGACTGATGCTCACGACAGCACATCTTCAATTTAATTTTAAATTAATTTAACCAACCATTATTGAAATTTATTGTTAAGACTTACAAATTATAAACTTAACCTTTTGAAACTATTGATTTATAACTCGCCATTTTAATTATTTTCATTATCGTTTAATAACTTATTCCACTTGGGTGTATGTAACGATCGTAACGCTCTCGAATAAATGGAACGGGAAAAACGGTGGTTGTGTATATATTATATATAACTAATCGAGTACGATGTCCAGATCTAGATCACAACGACCGTGGTCGTCAAGTAGAACGGCTAAAAGAGCGTTTTGGCGTTGTGATCGCTAAGTTGAACGCACTCATAGTATCCCTAAACGTCAAACGTCATTAATCAATTGCCATCAATGACGGACATATTTTGTAGTTGTTATTTCAATTATAACTTTTACCATTTACATCGGAACTATATTGTTTTCGTCATTAAATTAAATGGTAGAGACATTAGAGTATATTTAAAGATTTTGCACTTCTCAATGAAACTCACGTAGTTCATTTGAGTTTCGACAGATGGCGCTATTTTCTTCTTTATAAGTAAGTATAGTGGAATGTTAGAGAAAAAATTGAAGCAAAAAACCAAACTTCATTGCTTTTCGTTCGTAGTTCGTATGAGTTACAACAGATGGCGCTATTTAGAAAAATAATGTTGAATCTTATAAATAAAATTCTCGTGCCACTATGTTAGTTACCATACTCCTCTGAAACGACTCGACCGATTTTTATGAAATTTTATATGCATATTCAGTAGGTCTGGGAATCGTCTACTATCTATATTTCATCCCCCTAAGTAATAAGGGTGGCCCACCCCAAATTTATACGCCAAATCAGCGTTTGCTGGGTCAGCTAGTTCTTTATCTATTTTAAAATGACTCAATGGCGATAAATGTAATCATTTTGATTTTGTTGAATTTATTAATTTATTTTTTATTTAAAAATTGAGCAGTGACATCTGATATATCGTATTTGTGTCGGAACTTGTTAAAAAATACATTTCAATTCTGCTTAATGCCCTCTTCAATGAAAATCATAACATAATATTATTTTTTTATTCTTTCTGGTGCAAAACTAGTCATTACTGTTTGCTAAATTTTTAAACGCTTATACAGAAAAAACAGGTTTTTTATATTGTATTACTCTTCTTATCAATGTGCGATATATGAAATATTAAGAAACACAGACAACATATTTAAACGCCTCGTGTTTTTGTAATCTTTTTCTAATAGTAAAAAAACAGGTAATATTATTAGTTTAATTTTTTGCGTTACTACTTCGTTAGTTTTCAAACAACTAACTTTTAAAAGATATTGTATATTATATTAAGTATGTTTTGTTGCTACTTAACTAATAAAGGATACGAAATGAAACCACATTTTGCTATATTTTTATATACTCATTCAGACAACGGTACACTGTGACAATAACGAACTTAAAATGTAATAGATACACAACTACATAATAGTTTATTCAATGAACTGCTTCTAAATGATTTTTTTTTTTCAGATAATGTCAACTACACGGCTTAGACATCGAATATTGAAGATATACACCAATTTATAATTGTACTTGATAAAATACGACAGGCTAGTTTTGGCGACCCGTGTTTGCTGCCCGTTTAGTAAATCTACTGGCCGAGTTCAATCTCTTTAATTGCTTAACCTAAAATGCCACGAGGAATTTGACAATAATAATAATAGCCCCCTTAAATTTAGTACTCCATCTGGCACTAAACTAATTACGGGGCCAACGGAGCAATATAATACAAAATCAGAATATATAGTTAATGAATAACTCAAATTACAATTTACTTTTACACACTTCAGTGTTCTAAGTTTAGTCGGTCAGCGAACACGTCGCCTGATATCTTGATACACATCAAAACACTCATATACACGATAATCAGGAACAGGTAGTTGAAAAGTAAATATCTTAACAACAATAATTAATTGCATTTAGCATAAACTAACGACTTTTTGTCGTGACAAACGTATGGTTATACTTATTTTTATAACTCCTGTGTCGATCAGAGGCAAAATTAGGAAAAATCGAATATAAAAATAGGATTTGAAACTTGGAAGTAATTGAAGACATTGTTGATATTCGCAACAACACCGCAGTAACATGTAATGTATTACACACTAAATAACTAACTAAAACAATCCCTAGTATACAGTATGGACCTCCAAAAAAGATATTTAATTTCTAACTAAAATGCAAAAGATATTACTGGCTTCGTAAGTATCAACGTTGCAGTGTGTTAACGAATATAATAAAAACATTACACACAGGAATAATAAAAATATTTGTATAAATAATAATGATATGCTGTACAAAATGATTTGAAATATCGAAAAGCGAACGATGAAACTTACATCACCTAATTTATAATTTAATCGATATCCACGGAGAAGTTACTACTTAAAACTAAACAGTCACATGAATACAATACTTCGAAATAAAGGTTTTTGGTTACTCAGCAGGTAGAAGAATACATTGAAAACGACGGCAGGATTCCGTTACTAAAGCGTCAAAAAATAATAAATAATAATTTACTAAACAGTAATAGCGGTATATCGTAAGACATTGTTCTTTACAAAAAATATACTATAAATAGTAATTATATCACAAAAGAAACACGGGACTGGAAAAATTGTCATGTATAAGCGCACGATGTCGCCAGTAATGATCTACAGCTAGAGGATTAAAATAAGTGTCGAACAAAATCGCCTCTTCAGGTGTAGGTAGGTACATATTACTACATACAGTAATCTTCACTTAACTATCACGAAAATAATATACTCACTTATATTTTAGGTAATCGAAATGTATACTTTTAATCCAGTACAATAAATTAATAATTAATGTTTATTATTACGACTACGAAATCTAAGTGTGACTCTAAATGATCGTCATCAGCTCAAACAAATGGCACATTGCATATATGCATTGTTTTCTGATCTCTGCTCTGTAATCAGCAATCCGTAATGTTACGAGTACTTACGATAGAAGAAAACATAATAGAATCAATTTAGATGCCGAATAGTCAGCTAACGCTTGCCTGTCAGGGTAATACCACTTCGGCCGAATATATAATTTATGTATATTTTCCACTATATAATAGTTCATATGTATTTAATTTTATATATAATTTTGAATTTTTATTATTCTAACTTTTTTATAGTTAAGCACGTACAGTGCGGTCGAGTGCGGCGGCGCACGCGCACTTCGCTGAGATGGGGTGCGCTGGCATCGCCGCACGCCCGCTCCAGCCGATCGTCGCCGAACGTTCCAACACTTACCGTGGTCAAAAATTTGGAAGGCACTTCTACATTTTCAAAAATTTTTTATTTATTTTTTGAACACATTAGCCTAAACTTACACAATAGAAAATATGCGTAGTAACATTTACCAAATTTACGCAATTTACCCGAAACGTATAGGCCGTTTATATAATTTTTTTTTTAATTTTTACCTATAGATAACTTTATTTCCAAAAGGATAGCCAAAAGTTTCAACACTAGATCTGAATCGCAAATGTATTTTTAATAATTTGGTCACGTTTTATACACTAATTCCAAACTTTAACCAAACCGGATAATCCAAATTCCAAACAATAGTGAGATATCAAGGCCACTTGAAGACTTATTATACACATGCTTTTCGAGCTAGTCCTGCGACGAGACTCTCAGGCGGAGGCTCCGCCCCCCCTTCCCCACTCCCTCATCACTGTCACATGTAACGCCAACGAATGTCTGCCAACAATATTTAATAATGGTATACCCTTGCGGCAAGAATATGTTGTATACTAAGATTTTTTCCCGCCGAAAGTTTGAATCAAAATAACTCTGTAATTAGGAGAGATATTAAAATAAATTTGTACATAAATATACCTTATACGTGCGCTGACACAGACGACCCGGCTAGCAGAGTCGTCGGCGAGAGCCGCGAACACTACACATAGTTACACAGCTAACAGCTAATCTAAGTTAATCGAAATGTATACTCTAGTTACGCAGATCAGCTGCGCTCAAGTGCGCTTAACTGCGCTCAGCGTAGGAATCAGTGCTCCTAAACCTACAACAGACGAGCCGATGCACTGTTCTGATCTCACCTCCTCTAGACCACTGAAACCCTCACCAATAAACGTTTACAATATTTATTAAATACATTTGCAACACTAGTTTGCGTCAATCGTATATTATGTTTAATACCTATTTAGTTTAGAGATCTACTTAGCAGTTGGCGCGCAGAAAGCGACGCGAAAATTCACTTCGAAATTGGCTACCGAAATTCGTTTACCAAAGAGAAACGATTGGTGGTTCAGCAGAAACGATCACAAGTGAATGGTACCCTAGTGCTGCTGCTACAGCTCGACTGCTCGACAAAGAACGAGGAACTTTAGAGACACAGAAAGCGGGCACATCGATAAACACATGAATTATACTCGACCGGAATCGGTCGACCGATCGTCTAATTTAGCCTAACATTTGGAACAATCACTACTGGCTAAAGATACATCTATGTTACATTTGGCGATCGCTAAGTCTACCGAAGGTGATCTGAGGCGGGCTCGGGAAGCCGCAAGCGTCACACCACTACCATTCTATAGAGAAATTGACATCGATCCGACGATAAAATGGAACATACATCTATACTTTAAAGTTTAAATACTACTAGACCTAGTTACATTCATGATTTCTTCTAATGTGTATGCATGAAGGTTGTCGATTTAATAAATAGGTATACCAAACAGTCTTTTGAATCGGGCCAAATGTTTGTAATTTTGATATCTCTACGTTCACAGATGGATCTAAATCGTTAGATATAAGCTTACACTTACTTAAACTACGGGGAGCGCCACGCGCAGGACAGAGCCAGCGCGTGGCGCTCGTCTTCTAGTTCAGCAAATAAAATATACTCCAAGTATGTAAAGAAAACATAGAAAACGTACGATGTATCAATGGGAAACAATAGTAATTAAACTAAAATATACCTTCTTTATAATATGAAATTCGTAACTAAATAAACAACAAGCAATATATTGCACAGCGAGTTCATTTAAATAATAATTAGTTAAATATAAAATAATGACGATACAATCGTGTCGATTAAATACATCAGAATCAGATCGGAGGAGACGGCCGCACTAGGGAGTAGACCCCGGGACGACCGCCACGCCGCGTCCCTCGATCCGCGCCCCGCTTAAAAGTAGCCGACGGAGTTGCGGTTCGGGACGAAGTAAGGATATGCGGGCAGCGGCTGTGGCATGCCGACGGGTGCCGGCGCCGCGCCCGCGGCCTCGCTTCAGATGCTCTCCGCACGCGCCTCAGCGTGGGGCGACTCCATCTTCACCGGGAGAGAAGTCATATCCTTGCCGTTCTTGCCGATCGACATGGGCGTCTTAGGCGGGCCCATCTCTGTTATCTCAGCGACAACGTCGCGGTCTCCATAGCGGTTGTCCGGTCGTGGCGAAGCGAAAGGTCGGAATGGATCGGCGGGTTTGGGTGGCTCGAGCGCGTGTCCGGGTGGTGGCGGAGAGCACAGCGGTGACTCCAGGCCGGCAGAGAGCGGCGAGGGTAGGCGCGGAGACTGCAACGGTAACGGCGGCAGGGCGAGGTGCGGCGGATGGTCGGGCGGGCGTTGAGCGGCTACCACCATGTTGCACATCTGACGGCGCAGGCCGTGAGCGACGGCAGCCACAGCAGCAGCGGCGGCGACGTTGGGTGACACGCCGCCCTCGCGTCCGTTGCCACACGGCATGGGGTACGGGTTCGGCACGGTGGTCATGCCATCCTGCAACACGCATCCATACCCAAATGAGCTAAGTATCTAACATCCCACTCGCTGGGGTTATATACTATTTCGCAAACATTATACCCATTACTAAAATGACTCATTATACCCAATACTAAAACGCATTCTATAAACAACGTCGCCTATACAAGGACGCAAGCTCTTATTGCATTCGCTTATTCGCTGGGGCCATTCAAACGTTACGATAAGATATATACGGGTAAGGTGGGAAAAGAGCGACATAATAAAAAGTCGCTCGATACTGACCGTTATGGCGGGATAAACGGGTAGGACTTCCTCCTTGATGTGGTGTGTGGCGTGCGCATGAGAGTCGCGGAAGACGACGGCGCGGATCACGCCGCGGATATGCTCGTCGGGCCACACGCCCAGCAGGATACGTTGTGGTCGACCGCGACCTTTAGGTCTCAAATCTGCAATCAGTTACAATCGCAAAGATTGAACGGACAATGATTTATTACTGTTGTAAATGCAGGTTAAGAAAGAGTTGGTCGAGTGTAGCCTTGATAACTCGTGTCTTAACTTTAAATTTTAAATACATACTTCATTACGACTCGTTCACAAAAATAGTTATTTGTTATACAAGAGTGCAAAGTTGATTTTTACCCGAGAGCTCAATTTCGATGACCGAGCGAGCGAAGGATTCCAAAATTAGAATCCTGATCGTTAGCGAGGGAATCAAAAGAGCATAAGGCGAAAAATCTCTGCACTCGAGTGAAGCACGTAACTTTTCATCCCACCTCAGCGAGGAAATAAAAAACTGGTTGTACTGGGGGAGTGCCGGAAGAAGTGGAAATTTGAACTTTAAGTTGTGTTTTAAAGTAACCCAAAGAACGGAATTCAAATAACTACTAGTCAAATTGCCGCGAATCTCTTGTCTACACTGCTTGACGTAGCAACAAATCATTTATTTAAATAGCACTAAACTATAACAGTCAATATTAACTACACAAAATTACTCGTCAAACAGCCAATGAACTTGTGACAGTCAATTAAATATGGAATTGAATATAAATATGAATGCAAGACTCTAAGTTTTCATTTCTACTAGTTTCAAATATTAAAATCTGTCGAATTTAAAATCTCGCTAATTTTCTGTCGCGAGTTTAACATTTTTACCCATCCCAAAAAAATTTACACAATTACTGCACAACGCCGCTAAAGAAGTTCACTTCAAAAAGTACACAAGTGAAGTTCCGAGTCTGAGTTTTTGACAAATTAAAGTAGGTTGTATGATAAATTCGACACCCTGGAGGTAGAAGTAAATAGGTTTAATGATGTTTTGAATTCACAAACTTAGGGCACTCGATGTTCTAAATTCAGTTTTTCTTTATCGTCTAGCGGATAAAAACGGCTTCTGCACTCAGATATCGAAGAGCAAAAATACTCTTTCCGAGATTTGGGTGGGATGAAAAGTATTTTAACAATCAAATTGTATAAAATAACTGTTAGTGAGAATTAACTTTACAAAGAATAATTTCAAATATAGCTATATAAGCTTCGCAAGGACACAAACAGAATTTGCATAGGCAAAGATATAATTCGCAATGCGCAATACTCATCGTATTTTAATAATTAAATTTCCCTCTAAAGAAACTTCAACGATGTAAATATTTACGGACTTCTGATTGCTACTAGCTTCACAGATATAAATTATCTTTTATATTTAGAAATTTAAGTTTATTCTAAAAGTTAACCGCAATAATATAAGTAACTTTCAATTTATGACCATTTTATTTTTTCCATTTCATTTATAGGTTCGTACAGGTTTACTCCAGCGTAGATACCTAGATCTGATACGAAATCTGAGTCTGTAATCCCCAATGTAGGCATTAAAAATTCTGTGTCGTCGCTAGGACCAATCAGAAACCCGTGACGGTGGCTTAGCCAGCGGCAAATGAATGTTGTATTCCGGATATTCGCCCGAAAACTTCACTTCATTTTATTTTGATGCTCACATGAAAGATTAATGTAAAAGGAGTTAATATCATTTTCACGAGGGTTATAAATTAAATTACGTGGTTTAATATGCCGCTTTTTTATTTTATTACGTGTGGATTACGAAAAAATAAAAAAGCCAATTAAAATTGTTTTTGAGAAATGTTAAAAAGTCGAAACTTGGTACTCGAAAAATTATTTAAATACGATGCTTTAAATACATTTATTAATAAATAAAGTAAAGTTTTTGGTAATTTATGCTAACATTTCCATACAACAGTCATTTGATATAAACAAAAAAATTGATGAATCATACCTGTTCCACCATCAGCGCTAGGTCCTAGCATGTTATGCACCCGATTTGCATAAAGTACGAATGTCGGGTACGGTATATCATATTTCCTGGCCGCTTGAGAAAGAGAAAGGCCTTCCTTTAACACGGAGAAAATAGCTTCAGCCATGGTCTCCGGACGCCAAGACTTCAGTGGCCCGCGCTCGCGGAATCGGAGATTGTGCACGAGGCTCTGGTTGGTGTTCCAGCACTTTTGCCACATGGATTGCAGCTGGTACTGGTAGCTATCTGCTGAAAATTAGAAAAATAGGGGTTAATGTTTATTC
Source organism: Limenitis camilla (assembly GCA_905147385.1). Lineage (NCBI taxonomy): Eukaryota > Metazoa > Arthropoda > Insecta > Lepidoptera > Nymphalidae > Limenitis > Limenitis camilla. The sequence goes on from LR990224.1 coordinate 2,863,843, forward strand.
ATCTTGACATAAACTTTATTCGCAATGGACGACTCATATTTATATTTTAACGTTTTATTTTATAATAGGTCTTTACTTATGAAATTGCCGTTCTGCCGTACTGGATATCCCGAGTCCAATATTTTCATTTTTCGCTAAGAATTTCAAGTACATATTACTTTTATTTTTGTCATTTAGTTAGCGTTCTGTTTTCATCGCTTTTGTACGTTTTTTGTCATTCCGTTAATAATGCGAGTAATTATGGAGTATGAGTGTGTGAGTGGCAGCAAAGCGGCAGAAGCGGCGCGCAACATCAACATCCAGAACGATAGTGGCCAAATCACCCGTTATTGGTTTGGCCACTTTCGTTCTGGAAATTTCGACCTAAGAAATGAACTCCGTGGTCGCCGAAAACTTCAGTCGACAATCAAAAAGAATGTGGAATCTGATGATTTTCAATCTACAGCTGAATTAGCAGCAGCTTTAGATGTTAGCATCAAAACAATATTAGACCATTTGCGTCGAATAGGCAAAGTAAAAAAGCTTGACAAATGGGTGCCCCACCTGCACTGCTCGACAGGCACACAAACGAAGGCAAATTGAATCGTATTGTTACTTGCTATGAAAAATAGACTCTGTTCGACAATCGCAAGCGCTCAGCTAGTTGGTTAGATTCTGGTTCAGCACCTAAAAAATGCCCCAAAACAAAAATTGACCCCTAAAAACGTGATGGCCACTGTTTGGCGGTCTGGTCTGCGCCGGTGTCATTCATTCACAGCTTCTTACTGCACAGCAGACGGTCTCCAAGTTAGAAGACCTGGGGTTGGAAGTTCTCCGTCATCCACCAAACTCATCAGACCTTGCCTCTACAGACTTCTACTTTTTCCATAATTTGGATAACTTCTTGGCGGGGAAAAAATTCAATAACCGAGAGGCAGTTCAAAATGCCTTTGAAGAATTTGATGCCTCCCATCCAGCAAACTTTTCTAAAAGAGGATCAATTAGCTACCACTACGTTGGTAAAAATGCATTGATTGCATGGGTAATTACTTTGATTAATAAAAATAAAAAAAATAGAGAAAAAAGGGCGTTAACTTATTTTATGAATAACGGCAATTTCATGGGTAAAGACCTAATAAAAAAGGGGATACATAAGTATTGGCAATGGATCGAACCATTGAGTATTTAAGTTAGCTTTAATTACATCAATTACATTTAAAAAATAGTTCATGATTTTGTCATGAACTACTTTCATTTTATTTTCAAATTACGTCTTCATTTTAATTGAGTTAGAACAAGTTTTTAGTTTGAATTGATTAGAAAAAATATCTTAACAAACCTAATAATATAAAATACTATGCACTATACGTTTTTCAGGTTTTATAGATGTATAATTTAAAAAAAATAAAAATATATTATCAATTATAAATATTCCAAAAACGTGTAGTGCAATGCTTAAAGTTATATACTTTTATTTAATATATCTAGTATTAAAAAAATATGTAAAATATAAAAATTTTCCTATATACTGACCTGAGGATACCTGTTATATAAAGGCAAAGAAAATATTAAAATAAAAATTCTATTTGTTTATATGTATATTGATAGGAAAATAAAAAATAAGCATCGGAAACAAAACAATATTTTTAGGTACAAGAGCAAATTAAAACTGTTTAGTTACACAATTTAACAATTTTGAAAATATTATTCACATAAGTTCTGAATTGGCTCTAGTTTTATCTGATTTTAAAGCTTATATAAACTGTACCTCTAAAGTTTATTTTAGGATGGAACCTCATTGATTTTAGGAAGTTTTCAATATCACAATATCAAGGGCAACAAAATTACCATTGCCCAATTATTATTGTTATTAATAATTTTTGGAAATTAAGTCCTCATTTAAATAATTAAATTAAATGAGTTATTTAAACGAATACAATTATCTAAAACAAGCAATTAACTGGCGACCACTAACCGCATAGTCTAATTAACAACCACATTCTTTTTAATCCAAATTATGGAGTGTTGAGATAAAGGTATTTCATATGGATCTTCACCCAAAAAGAGTTTATTAAAGTGTACAAAATGTCCATGAATTGCCAGAATAGTGCTACTGATGCTAAAGGGTATAGTCAAATGACTTGACGTCATCGACAACTATACCCTCTAGTGTGCGAGAAGAAATTTGCGGAAAATTGTAGTATTATGTGAACTTAGTGTTTATGAAAGTAACGATATAATTAATAAAAAATATTAAATTAATATCTACTTCGAACTTTTAGTTTCAGCAGCGCCATCTAAATTTCATGCATTTTGAGAAACACTTTATACATTTATAACCTTCTTAAAAATATCTACGAAACTTAGGCTTCTAGTTTTCTCATCTACTCTTGTTGCAATTTTAATCAATAGTATTAGAACTCTAACAAATTGTTTTTTTTTAATTTACAAAGGAATGTATTAACAAATAAAAAGAACTAACAAGAAAACCTAATCTGAAATACAAGTAGATAAACAATATACATTTCTTACATCTAATCAATTTTTTACATTTACTAGTTACATCAACAATGTCATTCTTGTAAAAAATATTACATTAGCGAGTATTTATTTCAAAATATCTCAAAGTATATATATAATAAACATTTATTATGAAAAAAAAAATAGTTCTTAAATCGAGATGAAAACAATCCTAACTCTCTAGTTGGAATAAATTACACAGTGTGCAAATTTTATTTTTATTCTATAAGAAGCACGTACGAAGCCGGGACATGTGGCTAGTATTGATAAATTATATTATAGAAAGTTCAATTTTTTCTAGGCAATCGAAGACCTTTTCATTGGCTGTTAATTCATGGTAAGGAAAAACTCTGTGAAAGCTAATTGTTACCAAGACAGATGGTCAAACAAAAAATAAATAGTTTACAAGTTATAATTGTGTATTTATTCCATAATTTATACGACACTTGTGATTATATTAAAAAATATTTTATAACATATCGTAGATTTTTATAAAACAAATTCCCACAACTCTTCTCAACTAATCTCAGTTTCGCTGAGGTAAATTTGTAGTGAGGATAACTTCTTTCCTATTAAATATATTTTATTTATTTTTTTTTCTAATTAGGGACTGAAATATGTGCTACTTAATTATATTCACCAAAAATTTTTTGTGGTGATTTAAAATATAAATCAAGACAAATTTTACCATTACCGCTCTTATTGTTCAGGATTCCGTAGTTCCGGCTGTCGAAGAGTCAGTCAATCAGCTTTTTTATATTTGTGAAAGTTATCCCTAATTAATACAATAACTACATATTTGACAACTGAGTCTGTTGTAAAGTAATAAATTGAAAGAAATTTATTTTTTATGATACACAACGTATACTTAACGGCAACGTCTAATTGCTCGTTTGACGAGTCTATTAGTTAAAGAATACTTTTGTTAAATTTGATGAACAACAGTTTTTTTATTGTTTTAATGAAGTGCACCAACACTATTAGCATTACAAAGTGTATTTGTAAAATAGAAATTAATATCAAGACATACGTTACTATTCATACTTATAAGTAAAAGATAATCAGACTCAGTTTTCGGACCTTTTTAAAAAAAAAATCTTACATGGGATCTTTTGAGAAGCCTGTAAAAATGACTAAATAGTAATATTTAAAAGTTTTCATTAGGAATTTTTGTGTTTCAGTTTTGGGCTTTTTTAGTTCTTGAAAGGAGCATTAAACTGCTCAGATCGTAACATATTCTTGTAGGGAATTTGACACCCTACAAAAAAGATCATTACTAAATTTTCGATAATCCTACTCCTTCAAAAGTTATTTCAAAAGACCTTGAATATAGGTGGTGCAGCTGATTTCATATTTAAACTGCTTACAATTACAATAAACAAGTCTGTGTATTTCGCTAAATTAATTTTATCTAAATTAAAAATCGTATCATCGTCTAGTGTCGTATTTCAATATTATAATCGTTGCGTGTGCGCAGGGAATTGCGTTCAGTGGCAACTCGAATTATGTACGCAATTATACAGACTCTGATTTTATCTCAATATTAAAGAGCACGAGTTTTAAATTGGATTAATACCTATTTATTTTTACACGGACAGCAACCAACTTTAATTTATTTCAAGTAATGTAAAAGTTCTATTTATATATTTTAAAAAACATCAGAGTCAGGTTCAAGTGACGATTAGATTAAAAATTGGGATTGCGTACAAATTGTAATCTCACTTTTCGATTTTATTAGAATTTTATTTGATCCTTATGCAAAAAATGTGTTAAAATTTTTTACTAGAAAAAAAGATTTCTCATGATTTTTTTGCTAAACTGATTAGTTCAAAAATTATCAATATCCAAAGTTCAACAATGACGATTTTTGTACTTTAAGAAAAGGTCGCCAATAATTAAAAAAAAAAATATGTTTGTAACTGAGTCGTACGGGACAAGTGTCCCAAAGAGAAATAAAATAATATAAATAAAACGTATGTTTTTTTTTTAATTTCAAGTACTCTGTTTCTTTCTACCCTACTGGCTATAAAGATATTTTTATAAAAGATTATTCGTCATTTCAACCAACTACATTTTACAACAGAAAAGTGTCCTATTATAGTATCGATTCATAAATGTAAACAATTATCATTCCAATTGATAAATTATTTATGTTTTTTTTTATTTCAGTTAAGTATAAATATTAGTCTAGTTAAAAACTCTACCATGTATAGTAATAGAGACTTATATGGCTTTTGAGAATTGTAATCGATACGAAAGGGTTGATCAACAATTAGATATCAGATATTATCATGACTTTCGTGTTTTTGTGATGTCTCATAATATGGTCAAAGGTGGCCTTTGTCCAGGTCTTCAAACATCTAGATGTGGTTTTTTAAACACTTTCTGTGTGAAAAAAATTCGTTGTGAAATTAAAGGTACTATGTAAGTAAAAACGAGTATTATTAATTGGTGAGAAAGCATTAAAGACACATTTTTTAAAATGTTGGATGAGTTTTTTAAAAACAACCGGATAAATATTTATTTTAAAGTAAAATATTGAAGGATAAATTGCATGTCATTTTTTTTGGTTATTTATCTTACTTGTACTGTACAAACAAACCTTTATTGGGATTGATGGTGGTTAGTTTTTGTACTGTTGAGTAAAAAAAAATTATAATTAATGATGTATTGAGGGGCAGATAATAAAGCATACTCGACAATTTCAGGTCCTACATCCCATATATAAGTACGCCGAATTTCATCTTAATCAGATACTAGTAAGTGACTGAAAAATAGTTTTCAAATTTTCTATATTATTATTAAATTATCTATAACTTCCAACCCACCCAACCCTAAAAATCGTTAGCTCCAAGTGCATACTAATAGTTAAATAGACTTCCCTTCTAAGAACTAATACAAGTAAATGTGTTTTACAGGTGGCTACGTCTGTCTCTCCCCCTATTTATAAGTGTTCTGTTTGTTTATACCACAATTATTTTCAACCGTATAGCGTAAACGAAACAATTTTTTACCACCGAAATATATATATAAGGGAGACATTTATAAGTAGGTTTTGTTGCAATTAATTTACATATAATATATTAATACGTTTTAAAACAAATTAACGCGTCATTTATTCGGAGTTATATGTAATTTTAAAGTAAAATTCTAAATCTGTGTATACGACAGTTATTTCCTCAAACGTATGTGAACTCTTTTAACCTGAATTTATTCAGCGTAGTAGCCTAATATGAATATGACATCTGAATAAAAAATCCTGAACAACTGAACTGAAATATTGATTTGTAAATACAAAATAAGAATTGTTGTAATTTTGTACTGTGTGTAATTTTGTCCTACTTGAGAGTTAGGATAGTATATATCACGATTAAAGACGTCTTATTATTATAATTGATTAAATCACTAGTACTTTACAATTCTGAAACAAGTCAGAATATTGTATTATTACATGGATATCTATAATATATGTCAAGTCATAAGTTTTGATTGAATATGAAAAAATATACAAAATAAAGTAAACTATCTGATATTTCACTTAAAGTGAATAAAGCTATTTTGAGCATTTAGTAGAAGGTTCATACTTAACTATAATTATTTTTAAGTAAGCGTGATTACAGCAATATATTTAAAATTTTAACTACTATCACATGTAAAACGTACATATTCGTCTAGTATAATTATTAATAATAAATTTAATAATAATCAGTCCCGAACTTCTGAAGTAACAGAAATCATGTCATTATTTAAGTACAAATACGATCACATTTCAACTTAATAGATTTACTTGCAAAAATGCATCCTTTTTATTATTTTTCAAACTAATAATCTAAAACATAAAACAAAATTGGATACCTAACTGTACTACATAATCTTTACCTCTTAAAAACATAATAATATTCTAAACTATTAATTATATAAAGAGGAAAAAATTAGGTAACAAAAAATTAATAAAATATTTAAAAATTCTATCTTATTGAATATTTTAAGAATCTTCATCGGTGTTATGTTCCGTTTTAACTTTCGTTTTTGTCGACAGATCGTAATATAGAGAGACTAAGGAATGCTTCTTACAAAACGCCCACCACCATCTAAAGCCGGTTAGACCTATGAATGCGAAATTAGGATCTCTTTTCCGCAGCAACTTCTCAACGAAAGCCAATACTTCAGCAAGAGATTTCTTTGTCCTTCTATTGTAAGTAGAGACTCCAGTTTCGCAACAGAAGTCTAACACAGCTCGTTCCTCACTAGCTGATAGCCCGGCTTCGTCTAACACAGCCATTCTTTTAGATTTGCCTAATATATTGTCGTATAGAGTTCCTTTAGGTATTCCGTAATTGGTGGCGGCTTGTGTGAATCTCATCCTTTGGTTGACTACGGCTTGTATAGCTTCTTGAAGTTGGCTTTGAGTCCACGTGGGCGCTTTCAATTTGAGCGCATGACCATGGTATTCTGATTGACAGATAAAAGCAGAAGCAACGTAAACACTAAGCTCGCATTAACCTCTTCGCTATGTTTACTATTGTGTTTCTGGGCAAGCGAACTGGTTAATACTACATATTTACAAATATTCCAAAGTATTATAGTGAAGGCAAGAATAAAATTATAGTTTTTGTAAGAAAATAAATTGTCGCTAGATTGCTACTTGGAATAGTATTCATTTTAAACAATAAAGAATTGAGGCGGTAGATAATGAGAGATACAGTTTTCCTATAAAGAATGTTCTCACGCGACAGACGCGACGCTCCGACTCATTCAGTATGAGTGCCGGTTACCACGGTGTTGCCAAACTCAATGCAATATTAGAAAATGTTAAATAAATAATAATATGATTTATATTTCACGCAATTGGGATTTCACAAAGTGGCACATTTACTTGCATGATATTGTTGACGGGCTATAACTGGGGGCACGGACGTGCCCCGCCAAGACGAGTCCCCTTTACCTAATACCCTTTCTGGAAACGTTTGGATTATACCAGATAAACAAAATTCTCGGGATATAATGTCAACAGTATTTACTGTCTCATTGATGATAATCAAAATTTTTATGTAGTTCCTGAAGTCCTATAAAAGTTGAAATTCGTATTACCCTCATCTATCACAGTAAACCAACGAAGAAAAAGGTTTTAAATGTTTCAAAGACGTTTCGATATGTATTTAATTTTTTTGTATAAATCTCTTGTAATATTGTAAAGGCCAAGCCTCGTACATGGTCTCGTCTTGGCTACATTTAACATGAAAATGTTTAGGTAGGATTGTTATATTAGAGAGTAAGTAGTTATTAGATAACGAAAAAATTTAGATACTATAAAAAATATTTAATACGATGAAGTGAAAACTTGTACTGTACTATTAATTTCATTGTGGTGTGTGGCACAATTCTTTATGCGTATATATATATATATAAACTATTCCAAGCCAAATAATTCATAGAAGCAACAGATTCATATAAGACGGTGTAATAGTTTAAAAAAAATCTTTACATAATTAAAAAGTGCAAAAAATTATCTAAAAAAACAGTCAAATAAGTAATAACAATCAAAATTTATATAGAAACATTTAACAGACCTGCAATCGAAGATGTGGAGGCTCCGAGCCATGCGTGTGAATTTTCGAGAAGCTTTGCCTGTGGAAAAAAAAACAATATTAGTATTATGACAAGGGAACATAAACTTATTCTATTTACTGTAATTTGCAACAAAATTATTATAAATCTCATGGTTTCTTTGCATATGTATATCATAATATCATCATCATCACAACATAACCCGTTAATGGCCCACTGCTGGGTCTCCTCCTCAGATTGAGCCCAGCACGCTGGCACTGTGCGTTAGCAAGTTATAGCAAGTGATAATTAATGTCTTAAAACACACATAACTAAGTCAAAAGTGTGTGACCAGGATCGAATTCGTACCTCCCGAATGAGACACCCATGTCTGAACCACTAAGCTAGGCACTGCAGTTATACGAGAAGTATACCTGGAGTTAAAAGCTTGAAAACTTGATTGATTTAAAATAGACAGTAAAAAAAGTGGTGGTAGATTATTAAATTTAATCCGAGCAAAGTATTAATGAAAATTAAAATTCAAAGGTGTCAGATCAAAAGTTTAAACACGTCTGTTATTTGCTGCAAATGTCGACAGCAAACGCGAGTTTTTCGTTATTTCGTGATAAACATTTAAAAATTGCTGATGAAGCAAGGAAACCGCAAAGCATTTTTAAATATGTCCACAATGCCATTTTTGTATGTGTCAGTTATCCTTTGAAAGCGACATGTCGAGGAGAGATATGTGGTCGTGCTAAATTAATAATATTTGAACATAGTTCTTAAACATGGCTTGGAGTGTCAGAGTTGCCTAAAAAAATCGTCACATAAGAAAATAGGCGTCCTGGCAAGTTACTTCGAACCCACACGATTTTTAAATAAAACTTACCGCTTCCTCATTTACTTAATCTATTAAAAACTACTGTGCACATTTAATTACTCTGTTAGCCGATTATAAATACACATAATAATGCGAGAGGTTGTTGTTAGTAGCTGGTCGCTGCTCTCTGGTAAGAAATGGCGAACGCTCGTGAAATCGGCTATGGCTGGACGGTTGGACGGCTGGATGGCGGTAGGGTAATATCGTTTATATTTACATAATTCAGCACATGGTGCGGTATAGATATTGCGTTTAGGTATAAATTGTTTGGCCGCGTACCTACTCGTAATAATATTATGGGCAAGTCGCTCGCGCGGCGCATTCATAAATCTATTTTATCGTACGCGAGCAATAAATTTTATTTTGGGATCTTTAATTCTTTGTTATTGAATTGGATTTTAGTGTTTTATTCGGGTAAACAAACAATACATCGGAGAGACCGGCACTCGCTACTCGGCACGTGCGACCCGAGCGACTAGCGTCGCGGCACGGCGTCGCGCGTCAACTTAATGTAATAAAACATTTTATTTGTAGATTCTATTGTTACTCATTTACAGCCGGCCATTACACGGCGCTTTTGTCTGCGTTCACAATTAAAACTTCGATAAAGTTTAGTTGTAGCGAGCACAAAGAATGCCGCTCTTTGCGCAGGCGATTCACTGTTCCATTGTAAATAAACCTGGCTGCGATAGGCGGGCACCCGGCACAGTAGCATTAGATAGAATGTCCGATCGTAAACTTCCTGTTCGAGATCGGGAGGTGTAAATTAATGAATCGATCTTTTCATCTCGCCGTTACGTTACGATTGCTTTCACATTTTTTGTTACGTTTCAAACAAAAATATCACCTACTGAAATATACTATTTTCATACACTAACTACAAACTGCAAGTACTAACCAACTAATCTTAGCCTTCAAATTTTTATAATAAAAATTAATAATCGAAAGTGAAGGACAAAGACAATAAACCAATTTATACCTCACGTATCATAAATTCAAAGTATCAACTTTACCTATTAGAGTAAATTATATCATAAATAAAGAACTAAGTAATTAAAGTTGAAGCTAATTAAATAAAAAATATCGTTTGTAGTAGAAAATATCTAGTAGACTGTACCGCAGTCTTATTAATTATTTACAAATGAAGACATCGAGTAGTGAAAACTATTAAATGTAAATATCCATACGGTATATGTGCCAGCGATTAATTTCTTCGTAAACAGTTATTTTATACTTTGCCACTAATAGCTTAGATTCAAATAATATAGGCCTTTAATAACTATCGGAGATACACATATCCCCTTAGTATTAGTTTATGAAATTGTTGTAGTGACAGAGTCGGACGAAAACGAACCTTTTATTTAAATGAACGAACGACACTGTAATATAGTAATATAAAATAGTTATTAACTTTTAGTCTTCTTAAAATAACTAATATATTGCGTAACTTTTGTATAACTTTGTTACCATTATCATGAATTTCTAAATACTTAAATGCCATTAAATGGATATATATATATTATTTGTTATATGGACAACTTTGATATTCTACTTCCATGGCGCGGCACCACCCACTGCAGAACTTTTAAACATTCTCTATAATTAAGTTCGAGTAGTATCTAAGTTGTGAAGTTATTTATTTAATAAGTAACTTCACAACTTAGATACTACTAGTGTATTGTACACAATAAATTGGCTCGTTTATGCTACTTTGTATGCATGTGTAAATTTTTTATATTTCTTTGAAATGCCAATTTTATTGTATAACTAGAGGGAATAAAGTTTTTTTTTTATATACAGCAGCGAAAACTGATTTTAATTTGATTGTCACAACCATCCTAATGTCTTAATTACAATAGTACAAATTTTCTATTAATAGATTATTAAGAATTTTCTTGGTAAGTCGATTTTATTTAACCAGAAATTTGTATCCTTTAGGTGCATTGATGATGGAGAGATTCAAGGAGTTCCAGCTTGTTGTTGTAGGTCAGGCAAATTTTCATTAATATGTTTTGATATCATGAGTGCTAAACTTGTATTTTTTAAATTACTAAATTGTAGATAATTATTTTGCCATACTTTGCTTAGGTTAGGTCAACTTTATATAATCAAAAGTTACGTCAGAAGTGGTGATGATGTGGTTAAAAAATTATGGTTAAAGTTTTCTTAAAAGCGAACATTTTTATGAACATAAATTTGATCGTAAAATGTATTTCCCCTACATAAAATGAAATAATGCACATTAAATATAATTTGTTGGCAATATGTACAACGATGAATATTTTATTTAGTTTGCATAAGGCGCGGGCCCTCCCTACCACCCCTATTAATAGCCTAACGTCTAAATGATACTCCCTTTATAATAATGGTTTCAACGACCTCTGTCAGCAATCGACAAACGGTTCATATAATCAAAGCAAAACATTGAATTTATAACTTTTACGTTTCCATACAAAACGTAATATGGAATTAATAAAATAATGTCGGTAAAAGAAATATATTGTGATTCATTTTGACTTGTTAAAATTTTATATAGGACTAATAAAAACCAGCTGAGAGTTGGATTCGCGCGCCGAGGTTTCCGTACAAACTGGATTTAGTGACAAATTTTACTTTGCCGTTGAAAAATTTTTGTCCCCATACATTGACATTGACGACGATTATTTTACCAACAGTTCAGTTGCAATAACTACTTTGATGAGTCAACACGACCCTTCAATGGCCCACTGCTGAGCCAGGTCTCCTCCTCAGAATGAGGAGGGTATTAGGCCATAATCCACCACGCTGGCCCAGTGCGGGTTGGCAGACTTCACACACCTTTGAGAACTTTTAGGGACCTCTCAGGAGTGCAGGTTTCCTCACGATGTTTTCCTTCACCGTTAAAGCTAGTGATATCTAATTGCTTAAAGCACACATAACTCAAAAGTCAGAGGTGTGTGCCCAGGATCGAACCTCGGACCTCCCGAGTAAGACTTGAAGTCTCAACCACTGGGCCATCACTGCTTTCTATGAGTACCTAATCCTAAAGGTTTTGATTCAATTGCGAATTTATTTATTTTATTAAGTCTGATTATTTTTAAAGCCCACGTGTATTATATTATGTGCCTAACAAATAAATCCTTAATGGGCAAATTACAATTTCCCCTAACAAAGGTGCCGGCAGCCACAAGGATTAGCCAGGTAGCCATTTTGATAACTATGGAGATGAGAGGATAGAACAACTTCCCAGTCGCAAATAAGCGTAATAGGCTAGTTATTATTTATCCCATCCCACCCTAATCGAAAGTCTGCGTACAACGCGCACTTCCGCATTACACAATTATGAACATTCATACATATGAACAAGGTTAATTTCAGTTCTATCTTAATGTCAGATTACAAAATAGGAGAGTAATATATTTAGTTACATTAAAGGTGTATCAATTAGAGTAGGATGTCCAGAAATAAACGTCGATAGGTTGCTGCTAAATATAAGAATGCAGAAAATTAGATAGTTTTTACATTTGTTATCCTAAATTAATACCAACAAGACTACTATATTATAGGATTAGTATATGTAGTATAGAAAACTTTCAACAACTAGCAAAGATCCAAAATTACTGTTAAATCAATAGACATAAGAAGACTAAAATTTAGATAGAGATATAAATAATAACAATCCTTTATCCTCTAATTAACATAAATCTGCAAATCGAGATAAAAACTATCCTTTCTCACAGAAAGTTGGTCCATAAGGATCGAAGAAGTATTTTCTGAGTTCATTGCGAACAAACATCAGTTAATTTGTGAACTTATTTGATACAATTATAACCAGTTCATTAATTCAAAGATGAAATAAAACTGTGAGTTGATTATATTGAAACTAATGTTGTAGTAAATTGTTAAATGAAATGAAAACCGATATTATTGAAATGAACCTGAACAGATAGGTAGCGCGGGTTCATCGAGGCGTCACTAGTGAAAACAAAAATGATCACTGAATATTGAGTATTTAACACATTTCTTCCATTTCAATTCATTGCTTGGTTCACAAGGATTTTAATAAAAAGTAAAAAGATTTGTGTGTATTTACTCTTACGTCCCGGCTGAGGCTTATTACGATTATTTGTTACTTTTCTTTATTATAATATGAAAGACTAGATTGTCTTGTGACCCAGGTACAGATCATTGAGATAATTATGTCACCATCTACTGCTCGACTTTACTAACTAATATTAAAATAATCAGTCTATATTAATAACTCACGAGATTACTTGTACTACTTTAAACAACATTTACTGTGCGAAAGCACTGGAAAGATGTATCGCTAGCTTGATAAAATTAAAAACAAAGGCATAAATATATTACCTACATACATGCTAACAGATATGGTAACTTTTTTATTGTTTATTAGAAGAGTGGAGAAATGGAGGATGAAACTAATCACACTTCCTCAAGGGGTTTGGTCATTGTTGTCACGACTAATACAAATCTTCCCGGAGTCATATACCTATAAACAATACTAAAGCATTAAAATCACAATAGTAGAAGGGTGATAGGGTGTGCAATGTTTATTTTAATTAATTTAATATAAAGCCACAGAAGCCAAACATATGATTAATGGTGATTAGTGAGTTCGCAAAATAGCTTAAAGGCTTGTTTGTGATTTCAATTTGGTAGATTGTATTTATAATGCACACTTCTTTTTAAAGTTTAACTTTATCTCACACTTCTGTTCGCGTAATTTTCTTTAAAAAGTGTATATTTTCCTTCACATATTAATATATAGATGATAAAAGCGGTTTACAGTACGCTCATTACTGGAACTGGCCTCTGTCAGTGGAACCGTTCCTGCATTATCCATCCACATTACTATCTTTTTGTTCCCCGTTTGATTGTTTAAGCGTGCGTCGATGTATCCAATGCTTATTTTTTTTCTATAGCGCTTTCACTTGAAATGGCTTCAGTCAATTGTGGAATATGTTGCTTATTGTTTGAGAAGAACAATAACTGCCTTCATTTTATATGTTTACAGTGTCTAAAGCTTGATAGGCACTTTTCTATTTCACCCTCCTATCTCCCATTGTTGTGACTGTGTCTAGTGCTATTACTGTGTCTATGTGGGACACTATTCTTGTATTTCATTCATTAGTAATTCGCAATTTAATTTTTTTATTGCGTCTCGATGTTATTTTACAATAGGAAATAATTCTATTTATCCATTAATCTAATTTATGTATTCATTATTCAAATAACAAGGTTAATACGATTTAGTATGTATGCATTTTTGAAACTTCCAAAATTATTATAATGTTAATATTAATATCCACTAAACGTGTAATGTGTCTTCATGAATAAAATCGACTTGTTATTTTGTTCGTTAACTTGACATTTTAAAAAAAAATTAAGTCGAATCCAGTTTTCATACATTCACAAAACAGTTTTGACTACATAAATATTAAGGCATCAATCTTAACTAGTACTTAAGTGTTTATTCTACGTAGTTAAATAAATTACGTACTAGCTTCACGAAAAGACAATTTTCTGCTAGTTTGTTATAATAAACCTATGATTTAGACAACGTGTTATTAGAGAATTTTAGTTTACCACAAACAGACTGACTTACTGTAAATTCATTATTATTATTAAAATAAAATTACAACTCTATTGTAAATCTTTATAAATAATACTATTCCCCTCTGCCGCTGGGAGAGCATCTCCCCTTGGTGGTAGGGGATTTGTTCCCCGACTGGCTTGCGACCACCAGCATGCGAATCCGATCGCCAAGTGTCATAGACGCGTTCCGGTCGAGCCGCATGTGGGCTTGACTTACCCCCTCCCTCTCCCTCCCCATTAATGCTGCGGATCTAGTGGATCTCTGAAAACGCAGCATTTTTTGTCACTTCCCCTCCCCACATCTTTAATATCGTAACGCATTGACATGACAAGAGGGTATCTCTTGTTTTGATGTCCATGGGCGATGGTGCCTACTTACTATCTGCTCGTTTGAACCTTATGTACCAAAAAAAAAATGAATCGCCTGTATGTATGTACGAGTAAGTGTATAATTAAGAGCGACTGCATCAAAATGTTTTAATTTTTTTTGTTATGTATTGTAAGGACAAGATTTGTATAAAAGAAGAAGTGAGTGAATCAGAAGACAGACATTGAGTTTGATGTTTTGCAAATCAATAATATACTTACACATTATAGAATAAAAATTCAACGCATTTCTTAGCGAGGCGAGGGCGGGTCGGTATATTGTCATTTGTTAATATTATCATTATTCTTGCGAATAATCTAATCCAAGTTAGAAAGATTTAAGTTATGATTTATTTTGTAATCAAATTAAAACCAAATGTCTTTTTTGAATTATGTTTATAAGTAGAAACACTTGAGTTGTATTGTTTACATATGAAACTGCGCATGTTTTTAGACATAGACGTGAAGTTTACGAAACAACATACAGTTGGGCATACAGAAGTTTTAATTCTTCGCATTAATTACAGCGCCTGTCGTATCTGCAAAGTCAAATATTAGTGAGCGTTGGTACTTATGCAAAACGAGTAAGATTTTATTTGACTTCGGCGTAGTTTGGGCGCTGGTGACGATGTAAGCAAGACAAACATGTTAATTATCACCCCACGGTCCTCCCCGGCGTCCCTCGACCCCCCCGACCCCTCTGACACCCCACCGCCTAACACTCCCAATTATTACGGCAGCGACCGGGCGCAATGACTGAATTATTCACTGCGAACTTTATCGAACATTTGTTTTTAATTTAAAACGACTTTTATACGTACGTAGGAATTATAACGATGATATATTATTCATAGCGAAGGTTGGACCTGCTATGATGTGGATAGAATGAACTGAATAAGTAATGTTCAAGTTCCGTATTATGTCCCGTATGAAATATTTACAGTTCGCTCTTTATTTCGACGGTCCTATCTACGGCGACGGCAACGGTGGCGTCGGTGGTGGTGGTGGCGACTGGCAAACTTGCTGCTCACTAAATATTTATTTGTAGAATGGGTTAATGGTTATGAATTGTCTACAAACTGGTTAATACTTAATGTGTTCCTTTCGATACGGTAACAACAAGACTTCTAAGTAATGTAAAGGCAAAAGGTGTTTAGATATTTGTACAAGCTTTAATAATACTAAAAGAAGCCAAGTCAATCATTTAATTTTTGTTTGTATGTATACATAAACTTATATTGGCATTTTAAAGTATTTCATTGATTAAGCAGTAGTCGCTAGAGACTAAATCTTACTAAAGACAATTGTAATTGAATGGTATGAGTCGTAAACAGCAATACAAAACCGCGGTGCAGAGCAGGTCGCGCGTTCATTATGCACGGCGAAATGCTACGTAATGTACGAATCGCAGCTACCAATTTGTTCATAATTCCCCCGAGATCCACGCATTAGTGATATACGCTTAGTCACGTACTTCGATGCGGTAGGTGCAATATGCAGAACAAAGCCTTATGTATCGAATGAGGTACAATTGTTTAGATACGCTCCGATTGCACGAAACTCCACGAGATTTGGCTGAAGCAGTTGCCTCTGTGTAGATGTGTGCATAACAAATCATTCCAACCTACTACTAGTAGTTAGAGTTATGGTGAATAATTCAAATGTTCTCTTTTTGCCGAAGTAATTAAAATCAATACAGCAGCAGAAGAAACATGCGACTGTTGTTAGGTAAAAATACCGATGAATACATTTTCATATACAACGTTATCTCGATATGGGTAAAGGAATGACGTCTCTTGGGATTTTAGACCACAGCACACTATAATCATGGTTACAGTGACAACGGTTACCATGACGACAGTTAAACTATAGTAAATTCAAAAATGACAAATTCTCATACAAGCCTTCATCTCATTTTTAACTCCCTTGGAAGTTAAATTTTCAGCACGGCCTTTCACGTTTTTATTTTTATTTTAAATAACAAACAGTTAATATTTTAGAATGGTGTGAAAATTTTGAGAGGATGCAATGGAATGTCATATCAATAAGAAAATAATATTTTTATACAGAACTAGCTGTTACCCGCGACTTCGTCGCCTAAGTTAAAATTAAATCGGTCTAGCTATTTTAGAGATAAGCCGGAATAAACAAATAGATGAAAATTGTAAAAAATGTAGTTTTGGTATATGTACTGTGTATTCATATGGACTTAGTAAAAAGCGTTTATTTTAATATCAGACACTCCAATTTTTATTTGTATAAATTCTTTTTATACCTTCTAGATGAATGGTTTTTTAGGATTCTCGGGACAAGTTTTGTCATTATAGACTAATTTAAGTATCAGCTATGCCGCAAATGAAAAATCTATTTTATATTTAACCTAGCTACACCTACATGAAAATAGCTGTGAGTCACGGTCGCGTTTAATAGTACAAATTAAACGATAACACAATTACTACCAGTCCGCATATACCGACGATGCCGAGAAAATTTTCGCCCGCATCTGTTTATAATTAATTTAGAACATTAATACTGCATTTTACGACTCAATGTCTATTGTTTTGTTTTCATATACGCTTTGAACATTATATGTTGTGTTAAATTAAAATCCTCTACTTCCATATTCCTTGGGAATCAAGAATGGCAGACGCAGACGCGCCTATTATTACTCTGTAATCAAATGTAAACACTGTAATAATGTATTTGATTTTCACCCTACAATTATCATAATACACCATGGCGATGGCGAAAATATATATTTAACATGCATTATAAAGTATTTATGTGAATTTCCTTTACTATGCTAGATATTAAAATACGGTTTTTGACCGAATATATGAATTATAGTAAGTTCTATATTCTACATAATCTTTTCGATTTCGGAAACTCCTTTGAGGTAATTACAGTGTGTTTAGGGAGATTTACTTGTCATAACATAACATATCATTTTTATCACAGTCAAGTGAGAAATAAATGCAAATTCTTGTTAATATTCTGAAAAAAATAATAAAAAGTCAGTTCGCATGTTACCAAGACTCCTTTTATCTAAAAGATAAAGCCTTTTAGATAAAAGGAGGTCAATCAGTAACCACTTTATTATAAAATACTTTATTATAAGGTAAAGAGCCTGTCTAGGATGTAAAGAATCTCCTTATTATAAAGCTAAGGATCTGTCTAGGATCCTAACAAAGAACAGTATAAGTAAAAAAATGTATAGTAAAGCTTGAGGGCAGAAATCTTAAACGAGAATTAATTATACTTTGTAAGAGATGAAAGGCTGATTTTTTAATAAAATATTTCTAAAGAAAATCTACGACAATAACATGAAAATATGATCTCGTGTATAAAAATTCTTTTAAAACTAACTTTTATTATTTCCTAAAAAAAAACTAAAAGCTAAGGCAAAGCTCCACCTTCTGGCTCCATCATCAGAAGAGCTTCTCATATTATAATATTATTGTATTGTAATCCGATATACATATGCATACAAAATTTCAGCTCAATTGGAAACAGTAAACTGGATCAAATTTAACTTGCAAGATTTAATTAGAGACAGACACCGCTTGTCCTGGTCCTAGTAGATTTGTAGTAATTCCAGTACTTATCAGATTAAAATGACATTTTCAAAAATATGTTTAAAAATTGGGAATAATTTCAATTTGAGCAAAACAAATTATGTATATAGGAAAAGCCATTCGGAGTAATTCGACCCAGTTGTAGTTATTATACGTTCATTTTTCCACTTAACTAAAACTAAAAGCACAGTTAAAAAATAATTATGAGCAGTATATTGCAAGAAACATTTACAAATAGTAGAATATGATTTTTATAGCGGCGTGCAGCTCGTATCGGAAAAGTTTCAAAATACTTTACAAACTTTCCGAACGCGGACCTGTTTAAGCGTTTTTATTAAAACGGTTGCTCTCGTTTGTTAAAATATATTTTATTATATGCTCTTACTTTAGAGCATTTGTTATTTATTTACGTTATAATTTGAATAGTCTATATCTATATCCATTTACTTTATCCAGCTTGGTTTGAGACAAAATGTAAGTAAGTAATGAATCTCGCTTTTTTTGATATGATAAATATCCAAATAAATATTCAATGTATTATAATTTTATAAGAATCAAGATTTTAATTTTGACGTTATATACGATCAAGCTGAATTGACAAACGATTCGTTATATATTACGTTAAAGTATGACAATTTTGTTATTAGTCGGGTTATAATCGTTTCTTTGATTACTTATATATATATGTTAAATAGTATGTATTTATTTAATCTCTATACATATGTAAATTTTTAACTGATTAATAATAAGAAGCAATAATAGCCTAATGGTTTTTTCTGGAATAGAATTCCTAGAAACTCTGAATATCAATATAAATTAAAAAAAATAAAATAAACCCAAAACTGTAAAAAAATTTAACCTAATTTTTATTAAATATTTGACGTTCAATTTCAAAGTGTGACAATATTGCAATAATCGAGTGACGGGCGACTATTTTCGCAGTCTAACAAGTTGTCAGCGTTTAATGCGACCTGTCCTTCAAAACCTAATTGGAAGGGGTTGAATAAAAATAGACTTAAAAAGTGAACAACGGAACGCGCTAAAGTTTAAGCGGCAACTAATTAAAAAACAAAACGTAAAAGAAGCGTACTTCAGCGCGGGGAAACTGGCTTTCCCGAATTAAAACTCGTTCTTTTTCGCGCGTTTTCCCTTTCGTCCAGCTAATGAGGGTTAAGGACCTTCGTGTGTTGACGCCATTTTGTTCTATTTACAACCCCCTGTAATGTAGCTCGGGTGACGGGGACTGATTTTTTGTCGGTGGTTAAGTAGGTGAGTCTGGATCCGCTCAACAGTTTACTAGATTTTTAGATAATAGTAAACAAACAAAACGTGATATATGCATTGTATTTTAAAACATTTATTATTAAAACTGGGTAAGATATAGATAGATAAGGTATACGGAAATAAAATAATGTAATGTGTATGTGTACTGTCTGATGGTTATGTAGGTAACTGTTTTAGTAAAAACAAGTGCATTATTTAATGTTAATATTAATACGTGAGATATTTTGTCAGGTAAGAAATAATCAAAATATCTACATCAAATTAAATTAAGAATAGAAAAAAAAGCGAAATTAACTTTGATTCCGCATACTTTTTTCTAATTGTTTTGTGTATTAGTTTACTAGCTGCGCCCCTCGGTTTCACCCGCTATATTTTGGATAATTCACACTATATCATTATAAATTATAGCCTATATGTTATTCTGATGTGTAAGCTGTATTATTGTAAAGTTTCATCAAAATCCCTTCAGTAGCTTTTGCGTGAAAGAGTAACAAACATCCATCCATCCATACATTCTTATAAACTTTCGCGTTTATAATATTAGTAGGATTATTCTTCTTTCACTCTGTAACAGATGAGACAGAAGTCATTTATTCATAGAGACATATGCATAATTTCTATATGTTAATATTAAAAATGCGTTATTTAATTATCTAGACTTTTTGCTTTAAGGTTAGGTAATCAATATTAATAAACTATCAAAATTCACGAAGCATCGAATTTTTTGTTTACGACCATGGTACACACGTAGTGTCCAAAATGTCTTCCAAATATTCGTCAAAATCGTGATACGCCTGACAAACCGGCATTCCATATACAGAAAACTAAACAAAGGCAAAACAAATATTACTTTACACGAAAGCCTGCGTTTTTTGTTTCTACAACATTGCGGTAGGTTATTAAAAATTCTAAGGTATTTAGCGAGACAAACTTCAAAGGGTTTTGCCGGTTAGCCCAGCACTGTTTTTTTAATTTTTCATTTGAAATATGATTGACTAGAGATCTCCTCTCATAGAATTTTATGCATTTAAATGGCTATATCTATCAATATCAATGTAGTTTTTTATCAATGAAAGAATTATCAAAATTTTCTCTTATAATTTAAATGTACTGCACATTTTGTAATTTTGTGTTCATGAATAAAAAAAAAATTGCTCAGATAATCATCATAGAGACGCTCTATAGCCTAGTACTGGAATACTACCATATTCGACTGATTAAATAATACTCATAGCCGTATGAATAAGTAAAAAAATAAATACAAAAGCTGCTATCAAAGCGAAAGCAGACAGGCAAAGTCGCATAAGCTCACAAGGTTATTAGACACGGCCGCGCAACGCTCCTCAGCGAGTCTCAACAATGCCCTTGTTTATACTCCGCCCTACTTCCTTTGAACCCATGTGGGCTGAGGAAACGCACAGTAAACAAAACTTTCTCGTAATGTTTAATTAAATTAATCAGTCGGTTGATTAGTCGATGGGCGGTAAACACGCTTTGATCTCGCAATTGTTGTGTTTAGCGGCGCCCGCGCAGTTTACTTTGACAAACATTATCTATTATATTAATGGCGACTATTGCATTACTATATTTTTTAGTTTAAGAAGATTGTATGTCGGTGATACCCAAAGTAATATAGACAATTTTGTCTTTGAGGGGTCTATAATAACTTACAGGGTCCACGTAAAAGAAGATTATAATTGAAAGCAGTCTACGTTCGAGTGTATTTAATGTTTTTAATCCAGAAAGGACGTCGTTTCAGTATTATAACATATAGATATATGCTTCTTTTGGGCTTAAAAATTTTCGAAATCTAGTATATGACTACAAACAACATGTTAAGTTGCCTATTTTGTATATATTTTTTTAAATTATTTATTGCAAGTGTGATTACAAATTTCATCAATTAGTAATAAAGTTTTCTTGTTCTATGTTCTTGTTAAAAATTATTTAGGCCTATGTAAGGATAGATCTAGTGTGATTGTAGAGGTAATCGTAAAAAAAAAGAAAAATAATATTTTTTTTAATTACGAAATGTCTTTAAAAACCTCAGTTGTAAAGATACATTCTAACAATAGCGTTGTTTAGCTAAAACATAATACTTATTGTAGGTGTTGCGTGCGGCCGACAGACGGACAGACGTGGCGCCTCGGATCTTTAATGTCCGCTAATAATAAATTTTGTTTAACATATAACTGTTGGTACAATGCGAGCGACGCTCTGGTAATATAATTTAAGATACATCCCACTTGATGGAATTATTTTTTGAATATCTGTGCTATTGTTGTGTGCGTGTATTAATTTTTATATTTATTATTATTTTGTACGTGTGTGTCACTGAACTCCTCCTAAACTGATATAACTAGTACAATACACCAATCATATATACTAGTAAGTGAAAAAAGCTAAATAGATAAAATTAAAAAAAAGTCTATAAAATGCTTACATCCATATAAACTTGTAGGACAGACAATTATTTAATTTGCAATACAATATTAATCGAGATAAAATCTATCCTATTTTTTAAGTTCGGGATAATTACACTCAATGTGCAAAATATCATCTTCATCAGTCAGTAGGTGTGAGTAGGTTCGAAGTTCATCGCTGAAAAAACGAGTATTTAGGATGTATCTTGAATTTTACAAATTAAGTCACTAATAAATGGCAACAACTATTAAGCATTTAATTTAAAATTTTTAAAGGTATATCACAATACATTTACCGTTATAACCTTAAATTAGCATTAAGTGTATAAGGCTATAAAAAAAATTAAAACAAAGGCAGGAAACGTTAGAAGAAAGCGGTATTTTTGTTTGGAATGGCACGCCATCGTATACCGCGTTTTATTGCATATTAGACGTATTTATAAACCCCCTACTACCTCAGAGCACAATCTAATTCCGTGACCCAATGGATTCAATCAGTATATTGATTGATCAAAATTTCATTGGCATATGACAGGCTCGGACTAACGACTCCCATAACGAAGTTCTATTCAAATCTATACTCTGGTCATTGAATTATATTATTATTAATTATTACGTAGCTATAATTATACCTATTCTATAGTAACTAAAAACCTGTCAGTTAATCCACGCACAACAATAAAACATATTAGCCCAAATTTGACTATCCTAACATTTATCACCAAGGAGTACCTGCACCTTCCTCTTGGCTCCTTATTAAAATTTTCTTAACAACTATAAAAGTTTCAACGTCATGATATTGACATAAGTATGCCGCATTTCACCTTAATCGAATATCAAGAAATAGCTAAAAAAAGTACTTTCAAATTTTGTCAGACAACTTACATACGAACATTGCAAGTGAAATAAAATCAAACTTTGAAAAATACTACCGAATCATTGTTTCGTTTTCGCTCTACACAGATATAGTATTTTAACTTCTAATCTGTAATAAATTACAAAAGTACGCTGGAAGGATAATTTTAAATTAATATAAAATCATTCAGAAATAAATTTAACAAAACTAATAATCAACTTCCAAAAAACTGCTATTAATTAATATAGGATAGTTTTCGTAACGGATTTTTCAGGATTGTGAAAGGCATGCCTGTTATTAAGCTCTGCAACCGTAACCGAAACTATCGGATATCCGATATAAAAATTCACGTGCACCGAGACTGAAAAATTTAATTGAACAATTTGTAAAAAATCTAATAACCACAATTGAAGCTGGCTCTATATCTATAACATCTCTGGTTAAAATAGTATTAAAATAAAATGCAGCATAAACAATCATTTAGATTTGGCCCCTATCCGGGATTTTTGATCCACATCTGATATTAACTGTAAAATACGAAGACAAAGAAACGGACTCATTAAATACTTTTATAAAAAACGTGGATGTTTCTAAAGTCGGTTTAAAACATGGTTCACGGTATGACGCGTCCATGTCAAAGATATCGCAATGTTCCCAGTTTATTCAAATCGCAAAGCAGAGGCTACTTGCTCGGTGTTACCAGCAACAGTGGCCAGCGAGCTGTGAAATTGGCAGAAACGAAAATTGCGGAGATACTCTCGACAATGGCGCATATTTGCGTAAGTGGGTCTTGTAAACACCGTGCACCGGCTTAGCTGCCACTTGATTGTGCCAACTTTCTTACTCAAAGAACCCTTTACCGTCTTTAAGGGAACGCTCCGCTCCATTTTATTTATTGACAATAGATGCTAAACTTAATAAAAGCGTATATTTAGTTCATAATTGTACTCATTCAATGAACCTTATATTAATAAAAATGACGTCTCTCATGCCTAACTCCGTATGTAATACTGGTTCTTTCATTGTTGATATTTTATAAGTTTTCTGTACTTAAGGAAAAAACATCAAATACCCTTTGTGTCTTTCTTTGTTTCTAATCGGATATTGTAGCTCATGTATAAATTAAAAGCCACAAAAATATAATTAGTAGTTATATTAAAAAGATTTTTTTAAAGCCACATTTAACTAACACATGAAATAAATGTTTGACTACAATATCCAAACTACGTCGGAGACTTATTCGTAATAATTATTTCAAAAAAAGGTACTATAACCGTGTTGTAAGCGTAGACGGATGGAACTTGTTATCTATACTAATATTATAAAGAGGAAAGATTTGTATTTTTGTATTTTTGTATGTAACAAATAAACATAAAAACTACTGGACCGATTTCAAAAATTCTTTCACCATTAGAAAGCTACATTATCCCTGAGTAACATAGGCTATATTTATTACTGGAAAAAATTAGAGATCCCCAGAAATTCTCACTAAAACCAACACAAGGTGCAAAAAAATTAGCCATAAAATATCTTTCATCGCATGCGCTGCGAAAAGTATTGATGATAGAAAAAAAAAATGTTTTACAATATTATAGAACGTATCAATATCTACAAAAAACTCCGCGAGACCATATGTCCAACTATTGTAGTTAAGTCACTATAACTACTTTTTTACATTTTAAAAGTTGATAAAAATGGCTATCAGAATCAGACCATGTTTTCCATACCTTTGTATTAATTCTTATCCAAATAAATTATTTCGTAATGAAGACTGTTTCAATACCTGTTAATTACTTTTTGAATTATTGAAATCGGACATTCCAGTCAAAAGATATTACGAAATAAAAATATCAAGATAAATAAAAAATAAGCCCAGAAGGGCCGCCGGCGCGGTGTGGTGTGCCTCGCAGCGCAGCGAGTAACGCTGTGATAGAGGGAGCGACAGAATGCGGGAGCCAAAATGTTAAAAAAAAATTATCCACCCGTGCGAAGCCGGGACGGGCCCCTAGTCTAATATATTCCTATACCATAATTACTAAATTTTCATAGTAGCGAATTACTTTTACTCAGGATTTTTTCAGACTTCATTCTTTAACGTGAATATGGTTTTCAGAGCTCCCGTTTTTTTTTAAATAAAGTATCCACTGTCTGAACATCGGAAGTATAAAGAATTATTCAGACAGTGGATATTATAAGAAGAGCGAAAAAAGAAGGAATTAAAAGATAGCAAAGAGAGAGATAGTGGGTATCTCTACAAAGGAGTATATTTACGTAAGTGGGTGTTGTAAACACAGGCTTAGCTACTTGCTTGTGCCAACTTTCTTATATTCAGTGTACACGCTGTCGTCTTTGAGCAAAATCTGTAAAGGTATTGTAATTTTACCTTAACCTTTGTGAACTAAGTGTTTAAGAGTTTGCCTAGTGGATAAAACTAAGGTGTCTCGGGAGGTCTGAGTTAGATCTCAGGTATACACCTTTTATTTTTCGGAGTTATGTGTGTGTTTTAATTATATATTACTTGCTTAAATGGTGAAGGTAAACATTATGTTGAAAACTGCACTCCTGAAAGTTCCTCAAAATATTCTCTTCTCTACCAGATCGCGCTGGGCGAGAAGAAGACCAGGCTAAGTAGTGAATTATTAATAAAGACGATGATGATACTGAATGAATAATCATTAGGAGTGAAAAATACTGTGAAATGATTCCATGACGCGTTAAAAACCCTTTTCTGTATTTCAGTGACAAAAAATGCAACTCTCTGATTATTCAAAAAGTTTGGAAGCTTCACTGTAAATTGGTTTGGTTTTTAATTTTATTTTAAGTGATATGACGTTCGACCAAAACGAGTTAGAAATTGAAGTTAAAAGTATTTATTGTAAAAAAAGGTAACAAAAGGTGTATATTGTGGTGTGATGTTTATATTTACAAGTAGAAATAAAGCAGGTAAATCGATATTCATCAAGATAAAATGTTTGAAAACAAAGTGAAGCAACGAATAGTAAAAGCTGTATTTGTTTTTTCGTTAGTTTCGTTAGTCGAGGGAAGCTTTATTTGCCGTTTGCTTATTTTAAAAGAGCGATTGAAACATAATAGGAAGAGGTAAAACAAACTCTATTTATAATTTTGTTTTATAAATTAACTTTTAATAGGTTCAATTATCTAGGACTTCTTACATTTCATAAGGTTGCCATATTTAATAACAGACTTTCTAATCTGGATAGATTCTTGTCTGGTTTGATAGATAGATGAAATTGCACACATCGAGAAAGAAAACATAAGTTAGTTTTAAAAGGCATTTAAAGGCGGCCTTGTTGGTATAGCAATCTCTTCCAGGCAATCTTTGGAGAGAGGATCTTCAAAACTGTTAAATCAAAGGAGGATGAAATCGTTAAACTACCACTTAAAAATGGCAAAATAAAGTGTTACAGTAAGTGCTGGGCCGGCTGCAGCTCGCAGTCCGCAGCTCGCAGTTAGCATAAACGCTGGAAAGGACTGCTGAAGGCACGTATTCGACAAGTGCAATAAAACTGAAAAACTCAGCGCTAATAGACCCGTCTGCTTTTTAACTATTTATTTATCCTTTATTACTCTTTCAATTTAAAATTAAATAAAGGTTATATTAAATTAGTTCTATGGTAAGTAAACCAGTAGCAATATATCTTCGTAAGCCACAGAGACATATATAGATAGATAAACCAAAATATTAAAAATTGATATCCATATAAAAAGTTAGAGACATTAAGTTTTCTTAAATGTCTTCTTAGAACTAATATAATAATAATCAAAAGTGACCGTCCTTTACTCAATAGGATACCAAACTTAAAGGATGTTTGTTAAAATGTGTACATTGTTAATTAAATCAATTTGATGGGAAACAAAAATGAAGAACAAGAAAAATGCATGTAGTATTGCTATAACTGTTTCATGCTAATGGGGAAGCAGGTAACAGGATATTAACAGGTAAGTTGATTATCGTATTTACAGTGATCTACTTTTTAATTAAAATGTACATTAAAATAAAAGTAATTTTATTACAATTGGGATAATATAAAGTTTCACTCGGAAAAGCTCATGTTTAAAAATTTAAAACAAGCTCGTTATTTTAAAATAAAAATTGTTTCGTTATTTAAAAAATATTGGTTCTAGAATCAACATATACATAAGTATCAATATCACTAATAATGAAGTACATTTATACAGGTAGATAATATACATACGAACAGACCGCTTTTCCTATTGTTTCCCAACCCGATATCGTTGCTATTATACTGTTTAAGTGTTTACTAGATTGTATTCCAAGATACGAGATAAGATCGTAAATTTCTTGCTAATATTTCTTTTTATTATAATTATACTAATTATGGAAACTATAAAAGAATTTTTGATATATATTCTTGTTGCAATTGTGTTTGATATACAGATAACATTTTTGCGAAATAATTCAACCGATGCACACTGTATGTAATTGTGTCTAATATAGGATTTTATTGTAAATAAATTAATTGTAATTTATTGACAATATTCAACATCTTTTGTTACCTTGGTTGGGTAACAGATGGTGTAGTGTTAAGATGTCTAACATTCGTAACACTTTTTCTATATTTTTTATACCTCTAAGTATATATAAGTAGTATTAAACTATAAATCGAGGTAGATCATAAGCATTCTGTATAATTTATAGCAGACATATCACAGCGAAGACCAAAAAAACACTCATAACCTTTCATTTATGTAGTAGGTTATTGTTACTAGTATTTGTTACAAGATTAGTGAACGGGGTATTTATAT
This sequence comes from Limenitis camilla, assembly GCA_905147385.1. Classification (NCBI taxonomy): domain Eukaryota; kingdom Metazoa; phylum Arthropoda; class Insecta; order Lepidoptera; family Nymphalidae; genus Limenitis; species Limenitis camilla. The sequence continues at coordinate 2,891,656 of LR990224.1, forward strand.
TTCTAAATAAATATTTATTTATTTTTCTTTATATAAAATTCTCGTGTCACAATTTTAGTTACCATACTCCAAAACGGCTCGACCGATTTTTATGAAATTTTATATGCATATTCAGTAAGTCTAAGAATCGGCTACTATCTATTTTTCAACCCCCTAAGTGATAAGGGTGGCCCAGCCCAAATTTAAATGACAAAACAACGTTTGCTGGGTTAGCATGTTTTCTTTATATTGTTAACTTCTTTTAGGCCTTAAGGTCTGTGGCAGAATCCAACGATCTTCCATATAAAAGAAATAACAAGATCATTTTTTTTATTTCAATTCGATTCGATCAGTATACACGCATATTATCTAATTCGATAATATGTGTGTATAATGGTGTGTGCTTGTACATTTAGGTAGTGTAAGTCTCTATTATATTAAGGACAGTTGGAGAAGCGACAGTGTCCCGGTATATTATAGGTAAATTCCGTAATTATCGCGCGGTTTTGATAAGCACGATTTTGCGGTTTCTGTATGTCTCGATCACAACGGGAGGTATGGTGACATGAGGCATGTATGTGTGCTCCAATACATCATAAGTAGACGTGAAGGAGACCCGCACTGGCCGTCGTTACGAACAATTTCAATCCAATAAATGCTACTGAACAATGAAGGGGTCGATCACGAAAAAATCATCTACAAGGCGATCGTGCGCGGGAGTTGCACGAACGTAAACGGTAGTCGTGTTCGCCAGCCCGCGGCCTGACGCACTGCCGTCGACCAGGGAGCAGGAGTGATAAACGTTATTGTCGTGGCCCGTAACATCATTTGAATTAGGAATTTATGATGATTTTCTTAATATCTCTACATAATACTAGTTACTAATCCTTGCTTCGCTGAGATAAAAAGATTTTTCGGTGAAGATAACTTTTAGACAAGTATATAGTAAGTTCCAAACCAAGCTCTTTCTGCTCTAGAAAACCGCAATAAAATCCATAAAGATCATTGAAAAAATTCATTATTTATAACTTAGGAGATAAGTCACTAGTCAATAGTTGTTTTTTGTTTGTAACACAATACAAATAGATAAATCATTCTTCTGCAGGTGTGAATGTTGATGAAGTCATCCTAGACGTCTAGACGGACTATGATGAAATATGTATTTATTTAAATTGGTAAGCAACACTGTGACCTAGTTCTTGGAATAATCTTACTGATCCTTCAACGAAGCGAGGTTGTGATATGATCGTGAAAAATTTATCAATTTATATTAGCCAGTTATGAAATAATATGCAGTGATGGATAACATAGTTTAATAATATTAACATCCTTTTTCTGGTGTGAGTGGTACTAAGTAACATTTTACTTTTAATTAGTTTAGCATTGCGGGCCGGAGTTTAAGAGTCACTATCTTACCATATGTCACATTTGTAGAAATATTAACATAAACGGTCGGTAAACAATTTAAAGGAAAGTTGTTTATCATTTTTGGTCTGCAATTAAGTCTGAAAAGGTATAGTAATGTGTAGTATAATTTAAGTATACCAGAGACGATGTAACTTAAAATACTTTAAAGTTTCTATTTAAATAAAAAAAATATTTAGATAATTAGCTGGGCTAAAACATGTTTAGATTACAATTGCTTTTGATGATAAGACTTAGACTTACAGCAATACAACTGAAAATTGTAGTCAATTTAGTGCCTTAGCTTTTCTGTTTCTTGTTGGCTGCTATTGGTGTTATAAAGACCCATTATATTAAATATCTTATAAGTACAGACATTAGACAAGTTAAATTTTATTATACTGTGTAGAACTAAAGACCAGAATATAAACATATTTCCAACTTTAATACAATATTTTCTAACAATCATTTATACTGAATATCTCGCATAAATTATTTGTTTTTACTTTTTAAACCACTCTGTTTCTAGTGCTCCCGTTTATATGGTTTCAAAGAGACGAAGTGGAGCTGTTTCAATAGGGAAAATATTTATTTAAGTTAGTAAATTTACTTTCTCGATGTTCTTTTACATGAATATATGATTGAGGTAATAAAAACCTTAGATTATAAATGTGAACGTTTGTATGTTTGCAAAACGACTGAATATATTTCGATGAACTATATACTCTGGATTAAGATATATGCTATTTATTATCCAAAAAATCATATTTCCTTAAACCTAACTATAATATACAAGTATGTATTACATACTCGTATTAAATACAGTTGAATAATATGACGAATCTCTTTTCTTTACTTAGTTTTGTATGACCCAATCTTATTTGTGTTGTCGCTCTTGTTGTTTTTGACGTGCAAAATGGTGTTGATGGTGGGCAGCACTGTCTGTCTTCTTACTTTTAGCATGAAGACAATGATTACGGAAATATGGATATTTCAAACTATTATTGTATACTAGTATCGATTGGTATGAATTTTATAACCACGAACATACGTCGCCTACAGGTAAATATAAACAAGGTATTTGAACATGAAATATTTAAACATTAATTCAGAAGAGTAATCGCAAAACCACGATAAAGCCACATAAAAACCACGCCCAATTATATACCATTATACAATATAATGGTTTCTAGGTCGCGTTATATACAGCCTTTGATTGGTGAGCCAATAATTTTCACTGTGCCTACTATCATGGAGGCTGTCCAACGCAACAGGTGCTTTCAATGATATTTTAAATAAAAAAACTAGTTTTTTTTTTGTTAAACTATCACTTGCTTTACTATGTATGTTGATGATTTAATGCAGAGGTTCCCAAACATATTTGAGCTCTAGATCACATAGCAAGTTCTTCACTTGACGACCTTTCACATATTAGAGAAAGGTCCTTTAATGTCTTTATTAGGTCCCTTGGTGTCGATTTAGCTGTATCTTTCTAAATTTTTTTTTTAAAAGTCGTACCACAAAAAGTAAAAGGTACCCCTGAAGGATCATTTCAGGAAAGGTCATTAATTCATATGTTGATTTGTAAAATCTGAAAACCGTTCGTATTTACATACAGTGTCTATTTACAAAAAAAATCAACTAAATAAATAGCTAGAAATATCTCATTTCGGATGTGAAGAAACTTTGGTGAATTGACCCTTTAACGAATAGACAGAAATGTAGCAAATTCTTAAAAATCGATAGAACTGTGGTTTTATAATTAATATGAAATATTCACTAAAGTTAGTCAAAGCCAATCCATTACAAGAATGTGGAGTTTTCGTGGTTCTTGTTTATGATAGTACCTATTATTAGTGATAGTTTCTGGAAGGTTTCTGATATAGAAATAACGTTTAAACACCAAATGCGAGTTTCGGGTTTCAAGCCAACTCCCAACTAGTTTGCAGTATTTTTGTTACATACAATCATTAAATGCAAGTTTTGTTCGAAACAACCGAAGCGAACGCTGAAATCCGAATAAAGGTTTAATAACTCCACACCTCGGGTTAACTATAAACATACCAACAAATTACACGTTGCTTTATATTTCGTACAAGGGCTCCAATATTTTATAAAATATACAACAGTTTAAATGATAATTTATACTCCATTGTTATTTATTGATGTTATTATATGTATATTTCGCCATTGTTTCAAATCAGAGCATATTTCATGCATTTAATGTTTTAGGGCGTGGCGTAGTGAATTTTTGTTGCTATAAGAAAGTTTGTTAGAGTTTTAACAGCCTTTGATTCCCGATACCTTAGAGGTCGCGAGGTTAAACAACTTGCATCTGGATCAAAAGGTTCAAGCACTGCTAAGTTTCTCATCTAAAATTCCATAATATTAATAGATTTTACATATAACTGTACAGTACTGATTACATTTCATGAAATTCTGTTTAATCAAAATCTATTTCCTACAAACATTGGCTCCCCTACATATATCGGTCGACGCTTGTATAAACTATATATGTAAAACAGAATAGAATAAATTTATTTAAAGATATTATTGAAATTTATTGCATCAATTTGAAATTGAAATTGATGCATCGGGTATATAATGGATGCAGTGACGTTCATATCTGTGATGTTTTACATTTCAAATGTATTTCATCTGTAGGAGGAAACTGGCGACACTTATAGACTGTGAATAATACCGTTGCATATTTAGTATGACAGAAAGGGCAAATGAGCAGAGTGACTCGTGGATTTCAGGAACATAACACAATGATATGTCGGAACACTACTAGAAGAGAATAATAATAGCTATATTACAACAGTGGTGTTAAAACTTAAAATAAAAACACAATAAGACTAAGGGAATAACCATTAACTAGGAAGTTTTCTGATGTTTGTTACTAAATAATAATAAAAATACGTACTTTTTATCAGAAGTACTTAAACTTAATCTATTATAATTGTGGCTAGACCCCCTACATCCTTAAAATTAGGAAAATTCTTTGATTTTCTGGCTAAAAAACTGAGTTTATAAAGAAACTACTTAGACTAGCCTACCGAAATGAAATTCACTATCATGTACCTTTGAAATTACATTTCACGGACCCCTGACTCATTTTTTCGTTTGTAATAGCAAAAAATTCTGTTTGCGTAGACCTGACCCTGACAAGTGATTTTTCAAAGAAAGAGTCAAAAATAGTATGTGGTAGTCTTTTTAGTGTGTTTACTCTGATTCCTGACCGAGGATTTTGGTTAGATGTTAGTTGGTTTGGTCAGTGAATTCTAAAGTGCATGTTTATATAAGTATTGCTCTACAGTTAATTCCAAACTGCTGAACTGAGTCTCTATCTCAAAAAGAGAAGGGGAATAAGTCATAGTCTACCGCGCTGGCTAAGTTAACACCTTTAAGGTCACCATGAAGAACTCTAAGGCGTGCAGGTTTCCTCACTCTATTTTACGTATGTACAGCAATCAGCTGATGTACAGTAATAGTTATCATTTCTTAAATATGCAACTCTCACCGCCTGAGGGGTTGATATAAACCACTTTAGGAATCTGTGTGAGGTCATTGAATAAGGCAATAGACAAGTTCCTATTACTAAATTTATTCAGAAAAGCAGTTTTAATATAAACAAAATCAATAAAAACCTAAAGCACTCTTGAAGATGAAAGAAAACAAATGTTTTTCGTTCCATCCTAATGTGTAACAAAACATGTTTAGCAAATTACATCCGACCACCCGCGATCACCTGATTTCGTAAGCGAAAGAGTTGCGAAGGGAATTTTGAACATTCGTCATTTTGAAGTCAGTTAACATTTTTTCTTAATTATTTTAAAGAAGAGCATCCATGACAGAATTAAATGGAGCTTCATTAAGTATTGCATGTTATCGACTTTAAAAATAATGTTTAGTTTTAAAGTTTTTATTTCTTCTAGAATAAAAGTAGCCCAGAATCTCATAAGCTATCTCGATTGAAATATTATATGAACTTTCTGTGAAATGACTTTCAGATCAGTATAAAATATTATATGAAATTTATTTTTTTAACTCAGGTATGTTCCTTTAATCTCAATTTGTCTCTCGTTATTAACGTAGTTAGGAGAATTAAAGTGACCTAAAAACAGTAAAAGTTCATGGAAGGTATTTAAGAAAATTTAAGGTGACGGATATTTATGACACTAAAAGAAGCCATATTTAAAGCTTTTTTGTCTGTTTGTCTATCCATATGTTCGTATGCACACCGCGCAAAAATTACTACACAAAATTGGATGTCAGAAAAAATAATGTCAGTTAAAGATGATCTTGCAACTAGTTTGACATGATAATATAATATAAAAGCCAAATATTCAGATCAGTCTGAAAGTTCAAAAAATGTTGAATAAAGTTTATAAGGAAGTTATTATAAACTTATTACTATTATTTAATACATTAGGCAAAATCCATAAAATCAGCATAGCTTTTGTTGAACGGCAATCTCAAATAGCTGGCATTGTTCCGCGGGCGCGTGTGCACATACTCGTGTGCATACACTGGCACACACGGACGACAGCCCGTTATTTATATTTAAGACAGAGGGCGTCGTGTCGTCGGCATAAACTAAAGACAAATATAGAAGCGCCAGAGATTCGTCGCGAATTTTTTTAATTTCATAATGATTTGTTACGACCAGATACATATTTTTAACCATTGGTCGAATATTCACGTCGCGATGGGACGTTAAGTATATATAAGAGCAACAGTTACATGTAAAAGACAATAGGAATATGCAATTTAGAAAGCCGAGTAGTGCCTGGGGTTTGATTCTAAGTTGTATAAACTTTCATCTACATTACTCGACCACGTTAGCATTTAACTAAACCCTACCGCGGAGCTATTAAAAATATGCTAATAAATTGTCAAGCCGATAGGAGTATTTTAATATACTTAAATCAATAGAAACCACTAGCTAATCAACGCTATCATCCAACACTGCGGTAAACGGTGTAGATCAAAACCTCTAAACCGCAAAAGTTCCAGGGGGTCGACGTAAAGGAAATAAAACAAATTTTCGATGAGAAAAATCTACGAGGTCTATGGCTAAATAAAGTACATAAAGTTTATACATAATTTTGTATGTTGACGGTTGTCTATTTTTGGTCTTCCAAATTGATAATATAAGGAAAGTAAAATCATCTATAGGACAAATAAGTTTTGAGATGCACCATTAAAGCCGAATTATATTAACTGAAACAATCAACAAATATAAAAATATCTTTGTTTATTATATTACTCGTACTATAGAGGTCTGTTAGGCTTACCTAGTAATAATTAAACGAAGAATGTTTCATTGGGAGGTCTCGAGAATCTCATGAGAGCTCTTAGACATGTTGTGTATGGATAACTAGATATGGTCTGGTTCACTATCAAATTCCTTACTTAAAATAACCTTTATTTTGTATACCATTTACCAAATTAAAATAGGGATAGAAGGTCAGAGAAGAGGATACTATATTTTGAACATATATATCCAAGTTTTGACGTATTTTTTTATTTAATTTGAGAATATTTAGTACTGTCTACAAATAACGTATACTTGTCTTTTAAATTACAAACAAAGTTTAAAAGAAAAGTAATTTAAAAGTTAGTAAGAAAATCAAAGAATAAGAGTTATATTTCACTATGTTACTCAATATATACTACCCGAAATGATTTTCCAAACTGTCAGCCTATCTACTAGATAGAATATCATAAATCAGATTGCACCAAATTTACCAGAATGTCTGAGAAGTAGATTTAAAGCTTACAGGCTTAGACCCAAAGCTCTGTTTAATAATTGAACGTGGAATATTAAATAGGAAGGTATCGAGAGGGTTTCGTACAATACATATGTAATTGACAAGTGGAATTAGTCTATCAGATGCACTACCTTCCGAAATCTGAATACATTTGGTTTGAAACATGTATCGAGGAAAATACATCTATATGTACTAAACAAAGTTAGGTTAGTTACACCATTTATACTTTAACTCAACTATATATTATTTTAACTAAAGAACTCGAGGGGAGTTCATTTTAATATGTACATATAAATAAATGTTTAAAAAAATATATAAAATTAAACATAACACAAAATTGTATGTAGATAGAAAAATCTATTAATTCACAAAATATTTCTCAAATATCTTTGTCAATTTGAACTTTCATCATCAATAGCAAATTCTATGATTTAACAAGTGATTTATAAAATGATAACCGGACACGTTTAATTTCATGTGAACATTTCGAGTACCTTTTTCAATTTTCAACTTTAAATCAAAGGGATCTTTTAAAGCCGTGATCCTAGGTCCCCTTAACGAAGTGAAGTCGAGTAACTCTAGAATATAGATTTGTTTCTATTTATACTCGTAGCCCCGGATTCCCTTGCTTTTGATCCTAATTAATGAAAAATTTCATTGTTCTTTGTGCTGTATCGTATGCATGGATAAGAGGACTATTATAAAGTCAAACGAAGAGGGTCAATCAAATTGCCGTTTCAATATTCATTCCTTTACTTTATAAAAGAACTTCAATGTTTTTAGTGGAAAATGATAGATTGGTTACTATTCTCTGAATAGATAAATAAATAATAAATTAGTAATTGATTTATTAACAAAGCAATAAATTATAATTCTAATTTTATGACCAAATTCCAAAATTCCTTATAATACAATTCTCTTTTAGAGCTTTCAGTGATTTTTTTTATAGCACAATGATATTGAAGGTACTTCTTAGGTAAAAGAGAGTATAGGTTTTCATTTTTAAATTGAATTTAATTTTTGTTATAAAGCTCGATTCCGATATTTTGGACCGATTATAACCGGTCAAATTTTATAAATATAATCTGTATCGGTCGATACATTCTCCAGGAAACAATAACTTAAAACCGATCCGTTATATGTTATATACTTAATACTTGAGCAACCGAAGCATACTCGTACGTATTAGCGTCTTACTTTGAATCCGGCCTATTGGATTACACCAAACGATAAATAAAGTCTAAAATAATGTTTTATATGTAAATACAGGGTATTGTTACTGTAACGAGGCTTGCTAAATCACAATATGAGTTTGATTTATATCTCAACGGTCCGCTTACCGCCACCATGGGAGGGCTATAAAAATCCTACCAAAATGTAAAGTGTGCAAAGCGTATCACTATTTAATAAGTATGTTAAAAGAAAACAATTCTTATTTCTCAGGTGTTATGAACGTGAATGGTGTACAGATCGAGCTCCCTGACCTGTTGCTCGCTGTACTTCTCTTAATTGGTCACTTTACGGTGCAAAGAAACAGTAATTCATGAAATTCCAACGCGTAACGCGTAATCCGAGCGTCGGAGCAGTAAAGCCATTTACTCATTATGAGTAATCGTTTTTAAATCACCTATTATTTAACTTAAACTTTTTACTGCAGTTTTTATTCGTGTATGCAAAATTTATTACCACGGGAAATATCGATTAAACGTTTAAAATTATAGCTAGATATAACGCAGATAAGTAAAACTCCGTCAGTCTTCAGTCTGAAAATTGTGACGACGCTACGCGACGATCGGTTATCCAGCTGAACCATAAAATACGGAAATTGAAAATATCTTATTACTCCATGTCATGCCGCAATAAATATATCTGGAATTACAAATTTAAATTTCAGATATTAAAGTGAAACCTGACTCTAGCATTAAAATTAACCTTTCAATTTAGTTTTGCTTCAATGTAACTTGTAACTTTGTAAGTCTCATATGTGATATGTGAAAATGTATATTTTGGAAGACTTTGACCATAAGTGTGAAAACAATAGAGTATTTAACCTAATGTACGTTGTAATTATTCAGTTTATAGGTCAACTGTAGGCTCTGCACGTAGCTCCGGTATATCGGATTAGATGTTAGAATTATTCCATACATCTAGGATCATTAATAGGCATCTTGCGGTCCGTGTACAATTAGCGTATTGTATTATAGTCGTCGAAGTACGGCCGTCCATCTCCTGCGCTACACTAATTATTCTAAGGGCGGTCTATAGGTAACGAGGTGGTTGCACTAGAACTAGTCCATTGCTGTGTGCTTGATTATACAATAAACACACAAGTACTGAACCAGCGACCTAATCAAATTAACGAACTAATTTCGCAACGTTCCACCGAGGAAATTCATTAATATCCTGCGTCGATGCTATCAGATGAAAAAGTCATGTGGGCTTTGGAAAATGTGGATATCTACACCTAGTGACATTTTTGGCTAATTTCATCAAACTACTAATTCTACAAATATTTATTTTATAATTCTGAAAGTCATTCTTAACATAATTTAAGGTATAATTTAGTATAGCTAAGATGTTAAAATTTTATCAGTCGTGCACACTAAATTTTGTGTATAAAATAGTAACTGCTAGTAAAAGCTCCTTACTAATATAGTAAATTGTACGGTTAGTTAGTTTAACAAGTAAATTATTTATGAAAACATTTGGTGTGTGAATGACCTGCTCAATTTCCTTCATTTAACAAGCGAGATTGAATTTTCAAGTCATATTGAGCAACAAATTTTTAATATCCTGTTTAGAATTTGTATAAAGTAAATTCGTTTAAACAATCTTACAAATCTCATTTCGATTTGCGACATCTTTTTACAATCTTTTACTTAGGTTCACCTGCGGTGTCTGTCGGTGACCAAACCTAGTAAGTTAAATTTTACTTTATTTGATTAAAAGGATCTTATGTCTTGCAATGCAAATCGGATGACAATTTAATATTATTATACAGATCAGATACAGAGATTTTAAACGATAGTAGCCAAAATTTAAATTACATAGAAATATTTACTACCACTAAGTTCACATTTTGGGAATTATTATAGCGTGATAGCCTATATAGACAGGTTGATTCCCCTTTCTATCTATTCCCTTATAGGAGTTCAGACAGGGTGTCTTATTCGGAGGTCTGAGTTGGATTTCTCTCATCACTTCTGACTTTTCTGGGTTAAGTGTGTCTTAAGTAATTAAATAAACCTGCAATTCTGAGAGTTCTTTAATGTCCTCAAAGGTTTGTGAAGCCTACCAACCTGCACCGGGCCAGTGTAGTGGAACAGTTAACCAACCTCCTCAATCTGAAGAGGAGATGAATCCAAATTGCTAGTCATCTTTTTAGATTAAAATGACTTTTTATTTGTAATAACTGATGACCAAGAAAAGGATCACGCCACCCTGTGAGGTGGATGTGAGGAAGCGAATGAGTGAATGATTATAATACACCTCTGCGACGCGAGAGTGGATCAGCTAGTTATTCATAAAATATAAACATTTTGCAGCCGATATAAAAATGAATTATGTGATACATATATATGAGGTGTCACCCGTTTGTGGTTGTCACGAACATAATAATATGATGAGCTGCACTTTAATTAACAACAATGGTGTGGCTTTATTCGTAACCGCTAACATATTATACTATGGAAATTATATTTTAAATTCAAGGACTCATAATTTTTAGAAAAAGTCGAAAAAAAAGTAAATTTGGATGGCGTTCTTGCTTAAATAATAACTGTATATTTGGCAGTTCCAAAAAAACCTTGAAAACATCATTTTATGCCACTGACCTTACATAACTAGGGAAAAAGAATAGAATAGCAAACTAAGTAAGTAGTGTATATAACTATAAATGATGTATAAGAACCAAATAAGGTTCTCATCAGAACGTTCAACATTTGCTACTAAAGGGCAGCAATAAAAAACAATTTTTACTTCCATACAGCGGGAACAATTTTTCCGATATAATCGTTTCGTTGGGACTTCGACACCTTTTAAAATTGCGTCGAATGGTTCAATTTCCGTGACGAGTCTATTCGTCTCGTGATTATACGATCCAAACCAACATTTAAATTGTTGTAAAATATTATTTTATATAGCTGATACATCAAACGTTGTTTTGTTATATAAATTCTACTAGTCTTACGCGTGGTGCTCCTCTCCTAAGGGTCGTCGTAGCCTTAGCCTTCCTCGATAAATGGGATGTCAAACACTGAAAGAATTTTTTAAATCAGACCAGTAGTTTCTGACATTAGCGAGTTCAAGCAAACAAATATAAAACAAACTCTTTAGCTATATATATTAGTATAGATTTCTGGAGGTCCAACTTTATCACCTAGAGGTATAAAAATTAGCGTACGACCGATTCTTACCTATCCTGTTTCATGATCGGGCATGTAAAAGCATTAATTTGTACATGATAGGCAATATTTTACATGAAATCCATATTTGTTTCCGTTTTGTGTCTTCCTTTTTTGTCCATCCTGCTTTTTAATAAACACGATGTTTTCGATCAAAGCTAGCAAACAGAAATTATTTTATTTCTACCTTATAATGAGGAAGGATTCACCAAAACACTAAACTACACTACTTGCACCACATTAGACAATATTTATTATTCTTTATTTGGCAGTTTAATTTTATAAAGAAAGAAATTATATGTTATCAAGCAAGTGGGGTCTAACTATTAATAATAAAATGATCAAAGATATAATTTTGAGATCTGTGAAATATTAAAAGCAAATGTAAAATTTACCATTAATCAAAACGTCAGTCTCGATGGCATCAATAAATTCGTCGAATGGTATAAAATACCATGTTATTCACATTATCTTATTTCATATTCTTTATACATTCATTTATGGACAGCTAATTACATAAACAACACTTGCAAATTTTTAAAAAACGTTACGTTATTGTAAGCCTTATTACATATCAAACAGCTTTAAAGTGCCATTAAAGTTGACATTTCTGGAACGGCGTTGCGATCGACAAAAAATCGCACACTTTACTATTCAAAGAATTCCTTTGCGCTGAGTTATTAACAATTCTTTTAATGCTGCTAACAATGTAAGTTTTTATATAATGGGATTGTTGGGGTAAAACACCTAGTAACATGGAGTAATCGCAAGTAATTCCTGTAGCAGCATGAACCTTACTCTGGGGTGGGTGGCAGCCGGGGTGTGCAGGGGTGCTACACTTTGCTACGGACTTTCAATCAAATATAACTTTTAGTTTCTGCTAAGAAACTACTCAAACTCAAAGTTATCTATCTTAATTAAATTTTTCCTTTCTTCTTGTCTGGACCTATCAGCTCTGAATGCAGTTATCATAAAAAGAGCCGGCAAGAAACCCAGCTTTACAAATGTACTTAAATGCAACATAAAAATGTTTTTGTATTGAATTTTTACATGTTTCAAAATGCACATACATACAACACAATACACAAAACAATTAATTTCAATCATATTTTTAAAAAGTTACTTTTGCCAAAATAGACCAGTATTTTTGTTTGAAGTTCACCAGCTCAGAATGGTGCTTAATTTGTAAAAATTTAAGCACCACTTTGTTCCCCATTAGATCAAATGCCAAAATGTGTTTTATATTTAGATTCTTTCTCACAACTTAAACAGAATATAACCAAATTATTATTTTTTACATTCAACTGTTAAGTTATGCAAATTTATACATAACAAATGTCTACGATACTTCCAAAGTTATTACACAGAGGGTAATGAGCAAGAAATCCTTATCTTAATATTCATATTAAGCGATGTAAAAAATTGATATTATCTACGATTTACAAATGTAGCTTTTATTTTTGCGTTGAATTAACTTGTAGTTGCCGTACATGTTAAAGTTGTAAACCTGTTATGGTTACGCTTATCTTTGATTTATGTGATATATTAGTATAAAGAGTATGGTAGTAAAACTCATTGACGGAGGTCACCAGAAGGGTTCTCTATTAAGTTTTATTAGTATATCAATACGGTTTGTCAGTCCGATCTTTATTTTTTTATTCAAATAATCTGTAAATAAAATATAGATATATAGAGAATTTTCAGATTTTTCTTTGTAATGTTACTGGAATTGGATTGGATTGGAATTGCTTTAAATAGAAGGAAAAATGTAGTGTCAGAAAAATGATACAAAATTTTTGGTATAAACTGCTGGGTATTATGAGATTATTCAGCGGTCTCTGTAAGTGCCACAAATTCTCCAAAATAGTAGAAACAGAAAAAATGTAAGGGGAATATGAAATAGGCTGGGGGTTCGTGGGGGTTCGGTGCGGCGGTTCGGCAACCCTGGCGAGGGGAATAAAGCCGGCTATCGCATACTTGATGTTATCATAATGATTATTAACATGTGAAACGCCGTACCAGGCACCGGCGCGCGCCCTAGATATGTTTGACATCAGCCAGTTATTTTAATACAAGCAATTAGAGGTTTCCACTATTCGCGCAGCAAACTTTTCGATTAGTCTGTGGTTGTCTTTAAGTGGATTTTAAATTGCTACAATCGATCGATCGCTAATGTTTCACGAAAATCGGTCGTATTTCGTGGAAACGCGGCGCTGGGTGTGCGAAAATTGCCTGCAGCATGAAGGGCAGTTCCGATCTGACTTGTAATGGTATTAAACTTATTGTTTAAAACCTATAGAAATTCTGTACAAACGGTTTTTTATCAAGTTTATATTAATTGCTTCAGCTTCGAAATTTTTGAAGTTTGTTTAGTTTGTCTCTAGCTAACCGACTGTTTTACATATTTAACAATTTTTGGTCAAATACTATTATAATTTTGTTTAATATTTCAATATTATAAGGTGGATGTAAACTTTTATTTTTATTTTATATATTAAAAATGTTTCAGATACATGTATTTATACTCTTGAGAAAATTTCAAATGTTGCAGAATTAAATTAATTTCGAGACTGACGCTGTCTGAAAAGGCGCCCAAGAGCTTTAATAGCCTGATATAATTAAGTTAGCAGCGAAACCTAGTCATTCATACAACACTAATATAGGCTACTATGTTAAGCTCAATTATTTTACTAATACAATAAATGATTAAATCTAAGTAACTAACGTGTTTAAACAGATCTTAGAAAACTTTTGTACTTTAGCTTTAGAAATAAATGACAGACCGAAAAACGTTTTTTTTAAATAGTCGTTTTGACCGTTTTCGTGTTATTAGAAAGCATTGCATTAAGTTTTCGTTATTATGTTATAAAGAGATCAGTTGCCTTTTATTAGGTACATGTATTGATTTTATCAATGCATCTGAGAGGGACTGGAGATCTCGCTGTTCAATATATATAGATTTATTCCAGCTGCTAAAAGTAATTCGACAGTTGAGAAATGTACAAGAACTAGACTGTTAGTGTTCAGAGTCTATTTCATCCTTCCGACATAAATCCGTATTTTTCGCCTTACTAAAAGGCACTGCTCTTTTATCCCGGTAAATCATGTCCTTTGGGATCCGCCTATACGCACGTCAAACGCTAGACAACTGAACACTTTGTATACGAGTTTAATATTTTGCAAGGGGAGGTGTGATGGTTGTCACACACAAGGTGCTGTGGACGAGATGGAAATTAATTTAGGTTTAGGGTGCGCTAACTATTAAAAACTTAATCTCATCGAATAATAGTGTCCATTAGAAATTAATCGATGGATGGGTGAAGAACAGTGCGACGTCATCATGTTGCTCATGCACAATTGATAGATAATGTAACTACAGTACAAAGTAAATTAAAAGTAAAAATGAATACGCTTTTGTTACCTTGTTTAATGCTCAGCAGGATCTCAGTTAAACCAAAATGAAGTAAAAATTGACTCTCATACAAAGTTTCATCCACTTTTCAACACGTTCTTTCAGACCAATATGTCTGAGCTGTGCTTAGATATGTATGTCAGTCAGTTATTGTGTTACTTTAAAAGTATTTTAAACGCAAAAGCAGATTCTAAATGTAAAATTATCATTGGAAGAATAGGATATTAGTGTTTATCAGCCATTTTTTTTTAATTCTATCTTTTCAGTTTAATAATGTTTTTTTTGTTCTTCGAGTAGGTAATAAATAATTTACATGCAAGAAAGTGTTTCTGAATCTTAATATATTTTCTTTAACTCTTTTCGCTATTAATGTATTTGTTGTACGAGTAAGACGTGACAACCATAAACACGTTAGAGGCAAGGGGTAACCCGAGTGTGAAGATGTAGCTATCTAGTTATAAAATGAAATATGGAGATCGAATCAGTCTAACGAGTTTTATGAAACGGGTATTTAATTTACTAACAGTTTATTATACAAAAGTTATATCGAGGAACCTATGAATGATTACAACTAACATTTGATAATTATAAAATTACGCTATTTAGTATACAATAGATAAAAATATTCACTTCTTGATTCTAGATCTTACTGTAACTTTTTACGCACTTATATTTTATACTGAATTTTGAAAAATCTCTACTTAGTATCTTAGTTACAAAACGAAATTACATACTACAACTACTTCAAACATTTTTGTAGCTTCGGTTGTGAGTTCGAAACAATCAACCAGCTTTTATACTTACATATAATATAATGGATATATATACATAATAATAGTAAAATCACGGTACCTTTCCTGGTATCTTGGTTCAATAGAACAAAGCCTAGATTTTAAGTAAAATCTGCAATAAAATTGTGAAACTGTATCAAATTTCTTATAGTTTGTGTGTCTCGACGCGTGTACAAACATACTAAAATTAAAAAAAAAATCTATATGCAAAATAATAAAGCGAATCTACTGAGAGCTTTGTCTTCGTTTTCTTCAATATCTTATAAGTAATGATAGGATCATTAAGCTTACACCTTGGTTACAAGTCCAAGGCACTGCTTAGGTTTCTGTCCATTAAATATTATCCCCCTTGTAGTCTTAGTGATAAAAAAGGATCTCCTCATCCTTCTTCGTTTTTTTCAGAGTTATATATAGATAATTGAACGGAGAATAATCTGCATGTCCTGCCTACCAATATCGAGACATAGTTTTAGAGAATGAAATGATAGTTAACTGAATGTAGGAACGTAATCCCATCTGTATCATGTGGTTGCGTTCGAATACTGATTGAGGTAAATCGTATTCGTAAGACGTAATCCTGCTCCAGGATTTCCAAGCTTGTATTCACTGAAATTCAGGTCCTGCGTTATATTGCTGACAACGGGATAAAACAATATGTTTGCATTTCAATTCCGATATTATTGCAGTCATCTGTCTGCAGTCAGAGTCATCTAAATCTTAAAGATAAATCGGACGAGCTCAAACATCAATAAAAATAAACGAAGAAGACGCAATCCAATTGATATAGTAGGGGAGGCGATGATGCTAAATGGGGATTTACTCGAGCGTCTTAGGGACATATAACATTTTGTAGATTAGATGATAGTGAGAATAAAAGGTTATATTACGTTTCCCATTTTAATGTTCCGAAAAACATCTATAGCTTTTCAAAAATTGTAAAATTAAAAAATTACATGAAGATAATAAGCTAGAAGTCAGATATCGATGAAGTTAAGATGGTCCGACTTGTCACTGATGTGACGGTATGTTCATCTACCGACTTGAGTTGTGGGGGTGGCCATCTAGAAGGGTAGAAAAAAAAATGTATTCAAGTGCCGTCAGATATTCAGAGGGGATATTAAGTGATACATACATACATGAAATGACATGAATGCGTTGTTTTGTGATTATCTGTGATGATGTTATGACGTCGGAAAGCGGTGTGATGATGGTACGAGCTCGTCCGCGGTCCGCCACGCCCAAATCGTCAGATTTTCAAAATACACGTATTCTATCATGCAATTAACCCACCTTACCTTAATCAGACGCGCTCGAGTAAATCCAAAAAATTCCCTTTTGGGCTCCCATACTAATAGCCTCCATTCTGTTTTGAAATCGTGCAAATATAACTTAATACTAATTGGATTGATTTTCCTGCTTTAAAGTAATAGTTTTTAGTGTATTCTATTATCATGATTGCAATGTTCCATTAGATTCTCAGTTCAGAAATATTTTGTACCTTAGATAAATGTAGGTTCTTTTTAAGGTATTTTTTTCTAGTTTTATATATTATTATCGTTATTAGAATATTACTGATCACTTCACGTTGTGTCGCAACATAATTAACCTTAAAAGTTGATTCTGATCTATTAGATAAAAGCTTAGTAAGATAAAGTTTTTAGTCGGAACAAAATATATTTGCTTCTATTCAGTATAACGTTAGTACTTTTTTAATTACGCATGTCCAAGAAAATGCAAAAGTATGGTTAGTTAGGGGGTGAAAATATACGTTAAATCTGGAGCTTTTGCAAAAGGTGATATGGGCGAAGACGCTTTCTCACTCAGTAAGAAAGGCAGAGTTATTGTTATATTAATCTGCACGAAATTTACAACATTTACAGAATTTTGTCTATTTATCTATATTTCATTAGTCAGTGAAAAAAATGGATACGATTTTCTCAGTTATACCACTGCGGGTCTAATTCCATTTATTTCGGACGTCAGAAAAGCGAAAATAGTGCAGGTCAATCGGTTAAAAATAGGACTTTATAAGGTATAAATATAAGAGGTATTTAACTCTGCGAATATTATTTAACTTTTAGCGAGAGTACGTACACGTAGTACATAAATGTAAAGTATGAAATAGGCATATTCTCGGTTGATATCAGGAGGGAAAATGCAAAAGGAAAATCTCGTGCATAGCCATTAGTGCTCCACTAGTTGTATTATGTACGTGCCAGCCACGGGTATTACAAGCCCAAGCCTTTAAAAGACAACATAAAAGTGGACATTGTGATTTTATACCGAACTTTACTTGGTTGTACCAATTTTGGCACTGGAGGAAATTTAATTTCCCTTTGAACTTTTAAAATTTCATAAAGTCTGTCCATATCATAGTTCATACTCCGTACTATATATAATAACATAAAAAATACTAATTTTACAATGGTATTAAACAATGTAGCTTCCCTTTGTGGGTTAACTTTGGTCTTTTGAAAGTACAGGATATAAATGCGGTCTTCATCAATAGACGATTAGAGTGATTCAAGAGGAAGGTTTATATGTATAATACATGCATATTAGAGAAACCGTGTGAAACCGGAACGGATCGCTAGTATAGCATAGAGAAATGATCTTATATTGATCTTGACATTATCTTTTAACAGGTTTGTTTAATTTTTTTACATAAAATGATTTTTTTTTTTTTACTAACAATGCTATAATTTAGTATTTTGGAAGTAACAAATTTAAATTTGAATTTTAATTAAAGATTTTATGATGAGTCGAATAAGCATGAGGTGATCTATCTGATGATGGATCCAAAAAAAAGATAGGTGAACTCAGCAGTAGCTACTAGAGTTTGAGAGCAACTGTAATGTAATGTCGTTTCAGTTAATTTACCTTATTCAATTATTTTCAAAACAATACAAACAAAGTAGCTTTATTGATATTAATAACACGTATCTAAATCTTATATTGGTTGTATTGTCTGTTGCGATTCAATTTAACCCTACAGTAACTATTCGGGGCACGAGTGTAGCGTTTGACAGAGGCATAGAGCACTTTCACTATAGAGGCTCTAGATTTTAATAACGATGTAAATTGCGATCGTGTTTTGATGACACGTAAGTTCGTCTACGTGAATATACTTGGATACGCTTAATCAATCTATTCTATCCGGTATAGGTAATAACAAATCGATGTTGATGACAGGACACTATATTGTTTTAAGTCGCCACCAGATGACGCTGTAGCATTAAATCATGACACGTAAAGCGAGAGAGGTTGAGCTAAATTATTTGTTAAAACTAGTTTTAATTAAGCACTCAAAATAAATATATATGAAATAGATTTTTGTACATAAATTATTACCATCGTTTTTCTAATAATATATACTCACAAATAACTGAAGTTGACCCTCGTATATAATGTATAATAATTGACAGCACATTGTTACATAGTATAGCAAATATCATTTTGTTCCCGCAAACTGTCTATTTGAGTCAATTTCCAAAGACAGTTTTGACAGCATTACCAGTGTTAATATACATTTGAATTAGTTTTAGTCAGAAAATTGTTGCTTAGTTCAATTTCATTACTAAACATAGCAATGGATGTTTAGTAATGAAATTGGATGATCGTTTACATAATAAAAACGAAGTTAATCCATATATATGTAAAACAAAGTCGGGTTTGTTCGAACACTTAACTCTTTCTTCGTTTTTGATTTCTTGTATTTGTCTCCAATAGGTATGAAACACATTGTAAAAATGAAGAAAAAATAAAATATACTCGTACGAAACGTTGATACTGTAAACTCTCCCCTCAAATTAAAGAACTTATTTAATTAAAGGTTTCGAATTAATATTCGGATAATGGCGTGTTTTAGATTTAAAAAAATGTAGAATAATGTCAGTAGTCAGCTAATCTGTAACACGACATTCATTGACTGATAGGCAAAAAATGTTGTAACATACGATAAAAATATTCTATGTACCCAAAGTCAAAATGTACCCGAAATGCACCCAAAATCTGCTCGAAAAATGTCGATAACGTTACTATACAAACATCAAATATTGAAATTTTAAGCTCAAATTAAATTTTATTTTTATTTCTTTTTTAAACTCTACAAACATAACATATTAAAATTTGAAGCTTTGACAAAATTTTACTCATATTTTTTCAAACAAAACAAACATGTATGGTTTGAATATCAAAATTGGTAAATCGCATGTCATCGCTATTGGCAGTTTCTAACCACCTTAAAAACTCTGGATGTGAAATTAAGAGAAATTAGTAAAAAACAGTTCGCAGCTCTGGGTTCTTTAAGGCATCTTCGTTCCTTTTAAAATTATGCTCGCAACTCTCTCTCTACTACTCATTCTTGTTGCTTCCTACTCTCTATCTATAATCTACTTTGTCTTTAATGAAAACCCTTCGGAGCTAGGAACGACGCTGAAACTTAATTCGGATTCTAGAATTTAAACTAATTTTTTTGAAAAGCCTTATTATACTATTCAAACATGTCAACAGTCGATCGTTAATTAAGTTCCACTAATCTGTAACACGACATTCATTGCCTGTTAGGCGGTACTAAGTTCGAAGGGTCAGCTAGTCTAATATAATAGGTACTTAATTTTAGTACCAAAATCAATTATCGAACCAAAAACGATTATGTCAATCTTATGTTATGTTCTGCGAAAAATCACGTTAACTATACTAACAAGTATAAGCGGTAAAATGATTTTATTTATATAGATAATTTAGAGGTAAAACGAGGGTAGCCTAGGGGTCACCGATCGACCCCACGCGCCGATGGCCACTCCAACACGCTCAGCTCGCCTTTAATGAACTTTACGTCGGCCGGAATAGGAGAACACTTCTTTGCTTTGCCGCTATCGTATGTTACCCCGAACAAAGCCGAGTGAAGTCACTTAGAAAGCACTTGGCACTTTTGCTCTTTCTTATTGTTACGCTTTTACGTACGTTTGATGGATCGGTAAGATGTCTGGTGTTCGCGCAAACTATTCACTGTAAAACCATTAAACTCAATAATTATGTGTTTATCTAACATGTATATACATATATTTTTGTATAATGAAATTGAAGAGTGTAGAATGTATTTACAAATAAAACAGTGTTTATATTAATATTCGGTCGACGTAGATTAAGTGTTTGGATACGAAAGCCAATCTATGAGTCACATGTCGCTCCGAATACGCGTGAAGCCCTAAACGTTTTAACCCGACGGTCGTCTGACAATCCGCGAGGACCTGCCTCCGTAACTGATAAGACTTGGACAGAATCTAATCTCAATACGTCAACGTACACCCTGAAAGCAAAGATCCAGTTACAGACCTATAATTTATAAAATACAATTATAATAACAGTTAAAAAAAAACAAAAAAATACGCTTTTATAGAAAATCTAACTAAAAATTGAAAATAAATTTTAATTAATTTGAATTAAAAATATTTGGCAACATAGTTCTACGAACCCACCGTCATTATACTGCGAATAGATGAGGGGGGTATATTGTATTATAAAAAGAATTATCTCGTGTAACTTCAGTGTTGTGTATTTAGAGATTTTTTGCTGAACATATTAATATAATTAGTGTAATTGCTGTTTTGCTAAGGGAGTTAAATATTAGAGTCAGTAGGTCGAGCGGCGAAGGAGATCGTTTACTAGTAGTAGAAGGGCCCTTTAATCCTGAACCTGGGTCGCAAGCCCCAGACAATAATAATTTAGTCTTGAGCGTAATTATGCAGTAAAGCTACCCGCGTTAGCTTTCAGTACGTACAAATATGTTTATTTGGAAAACTGTAATTCTTTATTTTAGCTCTCAAAGTGTACTTCATAAATTAAGACCATGCAATTATAACGCTTTCATTTAATATAGTTTTTTCAGAAAAGAAACCAATATCGTCGTAATTGCTCATAACGTGCTCGGATCCCAAGTATTTTAATAAAAATGTTTCCTCACATCCACCTTGTTAGCAGTTTTAACGTACGTCAAACAAAAATTTTTAAGCTAGAATTATTATAGCGGATCTGGTAATTTATAAAGTTAAAAACTTCCGCTTAGTACACGTTTAAAAATATGGTTTTTTAATTAAACAAGTAAAGTAAAATTTACAGAGAGAGTGGGTCGGTAGCATATTATCTTTATTAATCGGATCCGTCTTATTTTAGACATTATCTGTGAAATAAAACATCAATAGTCACAATGTAGAAAATAAACCCATCAGTTAATTGCGGTTTTGAATAGTTAGGTAAGATGCTACAGGTGTTAGTCGAATTAGGCCAAAATCTTTAAGCCAATGATCTTCATAAACAAAGCTCGATGGAATATAGACTCGGTATGGGTTAATCTAGCCTCGGTTGGATTTGCCCGTTAATATCCGCCGTGCTATTATATTAAACCTAGGGTTTTGCGGTTATCTAACGCTTCTATTGATAATTTAACTATTTTCGTTTATCAATGAGTAATATTATTAATTACTAAATGGTACACAACTAACATTTTTATACGTCAATTACTGCAGAAAATCAATTAAAATGAAACATCCAAAACATATTTACGTTTAAGCTACGCCTGCAGCAATATAACTTTGAAAACTGTATCCAATTTCATGCAGCAGCTTTTTCGTTATCGGTGTAAAAAGTAAAAACATGCAATGTTTTATTAGCATCTTTTGGTGTTAGAAACATTCCATATTAAATTTTCATAGATATTTTCGATAAGTTATATTATAATTTTATATATTAACTAAGGCTAGGAATTTTTTAAAAATATAGATTTAAATTTCAAAATCAGTATCCGTAGTTTAAACCGGTTCTAGTTGGTCATTTGAATTGCAATAAATATGAAGTCTTCGGCTAAGCCTCTCGTTCTCGTAGGACGCTACGACCGCTAGGATTACGTAACAGCTACAAAGATTAACATCGAGACGAGTCATCCCCTCTGTGTGAGAAGTTACATTTACGATTTAAAGTCACTTTGTTAAATATCCTACTGTTTGTGAATGGTACGCTAAAGAGGAAAACAATTCCATATCAACTTATTTTGAACTGATTCAGACGTCATTCGCAAAGCATGTCAATACTACCCCCAAGCTACTGTTTTTCAATCCCAGGTTTTAAAATTAATATTACCGTTGGCCAAATTGATCAATTAAGCTGCTTCTCTCATTGGCACGGGTAAGCTTCCATTTACGTAATTCTGAATATTCCATGTTTTTCTATTGGTTTTTCGAATTTTTTTAAAGAAGATATCACAAATTTTTCTACTTTCATTTGATCTACTTCACTGACTTTAACTTTAATTATATAATTTATGTTGTGAAGATATACAGAAGAAAACATTAAAATAAGACATTATATGAATTCATTTTTGTGGTACAATATAAAATGAATCCAAAATTTACTCATTCTTAGGTGTCTGTAAATTTTTGGTTATGATAATAATTCGTCATTAAAGAGTTTTGGAAAGATCAACCTATATATAAAACGTAATAATTACGTATATATGTTGTAAGATACTTTCCTAGAAATACCAATTCTTAAAAACTCTTTATTTGATAGTAAACACAGGACAGATAGGTATGTTTAAAAAATTACAACAATGTTTTTATAATCCAATGCATAAATTAATACTGAAGCGAAGGACGGCTCCATAAAGTCTAACGAATATCAGCAATGATTACTTCCACTTTACTAGTCATCTCTCATAATTGTTTAGTGAAGTAGAAGGTAAACAATTATTTTATGCGTAAACAATTAATTTTCCCTTTATAAAATATCCGCAGCAATTAGTACTTTTTCTTTCAAAGCTTTTCTATGAAACCGCAAAGGAGAAAATGTATACAATTGAAACCACTACCACATAAAAATTGTTCAATCAATCACATCGAATATTTACTGTTAACTTATTTAGTCAATCCTTAAAATAAAATTACCTAAAATCAGCTGAAATTTTACAGGAGAGCAGTTTTAAGTTTTTTGGCAGTTTTACCTAATTACTGGACTTAAAAAATGTATTACGTTTAAAATTCATAAAATTAGTTTATTATCTTTATTTTCGCTACTAATTGACATAAAATACTTTTTATGAAATAATGAAAAAAAAATTAATAAAAGCCATAAAAAAATGTTTTGTAACTTTGTTGCACCAAGATTTATTTAGTTTAATAACTTATGCATTATTAGTTATGGCTTTCATTGAAATAAACCTGTTTAATTTGAAATTGCTTCTTCTGAAAGAAAAAACAGTTTTCTTATTTATTATTATAAATATATAAATTTTCATTATTATAAAAAATACAGACGAATGACCTATAGTCCATATTGCCTGAAAATCGAATCGAAGTCACAACAATGTTAATCATCACGTATCATTATTCAGCATCTTATGTTATTTTTCTTTACTTAAGATTTCTGATGTCTAGTGTAGATTATATATAACTATATAGTATATTTTTCAACTATTCTTCGTTTAGCACTTTTATAGATTTCGCATACGTGACATTATAAACCAGGAATAAATGGAGTATTGAAAATCAGATGATATGCCTCATTTGCTAGCTCCTGGCTGTTAGCTATGCAATTACGTTGATAGCTATGGTGTATTCAACTACAGTTAAACTTTTATCTATATATTCTCTGGACAAATTGACTCCGATAGGATTTATTTTGTAGGATACAGATTGTACTATTTCATCATCTAGTTTTGAGTGCTTTTACCTTGTGCTTTTACACTTAGTCTTGCAAAATTAAGAATTTAGATACGTAGTAATTTACCACTTATGTTGATAACAAATTTCTTCACCTGTTTTAGAAGATATTTTGTGTTTGGTTTTCTCCATTTCCTATTTACGTTTCCAACTTTTCCAATCTCGATAGTATTCACGTTGAACTTTAAACATGAAGCAAGGAAGTCCCTCTGCCTTTCACAATAACCAGAGTCTCGGTATGTCTTATATATTCTATGGAAAATTTGTTTAACCAAAATAATTGACAGATATTCATACAAGGTGTACCTGTAGTTTATTTATCTGCGTGACCAATTTTTTTAAGTAAGTAGTTTGCGGTCTTCAGTTCAGTTCAAATACCTAATGATTGATGATTCTGTAATTCCAATTAATTTAGCTAAAATTTATAACCAATGCCTTTGTAAAGTACAAAATAGGTGTATTAAATATCGCCCTAATTTGTAATATTTAAATTGGTCATAAACATATTTGAGTGACTCTTTAATCAGACTTTATCGGACCAAAGATCATGAAAAAAGCACTGAAAACCATAAAGGCAGAATATAAAATCTAGAGATATTTTAGAGGCTGAATTAGAAACACTTTAGCATACTTGGAATTTTAAGTACATTTGACTTTGTACCGAAGTAGCGAATTGTACTTATGCCTTTTTAATCACACTGACGTAATTGCACACTGTTCGTGTGAAGTGAAATAAATTTTTTACTCACATTTTAAGTTAAACATTTAGATAAAATATATAGTAATAAAGAACAAAAATATGATTATATAATAACTACTTTATATATAATAATAACATGTATGATACATAATATAAATCCTCCTTTTGAATCACTCTATTGGTGACAAACACAATGAAATCCTTTTTATAGTTAAAAAGATCTAAGCGTACGGACGGCGGGACGTCTTTATAAAGATTATACAGCATCCCCTTATGACATAAATAGAAGAATATATATTCCATTTTTATATTAAATGTTGCTGATATTTTTGTTTAGTGTATCTAATTTTAAAATCAAAAACCTGCAAGCTAGACCGCACCTCGTCGAAACATCTACAAGCCTCGAAGCGAGCCAGCGTTTCCGAAAATCAGTTACGGTGAGGTCGCAAAATGATGAATCAACAATTTTGACTTGACTGCCTCGTGGGAGGGAGTGGGAGGAGGGTGTTAGAGGGTTAGATCGATCCTATTCTGTGGTAATTAGAATGGTGCTAAACACGATTTTACTATACAATTTTCATTTTTTGATTTTCTTGAGATATTGTTTATGGGATTACGTTTCATTGTTTCATCACAGTATTGTAGGTTTACTATTTTGACTTCATACTTATGGTAGGTGTCCGAAACCCAATCAATAAATACATATTTTTGTTCTGCCTTTTAAGCTTTTTCGTGTATATAAACGAATATAGGCATATTTGTTTCTAACTATAGTTTAACGAATATGGTCTCATTTATTTTTTTGTGCAATTTAATTATAAATAAATATTTCTAAAATAATATACTAAAATGTGAACTTTTTTAGAGACCATCGCGAAGTTACACGCAATTAAATATTTTTGTGTTTGGTACCTATGTTTATTTGACAAATTTTAAAATAAAAGATACAAAACAATGTAAAACAAGTTGCATAAAAATTTACGCATAACTTAATAAAGTATATAATTTTATATTTAAAGCTTACATAAGAAAGATATCGGAAAGGCGTGAAAGTTATAAATGGCCTTGATATAATCATCAAAGAGTTTACACCGCGTGAAGCGGAAACTCCATAGGCGCCTGATAAAAGACAGTTACCGACTACGTTAGCGATTACAATATATCTGCCACAATATATTCTGAACAATATCCATATTAAACATAAGTTTTTAAACTATAACTTAATGGTTCTTATCAGATATGCGGAAGCCATATATGATAAGTAAGTTTTTTTCTGTGTACAGCTTTGGGTATGGATTAAATAATTCACGTACGTATCAAAGTAATGGTTTAGTAGTAGGTACGATAGATATTTATATTTGATTAGTATTTTAGTAAGTGGATTAGGGAATATACAGATTTTCTAAAGAAAATTACGGTTTTCCTTAAGACGGTTCGATTCTATTTAGTGCCGCAAACAGACTATGTCTCGATAAGTACGGTCGCGTGCAAAACGCATTAATATGCCATAGAATTTATAAGAGCATAAAAGGATGTCCCAGGCATTTACCTACAATGATATAATGAGCATAATCCGATTTAAAACGATATTTGAAAATATTATTATTGATGACGAGCGCAATAAAATCACATTACTCCACTATACCGACGTTGCATGACATGAATTTCGCATAATTGCAATATAATTCCGTTTTACGATCATTACTAGATACAATATATTTCTTCCGCGGTTTTATTTGAATTCTATAATCGCGTGTTAATGTAACATTTTGTTATAAAAAATAGGTTATAACGGTTTCGCGATTGTTTAACGGAACGAGAGAATCAAAGAAGCTATATATAATTAATATTAATAGTTAATAGTTACGAGTGGCGACCGACCAAGACATGATCACTCTTATTTTATTTCGTGCTTTATTAATTATTTATAATTAGAAACGTAAAGTGCAAAACGGCAGATGCAGAAAGTTGCTGGTCATATATAAATTAGCACTTCAATTAATTATGTTTAAACAAAAAAACGTCGATCATGCAACACATCGAGCTGTGTATAAAACGCAATAAATATGTTAATTGAGCAAGGAATTTATTATCAAACATGAAATATTAATTGGTAGCCTACAAAACGTTCGGCAGTGGACAGGGCGGAGCGATGGCAGTGCGCCGGCCTGCGGGCAGTCGGGGTGTCCTCGGTGACATCGGCATCGACGAGACGGAAAAGCAATCGGTGGTTCTTACTGCCTCCGAATCACGCCCGATCCGCCGTTACAAAGAGCCTGCGTACAAATCCCAGACAAGACATTTTCCGTACTGCAGCCACCGCGCTCTCTTTGTACGAGCGCAATCAGCCGCCGGCCTACCCAGCAATTATTCAAAATACATCAGGCAATATTAGATAGGTGGGCAGGCCGATGCGTTTTGCATTGCGAATCAGTCGGACTTTGTGGAGCGGCGACTGGGGAGTACTAGTGTTTATACGCCGTCACCGACAGATTGTGGGGCCAGCCTTTTGCTAAATTGTCAGCGCACTTGGGGATTGGCGATGGCGGGACCACGGCTAAAACGTTAATGGCCACCCGTTATCGCAAAACTACGTTAAGGGAACGCTCGCGTGAGTCGGCAGCCAAATGCAAGCCGCCGCTTCGACTCCGCTCCGCACCGATCCATCTACGAGATAACGATTGCGACTTTGCCTCTTACCATCACCTTATTACTTTCAAATTCTTTGCAACCTAAAACATGGGATTTGATTGGGATTTAAGTTATATTCAGTGATTTTTTTAAGAATAGTCGCGATAAAATATTTAAATGAAAATCAATAAGATACTTTTATAGTATAAATTCGAAGTTGTAAGATATGTCAACAGTGTTTATTTGCAGTAGTCATAGACAGAAAACGTAAAAGGTGGAGTCATCTCTGGCTCCAGCACAACAATTCCAGCTGCAAATGAACCGAAGGCGGCATTGCTGTCCGTCGATGTGTTAATGAATGTCTAACGACGCTCAAAATGCCCTCGGAAATTCGGCGCGTAAATAAAGGCCATTACAATACAAATGATCATTGGCGAAATGTTTAACTTGAGGCCTGTGTTCGCTCGCATTAGTATTCCCTTTGCGCAGTTTGTAGCCGTGCCGTACATTATTTGTATACACTAAGCATGAAATGTTGCCAAGCAAACGTGTACTATTTGCGTGGAGGTTTAGAAAGCAGACGCGGGGGCGAAGGGAGGCGACGGTGGCGGCCGGGCCCCCTTTGTACTCCTCTCCTGTGTTCTGTGCCTCCCCCGTGCGTGCACGGATGAGAAACACTCACCCACTCTGAGGTTTCAATATTCCATACCGAAATGCATTCAATTGCAACATTTTTAGACAAATGGAAAAGGAAATGTCCCCGCACTCTTTGATAAAAACTTAAACGGACCGATTTATTTTATATTCTCCTTTGTGACCGCTAACTCTTTAACGAAGACGATTTGACCGCCTCCAGCTTTTATTTAAATTTTATGACATATGAGACTTCATAATATTTCAAGTCGAAGAGATTTACATTTTCATTTTTCCTGTTTCCAATGTTTAAATTGTAACATTTATCGTAATAGGGAATAGTCATTAGAAGACAAACAGAGGCAGCATCGTTTGCTATCTCTCGTGGATAACTATATTATATACATATACGCCGTATAAAACCCATTTTTACCTGATCTATTTGAACTTTCATTTACAAGATCAGTCTTATAGTCAACAATGTGAAGAAATTAAGTATTTTTTATCCCTCGGTTTCCTATGGAGTGCGTACGCTTCCTGAACCAGCGAGTCTAATGGAAAATAATATAAACCTATTGCAAACATCATACAATGTTAATATTAAAATTACATATACATAAGGATAATCATAATCATGTATTTTTTTATAAAGTTTGAGATGGTTTGAATATTTAGGATAGACATAGTATTCTCCAAGGAAAAAAATAGCAATATAAAAGTTAAAATTTAATACAAATTATTTTTTTAATATATTATAAAATAAATAAAGCGTATAACAGGATTATGCATCAAACCGCAATAATCACTTTAACGTCAACTAAAGAGCCCATGGTGGCGGGCGGTCACAACTCACAGCGCTATTTCTATTACGAAATATATATTTACTATTTATAAAAATATACTCTTCTAGTGCAGTAAAAATATTGTATTTAATAAACTTATAAAATTGGATGTAGCATTTCCAATAGCAGATATTTATCTAAGTTAATAAAAACGCAAGTTTAGTAGACGTCCAAATTCACAAATTCCTTACAGCACATGATTCTAGATACATTACTGTTATATTTGAATCGCAAAAGAATATTAAATATGAAAATGAATCAATGCATAGTGCTAACCGCAAGAATCAATGTATTGTCAACAACGTTGGAAACGAGCGAGCAGAACAATATTTCTATAGGAAAATCTAATCAGCTATTAGCCCTCGGTTTCCCGTCGACTGCACATGGGTTTGTAATAAACGTATATCTAATTCTAATACTGTGTCTATGGGATGTGGGATTTATATCCATGATATAAATTTGAAATTTGTAACATTGATTTTATGTAATTCGTTATCGGTGGTTTATAATTATTAGCTTAACCCAACAATCATCACAGCCCGTGCCCGTGGCGCTCATACTGAGGAGGGTGTTAGACCATAGTCGACCACTCTGGTCCAGTGCGGGTTGGCATACTTCGTACACCTTTGAGAACTTTACGGAACTCACAGGAGTGCAGGTTTCGTCGCAATGTTTTCCTTCACCGTTAAACTATACACATAACTCAGGACAGTCAGAGGTGAGTGCTCAAGATCGAACTCTGACTTCCCAAAAAAGACACACATGTCATAACCACTAGGCTATCTCTGCACAATAACATCTTTACTCGTTATCCAAAGTCTATAGCTCTACCAAATCTTATACAGATTTTAATTTGTCCATGATGAACTCGAAAACTACTTAATCGAAGATGATGAAATATTATATATTGTGTGTAAATTAGTCCAACCGGAGAGATAAGACAAATTATATCTCGATGAAAGAAAGAAATAAATATTATGATGTATGAATATGATGGTGGTTAAGTTATTATATCATAGTGTATCCAATACACGATGCCATATTAAGATATCAATTTTCTTTTTATGTTTTATTTTACTTCTTTATACAATATATTTAGTAAATGGCATCAGCGCGAAGCTGGGACTAGTTAAGAGTCTTAAACATAGTTTCTATCCTATTAAATATAATCCTCTCATTTCCTTGAAGCATGCTCTAATGAAATAATAAGAGTATTATACATATATAAGAGTATTATACTACTTTCCTACCTACTTCTGATAATACATCTACAGCGTAGAGAATAAATAGTAATATTTTCCAAGATAAGGAAAGAGAAGCTTTACCTATATTGTTGTTCTTAGAAAATACATTTTAAAAATAATATTAGTTATTTTCAGAACTTGTTTCTTTTCCAGCTAATCGTAGAACTATTTTTATAGTTACTAACATTGTTATTTTTGTTGAACGCTAAGTATTGAAAAAAATATAAACTATTAAAATTATTATATTGTTATTTAACATTTATAAAATAATAAGCTTTTTTGACGTCAGTTGCGATTATTTTGCCAAGACTTATTTAGAGAAAATAGAAGTTTTCTAGTCTCCTAATAACTCCATAAAACATTTATGGAATTCCCTTTTTAACAAATTTAGGATTCAAATTTAGCAAATTACCGTCCTCTGGACCTAAATTGCTTTTTTTGACTCCATTAGTTAGTCCTTACGAAAGTAATAACTAAGTCAATGATATCTTCATTAAAATATATACATATATTTTTTAATATTCAGATTATTAATTCCTTACAAAGCCATGTTTGTGATGTTTGATTTTTAGTACAAATTCTATACTACAATGCCTACAGATTGTCGTTGAGATGAACAATTTAGATATTAGTGGAAAGCCTCAGCTTCTCATGGGTTGCAAGTAGAACATTATGGCTTTAGGTATCCCACCTTACATTGTTCTAATAAGTATATCCTAAAAAGGGTTTAACTTTATCCGACATTTTCAATAACTATCATCGTATTATAACACAAAACCTTAACAAATTATTCACCTAAATCTTGCTTACGAATCGCACCTAAACCGCATGAAAATCAGTAAAGTAGTTTTTAAGTTTATCGCAAACAGACAGACGCGGTGTGACAATTCGTTATTTAATATGTAGTGATATAATTTAATAAAATTAAATAGATAAGCAAAGTCGGTAGCCTAACAGTAATTTGAGCGTTTAATCGGAGCTGTATATTGGGCGCAATATTTAAGCGAATCAGGCGATAAATTTCATTCGCGCACTCGCCTTGATGATTCACGAGCGGTTTGCCCTACGAAATAGATTTCGTTGTTTTGTTTACTTTGCATATAATTTTTTTTTTTAATATTAACTACTGTGGTGTCTTAGACAGGTGTAACTTCATTACGATTAGACAATACATCTTATAGTATATTTATTTATCAAGACGCTATCTTACGGCCTCTCCAGGTGACACCTAACCAGATCCCCAACAAAAAAACGATATCGGATGTGTATTAGTTCCGGGTAAATGATAAGAGAAAAAAATAGTAATTAATGCTATAGAACAAGTAGAGTTCTTCTCATTTCCCTTGACTTACGTTTAGAAATCTTTATCTTTATCTTAGGATAGTTGAAACCATTATAATCTTATAGTCGATCCCCTCCTAGTATGTTTTTATAAAGGATTCCCTATTATTATTATATATTAGCTTAGCGAAGTGAAAAAAGTAAAGCTGATCGCTAATATTATAAGAACAGTATTTGTTTATAGGCTTCACGACTAATACCCAACTGCCTATAGTATACAGTGTACAGAACGCGGAACGGCAAACAATGAGATAGGGAATAAAAACGAGTTACAATTTCATTACGTTGCATTTTAAAGTAATATCTTGCCGTAAGCGAATTATAGCTGAATATTCAACGAGCAAACGGTCGCGGATAAGCGTGTATGCATCAAATATTGTATTATTAACGTCTCTATTTAAATAGCAATACGGTGTGTTCTCGCCGGAAACTGCCTCATAAACTATGAAATACTCCCGTTAAACGATTCAGCCTATAAAACGTATAGCGCATTTAAACTACAGATACTCAAAATTAAAACTGTTAAAATTTAAATGAAAAGAGCCGGACAAGTTCATATTTAAGGACCGGCAAACGCTGTGACTTGAAACGCTTTGAAAAGAAAAACTTGGTTTTCATACGCGGCCGATGAGCACTGACCATATACATGTCAACATATCTACAAAACACGCAAAAGTTATGTTACTTTTTTATGCACTGGTTTATAAAATACCACTACAGGTTCGTTATAATGTAATTGCAGTATCTAAGCAATAGGTTGTTTAATCTTTAGAACTAAAAATTATAAGAGATATTACTTACTTTGAAGTACTCTATAAGTCTATATGCTCAATTTTCACATTATTATTAATATAGCTGATTGTAGTTTAGATTTTAGCGGCAGTCATTCATTAAACCGGCCTAGAAAATGAAGAATTTCCTCAAACGTCACCATGTCCGGTCGACTACATCCAATTTTTATAATGAAACAAAGGCGGCAAACAATAGACGTAGATAACACAAGCGGAGCCGTATAACGTAGGCTAGCTTATACATTTTTCTCATATCGACTTTTAAATGATTCCTGTGGGAAGAACGTAAGAAAACATGTGTGAATAAGATGTCATCAGAATGATAGTTCATATTTTCAATATCCACATTTTTTACGAGATGAAAGTATAGAAAGAGGTCATAAGTGATGTCCAAATGTTCATATGACGTGGTTTTCTTGTGATACCAAGTAAAATACAAGTAATAGTATGGAATGGTTGGTTGCGTATATGATGAATTAGTTCTGCGGTTCCATTCTTCCTATATCCCACTGTGTGAACAATCCCTTACGTTTGATTGAACGCATAAGAATGCGAGGTTCGCCGCGGGTCGGACAGAGACAGCGAGCGAGACGACCGCCTCGCAATTACCTCGTGAGATTGTTGAATAAATTTACATTCAGTTGATTGAAATAATAATGAAATTGCTAGGGCACACTCCGAGGCACCGTACGCGATATTTAAATTAATAATAAAATCATAATGTTTCACAAATCGCGCATGATACGCGCCGCCATCTCTATGATAATTAGGTTCTTTCTCCTTCCTCGCCTTTTGTTTTGAATAATTCAAATTCGATTCAAATTTTCTTTGTGTATGTATTTTATTCCTCTGTATTACTTTGAGAATGAGATGTTTTGAAATCATTTCAATATTTACTAAAATTAAATAATATTCAGTCCTGTCTTTTACGAGTCGGTTTTGCGATAAAATACCGAATTATGAGTCCTATATTTAAATTAATTTCTAAAACTATATCAGTTGAAAAATAAATTTGAAAGAAAATGCTACTTATTTTTTTAATTCAGCGTAAAATTGGTAATTACAACACGATTATCTGAGTTCTCCCTTTTAGTAACATAATGGCGGTGAATAAGTATTGTTAAGTCTAATTTTACTTTACACACAGAATAGGATCACAGTTTAGACATATTTCTGTCATGACCAAGGAAGTTATAATTTCCTGCGGAACTTTGAGAGTTGTGCAACTCTTAAAACAAAAACGCAATCCAAATCCATACTTTTAAAATTGTAACAGTATATTTATAACCATTCATTGTTGAAGGAAAGCATCCATTAAGCGGATTGCATCCAAGTTCAGAACAGAACACGCCAAAAGTTTGGCGGTAGGATTCTCAAACGAACTGAGACGCTTTCCTTTTACAAGACGCTTGACTACTTGCATAAGAAAAACGTATTTTGACCAGACGAAATTCTAAAAATAACCTAAATTCGTACAAACACCAAGATGCTATCCTTGACCTGACTCAAGGGTCAATAGAACGGACTTATCGGTAACCATTCGAACGGAAAAATCAGGCGACCGCGTGACTGGAATGACCGTTAGAGGTTGGCACGTGGAGTGAAGATGTATGTTAGTGCTCTGGGGTCTTGCTTGGCTGGTGCGACCCTGACCTAGCGCACTGGGCGGGTCACGGGTGGGAGGGTGACTCGGGCATTCACCTTGAGACGTACGATACAGCGCGAAGGGGATACCTATCGCCTATCTCTTCCTTTGCTTTTGTTGTTTTTCTTTGTTTTTGCTAATTTTGAATGTTTCTAATTATTTTTTAATTGTATTAGTAATTTGATTTAATATTATAGAACCTCGCTAAATAAATTTGGATTTACTTATGTGAATGTTATGTCTGAGGAAATTTCAATTCCAAAAATGTAATCTACAACACCTTAATAATGGGATAGTCACGGAGTATTTTTCCAGGGACCCAAACTATAATTCTAAAATTTAATTGATTTAGTCATTTAGAGCTCTAGACATTTGAAAACAGTACATGAATCAATCATCAATGCAACTTACATCAAAGTGTTTTCTATGACTTCTGAATCCCCCTTTCAACTGATGGTGGTGGACAGTAGGCTTAGGCTTACGCAACGAATCATTCGAAATAGTACATTCGGCCAATACTTATCTAAATGCTAGAGTGAACAATGACATGAACAATGCGCATTGAAAATTAATTACTCACAAAGGGATGTTATCGTAATCATCCAAAATTTAGTACAATAAGTTTTTAAAATACAGTTCTCCATAAATAACTATGATGTTCTTGATATTTAAAAGAGTACCTAAATGAGCTCTTTATAACATTTAGAAGCCTAAATATGTCAGTAGGTATCTGATATGGTTTGCCACAGTAGTATTGCTGCAGGTCTACTTTAAATTATAATCTTTCTTTCATTTGGACGTCAGGAAACACTATGTCTGTGTTTAATCAAGCTACACATTACCTTATACAGGTAATCATACATATCTCTTTTGCTATTTTTGTTTTAACAATACTCTTTAATCACAAAGGAACTAATTTCTACGGGTTTAATCCGGCTTATAAAAGATCCGTGTACTAAAAGTCAACTCAACTCCTCAGCTTTATAGTATTACGAGAGATAAATTCTCAAGATTCACTGCAAGAAGCGTCTGTACCTACTTATAATAGACAAAATCTTTATATATGTATAAAACAACGGGTTTGTTCGGACGCTTTGGTATAACTCGATAACGGAAAAAACATTGGAAAATTGACGGGAAAAATAAAATAGAAGAAAAAACATTTTACCATACAAAATGTTGATGGGTTTCGTAACTGTCAAACAATTCAATTTCAACATTTCAAAAATGTCAACTATTAATCATAAATTAATTAATCTGTAACATGACATTCAATGACTGTTAGGCGGTACGAACGTTCGCCGGGTCAGATAGTAAAACAGAAATTATTTGATTCAAAATCTACAAGAGTCTGACAATCGTAAATATTTAGCGAGAACATTTTGCTCAATGAGCAAGGTAGGTGTAGGTGTAAAATTGGCTCTTCCACGTTCGGAAACGTCGGCATCACAGATGTTGGGCGATTAGTTCTGAGGAAATGGACAAGTAGGACGTGCAAAGTGACCGGGATCCGCATCCGTTCAGCTAAACTGACTAACGACTGAATTAGCCTTATTCTATGAGTATATTCCCGTCTTACTATGTTTTGCGTTGTTGTTCACTTAATACCTTCATTTAAACGACGCTAGTTATTTATTGTTTAATGGTAGTCAATGCCTAACCCTAATCTTTCTTAATATTATAAATGTGATAGTTTGTATGTTTGGATATTTGAGAAACAGATTATAGTATAATAATAAAATACAATATAAATTAAACATGTTTATTGAACGCCTCAATTTTTCAATAATTATATAAACCATAAAACACATGGTAAATTGCACCCACACATGGCAAAGAAAAAACCCACGGTCGAAGCTGTAATACTAGCCGGCTAATAATAATTATTATATGTTAAATGGTTTCAAAATTTAATGACGTCAATTCATGTTAAACAAATCAATTTTTTTGTCATGTTAATTTTAAATATAATAGTATATTAATTTGAATCTTCGGGATGTGCGTATGTAAGTAAACTATTCTTAAATAGTTGAATCCATTATGATTTCCTATTCACAATTGAGCTTGTTAGGTGGCATTGGGATCGGGTTCTACGGAAAAAATATATTTCAGAAAAATCATGTTGTTCAGTAATAATATTGTAGAAACTGTGTTTTAATATTTTATCTATATCCCAGGAGAAATATAACGGAATAACCAACATTTTATTTACTGTTCCGTAAAGGCGTGTCCAATCAAAGCTCCGGATATCAGCGACTAGAAAACTCTGCAATCTTGTAAAATGTTTTTACAGAAATAAACTTCAAGGAAACTGTAGTCAGTTGAAGGGCTTATATTTAAAATAGACATTTCCCTCAAAGTAAAATAGACATTTGCCAGAAGCAATATAAAAGTTGATAAAATTCCGTTTGATGTCTTTTCCAGTTCTTGTAAATTACCTAGTTATTTTTTATTAAAATTTAAATTGAGTAAAATATACTTAAATTACTTTCATGTTTTCTCTCTATATTCTATGTTAAAGAGGGGGGAAAATTTAGCAAGTAATAACAAGATTAAAAATATAGGATTTTAATATCGAATTAAGTAAAGGTCCCGTGGGAAGATGGGAGGGAGTTGTTGAAACAAGAACAGGTCAACGAATTTTAATAAAATATTGAATACTTTCTAAGCTGGAGTATCAAATAGGATACTTTTTCTAGGTTATTATCTTAGTGGAAGGACGATTATGATTTAATTCTCTAAAGATTTTGAATTCAAAAAATAGGATTCAGATTCAATTCTTTCTAGACCCAATACAGAAGTTTTCGTCGAAGAAGTTGCAGGCAAATACTTGCTAGTAATAATTAATGCCACCTTACTCTGGAAATGCACAACTTAACTGATATTCTTTTATTCATTTTCAGGAACTTGAAACTATGGTGTAGAATCGATAGGTTGACCTTTAACCGACAGTTGAAGGTAACATGCACTTGACGTTTAATATCTGTTATATTGTTTGTTGTATAATAATTCATAATTCATTTAAAAATTATTATTTCCCCTATAAATTTTCTTTCACCTTTTTATTCAAGAGGTAAATAAAAATGTTCAATCTAAGTTATATCTAATTCCTCTAATGGAAAGGAAAGCAATTTATTCTCAACTTTACAGAAACGTCTAAGGCGGATGTTCAAGTACCAATCGGATAAAATGTTTTATTTCTACTAATATATAAATTGAAGTTTATTTAATGTATCAAATATTAATGACTTATTGAGGATCACACGATCATTCGATTACTTTGCGATTAGTGAAAAATCTCGTAAACCTGCTTTTGAGTCTCAAGTCTTAGTGCCTGTTAGCTTCATGTCTAGACTGCATGTTATTAATATAATTTACATGTTTGTATGCTGAGTATTCCATGCTTATATTTGAACATTTCTCTATAACAGTAGATAGAGCATTTAATGTTATATTAGATACAGGACATAAGAAAATTTAAATGTCGACATCAAAACATTGTGTACTTACTAATTTTGACATGTAACTGTTAATTTATAACGGCAGATGTGCTGGTGTTAAAAACATACAACTGGTTTGTCCCATAATTATCATTCTAATCACATTTAGCTCTATCTAAAAATATTTGTACACCTAAATAATAATTTAATCATGAACACACATTTTCTAAATGAACAGGAATAGAGGAAATTTCAGGATACTGTTATTGCGTTACATACCTTTAGTAAAGCTAAACAAATACGAGTACTATTATTATATTTCTGACTATCGGCCCGTCCCGGCTTCGCGCGGGTGGATAATTTTTTTTAAACATTTTGGCTCTTCCGCTTTTCGGTGCCCCCTCGCCGCGTTGCTCGCTGCGCTGCGTGCCGCGCTGCGTGTATTTTTTATTTGTATTGACATTTTTAATTTCGTAATATCTTTTGAATGGAATGTCCGATTTCAATAATTCAAAAAGTAATCTACAGGTATTGAAACAGTCTTGAATACAAAGCAATTTATTTGGATAAGAATTAATACAAAGGTATGGATAACATGGTTTGATTTTGATAGGTACTTCTATTAATTTTTAAAATTTTAAAAAGTATTTATAGTGATATAACTACAATAGTTTTTTGTAGATATTAATACGTTCTATATATTGTAGAACATTTTGTTGTTCTATCATCAATACTTTCC
Source organism: Limenitis camilla (assembly GCA_905147385.1). Lineage (NCBI taxonomy): Eukaryota > Metazoa > Arthropoda > Insecta > Lepidoptera > Nymphalidae > Limenitis > Limenitis camilla. The sequence continues at coordinate 2,930,142 of LR990224.1, forward strand.
GCAGCGCATGCGATGAAAGACATTTTATGACTTATTTTATTGCATCTTGGGTTGGTTTTAGTAAGAATTTCTGAGGGTCTCTAAATTTTTCTAGTAATGAATATAGCCTATATTACTCAGGGATAATGTAGCTTTCTAACGGCAAAAGAATTTTTGAATTGGTCCATTAATTTTTAAGTTTATTCGTTACATATATAGATAACTTTATATGAATATTGCTTCTATATAAATTTGTCGGAAGTGTAAGATAGACTTAGGTTAGCCTTGTGTTGGGTTAGCCTAACCTTACGTTTAAACCTTAGTTCTACACAATATTTTTCATAACCCCATCTCGTAAATCATTCAGGTATTTAAATTGCTGGTTAAATTTGTATCTCAAAACTGTACTAGATGGTGTTCCATTGTTTATATACAAAGTTTATGACTAAGTATTTTCTTATTATTTTTCAAAATAAATATTAAGCAAAGCTTGGTCGCCCAAGTGCTTTATATTCTTCGTAGTTTAGATATTTGATAACCATAAATTCAATTAAGGCAAGTAGTTGTTACGGAACAAAAAGTATTGATAATTTAGTTTTTCAGAAATTACCCACACCTTTTTATTTGCTCATATTTGTTCCTTCATTGTTATTCCCTTAGAGTATATACAGAAAAAATATGCAGTAGTTTTTGATGTTAATACAATGTAGTGAAGACCGTAACTATCGAGAAATCGATAGAAAGACGGGCAAAGAAACACTGTAAAGTTATTAGATACAATTCTCAAGTGAAGTGTGAACTGTTATTGATTATAATGAAGAAAAACATGAGAATAGAATATAAAACAATAATTAACATTAAATTATGAAGAAATCCGGAACGGAGCGGAGTATGCGAAAAAACTCATCCGCGGTCTGCTACCCGTTTTAATGAAACTATAAATAAAGAATAAGTATATCCGTATTAATTGTCCGGATATAGGTACTTGTATTTATATGAGAAAAGTCAGTGACAAAACTGCCTAATTACTTGAATGGGCACTTCCGAGTAGGTCTATAAATAAATGATTAAGGCTGAACGACTACGGCCTTGTCTTTTTTAAATAAAACTCTCAGGCAGAAAAAATTAATTTTGAATTACATGTTATGAATTAGGAACATATATTTTTTTTTCTCTATTCTAAAAGCGTCAACTTGGCAACAAATACATTACGCGATGATACGATTTTTATGTAAATTGTAAAATTTAAGATGTCACTTATGATGCTCCATACGCTCAATAAACTACACTATTTGCACAACTTTAGACAATGAAATCATCTGTCCGATTACCTCAGTTAAGAGGTTGAGATTAGAAAATCCTTAAAATAAATGTATCCAAAATATAGTTTTCTAAAAATTTTCTTGACGTCCAATTTTAATTAAACAAAGAGACTAGATTTTAAGTTAGACTTGCAACAATACAACTGTGAAAACCGTATCTAATTTTCGTGCAGTAGTTTTAGCTTGCAGTGTTTACAAACGAAAATTAAAAAAAATGATTGTATCCGAGTAATAAAAATCCCTATCTGTAGATATTCGATATAGATCTAGCTAGTCCGGCATTTCGTGAACGTTTCAGTAAGTTGAAACTTAATTCCATCACTTACGGGTTACGTCACACCTGACCCACCACCCCCCATAGTAACGGTGTTTACGAGCATTCCTCTACTATTTCGATTGTGTTCCTGCATTTTATGCAGGCGGCTACTATTGTACATTCTTACTTTTATTTGAAACTAGCCGACCTGGCGTCACTTCGATATTCACACACTCATCCGCTGATTCTTTATTACCCTACTTACTCGCACATTGGATTTTCGAGAATGTCAAGGATGTCCTTAAACCTGCCCATGTTTAAAGTATATGTTTATACCTTTGTATTTTCCGAAAAAAAAAAAATCTTACCTACCCCTACGCTTTATTGTTTATTTACTAACTCTCATACACTCAATCACTCACTTTCTCGCTCGCTTCCTCACTCACTAACCCAGTCTTTGCACCTACTTTCTGTTAAATTACATTTAGAACGCGCGAACTGTCTACATATTCTTTAAGTTTTCAAAAAAGTTAATTTTTTGCGATTTTCTTTCCATTAAAACCTTTTACAAAGTATTTGAATGAAATCGTGACCAAAGGAAATAGAATGAATATATGTCGTATATTTTGAACCAAAAGTGAAATATAGAATAAGATTAGCCTCTGCCATCTCAATTGCGTTAAACGTTGCTCAAAGCTAATTCCCGTGCGCTACGTCGTTGACGCTTTTCGTCACCCACCCAAAGCACTTTCGAAGCGTAAAGCCTCCAGAGGGGGCCACCCCTTCGAAAAAAGGCGATGCACTTCGGATTGTTCCTTTTATGTCCGCGATCGATCGTTTCGGTAAAGGAGCGTTATCTGTCCCGACTGCGGCCCGGCTCTACTTCACACGTGGTAGCCTAATTGCGACGGCCCCCAAATGTCTCCTTAGGTGTCGATGGCAACGTTGCGGGTCACCTAATCATTTATTCGGTGAAAAAAAGGTTTAATTCGGTTACCATATTTTTTTCTTTTTCCTTTTCTATTCTTATTTTCACTTACATTTTAAAAACTCCTCTTTGTTTAACTGTCTTTATTATTACCATACTTCGTTTTCCTACTAATATTACAAATGCGAAAGTTTGTATGTTTAGTCGTTTAAATGTTTGTGTGGATTTCAAAATACTTTACAATCTGAATTCTCTGAATGAGATCCTGTGAGATTAAGATTTGTGTTTCTGTTTGTTTATTCATAGATATAATTTTATTTTTAATTTGAGATAAAATACTCTTTTTATGAACTTAGATAGCTAACGTTTTCGAAATCGCCATTAGATTTTTACATACAAGCTATTAGATAATTTTTTGTAGTTTTTATTTTTATCTAGGTTGTTGTGTTTGTATTTTTATATAATGTGGGAATTAGTGTAGGTTCCTATTTTTTTTTTGAGAAACGTAAATTTTAAAAGATTTTATATGCACCAAATCCTATGTTATTCATAGGATTTTACTTCACTTTTCATTTACGAAAATTCACTTACGAAAATCGTTCTCCATGTCGTCCAGTCGTTCAGTATTAAATAAGCCAACTTACCTGAAAGAGAAAAAAAATGTTAATAATACTGTTTGTTTCTACGTTCTTCCTATATAATTATTGTATAATTAATTGTTTATATTCTAAACAACAATGTATTATTAATTACTGTGCAAATAGTACGTAATTTATTGTATAACTTATAATAATATAACAGTTGGATTTTCTTATATAAGTTGTTAGAAATAATTGAGTAATATATAAATATAAATGTAAAATACAGCCCAACAATAAAAGAAGGACAATATAGCTTTACAATTAGACAGTAAGCTACGCGTTGCCTGAGTCTTGCGACCCAGGTGCAGGTTTATATGGTACTAAACTAAGAGAGATCTAGCACTAGTTGCACTACACTTATAATATTCACTTTATGAAATTATTTGTCACACTGCCTCTTATCTATCGGAATAGAGGTAATAAGGTTATATTTAAAGATGACTAGCAGTTTGGATTGCAAACTTCTAGTTGGTATTCTTAACCCCTCCACTAAGCTAAAATGCTTGTGTTAGGAGTGGGCCTACATCAGTAGTCCAATGATAGGCATTTGAACCCACGATCTATCGAACTATTGACGCTTTAATATAATAAAGTAGGAAGTAGCAAACATTATATCCAGTACAAGTACATTTAGCCAGCATTTGGCTGAATGTCATCTATAAAGAGAATTTAGTTTTATTTTATGCGAAAATATATTTTTATTTATTCATAAATTTTAAGAATGTATAATATTAATATTGTATTAGCAATTGGGCGCAACGACCTCGGTATATCGCGTGTACGACGATAACATATTTTAAAAGTTATATATTTTCAAACCATTATGAAGAAATAGTAAATTAGATACACAGTCAGTTAGCTACACTGTTGATAACTTTATATTCGCGGGTAGTACTCTTTATTTTATTCCAAGATTGTATATAACCTGTGTTCCGATAGACTTAAGCCAGTTGCCAAACTCACCTGGTGACCATTACGGCGACATAATATTCGGTTAGTCGGTGTACCGTTTTAAGTATATATTATTATTGCGTATTACTGTGCGGTTTCGATCCTTATGAAGATATCAAGTCCTTTACTAAATTAGGCACTTTCTGATCAACTATAGTTCTTAGATTTATAATACTTACAATAAGAACATAGTCTAGCCATTAAGAAGAAATGCTGTTCTGTGCTACGAATATTTTGAAAGATTGAAAGCCGTAACATACTGCTTACCATTTAACGCATTCATTTTTGCTAGATTATAATATCTTGTGGTAAATAAATTTACCAGGTAGGCATTATGAAAATAGTAAAAAATTAGAATGGACTAATCAAAGAATTTCTTTTTTTTGACAATTTGAGGAAATAATAAATATTATTCTATATACTAAGATATCCAAAATATCTACCGAATCTATAAAAGTGTATACATAGTGATCTAAAAATGTAATTTTTTACAACGACTTAAAAGAAGAAAAAAAAGGAGATAACTAAATAGGTTGTATATTCTTTAAGTTTTTAATCAAGCACTGTTGCGTGCTTACTATTGAAATGCCTGTACTATATCAGAAGTTACCCAAATATTCAAATAGGCTTGCATTTGCCAATAATTAGTGATTGAAATCGAATTTCAGAAACAGGATGTTTCCAGATTGTTTTTTTGTCGAGAAGAAGATGCCTGAAGGGTTGGTCATAATTATATTTCACCGGAAAATGTATAATGATTGAGAATTTGGTATTTATACGACCAATTTTGAGTCCTGTTAAAACACGTCACATTGTTTCGATACAAACAACATGATATAATAGTTACATTTAAATATCAATCATAAATCTAAGTAATTTATAATTGTTATTAGTCTTAGTGTTTCTGAACTATAATATGATTTATGATTAGTTTTATTGCCGATACGATTCTATTATCTATTGTTACGTTTTAATTGTGATGTTAAGATACTTTTTAGTATGATTTTATCGACTTCATTTGCTATATGATACCTATTTGCGTATAGGTACAATTTGCCCTATTAACCTCCCAATATTATAAATATAAAACTTGTGTATTTGTAACCATCACACAAAACGCCAAATACGCATATATGAGAAAACTTAGGGCCTGGCTTTACCGATTTTAATGAAATACACAGTACAGTGATACCAGTGGCGTATCAAAAGGGTGGCATTACAGCAAAATGCCAGGGGCCCCCTGTCAGAGAGGGCTGTGAGCGCAGGTGGATCTTAACAATGATTATTACAATGTTATTTGTATACAGATGTGTTAAATAAAAAAAATGCATTTGTAATACTGATGCTGGAGGAATCTTTGCTTTATGTTTTGTAAGTAAGACTTTTGTTGTGGCGGGGGCCCTAAAACCTCCTAAACTCCTAACCAAAAATTGTAATTTTAGTTCAATACGACCTGACCTGGTTACTAGATAATAAAATAATTGTCATAGTTAATATTAGAGGAGGGGGGCCCCGTGTGATGAAATTGCCAGTAACCCCAAACGGTGTAGATACGCCACTAAGTGATACTCTGGAAGGTGGATTACAGAGAACTTTTTATCCCGAAAAAAGGCACAATAGAAATTAGATATTCTACGTGGACGAAGTCACACGGGGGACTAGTATAGAAAACATCGTTATAAAATCATTACAATGTTTTATTAATATTAATTACAATTCAACCTTATTTGTATTTGTATAAGAACAATATATCGATTAAATTATAATAGGCAGGCATGAGTGAATAAATACAAGTTCATCAGAAACAGTCACTTATTAACTGCAAAAAATATGATTTTAATTGTAAAAAAGAACAATAATCTTACACGTTGAAACAATACATAGCTTCAATATATCTATTATACGAGTATACCATTATAAGGGTCCCGTTAATTAGCAACACTGTTGCATCCGACAGTACGCTTAATTGCGCGCCTGCATTATTTTACTTTTATATAATTGTAATTGTTATCAACAAAGTCCCAGCCGACCTAAAAACCTACTATGTTGTGTGTTTGATTATACGGATTCAACTTTCTGTTTGGAATGCTATAGACAGGTCCCACGCTGCGTCTATTTGTCGGTTCCTAAACTCATTACTACTATTTTCAACAGTAGACAGAGTAATTTATTGGCAAGGTTTAGATGTATAATTTGTTAAAGTTTTGAGTAAAAGCCATTTAAGAGCTGTAATCGAAAACGCTGCCAGTCCCTTTGTGAGATATAAGAAGTAGATGCCGTCCTGCGACAGATAAAACATGTAGGCATAACATGCCCTTCTGCCCGACACGCTAAAACCAATCAAACAAATACAAACTCCGACTTAACCCCTCGACACTAGTGCAATAAGTATATTGGATTCATCAAAACCAATACTGTTTGCCAACTATTATAAAATCATAAATATATAACTAGCTGTCGTGGCCAACTGCAGAAAACCAATATATATATATGTCAATCCTTTTTCATTACTCACATTATTCTATATTTTAAAACAAAAAATTTTTTTTTTATTATCCTTATAATATTGTGGATATATCTTGTCGATCTGAAACCTTTCATTAAATACGATCGATTTAAGTTGAGGGGAGAGTTTACCGTATCGACGGGATGAACATTAAATGTTTGACAGTTACGAAACCCATCAACGTTTTGGTATGGGAAAATGATTTTTCGTTTATTTAATTTTCCAATGCTTTAATAGTAATTCTGCGATTCAGACCGGAAACAAATTGAACAAATCAAAAACCATGGAAATTGGTCCAACCGTTCTCGAGTTATAAGTGTTCGAGCAAAGTCGACTTTGTATATAATGATAATAACTTGAAACTTAAACTTATACTATTATATAAAGAGGAAAGATTTGATTGTTTGTATATTTGTTTGTTGCGAATAGGCTCGAAAACTACTGAATGGATTTTGAAAATTCTTTCACCGATAGAAAGCTACATCCTTTCCGGGTAACATAGGCTATGTGGTGTTGCCATAAATATTTTAATTAAAAAGATATGGCCATTTGAGTTCCATAACCTGGTCATTTTGTAAATTGAAGGGTTTCTCACGATCTACGAATCCGATTTTAATAATTTTTTCACTGATAGAAAACTGCACTATTCGTGAGTGACAAAGGTGATTTAGTGTTGCCATATATATTTTTAAATTAATAGAATCTTTTATTATCTGTCACTTATATTTTCTTTTTTTTCTATCATTTTTCTTTTTATAACTTTTTCTACTCCTCTCTCTTTTTTCAAATAATGAATAACTACACAATTACAGAATGACAAATTAAGGACATCAATTATAATTGCTTTAAATTGTTAGCAGTAATAATGTATATTATACATATATAATACAGACATATTTAACTTAATGTTCCAATAATAATTTGAAATAAATGGCTAACCCTAAAAATCTCATTTAAACTACAACTATGTTCTGTCTAGATTATTTTAGTAATCATGAAAAGAAAATAAGAATGGGTTTAGTTGTTACATAAACGTTAAACACACAAAATAACTTGAATGTAACGTGAAATAAAGATTATAACAACTTAAACTATCTCTCTAATTTACGTACATATTAGGGACAACTTAAGCACAAAACCGTAATTCACAACCAATAACTAAGTGGGTTAACCAAGTTAACTGAGTATGTGTAATATATTCGCATACGGGATCACAGGCATTAACAGGAATATCAAAATTATATCGAAATCCTGTGTCTTCTAAAACAACCTTTTGATTAAACAAACCTTTGTGATTCTAATTGAATGAAAAATAAATGTAATATATAGAAATATTTGATTAAAGATATAATTAAAGACGACAATGACGACTCCGAGTTAAGGCATAAGAAGCAGACGAGCAACAGATAATAGTATCATTCTTTAATTGAAAGCCATTTAGCTAGTCTAAATATTTGTAGAAATGAGTTCAAGAAACAGCGAGACACATAGCAAGAAACATAGCAAGTAAGAGCTGTAAAACACAGAAATATTTTTAATCGATGGAGTAACACTAATGGTTAATATTATTGGTAATAATTCGCTAGACAAATGTGACGTCGTAGAGGGAAAATATTCAGCTGTGGACAAGCATCGATTGAAGTAAACTGTAATAGATTGAATCAATAAATAAGTAGGTTTAGCAAAGGTGTTCCTTCGCAAACAAACACAAGCATCAAATGGTAGGGGATCGTTCTGTTGTAAACATGTATCTTAATGTGAACATTGGAGTAAATAAAATAGTTTTAAAGTTCATTCCTATCATTCATCATCGTCTTCTCGACCTTCTAATAGGTCATTACTAAACACAGATGTTCTCTCAGAATGAGAAAAGTATAGATCTATCACGCTGGTCAAATAAAAGTTATCCAACTTCACATACCTATTTGATTAACTTTCAAGCATACTAAAATACATTTACTATAAAAATAGTAATTCGTATACATTTATTCAAAAAAGTTTAGTCTTCATTGTTCATAGTAAAATAGTTGCTGTGCAATATCGGAGTAATTAAAAACCTACGATGGCAGGCGTTCAATTTGATAATTTTTTGTTTTATTTTTCCTGATGTACGAATTTTTCCACATATTAAGTTACTTTTGTGGGGCGCGTTGGCGCAAAGTACGAACAAGGTATGAATGTGCAGGAAAAAGCGATAATTAATAGAATCACCCACTTCATACCTATTACACATGAGGTATTTTCGACTAAAAATTATTATTCCTCCATAGAAGAATAATTAAAGCTTTTGTTATTGGAATAGAAGTGGTTTATTGTTATTAAGCCCAGAAAACCTGTGCCTTAGTAGATGTTAGATATTAGGTGTTGTAGGTTTAAATATAGGATACTAAAGTGTACTTGAGTTGCTAATTTTAAGGAAAATAAAAAAGTTTAGATTCAGTGGTTCGGAAAATCAGTTGACGAAAAAGCTGCATTCATAAAAAAGGGATTCATAAGAACGCGTTGGTATAACAGTTTACAAGATACTTCCCCAGCTGTTAAACAATTATATTCTAACCTGTTTCCCCACGGCTAGTCGTAATATAACACAGTTTTTCTAAGATTATCACTTGAGTAAGCTTGGCTTACTCTGTTGGGCGGTTCACACTGCAACTGTTGACGTCTAATGTTTACTGAATGGTTAATAATTTTATTATAGTATCTAGAAACATTATGTCACCCACACAGTCTACTTCTAAATTCTTATTTCTACAGTATTTTATGCGGTCATTTCTTTTATAAAAAAGGTATCAAAGAAGTGCCAAGATGCAAGAGCCTCACCTTAGAGATCCATATCACCATTCTTTTCATGCATACTCTTCGTGACCCGTTGAACTAAATTATAATGTAATAATACATATATTATTCTATTATTTACTTCATTACATGCATATTAAGTAATTTATGCATTTATTAGCAATTTAAGCATACCGCATAATTTAGGCTTTGTTGTATTATTGATTTATAATAATATCACAATATTAGATACTCCTTACTTTTGAATAAGGTTATGAATGCCATTATTATTACTCTATTTGTATTTATGCCTTTAAAATGCAAGTTATAAACTATAATTCAGAGATTACTGAACGGAAATCCTGCTTAAGAGATTTTTATTTTATTCTTTGTTACTTATAGAGAGAGTATCAGAAAAGTTTGTTCGGAAAAAGTTTTACTGAGCAGCGGAAATTCACTCAAGTTCTATTTGTATAACTATGTCTGACTTAATACTTTTCAAATAAAAGTTTAAACATACTTTTTAAATAGGAACACGTCTATACAAGCATTTTAGTGCTTTAATTTCATGAATATTAACAAAAGTAAAACTAGATATTTGATGAAATTTTTTGAAAACGTTTAGAATTAATTATATGTTTGAAGTTGTGACTTTCATTCAACTTGGAAAAAGTTGTTTGGATTTATTCCTTTAGAATGGAGTCGCTTTTAAAAAATACTAAAGCGAAATTGAATTATAACTGAAATATTAAATGCATTTTTTAAATTTGAATCTATTGTGTAATATCGTGAAAAAGCTAAAAGTTGGAATGAATGGATTGATTAGGAAAAAAATGAAAATCCAACCCTTCCCAGTGAAATGGCTGGCAAGTGGTGAGCAAAACAAACAATCTAATTGTATTCTATTCAATTTCTATTGTAATTTCGCATTATTCATGCAGCGATGCCCCACTTCAGTGCGTAATTTAAAATTTAATAACAGCAAAGTGCGCTCGCCAACACAGCGAAAGATAAGTTATTGCATTTCATTTTTTTAATACTTCCCCCGTGCCCACCTTTAATATTTGACTCTTGCTAAATCATGGAAAATGATACAGATTATTATATAATAATCATGGCTATAACACTGTTGATAACTTTGTATTCAAAAGTGCCCACTGTCTCCATAATATATAACCTATGTCTTGATAGACTGTTTGAGTTGGTATGTCTGATTTCACACAGCAAACATTGTCTGAAGTAGTGCCAGTTGTGTAGTTTAGTATAAGGTCTTCAATATCGATATGTTATTTATGTCGGGGTATAGTTGGGGTAGGATAATAATAAAGACGACTTGTTGTCACTTCCGTCGCGTCATTTTAATATTCGACGACTTTAGCTAGCGAGTAAACGATTATCGAATAATCGGAATACGAGCGACATCTACGGCACTTTATTCAACGATTTTGAAAGCTTCAAACAAGTAATCGATTATCGATTAATCGGAACGCTAGCACCATATTTCCTATTTGTTGATTTACTTCTCCCCACTAGTGGAGGGGGATTGCTAACATTGTCTAGTCCCTTTATATTCCCCGACTGAGGGGTATAGTTAGGGTAGGATAATAGTGAAGGTCGTGTTGGGCTCTAGCTGGGGTAGAATAAAGAGGACTATCTAAAATCGTCGAATATTAAAATGACGCGACGGAAGTGACAACAAGTTTACCCTAACTATAGCCCGACACGGCCTTCTTATTATCCTACCCCAACTATAACCCGACATATACTGTGTTTTTTTTATATTGATGTGCATTGAGAATCTTGAAGTTAAATTACAACCTGGGTCACAATCCCAAGACACTATGAGTTACTATGCAATAAAAAGTAATATTAACCATACAAAGTATAATAGAATGTCAATTAAACCCATAAAACAATTTTATAATTAACAAACATGTTGAAAATTAGAGAGGGTAGTCTATAAAGGACACGTCAATTAGATTAATGAGTCAGTATCTCGATACACTGCCTAAAATAAACATCAGAAGTGGTAAAATAAAATGATTGCAATTTCCTCTCGGAAGTGCTTGAATAACTAAGTTATTGTACAGTCTATTAGTGTAGATAGCCCTTTTGAAATTTTTGAATTATACGTCAAGTTTTTAAATACCAAATAAATAAACATTTTCTAGCAATAATAGTTTTTCAGAATGTACACATACAATTTGATTACACGTTTAATTATTTAATACACTTGTACACTAGAGAAAAAACTGTATATCGAAAAAAAACAAAAAGAAAGGTAATTGCCCGACTTTGAATCAGTTACCTTAAAAACATTAATTTTTAAAAGTTTGTGGATAAAATATCTTCATGCCTTTATAGACAAAATATTTTGTTTCAATTGTGTTTTATTTAACTCTGCTTACTTCGTTGTGTATATAAGTTGTCCTTCAGATTATTAGGTTTATCTTATTCAAGTCAATTGTAAACATAAGTATATATTTTAGATAAAAGAAAAACGAGCAAACGATCCACCTGATAGAAAGTGGCCACCGTCATCCATGGACATCGGCAATCTTAAAGTATCTTTATCGTCGCCGCCTTGAAAGTTGAGTTTCGTTCGCAAGCTATGCGAGGAATAGTTCCCCTACCACCTATGGGTTGCTGGGTTACTCGTCTCCCAGCAGCAGATAATTGTATTCAAAACCGTCCCCTCACGGGTATTTCTGTCCCCTATTGACTCATTTTAACTATAGAATCTGTTTCTTCTAAACAAATTAGGCTTTTCGCTACTTACATCCGATAGCGAGGTACAAAATTTAGTCCATGCACCAACTAGCGTGCATTAAAAAAATAAAAAATTGGTTACTGAGAGATTTTTTCTTGCCTTTTCTATTTAGGTACTTCATTTACATGTATAGTTTTATATTCGAAGTTTTTTAGTGTATAACGTGTGTAAACGTCATTATATTAGGTAACGATTAGTGTTTACGCAATAGATAGATCCATTGTAACGTCCCATATTCTTGAGTATTTGGAAATGCATGAATAACACATGAAATGTTAATGTGTATTTGCTATCTTTTCTTCGCGTGGAACTGGGTCGACGCCCTGTCATGCTTACAAATATTAATAATAACGGAACAGGGGGGAATTAATAAATTGCGATGCGATACATTATTTATATACAAATATATATGAAAATATTTCCTAGAATATACTTGGTTCTTGTTGAAAATACTGTCATTATACGATAATCAAAAAACTTTAAAATCATTAGCCCTAATGGCTTGATAACTTGTATCACAGTGAAAAGTAAATGATTTAGTTTAGCTAGATGTTTTATCAAGATGAATGTTAGTCGCAAGTTCCAGACACTTGTCTTAATTTACATGTAAGGGTGTAGTATAGCTCTAAATAGTTAATATTTGTCTATGTTTTAAAATTGTATACAACCAAGCCAAGTAGTAGTCGTTAAGTACCTAATGGTTGTGTAGCTTGTATTTTCATTCATGCAGTTTCTATAGAAGGAAAATCTTCCGTACTTTATAAACTTTTCCTTTGAACGGGAATAAACAGATTTGTAACATATTCACAAGACAACAATGCACTTCAAGGAAACCTATAGGGATCAAAGTTTCCCTTTGAGAAATGTACAAAGGTGTAGCATCTATTGAAGGAATAAGCACCCTAAGCCCGTCATAAGTTCTATCATATAGTATCTACAAACAAGCAATGCAATCTTTAAGTTTTAAATAATAATTCAGAAATTTTACTATTTATGATAACATAAGTACCTACACCAGATTATTTCGACAGTTCTACAAATTACAACCGGACAGCTCCAGTCCCTACATCAGTATGCCAAGTTTCATTTCAATCGGATACCAGGAAGTGGCTGAAATAATCTCCCATCTTGGGAGTTCCGCCATATTGGATTTGGAACGTCACTACGTTAACAAGTATTGTTGTGTAATTTAATCAGTTTAGGATATCTGCTTTAAAATTCAATTGTAACTTGATATATATACACTCGAAACAAAATTCATTGTGACGTCATTTACATTTTTTAGAATGAACCGTCTCCCTGCCGGTAACCTCACATTTTAATACATTTCCGCCATTTTTTATCACTGAGACTGTTATATAATTACTGTAATTTACTTATCTTTACACTTAATCATTATGTTTTTAATATCAAAAATGTTAAATGAGCTATAAAATACTAGGTAACCTACAATTGTAACAAAATAAGAGAGGTTGATGTTAGATAGAAGCCGAGCTGTGCCTGTGGCTTGAGATTTTAATAAAAATTAGGCAGTGTCAGTGTTTAACGATGATAGGATATTAAGAGTTTATTTTGCTTCTTGTATCGTAATTTTTACAACGTTTTACGACACATTTAAAGATTTTTATAATACGCGACAAACACGTGAACTGTAAAGCGTCCCATCGCCGAATAAGACTAATTAATTGGTCTTTAAGACCAATCTACTGGTAGCACAGACTGCATACGAATCCCGGCTTACGTGAGTAATATATGAGTCAATAGTTTCAAAATTAATTCAGTTTTAACAAAGTTTTTTAATTATAAACTCCGTAGTAATAAAAAGAAGCGTTGCATCACTTTCAGGTGAAAATAAAATAAACGTAATAGGTACGTACTAGTGTCTACTAATTATTATTAAAGGCTCCCACGTCCCTCGCTAATTGCTAAAACAATTAAACCGTTTATCATCAATACGAATTTTAAGCATTGGATTTCATGGGCACACCCCTAATTATTTTACGTGATCTAAATTTTCCATTTAGTCTCGTCTACTTGTTTATTTATAACAAAACTTTCCAAATGGAAAACATTTTACACATTATATGTTCTTCATACAAGCAAACAATAACGACATCTGTTAGACGCGTACGAACTACACGTGTAAATCAATTGCAGCGTTAACTTAGCGTCGCAAATAAGTTGGGGTGTGAGTCGGTGAATGAGTGAGTTGGTGCGTATGTGAGTGAGCTGAAGTGAGTGTGTGGATTATTAAAAAATGAACAAATTGAAACATATAATACTATAAAGCAATATTACCCTTAAATCGTAGTAAACAAATATGCTCTGGTTTACACACCAACCATTTCGACTTTTTACTCTAAAAGTCTACAGTTGGTGGGGCTATCACCATCAAATCGTTTGGATCACGTGGTTTTTGTAAACCGGCACCTATCAGGTATCAAGTTTGCGGTAAAAACTAACTCGGTTGAAGCGAGTCCCCGCGATACGACGCTAATTGGCCGAGCCAATTATTGTTTCAGGCCAGCCCTCCACTGACGCGTAACCTCGAACTTGTTATAGATATTTTTCGTTTCCGTACATCGATGAAACTTTGAAACAATCACAAAAGGTTAGAGTAATGTGATTTCATTCTAGAGAAAACAAAAACTATAGTTGTTCGGTAGGTATTGCTGTGTGAGATCCAAAGTAAAACTTTCTAGACGGCATTCACTATAAAGCGAGGTCTTCCCCTTTGATCAGCTAATGAGATCAAAGTTATCTTTATCAGAATCCATTCTATACACAAACATTAACAATTAGTCTAAGCACAAAGATACTGATACAGATATTAGGACGTCCTCGTAGTTTGGGTGTGTAAAATTTTCTATAGAGCAAGGCGTTCTTCTTCGATCAGAAGCTGAAGAAATCAAACCAAACGCGCCAATTCAATCTATACACAAACGTGTACATTGAGTCGAGGCACAAAGCTACACAGTGGTGCTCATCACTTCAGTGGGTGGTCTGTAGGCCGTTCACACAGACTTTTTAGTCTCACTAAAATCTGTCCAATGTTTACCCTTCGACCTATCTATCCCGTTATTAAAACGAAACGTAGCACGTTTACGCGCGCTCGCCACATTCGAAAATATTGGATTCTGAATCGTTAAAAAAAGCTGGTTGGAAGGAAAAGCGGCAGAACAGTCGGGTATATTGCGTTCTGTGCTCTTAGAGTGTTCTAAGTGGCTGAATTATTAACAGAATATTCCTTTACAGGACTTATATATTGCATGAATTCTTTATATAGTTGCTATGTTATTGTGGTGGCAATTTTGATAGCCTCTGATTGGTTAGATTAATCTTTGTCCGGATATTTCAAAGACAATATGTCTGTGGACCACGCGAGTCATTAATTTTATTGCTTACTTCAAATATATGGTATGTAGCATTACCATCATTGTTGACTATCACCAGCTCCAAAACTTTTGAACTACTTTTATATTTTACATATTACATGCATTGTGCAATATTAGCGCCGGATATTTAAATTTTGATAATAATTCATCTACATATTTAACATTTTTCAAGTTTATATATCACATAATATAAGATACGAGGAAACTTAATAATAAAATATGGGTATACTGGCTGAGCGATTATTTCCTTTACCGCGGCAATAAAATAGCGATCATAACTATGTTTAACCTATATATTTGATAACTTCCATTAGAGATACAAATAAAACTTAAGTATCATAAATAAAAATGTCAAGAAAATGATAGTGAATAAAAACGAGTCAGTTGGGAATAACTTATAAAGGCATTGGATACATTAAGTACCTGGCCAATAAAATTTCAAGTGGATTAACTCTTATTTCTAATACTTTATTATCTCAATATCATGATAGATGTGAGCAGTGTTTGGGGCATGAGACCCTTTTGTAAGTTACAAGGATCACTTTAGCTTCCACTGTTTGAATTCACTACCGCACATTCAAGTACCAAATAGAGTTACAGTTGCTCTGCACACACTTGAATACAGTTCCGCTTGCATTGCGATAAGCAATATTCATTCTACGAAATTACTCGTCAAACTACTTCTAATCTATTGGAACCGAGATTTAAATTGACAAGCCAATAGGGGTTTTTTTAAAATGAGGTAATAGGAACAAGCGAATCAAAGGTTTAATTCCTAGTCTATCACGATATGGTATCGTTCATCATCATCATCATCTCAGCCACAGGACGTCCACTGCTGGACATAGGCCTCCCCCAGAGATTTCCTACGACCTATCACCTGCGACCTGCATCCACCGGCTCCCTGCCGCCCTGACCAGGTCGTCTGTCCATCTTGTGGGAGGCCTTCCAACGCTTCGGCGTCCTGTCCGTGGTCGCCACTCGAGAACCAACGGCCATCGGTTCTACGGGCTATGTGCCCAGCCCACTGCCACTTCAATTTACCACGGATCTCCTCATTTCTGATTCGATCACGTAGAGAAACACCCAACACAGCCCTCTCCATAGCACGTTGAACGGCGCGGAGCCGGCGCACAAGGCCTTGAGTGAGAGACCACGTCTCAGATCCGTACGTCATCACTGCTGACATACACTGCTCGAAAACTTTCGTCTTCAGGTACTGAGGTATTTCCGACGAAAAGACGTCACTTAGCTTCCCGATGGATGGTATCGTTGGAATAATATAATTATTGCAAATACTAATGTTAATTATGCTTTGGTTACCATGACAACGGTTACCGTGACGACAGACCATAGTGTCCAAGAAACCTACGGTCCTAGCTTTAGTTGTTCCGGCTGTTTTTATAATTAATAATGATTAAATATTGAGTGTCGTGATCAACAAGTGCAAACTGCTGCTCTACAATCGTCGCTTCAATATTTTACAGCGGTATATCGGATCTCTCCGGATGACCAAGTTTATCTCGTATCCGCACTTTCGATAGTTTTATTGCCATCATTTATTACCACATTGTATCAATTTAAATACAACAACATATTATTAATTGCGTAAAAATTTCAGAAGCCTCTCTAAAAAGGTATATTTTTATCAAAATTGGATTGGATATCGAATGAGAGAAACCACAGCTAACTAAAGTATGGAACTTTGCTTTTAGAACTCCAACACAATAGCTTTTAACAAAAAAAACGTATTTTCTCTGCATGATGTCATTGAAAAAGAATTCCTAAAACGCACATTAACGTATATATACAGTAATATTTTCGATAAAATAAAACTATAAACACAGCAACATACCTTAATAGCTATATAATTACAGATCGAGTGGATGACGTCACGACATGAAATCTAATAATGACGTCAAAGGTAATAATTTAACCGGCGAAAATTAAACGGCAATTTTTGGTACTAAAGATTTAAAATTTCCAGCAAAATTTTAATATTGCTTCGCTATTTCGCTGTTCAACCAATTTAGTATAAAGGCATTCATATTTTCAGATTCATTGCATAATATAACATTCATTTATAAGAATATTATTAAAATAAATCAGAGAATTCTCTCAGCTAAGTTAATATTTGATAAAAATCGGAAAGCGAGTTTAATATTTAACATTCGTCAGGACTATGAATGATTTATTGAATCTTTAATGAATACAGAAGAGATGCTTACGAATAATATTGCTTTTTTACTAATAATGATAATAAAAAAATAATGTAATTATCAAATGATTACTGAAATATAAAGAAAAGTTTTCTGTACAAAATCTTTGTTAAGGAAAGCTTTAACTTTTTCATTATATAAATCGATCGGAGGTATTCTTAGTAGTGTAGGTATCATTCTTTCATTTTTATTAATTACATTAAAATTATACACTTATCACATAACTTATCACCCCTATTCGTTCACAGGATAATTATATGAACATAGCTGGATAACAGCTATATACCAGCAATCGTTTTGTTAATACAACATTTAAATGATATAATAAATTCGCATTATCGTCGCCGTCCGGCAAAATTGTTTTCGGCCTCGGTGGCGTAATTCATTAACCCATATATTATCCCATTTCGAGAATATTTTTAGAATATGTGAATATTCATTAATAGTTTATTTTCAAAAACGCACAATCACTATGTATTACAAAACTAGGTTCCACGCCGCGTATGTATATGGGTTTGCAATAAACGCCAAATTGACTAAACAGATTATCAAGCGGTTTTTACTTAGAGAGAAAGTCTTTCATGAGGAAGATATATGTAAGTATATTGTTAAGGTAATAGGGTCGCTAGAAAACATAACGAATAATAATAACGTTGTAAAATTAACGCCTGAGACTTGTGAGCCATTTCAAGGTTATAAAGACCTAGCACCAGTTACATACCACTAAAATTGCTAATACGAACTCTAACTCTGACATAACTTGTCAAATTGCCTCTAGTCTATTGCAAAAGAGTTTAATTTAAAATCAACAAGCTAACAAAATAAAATGTTTATTTAAAACGTTGCAGCAAAAATGTAAAATTCGCTCTAACTTAGTATGGAAACTTTGTCTTTTGAAGTGTCAAAGATGTCAAACAAATAACAAAGTTAATAAAATGCACTCAAAATATTTTTAAAATTTAAAAGTGTAAATATTAAACTACAAGCCTCTGAATGGAACCAGTACTTCATTTAAAGAGCTCTCTAACGATTTCCAACACTTTGGGGTGTGCGAAATTTATTTTTATTTTAAAACTAGCAATCCACTATTACTTCGCGTGTATTTCAACCATTAGATTATATATTATTCTTTACATAATTAAATACTTTATCGAAATCCATTGCGATCCATCGTGTGGTATTAGTATAAATAGACAATAAAAGAAATAGACAAGGTTTTACGGTGATTTATTTAGTAGTGCTTGCAAAACAAGTACCTACAGGTTTAATGCATCAGTCTATAATGCGTTTCTGCATATACGTCAGATAGCAACAAAATTAACTTATGGAAATAAAATGAGAGATAAAGAGAGAAACAACTGTGTGTTCATATTTAAAGTAGTTAATTCTTAAAAAAGCGACATAAATTTAATTAGACAAACCTATAGACTAACTAGCTAAATCAATTGATAATAAAATAAAAAAATATCAAACATTTCTATTCTATCAGTCAAATAAAAAAATTAACAAAACAAATATTTCATTGTACATTTAATTGTTTTGCGAAAAAAGGTGTTAAAACTATCACAATGCATCGCCGGACCGCATTTAACGAGGCGCGAAATAAAATGAAATCTATCCGATGCAATGTACACTGAGCTGCGACAATTGATTAACAAATCCGTTGTACATATAGTTGATCGGTGTCCTGTACACTACAATAAGGGAATGCGCAAATCACGCAATTGTAGGATTGCCACTTCATTCACTTGTATTACTAGCGTAAAGATCCAGCTAATGGACGCAGAAAATCTCTCCAGTAACGATTTAATCCCAACGCGTCTCATTCACTACTATACCAAGTTGTGTAGTAAAAGGCTGCAAAAATTCAATACAAAACAAAGGTACAATATCGTCTCATCTTAGACTGTATTTCTGTTCTTCTTATTATTATAAAAGCGATACTTTTCATAGAGGCAACCGGCAAATTTTAACTAATTCTAGTTTTAATAATCATTTTGAATATTACTACAACAAGCAATCAAATATGGATGGATGGTGTGCAGATTTCCTAAACCACGATATTCGGTAGCGTTGACAAGCCTATGCCTGGTGTCGCTGACTGTACTGGGATGCATCTTTTTGATTGTAGCCATATTTCACCCACAAGCTTGCCGCTGTTTTGCAACATCACTTTATAGGCAATGTCAGTGTTGTCACGTCACCGAATAATATATATTTCTCGTCACTGGCTTTTCGAGTTTGTTATTTTCATGTAGTTTTAGGAAAGTTGCGATACTGAAATATATTATCAAACACATCACACGAATTTCTAGATAAAAATTCTGAGTGGGGCTCCCCGTAAATGGATATCATTCGATGGCTACAGCTTATCTACGTTACGATGGTCCTTACGATCAGGCAGACAGTACTACAAGCACTTGCTAAGTGGTCTTGCTTGAATGCCTGTTATATCGATATAAACAAACATGTGCGTGCTCGCATCCGACACATCGTGGCAGGTTGTCGGGAGTATGAAATCAAATTTAAACAATACTCAGATCCAAAAGTGGCCCACCTCGCCAGCACTGTACGGATCAAATATTGACTTGCGTTCAACACGTAAAATTTGCCCGCGAAAAACATTCGCAAACAATATAATTACGATGCGACCGAACGGAGACCGAATGTGGACGGTATAGTTCACAAATTAGTTTGGCAACGAAAAATTTAATTGAACGGACGATTCCGATGGCCGCGCACGGTGATGTATTAACATTTATTGGTTTACAAATTAAAGATAACTCGGACATAGCCCGCGGCAAATATTTGCACCGCGAATTTTTTAATCGACGAAAATATGCGCTATATTAAATCTCCCGCTAATAGGTAGCGCAAAACATTCATTCATGGTAGCGCCCTTTTAATCTGTAATAAAAAACGTTCCGAAGTTTGTTTGCAACTTATTCGGCTTTGATCGATATGAAATTATTCTCGATAAATTATGCAGCGTCAAGGCTCAAATTTATCGTACTTTATTTGTTTCAATAATATAAACTGAAAACGGTCGAAGATTAACGGCTTTTGCGTATCGCGGAATACGATACGTTACGTGTGTTAAACTTAAAAATTGTGCGACTTCAGTTTAACGACGTTTAATATTTTAATTAACGTTTTCGTTATGTTTCACGTTTTTTTTGTAATTAAAGGTAACAGTTACGTACTATACATTTCCTAAATATAAGATAATAGCACAATATGATAACTACTAACCTACACCTTCCAATTGTTAAGTATTCGTACTAAATAATTCAAAGTACTTAGAACTTAATGTTTGTGCATAGTTCAAGACTTAAAGCCTGTTAAATATAAGGTTTATTTATACCGCGAAGTTTCAGAGTTACTGCAAGTAACTTGTATTTTCTAATAATATGTTATTCTGCTGTTTGCAATGTAAGCCAAGTGGAAGTTATATTCAGAGGCGTCGACGTGAACTCACCTGTACCTACATATGACGCGATACTACTTTAACATAACATATTCTATGTGAGAAATCTTTTGATGTCACACTTTATATGTTCTGTTTTATTTGAATATAAGTAACAAACAACGTTCACTAAAGCGACATGAAAAGGATGAGCTTTAAATTTTACTGTTCTTGTAAGATTATTAGATGGTCCAATTGACTGAGTTTCTCGCAAACCATAATCGCTTTCAACCTAAATAAGTAAAAGATATATAAAGTTTAAATATTTTAGGATGTACTAAAAAACATAGGTAAATTCAAAAGCCTCAGAAGTGATACAGAGTTATCGATTGCAAAACTCCAATCCCAGTAACTATGGCTTACAAATCGCCGAATGACATCTCAATCTACTGCGACACTAGCCCCCCAAATTTATGTTCGTCAAGAGTACCGAAACCGGCTAGTTTTGTACCAACCTCGTGTATTTTTTACGTTTGCACAAACGTAACTTTGCGTCGGACGACTTTTGCATATTTCACCGTTTTGTTTTGCCGTGTCAAATAATTTATTTCAACCCGCACTGTGTTCTAGTCGGGACGTGGTTTAGGACATAGCTGCGATTGTTACATTGTGTGCGAATGGAGATTTTGCTGTTTTTTGTAATCTATACCGGAATTGTAAATAATTCACTTCTTAAAGTAGTGATTGCTTAGAGATTGGAAATTTGGAATTCAACTGTACTTAGTTAATACAACCAATCTGTAGAACTCAAAACAAAGAAACGAAAATCGTTTGATGAATATGGGAGGATTAATCAGGAATTTTAGTTTTGAATATAAGCTTTTAGTACTTATGATCAAAATATAGCTGTTCTACCTTTTAGCATTTGTGAATCATAGTTCCATCCAGGAGCCATTATCAGATTAGCTCGATTATAATTTCCTTTTATCAAAATGGCTGGTAAAAGGATGGTAAGTAAGAAAATGGTAATACTAAGCTTACATACCAATATTGGAAGTAACAAAATATGGTAAAAGCTATATTAATGTGTGTTTATTTTTTTTTATAAATTTTTTGTATGTTGTCTTAAGTTTTACGAATTAAAATTACGGGTAAAAAGCCGAGATAGTAATAATCGAGAGATTTTTGCGGAGGATTCTCTGACATTTTGTCATTTTACAGAATTTAGAAACCTTTGATTTAAGATCTGACTGAGTCTTAAAATAATAAAATCAAGAAGCATAAATCATATCATATAGCAAAAATCATCATATCTGAAAACCGTTAATTTGTATTATCATCACCAAACAACTATCTGTATTTTTCTTATATTATATAATTGACAAAGTCTATAACAGCTTAACAAAATTGAATTAAACTAAATCATTAGTTTAATCTCAAATTAAATGTCAAAACGATGGTCTTTGGTAGAATTTGTATAACACAAATGGCGTTTACATAGCCCGCGGGTAACTTCACAAAATTTCGTGTGTTTAGAAACGTGGGACCGCATAGTTCGGAAGCACATCGAGTAATTCACCGTACAAATATTTGGATCAAGCGGATCCAATATACATGACACTATCGTCGATATGCATTCACATATTTTTGACTCGAATTAAACTCTTATTTGCATTGGTTTATATCTAATATTCCTAATTAAATTTTACGGGTAAATATATTAATATTCATTCACCTTAAACGTCTACCTTAGAATCGGTTCTAATGATTTTGTATTATCACAAGGTTATACTTTTAAGATTATTTACTTTAAATTTTGTAATATCTTTTCTCGTAATGGAGCCATCATCAATCGTTGAAGTACTTGTCTAAACTAAAAATCATTAGATCTCTTGATATATATTGCGAATCTGTAATTGCAATAAATCAAAAAATTACTTCCTAAGACATAAATAAATGGACAATTTATTGTATTGCTGAGCAGCAGCCTAATGTTTTAAACTTCAGGATTAAAGTCGAGCCTAGGAACGCATCAGATTTTTTGGTGTTATACAAAACCTATACGTCTGAGTTCTCATTCGATATTTCAAATCTATCAAACCGCACTTGGTCAGCGTGGAAAACTATGGCTTAAAACCCTACCCATTCTGAAGAGATCACGTTCAGTAGTGAGTCGATAATGTTTGCAAACCATCAAGAAAATCATGTCCATTGTTCTAGCATAGTCGAGGTATTGAAATATGTACGTAGGAGTACATTAGTTTTGAGTAGGAGGTGGCACAATCGAGTCCCCGGAACGAAT
Source organism: Limenitis camilla (assembly GCA_905147385.1). NCBI lineage: Eukaryota > Metazoa > Arthropoda > Insecta > Lepidoptera > Nymphalidae > Limenitis > Limenitis camilla. Next base: position 2,953,592 of record LR990224.1, read on the forward strand.
AGAAAACGACGGAGATCAATTAAAAGCGGCCAGGACGGGACGGGCGTGGAATTAAAAGCTAAACTTCGTTACCATCGTGTTATCATCAGAATTGAAAGAAACTTGTTACGTCTATGTCGCTATGATTCCAATTTCAAAGCGGATCCAACGCCTTGATTGGTTCCCGGTTGTGTACAAAGATTGATCGAGGTATACGTGATTCTTGCATATTATGACCCAGCCTCTATTTGCACGCAGAATTGTCTTTTTATTAAAAGCATCTCAAACCGTCTGGGTCCTGTCTGATACGTAGTTACTTGATTGTCTATTATATCAGTCTGAATAGTTACAGTCTTTATACATTTTTGCTGTAGAGCACCAGCAACTTCCATAATGACTTTAGTATAATGAATCCAGGAGAAATATACTTGTATGGCTTTGGTAACGAATTGATTTTCAAGTACAATGGTAAAACCTAATAGGAAACTCTAGAGGGTTCTTTCGTTTATGAAAAGAAAATGGAATTCTTGGAAGGGTATTCAGCGCAAGCAAAAGCATTTCCACCTTAAAATATGGTAAAGATGTTTACTCTGCAAAGCCCCAAAAATGCAATGTATCACCAGACTCGTCACAAATAGATAGCGTAATGGTAGAAGCCTCAACAGTTATCCAAGTTTACAACTATCATTCAACTGAAGGTATAATTTAGACCTAAATAACTTGGTTTAAATAACAAAAATTTTCTAAGATTCCAAGTTAAAAGTTGCTTCGCTTTGAAAATAATTACAAACGAAATAACTCTTTAAGGCCATAATAAAACGAAACACTTCTACAAAAACAAAAACAGAAAGTTCCCTACTTTCTTTCAACGCGTAAATAATTAAAAATCAAACAAAAAGGTAATTAAAACGTGCCTTTGAAAGCGGTAAACAATTATGTCCCAGGCGCGCTGTCGTCGCAATCTTAAATAGCAACACAATTATAGTGTACTTTACACCAAAATCATTTTATATTACACTTTAATGAGATACCGTATCCCAAAAATATCCTACTGATATTATGAATGTATGTAACACGTTTATTATATATATATACCATGTCTGTTTGATGGAGATGTTCCTCTAATCATAAAAATAGTAGGTATACAGTGGGTGCGACCACGGTTCTAACTTGACCATTTTTATACCGATGCATTTCTCGGTTTCTGTCTGAATTATTTTCTTGTTTCGTCCTTTTTAGACCACTTTTCTACGTAGTAGGGTTATAGTTTTTAAACTTTATTTTTTTATTTAATAGTTTTTCGTTTTCGGATCGATCGAAATAACCTTTATATTCTCATATTGAACCGTGATGTTGGTTTTTATTCGCTTAAAAGAGTGAATAACTTATATGTTGCCTTAATCAATATTATATATACATATTTGTAATGTGCTCGCCAAGACTTTTCTTTTGATATCAAACACGTGATAATTATCTCAGTTTATTTTTTTTTCTTGGCTGAGGTATAAAAAAAAATTAAAATTTTTATAGCCTATGTCACCCGCGCCATTATTACGAATCTATTGACACCTCATTCATGAAAATTGGTTAAGTAGTTTAGGCGCTTGAGTGGAACATACATACATACATACATAGACTGCCAAAATCATAACCCTTCCTTTTGGCTTCGCCGTAGTCGGGTAAAAAGGTCTACGTATTTCAATATAACATTGAAAACAGATTATTTATGAACTGGAGAATAGGATAATATTTATTATCCTATTAATAATACAGTCTATCTATGTAATAACACAGAATAGCATTTCTATTTAAATTGTCGACATGTTTTTATTTTAAATATTTTTTTATAACTAGGTGTCTTAACCGTTTAAGCATTTCGCACCTTTTAAACCGACGTATTATGAATTCAATTGTATTCACACTATATCAGCTCTATAAGTATCGTGATTAAGACTTCTAAATACTTATTTATATTCATTTGCTATTATTGTGCAAGCATTAAGTTTCTAGACAATCAGTTATTTATTTAAAACAATGACAGCACAATGTTGCCTATGTTGCGTATTCTATACAAAGGAAACAATATAATTATATTTTTTACTTCAATTAATATAAATTATAGTAATTGTAATCAAATAATTAATTATACAGTAGATAAGGTGGAATGTACAGACATGACACAACATTATCTATTTATGTTTTAATAGATTTATATATATATATATGTCGGAAACTTAAAAAAGAAAAGGATATACAATCATTTATAAACCTCGTATGTGCACAACGGATGACCTATAGTATAAGCTACGGCCGCAATACGGTCAGGATATAACTAAACGTTACGATTGGACTTGTGACCAAGGTGTAGGCTTAAAGACGTCTTTTAATAGAATTCCAACACTCACCTCCACTGCTTAGTTTCATTGTCTAAACCTAAGATTAGACTTACATAAATCTAACCTTACACAAGGCTAACCTAACCTAAAGCTAACCTAAACCTAAATCACACCTCCGAGATGCTACTATATCTATATCTATACTAATATTATAAAGAGGAAAGATTTGTATTTTTGTATGTAACGAATAAACATAAAAACTACTGGACCGATTTCAAAAATTCTTTCACCATTAGAAAGCTACATTATCCCTGAGTAACATAGGCTATATTTATTACTAGAAAAAATTAGAGATCCCCAGAAATTCTCACTAAAACCAATTTAAGGTGCAAAAAATTAGCCATAAAATGTCTTTCATCGCATGCGCTGCGGAAAGTATTGATGGTAGAACAACAAAATGTTCAACAATATATAGAACGTGTCAATATCTACAAAAAACTTCGCGAGACCGTATGATCAACTATTGTAGTTATTTCACTATAACTACTTTTTTACATTTTAAAAGTTGACAGAAATGCCTATTAATGACCATGTTTTCCATACCTTTGTATTAATTCTTATCCAAATAAATTATTTCGTATTCAAGACTTTTCCAATACCTGTAGATTACTTTTTGAATTATTGAAATCGGACATTCCATTCAAAAGATATTACGAATTTAAAAATATCAATATAAACAAAAAATACACCCGGACGCACGGGCCGGTGTGGCGCTCAACGCGGCGAGAGGGGGTACCGAAATGCGGGAGCCAAAATGTTAAAAAAAATTATCCACCCTTGCGAAGCCGGGACGGGCCGCTAGAAAAATATAATTTAAAAAATACCTTTTTCACAAATAATATACTCGTAAATTTAGATAGATATTAAGATGCAACAACTGGATTTATAGAAAGAAACAAAACTAACTTGATGTAATTATTACATTAGTGTACAGTCCCCTTTTTCGTAAAATAAACGAGAAAAGCTAAAAAAAACAAAGCGAGAAGTCGAACAATGACCGTACAAATAACGTAGAATTAAAATTTATCGCGTATGCGCTACACAAATATTGGTGAAATTGTAAAGTTTGTAAACCAAGTACGCAGCCACTCTTAAAACTGGTTTTGTAATAAAAAATTTTGTCTATATACTCTGTTAGAACTTCAAAATCATGGTTGACATAGATATACCTATACCTTTTCATCCGACAAAAGAGCCTATTTATTATATACAACTCAGACGTTTAAGATGAGAAGGAGGAGGAGAGGGGTATAGTGAAAAAACACTACAAGGGGGGTGTGATATTGAATGGACTTGGGTAAAGTAATCAAACATTATTATCTCTTACAATTACGAGAGAAACCTAACTAGTGCCAAGACTTACCTAAGGTGTAAAGGCGTCTTTTAACAGAATTCCACAGTTGATCAGTCTCACTGTTTAAACCGAAAGTTAGGTTAAGCTAAGCTAACTTACTTAGACGCCGACATATAGGAGCATCAATTTTATAGAGTACGTGATGGTTAGTGAGTCTATTAGTAGAAAAGTGATTGAGTGAGTAGGGATGTCGGTAACTGTCTTTCAATTAACTCCGAGCATAATGTAGAAATTCCCATATTGTATTGTGACTCAAAGAATTAGAAGAATAGAATTAGAAGAATTGTTTTATAGTTCAATTGTATGGACATATTAAACTTTAAAAATTTCAGCTTGTAGAGAAAACTCAAACAATGGCCTTACAAATAACATAACATTAAAATTTATTGTATACGGACTACACAAATAGTGGCGAAACTGTTTAAAGTTTCTAAAGCAAGTACACAGTTTATTAAATAATACATTCAGCATTCATAGCTTAAGAGACGGACATTTGATTTCGTTGTTATAACACAGATAAAGAGACTACTTGTGCTACCTATCTTACTTATATTAAAAATGTTAAGGTATGATGTTTGTTACTTAAATTAAATACACAAAAACGGATGAATAAATCTAGATAAAATTTGGCACATCAATACTTAATAATCTAGATTAACAAAGCCTACTTTTTATCCTGAAATAGCCTATATCCTGTGGGAGTAGGGAGTTGTTAACAAAAAGTGGTGAAAGTATTTAAATAAAATATTTCATACAAATACATCAAAAGCTGCAGTACTACTTTTATCCCGCAAGAGTAAGTATTTTTTTTAATTTTCATCACCTATTGCGTATTATTAAATAAGGTTTATCTCTACATTTATTACAGTGGAGATTAATTTTCGATAGAGTTTCGTTTATAGTACAACCGCAACTAGTCGGGCGGTTTCGTTATACAAGTTTTGAATACTCTAATTTCAGGTTTAATAGCATTCACGAGCTTTGTGTTAATTATTATCGGTAGCCGTAATTTATCCCAAAATCTAATAAGGTATATTCTGGATTTCTATGTACAATGAGTATTCATACTAATATCACAAAAAGAGTGTCTAAGACCAGTTCTTTCATATATTACCATTTCATATTCAGAGGTTTTAAAAACCTTTCTGTACAATTTATTAAATATTTTTGCACAAAGCTTGTCCTCACAATTAAAAACAACAAAAATGAATTATCCAATTTAGTGCAGTCGTTTTTAAATTATGCTCGTAGATACATACAGTCGATTTACTAATGTATAACAATGTTTTGTTTAAATAAATTAATAGATATTTGAAGCCATCTCCTAAACTATACTTAGTGTCGACCGCTGAAGGTGCCTAAGTTACTCAAAAGTAATGCATAATTTAGTGAAACGCGCCATGTCTAATGGTTTATTCAAACTCACATTTCCCAGTCTCGGCTAGCGATATTGACTATACATAATGCATATAAAGAAGCTATACATTATAAATATATTATCAAATAAATATAAGAATTTAATTTACATAATAAAAACTATGAAAAATATCACCAGTCAAAACGAATTCGAGTCTCTTCTTCAGTCTCAAATCTATCTAAGCTTATATGTATATACATATACATACATACACGCATATATTAAGATAGTCAGTATGCCTAACTATTACTAACTCGACATCTTGTTATGTCTGAAGATATTCTGATAATTGAATTATTAGTAAATTTGTAATAATTATTATTGGAGCTAAATGGTTGTTGTCTGAGAAATATGTATGTATATGTATAGTTAGATACAAGTTACAACCAAATCATTATATAACGTTCAAATTCACTCAAAGTTTCATAGACTGTAGAAGCTTTCATTACATATTTTAGTCAGTGTAAAGCCTACATCTGAGTTACAAGCCCCAGACACTGTTCGAAATTAAAATTATTTATTATTAATGAATTCTTTATGTAGAACTTCAAAACTTGAAATTGACGACACGAGAAAAGTTTAATTGATTTAAATGAAATGTTTTATACAGATACTTTGTAAGCTGTAGTGTATACTAGTAGTCATTAATAATAACGATAGCCACGAGTGACCAATACCGTCCGATAGAGAGTCCAAAGATAGCAGGGTAGCAAGGAAATTCTTGAGAGGGAAGCATCAAGCATCAAGCAAGCACCAAGCGTAGTAGCGTACCCGTGCATTTTGCATGAGCCGGCGCCGTAGTGCGAGCGAGAGGGCCTCCCTGGATCTACATTTAAAGCGCATTGTAAGCAAACGCATTATTAATGTATCTGTTTTAGTTGTTGGGGAGTACCGGTAGACGCGCCGGGCTGCCAAGAGCGACCCGAGTTATTCATGGTTCATGCATACACCATTCATATTTGATTCCTTTTAATTCTCAGCGTCTTTCGTCTACGTTCGTCGGTGACGTTTCATTTAGAGCTAGTTGCACGTGTACGCTCTATGAATACCTTAATGCGTGCAGTGTTGGGGATCATTGCTGGTGCCTACTGGCGAATGGCTATTACCTTTTTGCTTAGTTTTTAAACACGCTTATAAACTTTATTTGTAAGTTGTGGTCCTCTCTGGACTCTCTCTAGTGTTCTTATATATTTTCTATGTAACTCCATTAGGTAAGGTTTTTAGTAAATCTAGTACAAATTTTGATTGAGAACAACTCTTATTTCGCATGTTGGGATTGTAGCAATTTTGCAAACCTGTGTAATTAGAGCACGAAAAAGAGAAGAACGGAGAGAAGTAGGGAAGGATTGCACCACAGAGGCGACTGCTCTCCTCGAATTCTAGAATAGTATTTTATAAGAATAGTTTAAGCAAAACAAAAGTTTTATAAGCTTAGAAGAAATAAAGGCTATTTTATTTATTTTATAAACTTATAAGTGATAATTTACGATTGTTTAGTTACTTTTCATAGCAAGTAATTCTTAGGTTTTATTCCAAGTATACCCTGTAGATATGAAGATTTGTCTACTGTACTCAATAGACCTATGTCCCGATAGATATGAATCAGTCTGTCGAATGGTTATACATAGTAAACATTCAAGCACCTACTGAAACTACTAACTAGTGTAGTTAAGTGTAGTGGTTTTGGGAGCTGTTGTATGTTATGTTGGTATAACGTGATGATCCGATTCTGAAAGAATTTTCAATCACTTTTCGAAAATGAAAATAACAAAGAGTTGATTTAGCGTTTTTATATATTATTTAAATTTTGTGTAGTTTCAAAATTAAAACAAGAAATTGTAGGCAAAAAGTTAGGACTAAGAGTCGTGTGTTAAATCAACAGACACATTAAATACGGAAGCGTTTATCTCAATTTTTTCGACTCTCTTTCATTTTTCTTTTCTCTCTCTCTTTTATATCTCTATTTGAGGTATTAGAAAAAATACCAATCGCATCGACACAAAACCGGTTTTTTTATCCTCGGGATGAAATTCTCCCTGTGGTAAGAAAAAGAGTTGGGTAACGAAATGCGGGAGAGGTGTGCGCATCCAGTTCCACACACATACGCAGTAGACGCAGATAAAAAGTCTTTTCAGAACTACCTCCTTTAACTTCTCCGGATTATGTCCACCCGTGCGATGTCGGGATGGACCGCTACTTAGTAATAAAATGATTATTATAAATGTTGTTATACCGGATCAAATGTTGCCAGCAAGTTGCCCTAAAGTGATTTCCCTTAAACAGTACAACAATGGCAGTGCCTATGTCAATACAAAGGGTTGACTCGTAGGCATTCGTGTTTAACTTGCATAAACTGAAAACTTAACTAAACCTAACAAAAATAAATAATCTATATTAAAAAACTATAAATATAAGGTTAGATACATAGGTGTATAACTCATATTAAATAATTTATAATGATGTTGAAAGCTAAAACCTTATAATTAAAAATTAAAATGTATATATAAATTATACGGATTAAAAAACTATTATTTTCGCTGTGAATATTTAGAATCGAAAATTATAAAAATGAATAAACTATTGTGGACATAAACTGTGGATCTCTGTTTACATTCCGACTCCCTATTCATTTTCGATGCCATGACCCCCTTTATTTTGTCGTCGAATTGATGGGATCAATATCCACTTTGGGAATCAGTAAAATAATCCGTGTTGACCTTAAATCTCATCTCTTATGTTTTTAAGTTCCTATCTTATTACATTTCCAGGATCGTTTCATAACGGATTCCATATCTGGAATGTATTAAGTAAACGCGTTGAATGCAAACAAATAAAATAATCAGTATCGAAATCGATTCGAACGTGACGCGCATAGACACGAGAGGGTTAAAAGAAAAACATTTTGAAACAAGCCCGCGACTCAAGGCGGCAAAGCCCGCGCTCACAAAGAGTCACTCCACAATTTTCTCAAAAAAAAACCGCGCGCGAGCGCAAACGGCACCCGGAGTGCAATTCAAATGGCTCGACCCGCACGTACGTACATAAGTTATTAAAAAAAGTGTGCCTTTGGCGTAGGTTTTAATAAAAATAGTCGTCTCGCGCAAGCCTTTGTCAGAACATCAGAGGAGCTTGTGCCATACCTCTATTAATGTGGGGGCTGCCTCGAAGACGCACAGGGTCGTACTCGCACTATATTAATTAGCATCGCGACCGCAACCTCGTCTCGTAAGTATCTAATACACTGTACAAGGCAAATAGTTTTATAATTTGGATCTACAGACATACTTCTAGTACTTATTTAGAATCTAGTTCTACTTAATTAGATTCATAACAGCCATCACTATGTTTATATCCAATTAAAATAGTATTACAGCTACAGTAGTAATAACAAGACATAGTAGTGTAATGATATTGTTACAGTAGCTAGTTAAGAGTAGTTTTTTCTATCAAAAATAAATGTACTCTAATAATAATCAGTTTCCTAAAGAAAGGAAATCAAAGAAGTTCGAAGTAAAGGAAAGACTGCTCCGAACTGCAATGCCGCTTCCCCTCTACCGCTTAACAGAAAATCCAATTAAAAAGAAAAAACATTCTTAAATTTAAATTACGGAATCGAATTTATTTCTGCTGTTCATACTTTTTCATATTTGGAGAAGTGGGTTAGGGGTAAATAAATTGAAACTTTGCCAGCTGCCATACTGTAGCTTATGTAAACAGGATTGGAAGCTTAATTACGACATTTATTAAGTGTAACTAAAAACAAGCCTTTTGCCAAAACTTTTATGTTAATTTAAAAAATTTTACAATAATTGGAACCATTTTTGTGAAACTACCCTCGTTTTAATCGATATGCCGACTCAGTGTAAGAATATTAATAAAGAGGGAGGGTGCATTTTTTACTGAATAAAGATGAGAGAACAATTTATTTTCTTAAAATTTATTATTTTTTAACCACGATATATTATTCTGTATAAGTTAGATCACGATTTAAAAAGTTTTTTAAAAGCTTTTTATAACTGTATGTTACTAAATATCCATATTATGAAATAACTCGTTAAACTATCGGGACAAAGCTATTGGGGTACTCTTAAAAAACAAATAACAGTGTTGTTATATTTTTTTTTTAAAGAGAAATGGTTGAAATATTTAGAGTTAATATAAAAGCTCAAGGTCGGCCCTGTCTCGCATCATACTCGCGCGAATGAATGAATGAATGGGACAAACACGGGGTCCTTTTTCGTGAAAGACCATCGCATCGCAACATTCGCTCATAATATTCCACAAACAAAACTGAATGAGCTTTAACCTCGCGCGTTTAAATATAGTTTTTTTGGCATTCAAAATGATAAGCTGCTTAAAAGTTTATTTTAAATAAACCGATAAAAGAAACGAAATAACTATATAGGTTTCCCAAATGATTATAATAAGATCAATTTCTATGAAGTTAATTGTACTCTCTTAAAAGGTTACATTATTGTTTTAATATTATTAATTGAATAAATTAATGTCTAGTAATTACTAATATGTAAAGTTAGTATTACATTATTTACAATTTATATTAGTTATAAGTATCTGGGCGACCGGGGTTCACTCGGTGTCATTTATAGGTCATAATATAATACATTTTTTTAAAAATTAGTAAGCTTAGTAATGCAAGTACCTCTTTGTTACTCAGTTATATAAAACGGCTGTAATAAGGAAAATACGCTGAACATTCTCCTTATTTTGTTTGAAACGTTTTCCCATAATAACATAAGTATTATTAGAACTAAAAACACTTAACAAATAAACCTACTTGCAATTTATTAGAACCGAGCATAAATTCTACGTATGAGCTTTGCGCAATCGGATTGAAACCTCCTTGCAATTGTGTAGCGAATAAGATATTCAATTAAATTGTTGTAGAATGCAATAGTATTTGAGTCAAGTCTTTAATAACGTCCATATATAAGACGTTATATTTCAATTTTACCTCGATATCATCATCACGACCCTTCAATGGCCCACTGCTGAGCCGGGTCTCCTCCTCAGAATGAGGAGGGTATTAGGCCATAGTCCACCACGCTGGCCAAGTGCGGTTCGGCAGACTTCACACACCTTTCAGAACTTTTTGGGAACTCTCAGGACTGCAGGTTTCCGCACGATGTTTTCCTTCACCGTTAAAGCAAGTGATATTTAATTGCTTAAAACACACATAACTCAGAGTCAGAGGTGTGTGCCCAGGATCGAACCTCGGACCTCCCGAGTAAGACTTGAAGTCTTAACCTCGATATATCACGATACAAATTGTACTGTATTGTAGTTATGTATAAAAACGTTTATATAGGACATACTCGTACAATCCCATTTATAATAACTCGTTATTGTAGTCTAGAAAGGAATAGAATTGTAAGAATTCTTTTCAATTATTTGTCAAGTTTTTCCGCGCAATTTCTAAAGCTATATTGAGATGGTGAAGTGCTAAAAAAAACAATGGAAATAAAATGACAGTCTTGAGAGAAATTATTTTAGAGTTGTACAACTATTATTATGAAAGTAATTGAAAAACGTTTAAAATAAGCATTGGGCAACTTTAAGATTAAAATTAACTAATTAATTACAACAAATTAGTATATATACAGACAGATTGTAAGTATTTAATTATAAAAACAGAAAAACAAGTAATATTTTAATAATTGATGCGATGAAACTAGTTGCGGTATAAACAAAATAACTTGTAACACGTTTACCGCAGAAGCACTAACACCCTCTCCAGATTAACATGCAAAACGATATCTCAACGGATGTGCCGGTAATGATAATGTTTTTCCATGGAGAGGTCATACAATTTGCAGAATTTTTCATCCGACATAATCTTAACGCGTGCTTTGTATAATCGGAGACAGGTAACGTAACCGGGGAAAGTAAATCTAAAATTCATAGTCGGAAAGTTTAAAGTCGCCTAACTCAAACTGCACACATCACTTAAGATATTAATGAGTGCATCCGTAATAGATGAAACATACACATGAAATTCAAATTTGTACCGCGGGTCGGGAGCGAGCTCCTCTACATATTTTAGTAGGCAACAGAGTGTGAATTAGAATCTTTTGTTAACATTTAGTGGATCAGTTAGTAGGGGTCAGAAGCGCCTACGCGCAAGCGAGACGCGTCCGACGCGGCGGCCCTGTCCAGCCCATCGTAGCTGCCTACGCTACGTGGCGCTACGTAGCGGTTCTATACTGATTCGCTCGCTTAAAGCGCATAATGCGAGGCGACCGATAAGATACCATTCGTGCATACAGAAGACCTATATAAACTGAACACTCAATTAAAAATATTTTTTTTAATGATAAATAACTAATTTTAAATTTTTGATCTCTCAACTAATATTTTTAACTTATCAATTGTTAGGTTTTAAATCGATATTAAATATAATTAGAATAATTTGATCAGGTAAGCGTTATTTAAAGGGAGGTTTAAAATATTAACTTGGCAACACAGGCCTACGCCCCACCTGTCATTATAGTGGGAATAGATGAGGACTAACCCTCTCCCTCTCCCATCCCATTAATGCTGCGGATCTAGTGGACTCTGTACTCTTGCTCAGGGTCCGCTGAATCCGCATAATTTTTTTTTCTTCATTCCCCCTTCCCAGAGTGGGAAGGGGGAATGAAGAAAAAAACAATCTTCGAGGATGCAACACATCGACAAAACGAGAGTGTTTTGCCGATGTCCACGGGCGATGGTGGCCACTTACCATCAGGTGGACCATCTGCTCGTTTGCACCTTATCTATAATAAAAAAAAAAATGAGGGGGTATTTTGTATTGAAAAAAGGATGACTTTTACGCAATAAGGTTTAGTTGTATTTAAAGATAGTTTGCTGAATATTGAAATAATTAGTGTAATTACTATTTTGATGAAGAAGTGCTAAATATTAGAGTCAGAAGGTAGAGCGGTGTAGAAAAACCTTTTAATCGTGCACCTGGGTCGCAAGCCCTAGGCACTGCTTGCTTTCCTCGGGATTGTGTAATATTGTAATTGTAGTCTTTTGAGTGTAATTGTGCAGTATAGCTACCGTCTAGCATTTACAATTAATTGAGTAAAAACTTTTATTATATTAATATTTATCCTTATTCTTTTTGATTTAACTAGATTGATAGATATGCTGAATTTAATATGCATTTATAACTTTAAAACACATACATTATAATATATAATGTGTCTAAATAGAGCGAGCAGACAGTCTGAGAGTTCACAATGGCGCATGGTGCAGGTACAAAGAAATTCGATTAGGGGAGCGACAAAAGATTTATAGTTTCTATAGAAAAAGTAATTAGCGAAAACGAAAGAAAGCCGGGCGTTGGTAAAGTCATTGGACATAATTCATAACAAACAGAAATAACGGGAAGTTCGTTCGGCGCGGGTAGGCAATGAATAATTCCCTAACTGCGAACACCCTTCCCCCCTTCCCGTGCGCCCCAGTAGGGGCACCGCGAAAAAAGTACACGACCCGGTCGAGTTTTATAGTCCGGGGAAAAATAGGAGGTAGCCAAAATATCTATATACGGCGTATGCAAAAAGTAGAAAAACTACAATCCCGCTGGCATGAATAAGTGAGTGGACCTTCATATAGAAAAAGTAAGCTAACAAAAATAGAAAAAGTTGGATGCGGCATAAGGGGCCGGAAGTTCGGAGGGCTGCACCTCGCGGACGCGCCAAATCCTGATACAGGTCTATTAACTAGGAAAATGCAACACCTTAGTATTGTTGGGAACACCAGCTCTAGCGCGAATTGTGCGAAGAGCTGCACGAACTCCGAACTGCGAAGTGCGAACTAGTTCAACTATTAAATAATGCATGGGTCACACGTTTCCATGGAGATGTGATGGAATTACCTATCGGCGATTTTGATCAATATCAATACAATTAAAGGAGTTTAACTACGTGTTGAGTTAAATAAAATTCATGTAAAAATATAGGAAAAGGAGCGAAATCCCTAGAGACAATGAATTTATTAAAATAATCGTTAAATTAAATATATAGTGCAATTTAAACAGAAAGAAACTTGTCACTTCGCCAGCGCAAATGACGTCTACTGAGAAAAAACACAATCCGCAGCGATCGTTTTTCAACGTCCAGCTGGGCATAAATCAAATACGGCCAATACAAGTGGAACAACGTAAACGTAAACACTAAATTGCATGTATTTTTTCATATGCAAAGCTTTGTTCTATACAACTGTTAATGCATTGTTAACGATTTCAAGAAATTAGTTTTTATATCAGCTCAATCTGACAGACATTCATATGTTTCTGTTATACATATAAACTAAAATTAAATTCATTTCTTTGTTTTCCATTTCCTTTATTAATGAGATACCTTTATCCGTTTTAAGGTACAAAAATGAAATTATGGTAAAATATAAAATTGCTTTAAATTATTTTAAATATTTTCACTCAAACAATAAAAAAATGTCAAAGTGTTTAAGAATTTTCTCTTAGAAACAGCATCAGCAGACGACTAAAACCAATTGTTATAGTTGAAGTAAATCACAAAAATTTTGCATTAAAAACGTTATTGTCTATATCTCTAATAAACCCATCCCTGTAACAGAAAGCAAATAATATATTTGATGGGCTGGGATTTGCGAAATTTAATCACAATGCGAGCATAATAAAAAGTGTTGTAGGAGTGTACACTGTACAAGCACGGCGTAATACCGTTAAAATCAAGTTTCATCAAAGGACATTAGAGAATACGTTTGTAATGTAACGAGAATGCATCGGGACGAATTAAAACGTATTTTTTAAACCAATACGATTCTTCGGGAATCACTGAACTTGAACTGATCACTTAAATTATTAAATTATAATTTTTAAATACTTCATCTTTAAATAACATAATATAATACGCTTTACTATAAGTGTATACATTTTAAAATAACTATTTAAATAATGACATTTATACATTCATTCACTCATTTAAGCGTACAGACAACTTCAGTTTTACGAGAGCCACGGGCCAGTGTGGACGTGTTGGTTTGCCATTAAATGTTGTCAAGGTTTAAAGCACCTGAACAAAATATACAAACATATATAAAAAATGCCTTTATATTTTTCGTCATATGATAAATCATTAATGAAGCCAAGACACATTGCAAATTGACTTTAAAAATAAAGTTAAATATTATTATGAACGTGTGAGATGAGTAAAATGATGCTCACAATGTACGTTATTACTTAATTGTTACAATTCAAATACTTAAATAAAATGTTGTAAAAACACAAAATGTTAGTAAACGTTTTCGGTTAACATTGACTTGATCTTTGACTGTTAGGGGTGAAACTAAATAGTTCCCGGTTCTCACCCCTGCCCCTGAAAGGGAACTAAGCTGGATAGATATCCAGATTTGTACAATAATAATTCGTATTTTATTACATATATAAAACTATAATATGTACATGAGTTTTACGATATTTTTGGGTGTAATCTAGAATATTTAATTTCCAATTTCCATAAAACTATGAGGAGGTTTGCAATTTGCCTGTATATTTTGTACTTATTTAGATTATGTATTTGATGAAAAGGGAATACCTCAAAGGTGAACCTATTTTAATAAGTATATGGGATCTTCTAAAAATCAAATATCCTTCTTATAATGATTACAAATTGTTATGTCTACGAATATATAATACACAGAAACGATGTAAGCCTCATTGACAAACGATACTTTTAATTAAGTATTGTAAGAAGCGACATATTATGTTATGGCTATAGATTTCTAGAAGGTTTTATACGATAACCCATTGTTTCAGAGGCAATACCCAGGTTTATGCTTTTATAAAGTGATTAAATATTACAGCGTAAAGCGACGCGCGGTAATTCCAAACGATTCAGTTCCTTTTTTGTACACCATAAGTTAATTTACGGGGTTCGACGACTTATTTGCTACTTGAATTAGTCTGTAGTAAAATAAACTTTAGACATCCTTTCTTCGCGATCGTAGCACGGATAGACGGGGAGATAATCATAGACGCAGTCCCTGCTCCCTCCCTCGCATTTAAAAAACAAGTCGATATTTTATAATATAGGAACATCTGGACGTTCATACAGAGTTCCCGACCCAATAGGATATTAAAAAGATATCTATGTTTAATAGATTGCTTTTGATTGAATATTTGATCGATAATCATATTTGGGTTATTGCCTTTTACTCCTTGGGGCGAGACTACGAAACATCGCCTAAAGTAGATAGTATGGAGGCTGGTTAGAGACCAAATTCTACTGAAAATGTTCTTATCTGTTTTAATTTATGTCATTCCAGTTGCGTGTTATAGGTCTGAAGTGAGGAACAAAGCCGCCGGCATTTTAATTTTGTATTCTCAGACCTTGATATTTTGTATCATCAAGACAGACACTGACAGCCAACAATTCAATCGTTATATTTCTCTACAATTTTGTATTACAACGTCGGTGATGTCGATATGTAACATATCAACGTGTTCATTTTAATTCTCGTACAAAAAACATATACTTTGAAAACTATTGTTTTTGTTTCTATTGGTATTATTAATATCCATTATGTGTCTTTTAATAATAACGCATTTTATTAGTTCTATTTTTATCATAAAGATAATAAGTATCCAACAAAAGCTATTGTAAATCTTCAGCTCAAATATTTCATTACTCTTCGTAAACTCTTTAGATTTGTGCAGAAACGATACAAGCGCGATATTACTTTTTTTAGTCCAAAAACAACAACGAATAAAAGTTTAATCAAACGTCATCCGTCCGGCGTGGCAGTAATTACACCAAAATTCATGTGACGCAGATTAAACAAGGATAAAAGTGCGGACGGTGCACTTATTAATAAAGGAGCGTCCACAAAGTGCAAAATAAAAAAATGCGATTCGGTCTCCAATACGGCATGGCATTGTTCGAGTAAAAGTGGGCCACGAAACAGGCGGCGAAGAGAATCGGCAAGCGTACCACCCACGTCATTAAACCTGCCGCGACAGGCAGACACCTCTGAAGAATGTGCTCTTAATAAGTCATCAGCTAAGTAAAGCTCCCGCCCGAGGGTGGAGGGTGAGCAGGGGAGGCGCGGCGTTCGCACAAAAAATGACACAAAGTATAAAATCTGCATACAGTAATGGGAGTAGTAGCCTCTGAGAGGCTGCGGCGTCGGGGATCAAAGGTGAACGGGCCTAGGCCTCTGCGGCGCGTGACATCTGCAATGTTAGGCTTTATTAAAACTTTGTATCGATCTTACACGCTGCACTCTGCACAGTGTGCGGTACACTGCACTTGCACTGTTCTTTCAATCAAGAACTAACATCAAAGCGTTGTTTGTTACTCTACTCTTTTAACTGCAACTATGATATTATATTAAGTTACTAAGTATGTGTGTAAAGGAAAAACTAGTACGTCTATTAACAGTTTTCGTATCTATACTAATATATAAAGCTAAAGAGTTTGTTTCCTTGAACGCGCTAATCTCAGGAACTACTGGGTCGATTTGAAAAATTCTTTCAGTGTTAGATATCCCATTTATCGAGGAAGGCTGTAGGCTATATATCGTTAAGCTACGACCAATAGGAGCGGAGCTATACGCGGACGAAATCGCGCGAGTCGCCTAGTACGTGATAAAATCCATGCAAATATTGTAAACAAATCGATTCGGCCTAGCTTCCAATTTAATGCAAATTATATTGCGTGATTCGCGTACGAACACAAACTGAAGTGACAGATAGATAAAATGTTGTGTTATAAATTACTCATTAAATTAAGCTTTCTATGTACATATATTTGATAAATTACTTTTTTTTATATGTACCTAAGTAGTCCTTCTTTCGTTTTGTAACTTTTGTATGGCATTATATAATATCTATTGTTGCCAGCAATTACAAAAGCATAAAACTAAAAATTTCATGTAAAAAATAAAAATATTGTAAACTACACAAAATGCACAGTTTTATAAATTTCCCCATTTTACATGGTGATGAATTACGTACAAAGTTAGAATAAAAAAGCGTATTGAAAAAGTTACAAACGTGTAGCAATTTGTGAATTTGAATTTACATCATACCAATTGTATGATAGTTGAAAGAATGGAAAAAGCATTCGTTGATTTTAAACCAACTATAGCTTGTCCTACCCACCATCATTTCGGACCATCATTTCCTATTTAAATTCCTTAGCAATATTATTTTTTACTTGTTCCTGTTCAGTATCGATTAGTAATGTTAACAAAATATCATTAACTGATGCCAATTACTGAGCAGCAATACGTGTATGACAGGAAGCTGACCAATGCTAGGTACTCGTGACCCATGAGTAGGTTTATAAAACTACTCGTCAAACTACCGCGGATTTATCAATACAATCTCCAGGTTTTAATATGGGCGGTAGTCGGTAAAGAAACAATAGTGCTGCGCTTCAGAAGTTAGTCTTTACACTTTGGTTACGTCGCGTCGAGTAATATAACTCTTTCTGGTTGTGATAACACATTGTTCTCTAGGGAATTACTTTGTCCCCTCTGTACCGCAAGTGTGCCCACTTGAATCCGACACACACAAACCAACACCGGAACGTCGTATGTCGTATATTTTACTTCACACGTTTTCACACACACTTACGTTAATATAATTTATGTATACCCACGAGTAGATAATTTAAAACCACTGTCTTCATAGATTTGAAATAGCTGTCAAAGTGATCTCGGCCGAGTAACCATCAAAGTTGTGAGTGATGTTTCACGTTCATTGCTCGATATTATTTGTTCCGTTTTAACTATGTAAGTTGATATTGTTTCTGTTACTGGGCAGTATAGCTCCAATATAGATATAAAATTAAATTATGACGTCATATTAGTTTCTTCTTCATTCCGAACTAATAAACAATGATCACAACACTGACAATACTCTAATATTTAGTAATACATATAATACAAAGCCCTAGCCAAAGTGGTAATCGACCCTCCATTAAGATTATGTTTGTAATTGTAAAGATTACGTTTCTAATTTGTCCAGTAAGATTATGTTTCCGATTTCCAAGAAGAAAATCGAAATAAAAAAAATACAAAATTAAGTACAAGTAATATTTATGAGAAGTTCTAATAATAATGGACTGTACCACTGATTGTTGACGTCACCATCCCGCATGACGGGAATCTCGTGAAAGCTGAGAAAGATAAACAAATGAAATATCTTGGCTTAGCTCATGAGATTGTCGACAGCAGTCGTTGTGCCGATTGTCATAACGGCCAATGGCCTAATGGCCAAGAACCTCGATCATCACCTTATGAAACTCGCGTTAGATGGATGGGTCAAGGTCCCGCGCGTGCGGAGGTTCTTCTCTCTGGAAATCGGTAGCTTGGACCGTGTTCCCACTATCGGTTAACCTCTATTTGTTATATTTTTCTATATATTTTGTTTTTTAGATATATTTAAAAAAGTAAATGAAATGTACAAAACATTCAGTAATCTACAAGGCAGAACACTCGTGTCTGAAAGACAAGAGGCAATATTGAAATGGAGAGGCAGAGCCAAACGATATCAAAGATAGTTAAAATATGTAATACTTTAATGAGACCGAAGAGTCTTGATAGTCGCAAAAGTAATTGGTGGCAGACGCTTTAAAAGCAAATAATTAATTGGCTAAGCCGCCGTATGACGGCTCTTTGATACCAATTGATTACCAATTCAAAACGAGAGGAGCCGATTGGGTTGAGATTCATTAGGAGATCCTCCATTCACTCTTACTATAGACGTAGAGACGTATTCGAAATAATTAATCTGCAATACTATGCTTTTTAAAATTATGTTTCAATATTTTTTGTATAGGTTTATAAATTTGAAATACCAATTAGATAAATTGGCGGTTGCTTTGCTTGGTAGAAATCGTTACATGACGAATCGGATATTATCGTCTAGTACTGACCGCCATACTTATTTACATTGTGTTAAATAAAATATTTTTTATTTCATATCTGCGTATACTACGACTAGAAAAAAGGAGTAATAAAAAAAGTGTGATTAACAACAGACCACACACATTTTTTTTATTAAATTAATCCGTATACAATACTAAGGTGGTTTTACAAATTTTTAATATTTCCAGGGTTATCTGGAATCTCTATTGAATAATATAAAATTCTGTTAGAACAGAATGTATCGTGTAACACTAATTGGTAATCGAATAAAACACAATCAGGCCGCTAGCTCACAGGATAAATATTATTTGCAATAGGAATATTCGATAGTTATACAAAATTACAAAATAATGATTAAACAAATAACTAAACTATAACTACTAAAGTAATATTAACTTTCGAGCGTCATTCCCTCATTCATGATGACCTAACGTGGTCAAAACTTTAATCGGAAATTTCTGACTCCATTCTCTACGTTAGTAATCAATTAATTACGTCATAAAAATGTATGAAATTCGCGTAAGTTTATACAATAAAATACCATTTTCACAATTTAAAAAATATCGTTTTATTGTTATGTAACATTTTTTGAAGGTCATTCAAAAATGTTTGAGACTGCTCGTAGATAGGAGCGACCAGTGTATAAGATTAGTGAAGTAATTCAAAATATCAAACGTTAATCGTACTAGCGGCGTTTTTTAATTGTCACGTTCAAGTATCGATTTTGTGAATACTCCCCTCGGAAGCTCGCCCTGGCCGGCCATAAAAAAAATAAACGGCATTATATTTTGGACGTTCGGCTCCGAAACGATTGTCGCTCCCTCTCGCCTCGCTTTCTTCGTCCTTTTCTTTTTAATTCGCCGTATTTTTATTTGCTATGATAAATTGTAGCGGCGGGTGGGACCCCCCTTTTGTTTCGGTAATTTTTTATGTCTGGTGTTTCGCTTAATTGCGTGGTGGTTTACGGAAGCTCATTGTGGCAATGTGGGTCAGACTCCCAGACGACAGCCTGACCCGTTTACCTTGCAACCTTCTCATGGACAAACAGACAGCTACAATTAATGAATGTGGAAATAACGACCTACTTTTTTAAATGGAGTTAGAACAATGAAAAATTAATTGTGATAACTATATAACGGTGTGTGCGCGGCTTTAGCACGGCACACATTTCTTTATTAGACTTGGGGAATATTTTTCTATTAACGCGAAGACGATGGCGTTTTTTACTAACGATCTTTTAGAATTTAAATATATCTGCACTGGAGAGAATTATTAATATTATACGAATAATAGGAAATGATTTATATTTGCTAATATAAAATTTAAAGACTATAATGTGCTTAACATTGAAACAAATTGAGCGTAGTAATAAAATTCAGACTGCAGAGTAAATTATAACTCTTCCCCGTAAGATCCTTTTATTACGCAAATGAGAAAAGCATCTGAATAGAAATAAAGTTATGTACATAAATTATATTTGATATTACAATTTTGGTACAAAATTTTTTACTGACCAATCGTGGAACGATTACGACGAAAAACGAACGATTTGAAGCTGTTAAAACATCTTAAATATCATGGAGTGTAAACCTCTTAATAGGACAAGTTAGTAGATGATATAAAATAATATAAAGTTACGAAACGATAATTTCTGGGAACCTTCAGAATTGTCTTCACTGTCGAGCGGAAGAGTAGAATAGCATTATATTGTGTTTGAATCAAAAGTAAACATAATATAATCACAGGATATTGCGCTCGAGTATCAAAACTATTAGTGAATGACACGCGGTACATGACACCGATATGAATACATTGATTCCAACGACATTGTCTTATAGGTGTTATGACGAACATTTCATATCTGATTACTTTAAAATATTAAACTTGGTATAAGAAATATTTATAAATCTAATATCAGTATGACGCGAAAATGAATAGAATTGAATGTGACATGTATATGTGTATCATATGATCCTTTTTTTCTTAAAAATACTTAAAGTTTGCAGTTTGGAAAATGAATTTATTCTTTTTGCTTTAATTGTTGGACAGCCTTATAATCCAGGCACTGCTTGGCTTGGTTGTTATATAGTAATGAGTAGTATTATCTTACAAATAGTGCATATGAAATTTCTGATACTTTATGACTAACTAACTACTATTAGGAAAGACATTTCTTCTTGTTACAAGGCATTTTATGATGAGGTAAATACTAAAAATGATTAGTGCCCAATCTCGACGCCCAAAACATGCATCCGTTTTGAGCCATTAGTGCACCACTTTATTTCCTTTTTAGCATAAATCTAAAAGAAACTGCATCTACGAAAAATGTCCCATGCCTGTGGTTGTCGGATTTTTCCAATAAAACCACGTGTAACTATCAAAATCAATTTTTAGTTGAAACTACGTCCTAGTTTGGGAAAAAATTCTTTTGCGAACAAAGTAGTCTGAAAAATTTGCTTTGACACTTGGCTTGTAGTTTCGGCTTTGTACAAATATTATTTGTACGTGTATGAAAAATTTAATCTCCAATATAAAGGAAAGTTACAAGCCTGGAAAGAAGTTTTATCTCAAAGGGAGTCTGAAATCCACATTTGAGTATAATAAAACTATTTGTTTGCAAATTTTTTCTTTATTTTAAAAATACTTTCACTTGCCTTAAGACTTATAACTTCTTATTAAATAATCATTTCAAGGAGTGAAAGCAAGTTTTAATGTATGGTAAAGAAATCCCTTAATACAGCACTACAAAGAAAAATATTCGGATTTGAGTTAGTCCTAATACTAAAAACATCCAATAATTTATTCAATAGATAATATTTGCTAATTCATAGCCAACCCTTTGTAGTCAAGAACATGATAATAATTTTTTCAATACATGAGGTAAAAATTATGGTATTCTGCAGCTAGCCACGTAATTGTTACGTCCCTCTTGTGTCAACAATGCAGTCCCCCTGTCTAGATATACATTTTAAGCGCTCATCGTAATATAATAAAAAGAACCCTCTTCGTGCTTATAACTTGCTTTTTACTAGACGATTGGCGCAATAAAACAAATTGTTATAGAATATTTTTGGTGTCAACAAACTTTGTGAGTAACCGTCTTTATAGAAGCTTTAAATATTTCTTAAAAGAATCGGCGTTCTGTAAAACGATTGAAGGACAAACTTAAACTTGACATAGGTTACGGTCAATTTGTATTTTAACACAATCCTTATTACCAAATTTCATTATTCTAATTCGACGTAAAGTGCGCTATTGTTTTTGATCTTTGTATAACGTCGACTTAGAATTTTTTTTTACAACTCCAAAGGAATATAGACCCGAGTATGTGACAATAATTTTTACTTGATTCATTTACACGTTCCTGTGAAAAAAAGGACTTATATTAAAGTTTCGTTTTTTTCAATAGGTTTACGGGATTCTCAAGAAGTATTTATATTCCTCTAATAGATATGAATTCTAATATACGTAAAACCACATAAGAAGTCTTACATTAAAAATATTTCTTTTTATTTAATGTTATATCGTATATGTAATTCATATAAGGTGGTGGCTATAATATAATGCAAATACTTTATGCACTCTATTTGTAACGATCAGTTTTTATACCACTTGTAAAATAATAACATTATTGTCATTAGACCTTATATGTAGGAGTAAAAGAAGAAATAGAATTAATGTTACAAACATTAAAAATATTAAAACGGTCCCATCTAATGGATGTTAAACCAACACATGTAACAAATATGTTGAAGTAAATAAACTAATTTACACCGCCATCAGTTAGAAACTTAAGGACCGTTGCTAGGAATCAAAAGGTGAGGCCTAAAAGCAATTTGAAGTTATAAAACATTTGATTCAACTGCAACAAAGTTACATGTAATTATTAACAAATTGCGATTGATTTGATGAAAATTACAGTAAAGGAGTCGTAGCAGTTATTATGAAATGCTTAATTGTAACTTCAGGCACCTTGGGCGTGATACCAAAGGAGGCGCGCCTTTGAATCACGCTATATCCGGTGCAGTAGATATGATACTTTTAAAACAGTCACAAGTGGACAAAGAATGAGCATTTTGAAGTTATTTAACTAACTTAATATCAAGAAACTTAAAGTCTAGCGGTAAAACTCACGATAAGAGTGCTTAGAATGTTATTGAGATAGATTTGATTGTAATCAATAGCAACTCGCTCCTTCTGAGCTTGTGATAACTTCAGATAAACTTACTGATTGAAAATGTCGAAGTTGAAATAATGTTTTGAAGAAATCCAATTAGTGCGGTCTTTCGCCATGGAAAGTTTATAGATTAGTGTGATAATAACATCAGACTTTTTCTTGGAACATGTCACATCATTAATTAATCTGAAGTAAATGTAGGTGAGGTAGCTAGAAATAGATTAAGTAATTTATTAAAGTATAAACTAAGAGTACAAACAATGTAGACAAGGTTAGCTTTACTCTAATCAATTAGGTGTTTATTTTTATCTCGTATAGAACTTTTGTAGTAATGTACTTATAATTAGCCTGATTTCGATAATTAAAAAGTTTTACTGAGAGATTCAAGGACGCAAATGGAATTTATGTGAATCTTAAGCGATGTGTGAACATTTCTTCTTATATTACGAAATTCGTGTGGTGAACAGTACATGATGAGTATTTTCCTAATTCCATAAAGTTATCTTCTATTCATTTTATATTTTCTAAAATAACGCTACAGTGAATAGTTATCTCGTTACAACTAAAATAGTCGTCAGAAAGTTTTGTACATATAGATAAATATTTTTATTTATTGACCGTAATACTTTTTTCGATTGCGATGTGGAATTGCAATCGTGAGGGCATACATAGGGAAATAAAGAAGTTTGATTAAAAAAGTTGAGCGGAGCGGAAAGTCAGGCCTCAAGCCTGATTTCAATTTCGAGTTGCAAGTGTTTAGAAATTAAAATGCGAAAAACCTGTCTCTAAAATCACAGAGTCTTTCGTTCGAACCAAAAGTCCTTTATTTGATTACGCTCTTTCTATGCGGGCATTTAAGAACTTGACCCAGTTTGGTGAAAAATATTGAAATTGGTACGGGACCACTAAAACCAATCGCCATTATTAAATAAAAATTATGACATTTATGATGAAAGATTTTGATATAAAATAGAATATTTACTGAAGCTAGAAAGCATATTATTATATATTTCTGCAGATATTGAGACTTTAGTAACTATAGAAATTCTATTTTGACTCTCTCACCTAAACTGAAATAATAAGCGGTAAGGTTCACGCATGTTGCTATTAGGTGTGTTTTTTAGAAGTTCGGTGAGAATGGTTATGTTAGTGGTGACAGTGGTGTTTGCGTTGATGATAACGATGGTGTGCCGGTGGACATCAACTAGTGAGAGAAAACGACGTAGCGGACGCATCGTAGCCCCATTAAAATAGGTTTGGGCCCGCTCCGCCCCGCCACTGCCGTCCCTTCTCATAAAATATTAAAAATTCAATTGCGCTTCTCTTTATTTTAACTCCCTCGCCTCCTCCGCGACACCCGCATTCCCGTACAATATAAAATGAAAAATGTATTCGAAAAATAACGTTGGCCTATTATATATAATTTGTGCTATACTCCCTGAAATCCCCACCCTAGAGTCAAAGTTTATAAAATACACTTTTAAAACATTAAAGCACACAGGCCCCGTTCATTCCTAGGAAGTCGACAAGCTGGCGAGAAATTTAATAAGTAAAGCTGTTTTCACTGTCATTAAGTATTTTAAGTGGAAAAATCCGAAAGAGTGAACGTTGAATGCAGAGTGTTGGAGATTTGTTGAGATATGAAATAAATATTGTGATTATTTAAGCCGAGACGTATACATCAGTGTAGACTAACTACTGTATGCAGTTTATTTTTACTTCCTTTGGGTAATTTAAAAAATATTTTTTCTACTCCGTTTAATAATTGTTAGCATTACGTAGTTGATTTTAATTTCAAAAAGGTAGCTATATCGTCCAATTAAATAATGAGTCTAAAATGTGTACATACATATAGTATTGACATTTCATTAATGCAACGTTTATGTTTAAATTGATAATTGACAATATTCCTGAATCCTGTTTTTGGTAGAATGTTACTGACCGGTAACTCCAGCGTCACACCATTGTTCAAAACCCTTATGACTGTCAGTTAAACTGTCATATACCTAGATATCACGTCATCCGTAATTTAAACGCATGTTGACAACATACGTGTAATACCAAAAACGCATGTTATCAACAATAATAAACCACACAGTGCGGTTTAAATTATTACTACTACTGGCTTCCCCCCTCTGGTAAGAAAAAGCGTTTTTTGTATGCGAAATATAATATTTTATTACCTTGCATATTTTAAGATCGTTAAGACATTACTATCTTTCTAATTGCCAATTATTATCGAATGAAGTTGCAAAGCTATTTAAAGATGTACTGATCATAACGATTTGTAAGCCCTGCCACAAACTTTACCTCTTTATAATATTAGTATACAGATACTAGCTGACCTGGCAAACGTTGTTTTGACATATAAAGTTGGGGTTGGCCACCTCTAACACTTAGGGGGATGAAAAATAGATAGTAGCCGATTCTCAGACCTACTGAATATGCATATCAAATTTCATAAAAATCCGTAGATCCGTTTCGGAGGAGTTTGGTAACTGACATTGTGACACGAGAATTTTATATATAAGATAGTACGTAGTGCATTAATATTTATTAAAAACAAATACCAAAAGGTAGATTTAATATAAATTATTCAACGCTTTCAATATTCAAATAAACTTACACGTGTTGACAAGGATGAGGGGTGTTCAGCCAAGACGTTTGACTTGTCATATTAGATCATGTCAGTTAAACAATATTACATAAATTCAGGTTGCAACTGTAGAAATATTATTTAAATTTTCAGGTTTTCAATATTGCTAGCAGACTTTAATGGACAACTTGAATCTCTTGTCTATTCAAGTATTTAAAAATTTCGCTTCCCGTTGTCTGTCTCTGTATGAGTATGTCCCTATGTCTGCTTAGATCTCTAAAACTAGACAAGGGATTTTCATTTTTTAATACATAGAGTGATTCAAGAGGAAGGTTTATATGTATAATACATATATAATATAGTAGAGAAACACTGATAATTTTAGAGGTTTCTAATGTGATGTCGTAATTAAACACATTTTTTGCGCAGTGAGTTTACGAAGTGATTTTAAACAATACAGCATTAATCCAATTAGGTACCTTAAACACATTGTGCATTTAATGTAGATCAATATGGCTCTTTACAGCATGAAATTTAAATGAATATTTTCGAAGATATTACAGATTTAAAATGCAGGGATATATGGGTTACGGCTAAATACACGAGTCGCCCAGGTGCAGAGCGAAGCCGGGACGGATCGACTAGGAACTGTACATAATACATATACTAAAACATATATAATATGTACACGGTAATTACCCAGGAAACTTAGAAATTTGAAAGACTAAGTGCAGCTCTGCACACAAAGCCACATATCGATAAATATATCAAAAATAAATTTATGGATCTTGATTGACCACAGGTGTGGTGTTATAATTATCGAGTGTTTGTAGCTTCATATTATACTAATCGTCCCGCGCGACTTCGTCCACGTGCAGCTCCGCTCCTATTGGTGTTAGCGTGATGATATATAGCCTATAGCCTTCCTCGATAAATGGACTATCTAACACTGGAAGAATTGATCAAATCAGACCAGTAGTTCCTGCGATTAGCGAGTTCTAGCAAACAAACTCTTCAGCTTTATATATTAGTATAAGATATCTAGTTAAAAAAATCTTTTATGCTATATACGGAATATCATTATAATTCACATTCAATGCTATGATAAATGAGTTCCTACTAAAACTATCTACTCAAATTTTAGTTCTGCTACAAAGCATTGATTCTTTAAATATAGTGACCATTCTAGGTCTTCTTAATTTTCTAAATTGTTTACACTAATTAGTAGTATATTGGAAATTATTTTGACAGCGTCCACAAACATACAACAAATTGTCGAGGATAACGAGATGAATTATTTGATTAAATTCATGTCTCGTTGTTAACAAACCTACGCAGGCCTACTGGTAATTATTCTCATTATATAAACTACATTTATTAATGGTCTATAATAGGACTTGATTAAATGTTTATGCTACTAATATAATATTATAAATATGAAGGTATGTATATTTGGATATTCGATGTTTATTACTCGATCAAACAGTAAAGATTGAAAGGATTTCAATGTAAATATAATGAAATACGTTTGTGAATACCTGCTTATTTTTATATAACACTACACTTAATTTTTTTTTTTTAATAATCCTAAGTACGTGGTAAATTGCACCCGTGTAAGGCTAATTCGACTATTTTAAAATCATCTCGTTGGTTAATCCTGGCAATTAGTTTGTGAAACTTGATCACTGGACTTCCTAGAGAAAATTTTTACTAAGTTCAAGTTCATCATTAGACATTAACCAGATAAACAAAAATAATATATGTTTACTCTGCCTTGACGAAACAATAAGTATTATAATACTGAGATGATCGTTCCCAATCGTTATATTTTTTCTAGGATCTTAGACGAATACTGTTTACTATTAAAGATTCCGACACTACTATATAAAAGTCCAGCAAAATGTTGAAATAGAAGTATATTTGGTTGGGATACTTCTCGAATCTTCACTGTTTAATGTGTATCTAGTTCTTATCAAGTATGTAAATAATATCAAATTCAATTTCAGAGCTCGTAAATATCATATGCCATCTTTATTCTACCAGATGCATGTTAGGTAAGTTGGAGCGTCTTAGAAATTTCTTGAAACCAATTTCTTAGTGGGTTACCTTTGATCCAATCATGTCTCCGAGAGTATTAACTTACATTTAAATGTGTTTGCAATACCAGAAATTGTGTTTGTTGGCTTCCATTCCTCGAAAGAGCTTTACAATTTTTCTGTCTAAGATCTAGCTAATGCTTGATAGACGAAAGGATGAGTTTATAATATATATATTCAAGAAGCCCTAAATTGGGCTCTTTGTAACATCGATAAAGCTTAAACAATTCTTTTTAGAATTTTTGTTTGTTATTACATTTGACGGTATGTTTGCTGACTAGTTGCCTACCTTAAAGTATATTCAAATGTAATCTTTATTTCATACGTGGCACTCCACCCTCCATAGTGTGACGTTACATATTTTGTAATTTTACATCTTTAAATTATTAAATTAAAAAATTATTTTCAATAAAATTATTTTTTAATAAGCTCGACATTAAAACAAATATATGAAAATTAATTTAAAAAAAATTTCATTTCGATTTCCTGTTTAAATACTTTAGTCTAGTCGACAAGTTGAAAATGGTCTAAGATAGATATACCGCTCTTAAAATTATGTGTGATAGTTCATTTTATCCGAAATGACGCCTAGAAAAATGTGCTAAAAGCGTTTATTAACACATAAAAAAATTGCAAAAGTTATATACAAATAAAGTAGTTAAGATATAAATAAGTTAGTTTCAGGCGCAGCGTCAAAAGCGAGTACGACACATTGATTAATTTTTTTAAGATATTGAATATTTTTTTTTAAATTCAAATAAGTTATGGTGTATTCTGAACACTTTAAAAAAATATTCCCGTTCGAAATTTTACTTGACGTTAATTTTTCAACAAGTTACATGCACTAAAATGATACAACGTCACACTTCTAAAACCTCGCTCCCCATCCGATTGACGTAACTTATAGATAGCTCCTAACTAATAATCTAAGCTTTCTTTAAAAAAAATTGGGTAAGTTGTATTATAATTCACAGCCAATTA
The DNA here is from genome assembly GCA_905147385.1 of Limenitis camilla. Lineage (NCBI taxonomy): Eukaryota > Metazoa > Arthropoda > Insecta > Lepidoptera > Nymphalidae > Limenitis > Limenitis camilla. The sequence continues at coordinate 2,982,505 of LR990224.1, forward strand.
AAACAGTTAAACACATTGTTATGTTAGGTTCAGTTAAAAACGAGGTAAAAGTTTCCCCGAACAGACGGTGACGGTGGCGGTGACACTCGGCGCGAAGTGCAGGCGACAAAGGTTCGCCCTGTCTACACCTTCCCTCAAAACACTCCAGCTCTTTTGTTTCGAATGTCCATTACGCAGCGCAGAAATGCCACCGAATTGCAATAACTGTTTCGTTTTTTCTACTTTTATATAGGTGACTGACTGAAACTTTACTAAGGTAACAAGTAAAATTGTAAATGTCGGTTTCTGAATTAAATGAACTTTTTACAACAATAGAAGCCAAAACAATTTTTGACTATTTTTAATTACCGCTTGTCAATTTTCGGTGTGTTCGTACGCGCTTGATACAATTTTTTCCCCAAGTGTTCAATAACTCGAAATATCTTACGACAAATGATTAACGTTAAAATGTCTTAATTATCATCTCATAAACTATGAAAACCCTAATTCTCAATTATTTGAAACTGAAATGTGTATAAAAAGGTACTTACCTTTTGCTTACTCTGTGGCTTGCCTCGATTAAAATATGAAGTATCAAAACTTACCTGAAAACAAAAATCATAATTACAAATCATGTTGAATGTTTGCTTCTCTCTCGTAATAAGACTAAACCGTCATCCCTAATCACCATAAATTTTCTATTTTATTTCTGAAGTACTTTAGTGGTCCAATGAGATTGTCTGTTATAATTGGACATTCATAAAAAAAGCCTCTTATTTCGAAGTTGGTTAAATTTAAAAATCAACATTTGTATATGAAGCAAAGGGCGAACTTCTGCTCACATGTACTCGTACATTGCGTTATTGTTCTCGCTAAAATTCGTAAACCTTTTTACTGTTTTCATCACATAGATGGTTTGAATTAGAATTACAATACGAATTCCTGCGCTGGAATTTAATAATTTTCAACTTTATTTTAACGTATATGTATACATTGTTGTGTTACGATACTTTTTCCGTATTATATGCATGAAAATGTGCTGATCTTAACCCATCATCTCTCTGAAATTACTAGTCAAGTAGTTGAGACCATTGACATCATAGTGAAGTATAAATGTAATAAAGTGAAGTAAATTTATTACTTAGAAAAGAATTTCTCGTGGGTCACAAACCCTAGGCACTGGTTTGCCTAAACCATATACTATATGTATGCCACTATATCTTAATTTATAAAAATCCCTAGTCAAGAAGTTCTATCACGCTAATTTTTATATTTTTTTTATTAAATTTTGTGAAGTTGTAGAAAAAAGATGATCATCTGTTCGACATGACGAAACAAATGTCGAAAAGGTCTAGTTTCGCTTAAATAAGAATTTTAAAAGCAACTAAAATCATAACTGACGAAGCAACCGTAACGTTGGTTAAATGCCATCGCATATTCCAGTTCTCGTGACCTGCGGGTAGCAGATTTTCCAGATTTTCAGCTCTCAGCCCCGAGGCCATGTTAAGAATCCCACTGGTCCGCGTTTGAATTTGCTGGGCTCGTTCAGATATGCGAAAGGTAATAATGGAACAGTTGAACACATTACTATAGACCGTACCAACATTGTGAGCGTGTTTTTGATCAGTTTTGCAAATGTTTTGTTGATAGGGCTGATGGATGGGGAATTTCTTTGATTCCCAAAATACATGTCTACATATTTGTAATGCTAAATTTTCATTTTGAACGCGCTTATTAGCTTCACTTGCACTGCAACTAGTCTGGGGTTCAAATCGACATAATAACAGTCCGTTAATATTTTCCTTATTATTTTCACTTATTCACACATACATTGTACATATATATACACATACATAACGCTTATGTATGTGTATATGTTTATATTCATGTATATGTGTAAGTATCCATATTATATGTAAATGTAATATTTAATTACTTATAGTTTTCATTTTACTGTTTGCACGCCTACCCACACTTTCTTCCATCTCTTGGGTCAGCTGGTAGAAAATGTTTTTAGCATTAAGCTCGCCTATTGTACACCATTGTGTAAAGAAGTATTTAAATAATTAATAAATATTTTTAAAATTAAATGATGTTAAAAAAGTAATTTGAGAAACACCTTTCTTAATAAATGGTGAAAGATTTCAGAGTTTCTATTTCTCAAGTTTTGAATCAGACAATTAAGAGTTTGGTGATGGAGAAGATTTCTGATCATGAGGATTCATTTTTGAGGATCTAAAGATTTTGGAAAGAGATCAATAGTGAAACTGATTTGATTGGCTAGTTTTAGCATATTATTTTAAAGCTTTAAATATGAAAAACGTTTTCAAATATATCTCGATTGTGAAAAACCAGCGGTGGATACAAAGGACCCTTTTGATATTTGGACAATAGTACGCAGTAGTGTTAGTCCACAGAAACAGGAAATGACATGTCTATCATGATATTCTGGAGAAAAAAGCTTGGGGAAACAGCAAATGGGCATCCATTGGTGTATGTAGCAATTATTCTGTTTGTACATTGAATTCAGTATGTTTGTATGTCGAATTGACAGGCTTTTTGTAGTTTATGTTTGAATTTTACCATTTAAAACACTGTGACATTCAATGACAGGTTTCCAATTCATTTAAATAAATGATACTGGTTTTTTACTACATTCGATCGCTTTAAATGGAATTAAATGTATCCGGTTGTAATTGCAAAACAGTTTTCTGAATATATAATACGTAAAAGTTTACAAAAATATTTTATAGAATATTTGAAGCATGGGGCTTGTGACCCTGGTGCAGTTATTTTGTGATAATCAAAATGTTCACCTCAACTGCTTTACCACGTTACTGAACATATATAATATACAACTAAATGTTGCTAACAATAACGAAAAGTATTAGGTAGAATATCGTATACTCGCTACGCACGTAGCACCTAACTTAGATAAAATTCGTAGCAAAGTGCTACGCTCAAACCTATCGTTAGTTGTGATAGCAAAATTGCCTTGAGCTTAGGAGTAATATTTGGCCATCATAAGAACACAGGGCGTAACTGACTTATCTTTGTCAAATTCACTAATATTTATATACGGAATCTACAAAAAATCTCAATTCATTTTGTATCCGGAGATACTAGAACACAAAAGGCTGTAACTGCCCTTTCTGCCGGAGTATTGTTGATATTTATATTTTTATTTTAACAAAAAGTATTTTTCAGCTATTGTAAATGGCCATGACCGTCTGCTAATACCCCGAAGCATCACTTTGCATTTTTATATTCTTAGAATCAATCATCTTTACACATAACGGCAGTATTCCAGTGCGTCTAAATATAGCCCTACCTAGCTATAAATAGAGGCGAGGGCCGCGATATGACAATGCATTATTTTGCAATATGTGATACTAAAATTGTCTAAGCACAGCACCCCTGCCTAAACTACCCCCACATACACGCGATGAACACACACCACCGTGCCTCTTGCACCCCACAGCGTTGTTAGAATATAGGGTGTTACGAAATTGTTGATTACCATAAATAATAAATATTAATGATTTATATAATAATTTAGATTTCATATGTTAGATTTTGTGACTAAATTATATTATTCTATTACTACTACTTTTTATCCCGGAAAAATGAAGTCTCTGTTTCTCAAGACGCGGGCTTCTGGGCTCAGAAGTAGATTGATGGAAGAACAGAAGGAAAGCAATTGAGTGAATTTAGTGTTTCATACACTTTTAATTACTCTGGACCCAATATTGACCGCTACAAAAGCTAAGGTCATGTATTAAATTTATGTGTATAATAACAATATGGCTTACATATATTTTATAATCCGAATAAACATATAAGCTACTTTTTATCCCGACAAAGGCAAACATTAAAATAAGCTGTAATAACAAATATGACACTTTTTAACCCTGAAACGTATTTGCTTGTGGTATAATTGTGTTTAAGGTTCAGTGGGTTAATTTTTAAAGTATTAAATTAATATGGTTTGTTATTGGTAATTATGGGTAGAGCATCCGTATACCGTGTAGGCGCGTCATCTATTTGTTTTGCCATAGCTTTGTCGGCCTAGGGACATGCAGGTCATTAATTGTTGTAAACGCCGGCTCCTAATCGATAGCGCGCGTTCGATTCCAGTTTATATTAATGCTATTTGCGCTAACCATGCCCGCTATCACTCTAACTACCGCTTTGACACCGCCATTGCTTTTTGTTCATACCCTTGGCACCTTAATGCATTTATTCTTCAAAGACACGAAAGACTTCACTAGTACGTCTACAAAGTTTAGTTTTAAGCTTATCGCATGTCTGATCGATAACATAGAAGCTATTAAGGAAATATTAGTAAGTGCACAACATTGGATACATACAACAATACATAAGAGGCAATAATAGTACGATATAGACACGATGCAAATGCATTACCGAGACCCAAAAGTAGGACCCTAGCCGCAGTAAATTTAACAATCACTGAGACTTCACCATGTACTTTATTTTAAAATAAGCCTAGAGAAATCACTATCCAATAAAACGCTAACAAATAAAAAGCTAATAGATATAACGAAAATGCAAAGCTTATTTAAATCATGCTCTATTATCTCTTTTAAACAAAAGTTTGAAGGTCAAATGTGACGTAGAGAACGAATAGCTTCATAGAATCGATGCTTTCCATATATATAATGAGATATAATAATTAATATAATAACATGACTATAGGTAAATTAAAAATAGTACCTAGTTTAGATTCAAATAAGAAATTAAAAAAAATTGTATAACGACAATTTTTATTTTTAAAAACTGTACTATCAGTTTGATTGCAAAATACTAGTGTTCTCAACCCCTCTAAGTAAGCTAAAGTTCTTGTGGTAGGAGTGGGCCACGTCTGTAGACCAACGTCTAAACCACTGAGCTACTGACGCTTAAAATAAATATACAGCCATTATAAATGTATTGTTAGTATTGATATTCTACTATTATTTCATTCCAACTAAACCAAATTCCAACTAAAGATAATGATACCAAATTAAATATGTATTACATCCTAAATTATTTAGAGCACCATATTATGTTTAAATTATGTATGGTTAAACCTTTAATTTACACAAACAAATGATTTGGTGTAGGTTTTTTTAAAACCTGACATCATATAAAGATCACAGGAACCAATACAAAAATACAACATTTTTATCAAAATAAGATCTGTAACAGTCATATTATAAATGCGAAAATACGAAAGTAACGGACCCGCAAAAATGATAATACTCAAGGGACAAAATAAAATTTTAGTAGCGATTATTTAAAAATATATTGAATAATATAATTTGGTACCCTACTTAAAATATTAAATATTAGATTAGAATTAAATAAAAATAGTACCACATTTTTAAAGTGTCAAGCTCATTTTTTAATCTTATACAACCCGAAAAATGTTTTTATAAATTTAATATTACTATATGTAATTTGGAATTCCTTAGATATACATATAAATGTAGGAGTTACCAAGTTTAGTTTATTTATATTTTGATATGAGTTCTTGGTTTTGATTGTTAACGTAAAGTAATGTAACATTACTTCGAAGGAGACGTTGTAAACTATTGTGTTCATACAGTAAACACATGAGAACAAAGAATGTTTATACGTTTTATCAGAATATGTCACCACAAATATGGAGCTTTGTTTTTTTCCATGTTTTAGCAACAATTTGTTTTAAGTTTTCTAAATAAGTGATATTTGTAACAACAATTTTGTTTATGGTTAACATCTATGCTGTGAGATATTCTAGGAAAAAATGAACTGATTAAAAATGTGTTTCAGTCAATATAATATACTGAATGACAGTTGTAAACCAAAGAATTACTATAATATTTTTTTTACTATAAAATATATTACTATATCAACAAAAAAAATTAAAATATTATTGGCACTTTAAGGTCAAACAAAATTGATACATTTATTTTATTTTTATAACCCATAAATTTTGGGGTTAAACTGTTTGTCTATACATTCCTACTAACACATAGGAAAGATCTATTGAAAGTGAGGGACGGCTCACTACAAATTTTTCTGAAATTTCATTTGTTAAAATTATTTAAGTTAATAGAAAGAGAAAATACATTGCAATAATTAACTTCCAGTAAATCCAATAAGCATTTAAAAGTGTAACATAAAGCAAATGATTGTAATTATAAAAGAGTAATCTTTCGCTTCCATGCATTTTTTATACATTAGTGAAATCCTATAGACTAATTGGCTATTTTATCTGCAGTTTCTATCCGCTAGCGGCAAGAGTAATCTCGTTAAGTAATTTCATTTAATCCTGATATCTTATTCATGACTCTGCTAACATTCTCAGACGCCCTCTCGCATCCTTCTACCTAATTGTATAGAAATTTTAGTAAGAGATAATGTATAGTGATTTATCTAAAAATGGATGCAACAATGAATGAAGCGAAAACAATCATTTTTATTCGACAAACAGAGTTTGTATATTTGTATACGCCCCTAAATCTACAACACGAAATTGGATACGATTTTCATAGTTGTGATTTAAATCTGATGTCAGAAAAACGAGATAAATATAGTTCAAAGTAGATCTGTTCTTTGTAAAATAATTAAAAGATTGAAAAAATAGATAATTCCTTATACCGTTGTCTTAACTTATCGTCATGACGTATTTTTGTTGCAACTTTAAGTAGTAATAATAATTATTATTATTTTAGTATAGTGAACAACTGTCCTGGTTACTTGAACTAATATAATACTTTGAAACACCTCCGCTATCAAGATGTAAGTAAGGAAAAGTAAGTCATAATAATAAACTATTTTTAATGAAATAGATAACTTGAAATACTATTATATAAAAAGAAATATAAGTGATTCAATGCAGTGTACAACATCAGACTTTAATGTCATTTATCCCGATGAACACATTATGCAGGCACATATTATTTGCACTTGATTATTTCTAATCACAACCGAATTTGTGATGCGTTTCTATTGACAACGTTTTAGGAAATACTAATGACAGTTTTGTCTTTTTAAAAAAACGTAGTTTGTAATCAACATTACAAATTAATCGTAGACGTAGCAACGATATTTCCAAGGAGGAGACAAGACGAAGTCTCATCCAGCCATAACTTTCCATTATAACGTACTATTATACGTTATACTCGGAGAAAAGAATAAGAAGGGGGAGAGTAGGGGGTATATTGAAAACTTTAAAAGGGGGTGTGATATTGAATGAACTATTTAATGCAACGTAGAAGCTGCTACTGAACCGAAAAATAATTGAACATTATGGTCTCTTACAATTACCTAAATAGTGCCTTGGGCTTAATAACCGAGGTGTAGGTTTAAGGGCTTATATATTTATCAGTGAAATATATCAATTTATAAAATATGTAAATATCTTTTTAAAATCCTACGGGGCCCAACTAGGCACCTTGTTACCCAAAAACCTAAGCTTAAACTAGCATAACAAGCTTTTATCTAACTTAGCTCGTTAGTAGGCGTCAAACCTTGTAGCTAAATTTGAAACCAGCTGAAAATTTCCTCTTAACATTTGATTTAAATAATAGGGCATGGTTACGATTAGTTATTGCATATCAGTGATATGAGTACTAATAAGTGTTTATTGAGAAGTAAAATTTTGAAGTTGTTTATCTAATAATATAGTTTGATGTAATATAATCACATCATTTGATAGTTTTTTTTTAAATCTTTAATAAAACATATATAAAGCATGATATGATTGTTTAGAATAGTTTGATATAATACTAGGATAGAATAAGGCTGGCATATTCTTTTTTTTATTTTTTATTTATTTGTTTATATGCTTAATATTCTAATTTTAAATTATTTAATAAGTAATAAAAACCGCAAAAGCCTTAAGGGCTTAAGAGCAGCTAGTGAATTTCCACTAAATACATTACTGTACATAATATATATTAACTTATTTTTTTTTTTACTTATATATAATATTTTTAATCTATTAGAAGTATGTATATGTACCTAGTATAATGCTACAATAGCACCCATATAACTATTGTAAAAAGTTTATAATTGAATGAGAAATATAGATTTTTTTTATTTGACATATGTATTTTTTGTTGGAGAGAAAATTATTCTGTATGTCCTTAGCCTCCATTTATTATTTTCGGTAGAATATATTTATATGTTTTCATCCCATAGTTATTGTTATATGAAGGCAATACAAAAGTGTTAAAACAATCTAGATTCCTAAATTAGATCTTGAGAATAAACAGTATTTCTTAGATGTTAGGTTGCAAAGACGAACGGAAGAAAGCTTTTATAAATCATCCGTTTTGTATTATTTTCCAGTATAGATTATTGTTTTTTACAATAAATCGAGACTGTACAGTGTATAAGACAGGGAAAAGGGCATCAAAAGCAAAGTGATGTGTGGCTGAAAACATGCTCAAGCCAGATACTTATCCCGGAAATTGCAATAACCATTTGAGTTGTATTAAATGAAATCATACGATCAATTTCCAAGCATAAAATAAGGATATTAGGGAGATTCACACGCTGCAGCGCCGCCCGCCCGTGCAGCTCTCACATCCTACATCACAGGTTTCCAAATTTAGTAGACCGATTAGCATGTTATTCGCTTGTAGATCGATTCCTTTTTCATCATATATGTACATACATATACTCTTGTATATTATTGCAAATTTCTGAAATTATATCCTGACTGGATTAGACATTAAGTACATTACTGTGTGATGGAGGATGGATGTCAAACAAAAACTGGCCAGACCTTGAGATGACATTAATTTTATATTAAATCATTAATTTATTAAGAATATGTAATGTAAACACAGTACAAACAAACAGTTAGTCTAGCTACACTTTTAAATATAGTAGAGCTCTGTGATCGACCTATGTGAATCGATTTGGACTACTTTGGAAATCACTGCCCTACATCGATTCAATTTTCGTGGCGACCGCTATCGGACGGAAATTGTTGAGAGCCCTGTTCCCGCAACTCGAGTTGTCCTTTGAACGATGTTATGAAAACAGCCAGTTTACTCAGGCCCTTATCTCTGCTGCCTTAGCATAAAAGCGTGTGTTATTTTAAAATGGATGAAATACTTAATAATCTTAGTATTGTTGGATGAATCCAAAAAGGCTTTGCATTGGTTTGAAGTGGCAATTTATCGATACACTAGCTTTGCTGGATTAACACATTCTTAAATGAAAATCACTTTTTCTCGCATCCGATTTAAATTAAACAAACCTATATTTTGAGGTAGACTTGCAGCATACTGTGAAAACCGTATCCAATTGTGTGCAGTAATTTTTGCGTTTACAAACATACGAACTGAATAATTTAATCTACACAATAATTTATTACTTAAGTTAAATTATTAAATATTCGTGTCGTTAATGAATTCTTAAAGTATAATAATAATAAATAATAACCGAAATTCGCTCGGTGTTTTTTTTTGGAATATTGCATTTTTTTCAGGACATTTTTTTTAATAAATATTGCTAGTTTAAAATTATAAAATTTTACAAATATTTTATTACTGTATTTTTTTAATAGATATTGATCCTGTTGATCATTTTTTTCATACGGTCGCGCTTGGTGTGTACCGAGCATGACAAGAACGTTGCAAAAACTTTTGAGTCACAAGCCCCAGGTAGTGCTTGGCTATATGTCTAAAATGCATGTTATGCCTATAGCTTAACAATAATAGGTATAATCCTTTCTAATTTGAAATTTATGTAGGATATTATAGGACAAAAAGAAGTAATTTTAGGGTATTAGCAATATTTGGAAAAAAGTCTATAAAATATTTTTTTGGTCAATTTCATTTTTTATTTATGATTTATTTTATTTTTTTCACTAAGAACAGAACCCTGCCTGCGTGCCCAACGCACCTTGGCTTCAATCATTTAAAATCGCGTGATATGCGCAAATTTTTTCTAGATTAATTGCAATTTCTTATAAAACATTGATATTGTATTTGTAATTGCGTCTAATTACGACAATTATTGAATGCACTGACTTTAATTAATATTTATAAATATTCTTAAGATATCATAACTTGTCACAAAATTATTGTAGATTTTCTTTTCACGAAAAAAAGTTATATAAAATGCAGGAGTTATATGATTAAATTTCAAGGTAGTACTAGGGTTTTATCCAAATGCAAGTAGCAAAAAGCAGATAGACAGGGAACACCTACAAGCCTACAAGCCTATAAAGATTACTTGAAGGTAAGTTTTAAAAACTATTGTAAACTAAAAATCAAAACCTTATTTAAATTAAATTTACTAAATTATTACAGCCATTTCTGTATTAAGGAAATATACTTCGAGTTACTCGGAATTATATCTAATTCCATAAAATTCATAAATCACAATATAGCATAGAATTTTAGTAAACTGAAAATCAGATTTCTCATTTGACGTCAAAAAATCTTGTAAAGCAAACATAAAATGATGGATTATAATTCTCTTCCCGCTAATGTTTATATATTTACATACATAACATATAAACAAGAATTCCTTATTAAATTTATCTGTTAGTATATTTTTAAATAAACTTACTAAGATATTTCATAAAATATGATGTTCAGTATTTTTAGATGTATTTTTCAAGTTAGTTTTAGAAGTGTTCCGGTGACTGAACGTTACAGGTAACAACTTTACAGTGAGGCTAATGAGATAATTTCTAAATGATGGCGTACTGCACAACAAGCAAGGTTTCGGCGTAGACTCATTTACCATAAATATACTTCGAATGTGACATAGTCATGTAAATTTTAGAATTTTTTTTTATATGTAACTAGGTCGGCAAACAAGCGTACGGCACACCCGATGGTAAGCGATTACCGTTATAGACGTTCGAAATATTAGAAGCATCACAAGCGAGTTGCCGACCCTATCCCCAATTCCCCCCAGAAGCTCTGGTCACCTCTGGAACTCACCAACAGTAACACAACACTGCTTTAGAGTAGTGTTATTTAGCTGTGAAATTGCATATCGTTAACCCTTTACTGAGTTAGTGGGTCTCTAGGATGATGTTAAAACATTTGTCTGACTATTAGATATGTCATAGTGGTACTGCTGAAATGTTGAATAAATGCTATTTTTTAAATGCAATATTAGTATATTTACCGTTTTAAATAACATAAATATGAATCCCTATTTCCCTTGTTCACGCCCTAACTTGAGAACGACTTTATCGATTTCATACACCTATAATTTTTTTTAATTTTAAAGATTTGTGCGGTTATTGTTTGGTTTTCAATAAAGTTGTTTTTTAACAGGTATAAGTAAATATCTTCTTAAGCATGCTAGATCTATGTTATTGCTTAACATCAGGTATAGTTAGTTCAATTGAGAAGTTCTCGCTCGCCCAGTAATCGCTCGCCGTATTGGATTGAACTATCTATATTTATAAATATCGTGAACATGATGTTATTGTTAAAATATTATTGCTTTACCTACAGAGTATTTTTCCAGTACAACATTAGTATATTATAATGATTTATCGACCACGATGCATCATTAATTTTATTAATACACTGTGTGTGTCCACACAGCTGTACCTGTTTATACCCTCTAGATTTTGGATTAGATTGTTCGAGATGATTTCTAACAAAATCTAGCGTTCTTATGTTTTCTTATTGAAAAAGTGAACATTGTTAAGGAAAGAGACTATACCAGAACGTCGCGTTTATTTTTCGTTTTAAAACACTATCAGAGAGATCCCTGATATGAGATCCATAACTCTTTTAAAATTTAGTTTTATTAAATAAATAAAAAGAAACGCATGACTGGGGCTGGTATCTATATGGTATATAAAATTCAGGCCTTTTTCAAATAAGGTAAGTATTGGAAAATTGCTGCAATTCCTCTTAAAGAAACTACTAAACTAAAACGTAACGACTATTGCATTGGAACTTATCGTATTTAACAGTTCGCGAACCCAGCAAAGCTATGGCAGGTTGACTAGTTTACTTGATTTTATCAATTAGTATCGTGTTAATTTTGTTTGGCTTGTTGAGAATTATAATTTAAATCCTATTACTTTAGGATGGCTCAGGAATCTATAATGGCGCCGTGCATTCGAATTCATAAGCAATTGAAAAGCAATTCGTTGATAAATACAATTGCCGAGCATGCCGGATGCTCTTCAATTGAACGGGATATTATCCATCTATTGCAATTCGGAGCTGCTCCATTACCTTGCGCCTACGTCAGGCGGCGACACTTCTAATCAATTATATCATACCTATTTAATAGTATAATTCGTACCGCATACAAAAAACACTTGTTTTACCAGAGGGAGAGAGCTAGTCGAAAGCTTTCATCCTGAGGGTATGAAAAGCTGTTTTGTGTCAATGTTGATGATATTTTTTCTACTACCTTCCAAGTTCTGGCTATTGCTCTAGTATGCATTTATCCGGGATAGTATCTCTATATTATCATAAGCTATCTGTATGCAAAAAATTAAGGACAAACCAATGTAATCCAGATATCATCATTATCACGACCCGTCAATGGCCCACTGCTGAGCCGGGTCTTCTGCTCAGAATGAGGAGGGTATTAGGCCATAAACCACCACGCTGGCCCAGTGCGGGTTGGCAGCCTTCACACACCTTTGAGAACTTTTAGGGAACTCTTAGGAATGCAGGTTTCCTTACGATGTTTTCCTTCCCCGTTAAAGCTAGTGATATGTAGTTGCATAAAACACACATAACTTAGAGTCAGAGGTGTGTGTCCAGAATCGAACTCGAAGCTCCCGAGTAAGACTTGAAGTCTCAACCACTGGGCCATCACTACTTATCCAGATATACTAGCTTTAAAATCATGCAAGATCTCGCGGAGTTCAGTGGTTGCTGTTATTGCCAAATTTGATATGCAATTATGACTTTTAATCGATAGGAAGAAGAAGGGTACAAAACTCATTAAAACAGTCATCTATCAGAATAGGGGTATGTCAGTTTTCATCCCCTGATCTTGTATCATTTTTCCATATTTGTCATAGATGATGATACCCATTACTGTACTGCATACACAAGCAAGTTAGACGGAGCCGAGTGCCTGGGGCTTGTGACCCAGGACCAGGTTTAAAGAACTCACCACCATCACCATCGACATCGACATTGCCAACTACAATAGGTAATAAAGTAAGCTTACGTGGACTTCAAGAAGGTCTACACTTATCGGTACCTTTTATTTTATGTCGGTATACTTGACATAATATAAAAGGAACTACCCACGAATACTAATTTATAAACGTCCCTAACGTTCGGATATATCCATTTAGACAGGAAGGCGATCGCAGAGCTAGTTAAGGTGTTAGGTGACAAATTGATAACTCACCAGAAGGGTATTGATAGCCATGTAAGAGAATATGCAACCAACCGATCGGCTATCTATCTGTTATATTAGCTTTTACTCATAACTGTGCAGTAAAAGATTATTATAATGAGAAACATTGGTTTTAATTATTTCTTAATAGGACTAATGTATAAAAAGAAATAAACAATTTTACATTTAAATCCGTTAAGCTAATTTTGTGTGAATTACTTTCTTCTTCCCAAAGGATCTGCTTTTTAGGATGTCCAAAGAAAATGTGCCAAATTTCATGGAAACCGTTCAGCCGGCTTTTTAAGATAGTAACAAACATATCCCCATCCAAATGTCCAAACTATATTTTTAGTGACTAAACGCGTCATCGTCCGCGAAACTTCTGAATTAACTCTGACGTGAAATTAAAGACATTTACGCACCAACTCACCTCCCGGGATAAAAAATATTATTCCAGCTTATAAAGTTTTTATTTGAAGTATAAGTAGCCTATGTGTTATTAATATAACTTTGCCAAAATTTTATTTCCGTGTTTTTGTATCACGTTAAACGGTTGAACAAATATGAATGAAATTAGGCACAAGAAAACTTTAGAAAACGTATTAACATACAGGGTACTTTATATCTCAAAAAAGGACAGTTCTCGCGGGATGGAATGGTTGGTACAAAAAAACTGAAGCTGAAAATTTTAAAATACTTATATTAATAAGGTTGAATAAAGGATAATTTCCAATAGTATAGAGTAATGGTACCAAACTATCGTAAGCAAACACTGATGGATTATCAACGCATGGAGTGAATGCCCGCATGTACTGATTGGGCATTGTGTAGGCATTACTAAAACTGAATTAGGACTAGCCAGGTACCCGCACCTGACATCCGACACAATACGTATCGATATCAGATTATCGATATTGTTTACAATATTATTTGTATGCAAATAAATTAATATTATATATTATAGGCAGTAATTCAATTGTTTTCACATTTTAAAAATAGTTGTTTTGGTTACCTTTGTTTATCTAAAGACGTCTTACACACAGTTTGATTAAATATCTTCTATGTACAGACATTCCATAAGCTTAATTTTTATTATTTTATCTCTGCAAGACGTGACGTCACATTATGTTCAGGACTTATGAGAAAATTTTAACCTATTTAGTAATAAGTTTGTATGAGTCATAAGTTATAAGAAAGTGTTATACATTCAATTTATTCGTAACTATGCCCGGATTCGGAACCCGGCGAATGTTCGTACCGCCTAACAATCAATGATTGTCGTGTTACAGATTAGCTGAACTGCAGATAACCAATATATATGTCAATCCTTTTTCATTACTCACATTATTCTACATTTTTAAAATCTAAAAGACAGTATCCGAATATTGTCGATATATATTGTGGATTCGAAACCATTAATTAAATACGTTCTTTAATTTGAGTTTACCGTATTGACGGGATGAATATTAAATGTTTGACATTTTGTATGGAATGATTTTTCTTTCATTTTATTTTTTTGTCAATTTTCCAATGTTTTATTTGTTTTCCAGTTATAAGTGTTCGAACAAATCCGACTTTGTATTATATTTATGTCGAAGAATATTATATAGAATAATCGAATCGTCATCGCCAACTCAGCCGTTGAAGTAGGGTAGTCACATTCCTCGTTTTGACAGTCTCGACCCTTCCGACAGTCTGAATAAGTAGTCTTATCATGCGCGGTCTCTCAAAGAGTGAAGTAGTCTCCGGATAGTGTAAGTGGTGTGCAGTGCAGTGTTAGTGCTAGCAGTGCTATCCGATTAAGGTCACGTGAATACCTTACAATTTAGTTGCCACGTCTTAGTGAGTTTAACCTTAGGTTTTAACTCTCTGTTCTTCCTGAGCAGTGAAGGCAAGTGTCTCGATCGAATAAAGGATATCCTTAAGCCTACGCCTCGGTCACAAATCCAAGGCACTGCTTAGGTTCATAATGTTCTCCAATATGCCCCTCCTCCTTCCTTCTCATTATAATATCTCCGAGAGATATATATATATATACTAGTCTATCCGCGCGACTTCGTCCGTGTGATGCTCCGCTACAATTGGTCTTAACATATTGATAAAGCCTTCCACGATAAATGGGCTATCTAACACTAAAATAATTTTTCAAATCGGACCAGTAGATCCTGAGATTAGAGCGTTCAAGAAAACAAACAAACTCTTCAGCTTTATATATATGTATGGATGGAACTTATTACCCTAATCACTCTTTGTCTTAAAAGATAAAAGAAATGGTAATTATCATATTTATATGTTACTAACAACCCGCCCCGACTTTACACGGTTAGTAGAGCATATTATGTTTTTTTCTGTCGTAGGTGCAGCTTTTAAGTTTATCGCAAGCAGAAAAACACGCGGCGTGAAACTTTTTTATAATATGTAGTGAAATGACAGTGATGTACTTGACGTACATCACCAACTACACATGTAAAATACCTACAAGTACATGTCGATCGAAATGCACAGGCTAGGGACAAAGTGAGACTAATCAGGTACATTTGTCGAGCGCCACCCGTTCCTCCCTTGCGGCGTATAATTAACTGGACCGGGCTGTTTTAAAATGATTTAATCTTTTTGTTTGAGGAAACTTGTATGACATCTTATAAGATAACTAAATTAGTACATTTTTAGGGAGCTCTATGGAGAAACATAAATGACTTAACTGGGATCTATCAATTTAACTAGTCGACCCGCTCTAGCTACTCTGGGTTAAAATATTTCTAAATCACATTAACTATTTTTTAGAAATTGTAAAATTTTTAAAATTATTTTTTGGCTTCTTTTAATGATATAAAGTCTTCTCATATTAAGTTTTTTGTAAAGTCTCTTCTATTTTAATTAAGAGCAAAATTCTGATAGAGATCGTTTTAAAGTATTTTAAATATAAGAGTTCGATTGGTTGAAATTATTTTCACCATCCACGAAAGATCGGAATAAGAAACTAATCATATTAAATAAGGAATTGAAAATGAAAATTTGCGTAAGAAAATTAGCTTAGGTGTTTACAATTTTATTATCCCAGAAAACTATTAAAACATGGTTTCAAAAGCAAAAACACATCATAGAAATCAAAAGTGTTATTTACTTAGAAGAGCACCAACGTAACATAAAATTGGTATTAATAATTCAGCAGCACCATTACGTAGCTCCGGAGACGCCGAATCGGCCTGAGGAAACTACGCCTTTAAATATTTGATCACAGGCGTTATATGTATTGCAATTTTCATTAATGATTGATAAGGATTTCAGTTGGGGAAGGAAGGCCGGCCAGGTCATACATAAGTTATGTCAACTACTGCCTGCTAATCTGAGAGCGCCAATATTGGATGGTGGTACTATATTTATTGCCCTATTATGTTTACTTGCAGCGCAAATTTCGGTGTAACTCACATTATTACTACCAAGCGCACGGCCTGGCATATACTTTGCAAGTATTTAGGTCATCGACTAATGGCTTTTTAACTTTTCGTTCACTCATTTTAAACCTTCATCGATATTATGCCTGTACTTTGACTCCCTTTGTGATATATATATAATAAGAATTCCGATTCCATAAAACGAGCATTCTTAGAAAAAGCTCTTTTATATTGACTTACTGGATGACTACTGTCTGATAATTTATCCGTTTAAAATAGTAAGAACAGGACAGGATCCTAAATAAAGTTTTAAAAGTGGAAACTCAACAACTCAAACGATATAAAAAACCGATTTACAATTATTATCCAATATTATATAGGTGTGATAAGAGATGACCATTATTATTCATTACCATCGCATAAATTGAGTAAATTTATGAGAAAATAACCGCTGTTTTTTTACCATGTTAACACTAGAGCTCTACTACATTATAAATAAGCGTTCATTCCAATCCAATTGATCAGAAAGGCGCGTAATGAAAATTATGCTTAATGAAAAATCAGTACATTAGAAATGAATTTCTAACAAATTGAATTTGTTCGTATGAAATAACAATTAAGAACCTTGCATTATATGCAACAATTCATTACTAATTTCTTGCTGAACTTTATAGATAATTTTATTATTAAAAATATTATTCTATTTCATCCCTGGATTGATCTAGGACTGTTATTGAAGCTCTGGAATTGAACTGAAATTTTATAAATTACTGGCAATGAGAATTTTATTTCTACCTAAATATTGCACTTCGTACTATTTCAAGCAACCTCACTTGCTGCTGGACTCCACCACAGTAGCTCAAACTTTTTTAAACTCAATAAGTTCAGCAACACCATTGATAACTTTATATTCGTGTATAGTAATTTTTTTAAATTTTATTTCATATATACCAGCCACGTGTAGACCATATTTAACCTCTGTTCCGATAGATTTAAGCCAGCTGTTTAAGCCAGCTGTTCTATCGGTCACCATTAAAGTTTTGTACTATAGCTCCCATATAGATAATAAATAGTTTTAAATTAATTGTTCAGTACATCATTATATAAATAGCACGTTGGGTAAAGTGTTTTTACAATAGCTGCATCACCGAGCATGGCATTGTTCGCAAGCGAAGTTTGCCATTGTCGATTGTAAAGTTGGAGGTATCGAAGCGAGATACTGACGCGTTTGTTCAAAGGACCTCTGATGGGTAGTGAATTAATCGACGCTTGCCCGCGCGTCAAAATGATTGCCCCCGAGATAGCTTCGTCGCGCCTCCCTTCTGAACCCACGTCAATGTTTTGGTTATTTAATTTTGAAGATGATTTTTTATGGATTTATTAAAATCTATATTTATAATTATATAATTCCAGAATTCCATAATAATTTCACTAAATATTTCCTTTCCTTATTTATAAATTGATGACGTATAAATTGATTAGCACAATGAAATATGGGTAAGAGGATTCCATCTACAAGCAAATAACAGGCCAAGAGGTCCTCGAGTCATTTAAGTTTGAAATCCTTTGATTAAAAAGATCGCCTAAGCCTTAAGATTTACGCTTGAAACTTGGACCTCTCTTGTCTGTATTTTTTTATCTATGTAGAGAGATTCTAACAAATAATGTTAATCTATCTTCTTGGGTAATTTTCTCATTCTTGAGCTTAGGTCATACTCTACCACGCTTGCCAACAGACTCGAAACGCCTTAGGAAATCAGGTTGCCCCACGACGTTGTTCTTTACCTTTAGTATTAAAGAAATAATACTTAATCGCTTAAAACAGATAATGCCGAAAGAAGAAACTGAGCTATCCAAATTCTTAAGCATTTCAAATCATCTATTAAAATCATCATTATAAACGAGTAGATATAACGAGTGAGTGAGGATTACGACCAATATGTTCCAAACAAACTTGGCATATTTTAGATCAAAAATTCACCAATATATGTAGTTATGCAAGAACAATAGTAGATAACGAAGAGCGGGTGTTTGCTATTCGAATCAACGTAAAAACAGTCGGACATAGCTGCCAAAGCTCGTATATTCCGTTAGCGGAATACGCATGTGGACGCCAATTAAATACAAATAATTTCTCAGTATTCAATGAGAAATACTTTTGATTTAATATTTTGCACATTTACCTTATCGATTTAATGCAACGACATTGAATACAAATTTTAGCAACAATTTGTAATTTTTGTAATATTAAAGATGGTGCTGCTTGATTTGCTCGTACGTTAAGGGGGTATTCTGGTCTAGAAATTTCAAAAAAATGGATTTTTTAAAATTCGAATTATTTTCGAAAATACAGTGGATTTTGTATCGCCGATAATTTGAAAGTGAGTATTAAATATTATTCGAGTTATTCAACTGGAATTGTTTCTCAAACTTAAAACGCGTTTTTCTCTAATCTACTTTTTTTGAAGTGGTTGACATGATATCTCAAGTTCTACCCAACCGATTTCGTTGAAATTTGGTGGAAATCTTCTTTATATATTTGTCTATCGCGTCTGCCTTGGATTTTAAATAATTTCAATTTGGAGTATTTTTAAAAAAATCGAAAAGATCAAAAAAACGGTAAAAGAAAAATTCATATTTCATACCGACGCCATTTTGTAAATTTTTATTCTATTTTTTTTTGCTAAGGTCAATGCAATAGCGACGTCTATATAGATTGAGGATTTTTAATTTTTTTTTGTTTCAGATCACTACAAGGGCTGGAATCATGTCAACCAGGGTGTACCGATTTTTTATAGCCCCCTCTTCACCGACCTGTAGTTTATTGAATTTCTGATTTTTTTTACAATTTGTTTTTTTTTATATTCTTGAAAAGTCAATAAACATCATATGAAAAAATTTATTGCATAAAATGGTTTTCTTTTTTTGTAAAAGTTAGTTTGAAATATGCCTAAAATTTATGCATCTAGATAATGATTTAATTTTTAAAGCATTGATTTGGATTGCGTACCAAACGTTTCATAATTATATAAGAGCGTAAACAGCTTTACTGAGTGGACCGAATGTTCGTCAATTTAGTAGATTTCTCCATTATACAAGGTGCCCGCTGATACCAAATGAAAGCTTCAATTATTCTGAGCACATGGGAACGTACTGCGTTTACACTTACCGTCCGAATTCCCGTATTGAAATTATTGTGTACTTTCCTCGGGCCGAAATATCTAATCCGCAAGCGTTTACTCGATTGGAAACAATGTGTGCGGAGCTTTATGCGTTTCACAGAAGAGTTAGATACAGATGCAATATACGGAGAATAACCGACGAATGTTTGCGGTGTGATCATATATACTGAAACATACATAGTTACCAACCTATAGACGTTCTATATTGATTGCGTATACAAAGGTTTTGAAAAACGTACGTCGCTTTTCTAAGTGTGTTAGACATAGTGCCAAACTTTACCATGTTTGTGGCAATTGGTATCTTATTTATTGTCAAATCTGTAGGCTCAATATTAAATCTCAAAAAATAAATATCAGAGGACATTAACACAGGCAATAAAAATTGCCTGTTATTTTTGGCTTTAGAAGATATCAGGTAAAAAAAGTTGGGTTCAAATACAATCATAGTATATAACCTGATTTTTTTATATTAAACTGATAGTTTTCAGAAAAACAAAAACAAATTGGTAAATAATGTAGTGTATATGAAATACACATTTCGTAGTCAAAGTTAATCAAAGCTTGATAGAATCGCCGTTAATTTCCGACGATACCAATGAGAATTTAACTAAGAGGCCTTATTGAGGACATGTAAGCTTAATAGGCGGTATGCATGAAATTCAATATAAGTGGATGCGCTTACGATATTTGATTATTGCTTCACCACTTCACTAATTCAGCATCCGTGCTAGTAACCAATTACTTCTGTTTGAGTTATTAGCAGTTATGGAGAAGGGCTCTTTGCGTCGTGGGCTAACTTGCAGTGTTCGTATACAAGTTATATAAAAATTTCGAAGTAATTTTCACCTCATTTCTAGTATTCGATTGAAATAAAATTTAGCGTACTTGTATAAATGCCGTAACAATATAAAATTAGGCTACCCTTTGTTGTTCAGATAGCTAAATGCCAGGAGAACAACAGGAGAGCTACAACTGGATTTCCCTGATGACAAGTGGCACAATCAAATTTGGCACAATCAAATTTGGCACAATCAAGTTTGGGCTAATATGTTTTGCTATCAGGAAAATGCACCCATGAAGCTGCCTTTTCACCTTTACTACACTTTGAATGAAAATGTGGTACAGTAAAGTTTTATAAATATTTTGGTAATGTAAAATCTTATAAGTGATCTGAAGTATATTTAAAACCACGCGACGTAAAGTCTGGTATAGCATCTGATATATCAGTATAACTAAACTGAATATATGAATTGACACGAAGACGCGTTTGTCAGCGTTGTGGGAGTACGGTACGGCACATAATGAATCAGAATTGCAAAACGCGCCGTTGTTTACGCGTCTGTATGATACTTCCTACACGATTGTTTAGAACGGGGTGACTATCGCGCTATCGACGTTACACAAATTCGGTATAGAAATATAGCCTGTCAGACTGTCCACTCTAATGCAACGCATTGCTTATTCCTATACAAAATTCATACTATTGTCCGATATGTTTTGTAACGTCAATAATAAATTACAATGTTTGTTAATTAATATTTTATAACCAGGGAATATCGCGCGCTCTATACATTATTTACCAACAATTTGCTTAGTTCCACTGAGTTAGTGTGTGTGAAAACAATACGTTACAACTACACATATAATAAAATTGTAAATTATCGAATGTCTGGACATGGAAAATATTTAAACTAATTTAATGGGAGGGGTCTTTATAATACCAATAGAATTCAAAACAATCACTTTTATTTGTCTATCAGTTCGTATGTTTGCACACGAATTACGCAAAAGCCCACGAAGCTAGGGCGGATCTACTAGTCGTAATGTATTATCATTTTTTTTATTAATGCCATATTAAATTTCAGATAAAAACAGTATGCATCATTGAAAAACTAGTGTTTTCGGAACATTGTATTTATTTTTATTAACATACTTGCTTCGCTGGCGCTGAGTAGAAGAACAACGAGAACATGTGATTTGTGATTGACAATGAACTAAATGAAAATTTTGTCTTGCTGGTTGGATATTAAATAATAATTTGCTTTGCAATATAAAGCGAAACATGTAACATAATCGGACGTTAATAATTCGATATAATAGGTCTGGATGATACTCAGTTGTTATCTAATATGCGCTCTCGGGCATATTTCGTAATTAGTACTAAACTATCCTGGGCTGGGTAATCTGGGCGATTTTCTCCGTGGGGTGAGTTCTTCGTACTAATATTACTAAATGTTTCATTTCAACATTTGATTATTAAAAATTACGAAATCAGCAAGTAGGTAGGTCTAGTGAAATTTATAATTGCTAACTTTTATATCTTTTGAAAGAAAAAATGCCCATCTTAAAAATTTCAAAATCAAATCAAAAAAAAAAGTACTGTAGAAAATAATTAGAGCAAACAATTTTATGTCAGGCGTCCATTTTACGATTTTTGATTTTCAAAAGGGTCAAAAGAAAGTTATAAACAATTTTTGTAACTATAATAGTTTTCAAGATATTTGAAAAACAAATATGAAAAATGAGAAATTGTGAAGTTTTGAATTTCGCATAACTTTTGAAGTCTATCTTACACGTCTAGCGTGTTTTAAATATCATAATCTTTATCCGAAAAAGAATATATCAAATAAAGAGATACTTTATTATATACCTAACTTTAAAGAAGTGCGTATACAGAAGAAAATAATTTAAAAATCAAAGTAATAACATCAAAATGTAATTTGAAATTTAAATCAGAAAACAACTCAGCAATACAATTAATTAGCGAGGAAACTAAATTTATGTTTATTGTTGAAACAGAGCTAGATACTGAGATTAAGGATTACACAGACTATTAACTCTCGTAATATCGTTTCCAATAAATCCGATTGTACCAGATATAATTCAAAACAAATATAAAGTACACTTAAGTTAAGCGTAACTTGTTGAGTTAGACAATAAAGTTTCAAACCTTATTAGTCACTAACATTTTAAATACTGCTCAACTTTGATAATTACTAAAATCTTGAAAACAAATTAAGTGTGTCTAAAAATTTATTCTAGAAGTATAAATAAAACGAGTTTAAAACCATATTTAATTCTTATATAAATGCAATCAAAGCCATTCTACTTAAAATAAGAGTCAAATCGGGGGGGAAACATGACATTATCGTATTAGACGTCTAATGAAGGTTGAATCGAATAATTAGAATTGATGTATTGATTGTTTGAGGCAGGTTGGGGTCACTGAGAAGTGGCTGCTTAAAATATGGTTTCTATGCCCGAGTAATAAGACCCAAAATGCTGGTCATTTCATTTGTCCATTGCAGACGAATTGCCGATAGGAACAGGTAACACGTATAATAGTTTTGTGCACAGCAAAGTGCGTCAAGAGGATGTGTGTAGATTGGAGAAGGTATATAAATTTTAAATTACGTCATAGAAGTTTCAGCTTAGTTGCAGAATGTTACACAATTTTGGGGTATAAATAACACACAAGAAACTGGCGTGAAATTGTACGGGTACACTGGTAAATAAGTTGCTATCGATTCTCATACCTTGCAGAGTTAATTCACCGAGATTTCGGCTACGCTAGAAAATAGATTATTCCTATCTACCGTATATCAGAGGAAAACCACTGGAAATCCAAAATGGGCCGCACTAATACGTAGCTCTGCCGGCCTTAGCGTAGAGGCTGCGTGCCCAAATCAAGTTTGCTATGCTGCATCCCTTGATAATTTGTTCTAATTGAAATTCAAGTCATTGACATGGTCAACCGACTTAATCGAATATCCTCCAGCTCGAACGTCTGGCTCGTGTTGGGATAGTGCGAAGGGAAAAAATATAGATGTGACGTAAATCACCATATGTTTTAGTCGTGAATATGTAGGTAAATGAATTTCATATGATGACAGATTGGCTGACATAACATCTTGATTTACACAGTAGGTGAGCAACGAGGATGTTTTTTAAAAATAATATTACTCCTAATATAGTGAAAATGGTTTGAAAGTTCGCCATTTTTGGTTTAACTGTCATAATGGTAATTGTTGTCATGATACCAAACTATAATATTACAAAGCATAATAGGAAATTATCATGACGTGAGTGAAGCCGCGGTTAAAATAAACGATATTAATATTACGCTTTTAGATATTATATGTTAATAATGTTTATAGTTCTTCTTTTAATTATTATACAAAATTACTTGTTACTGTATTAGTTTATGTAAAAAATTAAATTACGTACATATATATGATCTAATTTGAGTGATGATTTAAATCCCGATGTAAGAACGCTGCAGAGTAAAATTCAATCGTAAAAAATAAATAAATATGTCTGTCACCTTATAAATAATTTCATATAAAACAAAAGTATATTATTATGTTGTCAAAATAAAAGAGCTGTTGTGTCGTTACAAAATTGACCGATTAAGATGTGTTTTTCTTGTTATGATTTATGTGTAGCTTCCGAGAGCGAGCTTATTATCGATAAGTGTCTTCAAAAAACTTGCACTGAAGTTTTAATATTAATGGCGTCCACTTTTCGCCATCGTTCGCGTCATAACATAATATTTTAAAGTATTAAATACATATTTGTAAACATAAAATTCGAAATGAATTTCGGAATGTCGCGACGAAAAAATATGTCTTTATCTACTTTGGGATTATTGTGAATGATATGATTATGGTTTAATTTTATTATTATTTATCTTTATCGTGTTCTACCATTATAGTCATAGAGAAAAACTAAATCGTTTGATCATCTAATTCAGAATGATATTTTAACTACTGAAACGTTAATTGTACTGGTATTTTACCACAGAAATTTGAAGAAAAAGGTCTTTATAAACCAAAGTTGTTACTAAGGATAATATATATCTTTTGACTGTCTTTGTTGACGTGAGTGCACATCTTAGATATGAGACTATCGTACAAATCATTAGACTATACAGTGATATGACAAATTGATCTAATAAAGTGGTTGCCTATAACGGCACAAATGGCATACAAATAGTTTAAATAAATATAGTTGAAACGAAACCCCTCGATCCGCGAAAAGTGAACCCGAGCCCCGAACACATGTTAACAATTCAGACGCGAATAGTCGAATAATGTTTGTCGGTAAAAGTTGCGGGTCCCGTCCCGTCACGCCGGCCTAACAGGTTGCCAAATTTGCCACTATTTTTACGTGTCCCGCACAGTGATGTGACGGCACACCTGTTGTTTGCCGAATTAAACAAAAACGCCGCGCTGTCAATGCTGGATAAAACCTATTTACACCGTTGTTCAATCTCGATGCGATTGCGATTTGTTTGGGTGTTAACTGTGTCATCACTAGTCGGCGCGTTATAAACTAGTATCGATGCCTGGCTTCGCTAAGTGCATTGTATTAAATGTTACTAATCTTCCATAGATTTCGGGTTTTATTTTGTTGAAGCACGTTACTCGTATCTGTCAAGTTGGGCTACCTCCTTCCTACTTTTATTTTAAATTTTGCAATAGTCAGACGTTTCTCAACGAAAGGTATATCCGTTATTTCTTACTAAGTTTTATAATTTTTGAAGCCAAAACATAACATATAATATAAAATTAATACTGCCAAAATTATAACTTTAATGGTCGTGTCATATTAATGATAACATACTTCTTCAATAAGTTTCAATTGATTAACATTTACTCACCGATAATTTGGTACAGCTACCATTATAGTAAGTACAAAACATAAATCAACATTGGAAATGTAAAAAAATAAAATTTACAGTGATCTCATCCGTTGTTATTTAAAACGGTCCCATCACTATATAGTGCGGTTGATCCAGGCGGGCCAATTAAAAGGTTTTTACGCGGCCACATATTTGCCCGATAATGCTGTGCGTGTCCCGGTCGGCATTTTTAGACCACTAGTTGCGTTTTAATGAATGAACTTAGTCCGGTACTGAATATAGATTGATGGAATATTGTACTAGATCATTTATGAATTCCATTTAATTTTCTCCTTGATGTATCCAAGGGTTGGAATTAGAATCGCTATAATCTTTTAAAACCAACAAACCACAAAGGGTTCCGTACCAATATATGGCAAAAAAATCACGTTTGTTATATGGGAACCCCCTCAAATATTTATTTTATTCTGTTTTTTGTATTTGTTGTTATAGGTGCAACATTCTAGCTATTACGGTTCATGAGATACAGCCTGATGACAGACAGACGGATGGACAACGAACTCTTAGTAACATGGTCTTGTTTTACCCTTAAGTTACGGAACACTAAAAATGAATTACTTTTCGTTTGTCTCGCTAAAACTGGAGGATTGCTTTTGGCTAATTTTATTCTTGAAATATTTGTGGTAGTTCTGGGAAAGTTTAAAACGTGATAAATGCGAATAACTCAGCGAAGCGAGAACTAATAACTAAAGAATATACTAACGGGTTAGTTAGTACATATATTGATAATAACAAAAATATGTCATGTTATAAATTGAAGATAAGAAAAGTGTGAAAATAATTGATTTTTTGAGTGAGCAAATTAAATTGTTATCAATGAAAAGTAATATCAAAATAATATTACATTTTATACATTTAGTGCACGGGAACAACACTCCTGGGGCTCCCACTTATTTGTTGGATGGCACAGCGATCCAGAAGTTAATATCCATAGGTTCACATTCAACATACATAGCTTTTATATGGTCATATGGTATTTTGTCTTTTTATCTTGTCATGCTTTTAAATAGATCTTAATCTTTAGGTAAAGATTACGCCTGGTCTTTACTAATTTAAAAAAAAAATGTTTTATTTATCTGTTTATTTCTCCAGTATCTAAGGTGTTTGACCAGCCGCTTATCCGTTTGTGTCAAGAGCGATTATATAAAATCTATGGTCACTTTAAAAAAGACTTTCAAATGGACCATCCATTCATCCACTTCTCTTGCCATTCTTTACTTATTTCTTTGTCAAGTTGTCTTGTCTTTCTGTTTATATAATCAACTGCAATTATATAAAGTCTATACATATTTTTTTACTGGACCTTTCTTGAAAATACAGTTCTTGGAAGATTATCATCATTCAAACCAGTCACTTATTTGTTTATATCAACAGCAAATCCTTGCATACTTGAAATCAAGGATCTTTAAATATTATTTCTGGTTTTTATGCTTTTATAGCATTTTTTATTAATGTCAAAAATCTTTGAACAGAAATTATACAACAATTATATAACACAATTTAGTGTTGTAATAATTCTTAGGCGCTGCTTACAAAACGTTCAAGAGTAGCGTCTAGATCCTCATAAGTATTTATCATTAAAATCTCATTCAGTCTTAAAGCACACTTACACGTCACATTATATGGGGAACAAGTCTTTCATTTACACTTTAACATCCCTTTACCATTGAGCACCATCAAGCGAGGTGTGACAGAAACGGGTTACTTGGTTTTAAATATACTTGTTTAACTTTTCAATTTAGCTATAATTTTATGTTTACTAATATTATAAAGCTAAAAAGTTTGTTTGGTTTAACGCTAAAAGGCTATAGGTATATCACGCTATCAGTTAGATACAATTTCAAAATTATTTTTTACGTACTACCGTTGGAAAGACGCATTTGACATTTATACTTCCGTTGTAATGAGGATGACCTTCGGCAAAATTGCTTGTTATATAAGATGTAGTAGTTAGGTTAATCGTGATTTAATACAACGGTGTGACAGATACGATTATTACCCACTATTATTATACTCAACTAGACTGCTAGTTACTATATGTAAAGAATAATCTAACCGAACAGCTTTATAAACTATTTTTTTTATTTTATATTGTAAACTAGATTTTTTAGTACGTGATATTAAATGAAAAACTAACTTATAAACATGCAGTGAGCACGTGTAAAACAGAGTTAGGTACAAATTATTAACTAAAGCAGTGTATGTCGAAAATTTGCGTCTATTAAATACTTTAAGGGTTTTCACAGCAGTGTGCGACAAAGGGTAAGGAACATGTTAAGTACAAAATAAGTATTTCCTTTTCTTTTACGTTATCCAAGTCAAAAGAATGAAGTTCTATAAAGGCCTGAAATATATATATAATTAACATTTTAATAGCGTAGTCTTCCCATGAATGTAATTTACCCATCATATTCTAATTAGAGTTAACAGAAAACGTAGAATATTGTCAGATAACAGAAAACATATCTAGATAAACACTAAAACCAAATAATACACAATATGGAATATTATTTATTATTGTCATTTTCGTGTTACGCTACAATATATACAATGAACTAGATAAACCTTACTTCGAATATTAATTTAAAAGTGTAAAAACATTTTCTCATAACCCGAAGCTTTCAAACTGCATGAAAAGAAAATTGAATGGATTGTGAATCAAAGGCAATTGGCAAAACCACGAGAGCACGAGAGGCCCGAAAGACAGTCTCTGAATGATCGGCTTCACAATACGCGCGCTACGTCGCCCCTCTCAATTCCAATTTCATTAATCTGGAGATCATCTTGAACTGACGATTCCACGTCAGATGTCACACGCAACACAAAAACGTCCAAGACCTAGCCAACCACCAACACACGATACTACACTCTACCTCATTATAATAAACCATAAAATTCAATAATTCGATGCACTGATATTTTAATTGAATATTCGTAAACAATTTAAAGGCAATCAGAGCAGGGTGATCAGTATATAAAGCTGCAAACACGTCAATTAAAATGTTAACGTCATAGGTCTATCAACGTGTCAGTTAAATGAGTGAAATGATGAATTAAATTCCATGTAAAATTCGATACCATCGGTAAATGGACTGGACCAATTATAATATCAAAGTTTGCCCAATAATCATATTTAAAAAATTAACTATACTTTGCACAGTTTATATTATTATCATTTCCCAAAAATATGAAGAGATGCCTATTAATAAATTCCTTTTTAATCACTGACGTCGTTAATAATTTATTCACTAGCTACACTTTTTTAAAATTTTAAAATATCGGTATACCTACGTCGCGTCGATACAAGATATCTCTCATACATTAATTTATATAATCTAAAAACATTTATAGAAGAAGATAAGATGTGTAGTGTCAATTGACGTCACAGTATCAACACAGATTTTTTGATTCCGTTATATATTATCTATTCAACCAATTATACGAAAAAATAACAACGTTTTTGGTTGACATATGTAACGCGCGATTTATAACAAGTACAATTTAAGATCAAAAGAAAGTAATTAATTAGACGCAATACTACGAGCAGAACGTTACACATACGCGTAATTTCAAAAATAATCGATGCTCCACCCCAATGCATTAACAGTCTGGTGCGATGGGGAGTCATCGGCCAAATTTTTATTATGCATATTTTTTAATTTTATTTTTTTCACCCCCTCACCGCTGGGTGACTGCATGTGCTAGTATTAAATCAATACCGTCCGAGGCGGCTTATTCTTTTTGGTAGGCCGGGGCGAGCGTTTGGGTTCACTTTCTGAGCTCGTGTGACTTTAATGGAAGGTCGACGTTATGAAATCCACTCACTACATTCGAAAAATACGAGTAGATATACTTTGCATCCATTTTTAGAGCCCCTAGCACAGACAGCTTATGTTTTAGAGATGAAATTTGGTCTCGTGCAGGACCTTCGACATGCCATTAGTTTCAGGCTTCATAAAAGTGCTCCTACAATTCCATTATTCATTTTAGTCCAGTGAACGTCAAAGCAGGACATGTCTTTATAAAAAATAGCATCTACCCTCGTGTATGTAAGCTTTTGAATATTTCTATCCATTGTACTAACGTCCATTTTTATAAAAATTATATAAATAATAATAATTAATATTACGAATTAGATGATATAAATAAAACCTTGGTTATTTATAACTTGATACTAAAAAATATTACAGAGACATTACATATAGTCTAAATTTAATCGGAAATATGTGAAATCATTACATATAACTCCTAAGATTCTTCAATCTGTTCTCTGTTGCAGTTAAACAAACTATATATTCTTTAAGAAATGTATAGATGGTAGATTTCACAAGAATTTCATTATTAAAGATTGCTTCTAACACATTACCTTAATAGGCTCGGATATATTTCTTAGCAATTGATCACAAAACGTAAGTTTGACACATTTCCGATAAAATATCTATATTAATACGTGAAGCAAAAACT
The DNA here is from genome assembly GCA_905147385.1 of Limenitis camilla. Taxonomy (NCBI): domain Eukaryota; kingdom Metazoa; phylum Arthropoda; class Insecta; order Lepidoptera; family Nymphalidae; genus Limenitis; species Limenitis camilla. The sequence goes on from LR990224.1 coordinate 3,012,579, forward strand.
TTGTGTCATTTTTACGAAAATTACGCGGACGGAGGAGAATGAGGCACTCTCAAAGTTTATATGGAGAAAAAATGTACAATAATACTAATAATTTTTTATAATGATGCATTAAATGATTTCAATATATATATTTAAAAGGTTTTTATTAGTTGTATAAAAATTTGTGTTAGTCAGGCAAATTAACTGTTACCCGAAACCTGTGTAATGAATAGTATTTAACAAAAGAACCATATCTAGTATGGTATAAATTTATATCTTAAACCGATTTCAATATAAGCGATTGTCACGCGGCTTTCGTCTAGAGTAGACAGACGTCTGTCCATCACGGACGCGTAAATTGACCCTTGAGCGTAGCCTGCATACGACATTGTCATTGAAACTGGGGATTCGTAAAGCAATCATCGATTTAGTTTGTGACAATTTGCTTTTATGTTGTTGTTTCATGTAGAATTTAACTAAATACAGCTTTCCTATCTTATACTGCGTGATATTTAAAACTGGGACAGTATGGGAAAATTGTAAACTGTTGTTTGTAAACTGTATTCATACAGGGAAACTTTCTTAGGAACCATTAGGTGTTTTTTGTTAAATCAACTCTATAAAAATGAGAGAAATTGGGCAAGTTTTTTTATCTGGATCATTTCATTGAATCGAAGGAAAAAGTCGGAGTAGCAGAAGTTGCACTGCATATAATTCTAAATTTTAAGTACAGAAAAATAAAAAATTGCGGAAAGTTTTATATAACGAAAAAAGAATTAACCCCAAGTTCATAAAATATAAATGAGGGTTTAAAGTCTAGTAGTGTATCTTCAATAAAATTTGCCATTTGGTTACTGAAGTAACTTTAAACCTGGTAAAAAATCAGAAAATTAAATAAAATAGAATATAACGTAAGCAAAGAATGCTTTGACTTTAAAATACATTCGATAAAAGAGAACCCTCAATATTAAATGTCTATACACAATATTATAAACCACAAACAATCCAAGCACGTGTGCTTAAATATTCAATTACTGGCAATACCAACGCAAAAAATGTCACAGTTGCGGTAATCAGTTTTGGCGGGAAACAAATGTCAGTTAGCTATTACTGGGGCTAGGGTTGGCGCATAAATTATTCAGCAGCCCGACATGGACGATCGAGATTCATTTCTTTAATACCTAATAAATGGTTACTAAACCAACCCTAGAAAGCTTTAATCCCCGAAGTGCTTGGATTGTTTATCGATGTATCTTTAATATTTACTACTGTGTGAGCTGGCAACACTTTTTTCAAAGACAAAATAATTTTGACAGATGTCATGAATGTAAGCATGCTCTTACTCCGACTGTTGATTGCATTCACCGTTATGTTAATTACTAAAACCTTTTTCTAACATAATTAATAAAATTACTTTAATATTTACAATAAAAATTGACGCTTCCTCTAGAATAAAAAATCCAAACTAAGTCAATGCGCAACTATTAATTTCATACCTTTCAACGAACCTACAATACTGTAAACTTTAAATCTTTATATGTACAAATTGTTGTTAGTCAGATACTTTGCACTTTGATTTACAGTAGCACATTACTCGCAATCTAATTAAATCATCGTATCTGTCTCTTCGGTGTATTTACTCGTCTACCACCTATCCCCCTATAATATAGGTTTCTGTTTTTTGACAAATGTCAGCCAATTCACAGCGGAAGTTATATTCAAATGTCAAAGTATATCCTACGGAAGTAGAGCAATTATGTGGATTTACTAATCAATACTTTGAAAGTTATAACCCATTAGAATTCAATTTACGTAAGCCCATTTTCAAAAACGTTATTAAGTTCATCGATATCGATGCGACGTACGTTTCATATCACTAAGTTCTATTAGGGCATATCGTAAATCTATGACAATTCAAAGATGTAACTAGCCAACGTCAAATGCATGTCATTTTAATGTATGACTGCCACAGAAAATTGCATGAATATATGATAAATTATGTGCTTTTATAGTAATCATCTAAATTATACTATTTCGTACTGAGTATAGAGAGAAAAAGCAAAATCTACAGTAATTTTTAGAAAAATTTGTAAATTTGCCAAACCTTCTAAAATTTTAAAATAAAAACGTCTTTACTTTGACGCGGCACAGACTCAAGTAGCCGGTTTAATTTAAATTATATGTATTTATAACGTTTGTTTTATAATTGAGTTTTAAGAAAGTATCTGGGAACATCATCCTAACTTTGTCAACATTGCTGGTAAACTAGAAAAAGTGCTTTAAGGCATTTAGTTTACCCTTGTACTAAATTTGTCCAATAAAGTCATCATCACGACCCGTCCTTAGTTTCCTCCTCAGAATGAGGAAGGTATTAGGCCATAGTCCACCACGCTGGCCAAGTGCGGGTTAGCAGACTTCACACACCAACAGAGAACTTTAGGGAACTCTCAGGAGTGCAGGTTTTCTCACGATGTTTTCCTTCACCGTTAAAGCAAGTGATATTTAATTGCTTAAAACATGCATAACTCAGAAAAGTCAGAGGTGTGTGCCCAGGATCGAACTCGAACCTCCCAAGTAAGACATTGAAGTCTCAACCACTGGGCCATCATTGTTTCAAATAAAGTATATATAAATAATTGCGAAACATTCGTGAACTTACTTTGTGCAATTTATTTTTAAATTCATCGTAACTTCTAAAAGTATTTTTTAATCTTTTACTGAGTATATTATGAGCCTCATAACTATACTTTCTGTACGTCCTGCCATTTATAGATAAAATTATTGCAAATTGTTAGTATTTAAAAATTTTAAGGTGACATACAGTCTAGGCCATGGGATGTAAAATAAAAACGAAGGAGTCAGGACTACGAGCCAAAAATTTCTGTGCACTGTACATAGACGCAAATACTGAAATATGGTTTCCTCTTAGCCTTTTACATTGGACTAAAATTGGGAATGAGTTATGTCGTTTCGTGAATTTTTGATATCTCCACTCGAAGCTATTAGGAGATGAAAGAAACCTTTTTTAAAAAAAATCTGCAGAACTAAACTAACTAAAATAAAGAAATGACTTCCTTTTTTTGATTCATTTGGATTACTATAAACCCTGGTAGGTATCGTAATCATAATCCTAATCCTAACTAATATTATATCGAAATATCGTTACACTTACACAAAAATGATGAATTTTTGGGATAAGAAGTAATCTATATCTCTAACCTTAAACTATGCAAAAAATGATATCAATCTTCGGCTGAATTACAGCATGAAAGCAGAACAAACTAACATATACCATTAGTATGTATTGCGAAGAGTTCTTTGAATTTTAATTTCAATGCAAATACAATTGAAAACCTCCTTTCCTTTGAAATCGGTAAAACGAGTGACAACGCGACAATCCCCGATAATCTTTTAATTTTATGTAACGATGACATTACAAATAAGTACTTTTTCCTAAGGAACCTGCCATTATGCAATTTAATGTGAAATATGCATACACAATTGTATCCTTAGCCTTGTTCAGTACGGATGATTATGATATTTTTTATTCATAAAAGAAAATCAAATCCATCGTGTACTCGGGCATGTGTAAGTAAATTAGGAATTGGAAAATATTAAAGCAATTGCCTTCAGTTGACATATGATATTTTTTTCATTTAGAAATGAAGTATGATTATGGTTTATTTTACAATCATCCAATAGAGCCATTAAATCAATATACTGTTGCATACTATACATTTTTCAAAACATTAAAATAACTAATGTTGTTTATGTGTTGTTATAAATTCTTCTAAATCTTTTACCCTCAAGTAAGAAAATGTGTTTTGTACCAGGTACGAAATATACAAAAGAATTAAAATGTCATCAAACGTTTAAACCGTCTCTAATAAGTAAATGAATATCTTCTAAATAAAAAAGCATATATATACGAAAATTAAATTTTCGTTTCATTATATATCCTTCACACGTAACAACTGAACAAACCATCGTTTACTTATTGCTCTTCATGCCAAAAGAAACATTAAAATATCGTTATAAGTAAAAATTGTCTATTAAAGTGAAATTGAACATTTTATTTTTATTACATTTCCTTTCTGTTCCGTTCTGATTGCGACAACTTTTATTCTCCGAAGAAAATCAAATCAATTGTGTATCGCTATAATTAAATGAAACGACGACTTGGACATGTGTAAGTAAATTAAGCGTTGGAAAACATTAAAGTGATTAAAGTTGCATTTGTATTGATATATCGGTATTTATTGGTTACTTTTTCTCTATTATTATTAGCTTATGAAAGGAATTAATTATATTTATTCTGAGTCAATCTTCCTTTTTATAATTTGTCTCATCGGTTTCTGTCAGAATTAATGACAACTAGATATAGAAGTAATAAGCAAGACCTAATCAGATTGGCCACCCATTCGAAAATTTTGGTGGCCATTTAATTTAGTATCGTACTGGCGCGCCGGGCGCTTAGATAGTAAAACTTTTTAAAAATTTTAAAAATTATAGTCCCATATTGGGCTTTTCAAAACATTTAAACTAAAACGTTAACACATCGCCCTCCTTCTGTCAGACCCAAACACCATAACCGACATAATTATAAATTCAAAAAAAAAACAATTTTAATGACCACGGAATCGATACCGCGACCCTCAGCTCGGAGGTCGGGTTCGCAGCTCATTTCGCTCGACGTGTGCGCAGAGGTCCAAAACCCGTCCACTGCGCACACTCCACGTCACCCTAATACCAACCCGAGTTATATTTCACATTAAAATCTACCCCATTGTTCATTCGCACCCATTATAATTATTCCAAGGGATATAAAACAAGCAATCTATACGGATCCATCTGAATACAGTGAAGGGGTAACACTAACAGATTACGAATAAAAAATGATTTAAACATTTCAAATCACACTCATTTTTTATCAAAACAAATGCTTCATTTTTGAGAAAATTACCAGAATGGACGCCGAGCAGCTTCTGAGGCTGAGGTTCACAAGGTCCAAGGTCACACTAAACTTCACATAATACTAACTATTCTATCATTTTACGATTATTCTCAATTATTTAAATATTGCAGGGTTATGCCAGTACAAAATTAAATTAGAATAGCTACCTTAAAGGACGAATATAATAAAATTCAATATATCCAAAAAAAACATTGTAATAACAACTTAAGACATTTAAAGGATACACAAACTTACATTTTACCTAGGTATAACAACAACTACGAAATGAGAATTGTTGATTATATATTACCTAAAATTATTAATGAACTGCCATTGGACATACAGGATAAATACTTATCCAGTATTAAAAATACTTATCAAGTAAAAAAATTCTACTTAACACAACCAATACACTCCAACTATATATTATAATCTATAATTAATTACTATTAAGTATTAGATATAACTTATTGTAAACTAATAAAGCACGAACTCACTAGTCGCACATAAACCGAATGGGTTTTCGCGACTTTTATTCAAATTGTTAAATGTTAAAATATGTTTGTTGTAATTGAAACTTTAAAAATAAAATAAAATAACTGATGCTTTATCTCAAAGAATTAGACCACTGTCAGACAAACTTACTAAGTCTTGTAACGTTTCTCTAAACTAGTTATCAAAGTAAACTCAGTTGATCCCCAATAACCTCACATAATAGTCTATCACTATCACGGCTAATACAAAACAAGCAATCTTTACGAATCCACCAGAATACAGTGAAGGAGTAACACTAACAGACAGAGACAGGCTTAAAAGAACTAACTTACTCACTAAACTAGTTAACAAAATGAACTCAAGTTATCCCCAATAATAGTACACTACATAACCCTTACATAACAGTCACTATTCGCTCTAAAGAATCACTCGTCAAACAGCTGCTGAACTATTAGGAATAATATAAAAGAAGCCATCTTGACTTGAATACTTTCTTTTTTTATTCATAATGAAGAGAAATACTATTTATGAACGAAGACAAAATTAATATCTACCTCAAGTTTATAATGCTGGTATCATTTCAATTGAAATACAAAATTAGTTAGAAAGTCAGTTTAATGTAGTTTCAGTTGTTGTAAGTATTGAAAGACAATTGTCGTTAACTCGAAAAGTTGCAGTTAACTAAACTATACAAGAAAGAAGGATATCTGGTTCTTTATTTCAGAGTATTTTTTCTAATAAGGTAAATTGGTCCTACAAGGTTCAGAACAAATATTTTACTCTTACGAAGATAGTCTTCTGTACATTCTCTAACAATTCTAAACGCTATCCTTTGCCGCAAGATTTACATACTTTATCCGATTTGCATCCGATGTACGTTCAGGTAGGGATCTTACATCAAAAGGGCTACATTTATTTACAATGTTTAGTGTTTTATGTGGAATTGAAACGGGGTATTTATCTTACAGAAATCCTTATCATTCCGTCGTCGTCTCTCAAAATACAAAAGCATTAATTTAGATTTAAGTTCTTATTTAATCCCTTATGCAATACCAATTTTGCAGCAGTTAATTATGTGACCTGCATATAGGTAAAGTAAATAGTGGAACTGTTAACAAAAGTCAGCAGTCATTACTTTCAGTAGAACTGTATTAAATAATGCCTCTAAATACATACAACTAACCATATGTATTAGTCCCGAGTGAGAACAAATCGCATAATGCATATAAAACTTTCTGTTATAATCATCAAAACCCACCACCTCACGTCCACAGTACACGTGGAAGTAAAATTAGCTGCATAAAAAATACTACTTTTATTGCCTCGTAGAAGGCATTCAGGCAGTGTTCCGCTAATTCACAGAAGGGCTGAGAGCGCGAGTTTCACACTTACGTGAATCAGTGCGTGAGCTAAGTAAATTCATAGTGCTCCAACCGCCGGACTAATTTAATGAGAGGGCCTTTTCAGCGGGCCGCCCGAGAGCGTCATACATCGCATTAAAATGAGATTTAACACTGAAATGTCATAATTAAGGCACTACAGCGCACCGATCCTCCCCTCCACCCTCCTCCCTCCGCGCGCCGCACCCCTCACACCGCCACGCCGCGCCGATGGAAACGTTTGAGAACAGCTACTTAATTATTGTGACTCTTTGCCTATAAGAAATGTTGATTTGTGACCCGGGCAAGCGCGACGTTTTAATAGTGTGTGCTACTCGTTTTATTTTTTTTATGTTTTTTACTAACACCTGCTATATTATTAGATGATAGATAATATTTGTTTAGCTACCCGTGTTTCTAAGTGTCGCGAAAATAACTACTAAATACATTATACACAACAACTATAACACAATTGACCATAACCACAAGTAACTCGCAAGAAGCGTGTGACCGAGTTATGGTAAAAAATGTGTTCCAATTTGTAATCGCCAAGAGCGAAGCGCCGCGCCGCGTCTTGTTTACACGTGCCTTACGGTACATACAAATAAATTAAACTTTACGATTTGTATACGAGCTTAAATATAATTAAAAGCTAAACGCTTCTCGCGATTCTTTTGACGGAGATAGCGTAACACATTATTGCCGAGCTGTAACGACACATACAAATTATCCGACTACAAACGATGCGGCACGCGACTCCAAACATTTTTAGAGCTATTATGACACGAGTCGCGAGAATCTCGCGCAAAGCTTTGCCGCTCTCAATGATCTATCTAGTAACGTGCGGCTGTCGGATATAGTGAAACCACAAATTAAGAGACAATTCACACCACTAGGTGAGCGCGTAATTTTTAAGCTCGCGGCGACAGCGACAGTACATTGTCGGGCGTTGAAAGGGTGCAGTCGGCGCTATTAAAACTTAGAGCGATATGCGTGAATATAAAAAGTATCGTAGACGGTGCGGATAAAATAAAAGCGTTGCCACACGAAGAAAATGAAAGGGGTAATTGCGGCAACGGCCACAAAAAAGCTAGAGTGCTAAACTAAAAGAAGCTGTTAGCGTTTAAGTCGTGTAACCATCTGAAAAGCGTAACATATACTCGACACTCGTACTCTGTTTGGATTTTATTCAGGGGCTCGTCTACCGTTAAAAGCCTTACCTATGTTTGATATGTTTAAAGACGGGAAATGCACAACTTAATGCCAACTTCTCTTTGACAGGTGTTTATAGAGCGGAATATTTAAGTCGATCTCGTATAAAACATTAAAAGTCGTATGATATCATTTTCTTTTATACTTACGGCTGCCGTTGCAAATAAAATCGCCGTAACTTACCTGAAAAAAAAAATATTATTAATTCTTATTCTTTTTCACAAATGTGATATTTTTTAACCAGTGTACATACGTAAAGCAGTGCTAGTATAGTAACAGTTCCAACTGTTTTTTTATTATAGAATACAAAACTTAACAACCCTAACTCAATTAATCATTCTGTATACGCTAGCAATTATAAATATATTACCGGACTTAACATAATAAAAATAAACTTTAATTACCATGTACTTATTTTTATAAAGATTAAAGAACGAGTAACAAAAACAGATACAGGTAGCACCGAGTGAAACTATAAATTAAGTAAACTACTTATTCTGTTTAATTATAATATGGCGTATTAAAATAACAATTAACAATGCAAAGAACAAGATATCTAGTCTTTATTCCGCATAAAGAGTTCCCGTTTTGACAAATAAAAATCGATTCCCGATATGCTTCATACTCATCTTTCATATTCCGACAATGTCCAGAACCCGGACAGAGTTTACAAAAAAGAGCCGGTCTTGCCAAACACTTCAACTCCCTGAATTGTATCAAAAAAGCGTTATAATGGAGTCGTAAATCACGATATCTGCTCCTAATTAGTCCTCATATTTAAATGTGCAGAACTTTATGATTGTTTTTCGCTTTAAATTCCAAAGACAATAATGTAATAATGAACGTTGGAAACAAGAAGATACAACAACACGTCCTTCCGATGTAAAACCTAACTCGAAATTTATTGTAATATATTATAACTTTATTTAATTTTAACGACATATTTCTAGAATATTCATTTAAACAAGGTTTGTCCGCGTTCAAAGAATCGCCTTCTAGCTGGAAGATGGACCGGGTTCTATATAATTAGACCAATTTAAATCTTAATTAATATTAATTGTCCGACGTCGGAACGAATCTGTCGTAAAGGACCATCGTGAAAAAAAGTCTTAGCGTTTTATTACATTGACAGAATAAAATCTTCTATATTATAGTTACCTAAAAAGATTATTGACTAACTTACCAACCATACTCCAATATTGCAATCAGTTTCCTTTAGTCAATCACAAACTCATTAAGATGCGCTTGTCAAAACTAGGTATGAGAGTAAATAAAGTTATCAAAGTATAAATGAACAAAAACAAAAAATCAAAAATAAAAAAGGTTTCAGTATATACCAAATCATACCCTAAAAGTTAAAATTTTTCATCAATATTTTAAGTTGATACCTCCTTGATTTCTTTATTGATTTAGTAAAGAATAGAATAAAATCTATTTTCCTTTAGGAATACGAGTAAAGAACAAAAGGCTAATGATTTATAAAAGTGAAGTATGTTAAAATTGGGAGATATGGGGTAAGGGAGAGCAGGCGGTGCGGCGGCGTCTCTCGGCTTCGACGCGCACTGTAGTGCACACATTACATTCAACGGACGCGCCAGTTCTTAGTTTTTTACGCGAGTGTACAGTAAAATAATACTTGGGTATACTCTGTACAGAGCACATCGGTCCAAGCCGCGGGCCCATTGTTGTCGCTTAAATATAAAATGATGCCCCGTAAGTTCTCTTAACACGGATGTTATCATTTATTATTCTATTAGATTACTTAGTCATTTAGAATGTTCCCGTGACCCGTGTTGTTTCGTATCGGACGCGAAATTGTGCATCCGCATATTAATACTTACGTCAAAGGCAACCTTGCGAATTGTGACTCGTGAGTTCTGCGCATAACTGGGACAATATCTAATGATAATGGGGCGAGGCGGAAATTTGATAATTTTGTAACTGAGTTACTCCGAGTGACCGCTCCTCCACATCGCACCGCACCGCACACGACACATGTCACAACACACTACAGATTATCCGCGCGTGCGAAACGCCCTATTTGTTTAGCTAGAGAAAAAACGAAATCTCGCAAGTTCATTACCCCGCTCTCTTAATCATATTAATGCACGGGGCACCTGCACATCGCTTAGGTGCCTATTATTCTCACAACAGAAAAATGAAAGGGGTTTCTGGGTACGTAACGAAAAAATGCATGAATTTACGTGAGTCGACTTAGCGACAACAACCGAGGAATCGCACATACCTATCCTGCACCTTATCGTTTGCGACATAGAGGCGCCCGGCGACGCGCCGCGCGGACAGGTAGAGGCCCGCGTCGATCGCCGTACGCGAGGATAATTTATTTTTATTTCATCATAAATATTAATGAGATTATCCCGCATAATGTAAATGTCCGCGATGTTGGCAAACGAATATTATTTATTGTAAAGTTTTCAATATTAATTTTTTCAACGGACTTATATAGAGTTAGCGCCCGACGATGCGCGACGGCGACGGCACCTAAATAATAAATGTATGAGTATTGATATGATATTATACCAATTGAGAAGAAACTGCAGGCGTAGGCGATGATTCGACTCGTGAGTTGGTCGAGACTTGGCGTAATTAACATGAGAGACTTGAAAGTTTTAATTATAATTCTAATTACCATGAAATTATAACTGATGAGCATAAATTATGCGAGTACAAATTAGACGGGCTATAAAATATAAAGCGGTTTTGGGCGAATATCCTTCAAAAAATTAGTTCTTTTAATTAGCTGCGTTTTAACAAATTTTTAATTGAAGATGTCGACGATAAATCCTCAATAAAATGATTCGCGCGGTTGAAATCGAAACTCAAATACGTTAATTGCGAAATTAATGTAATAAGTATCGATATAAATAGAAAAAGCATATAAAACATTTTGTGTTAAAATATACGTAAATATAACATCTGAAATTGCAATAAAGGTAAACAGATATGAAAATTTATTGGATTCTCGAAACGTAATTGAGTTTTATTGTAGTAAAAAATATAAATACGAGTATAATATGCAATTACCTGCAATAAAATATTGGTTATAATACGTAGGTATTTTTCCGTTTACAACATTCTTTGTAGGGCAACGATCATATTATAAAAATGCGGCTTCGTGCTTACAAACTACTCGTTCTTATTACAATTCTCATAGCGTCTAAAATGTATTGACAGAAGAATCTATATTATATATACGTATTGTAATTACATTAAAAATCTGCAAAAAATATAATTGTCTCAGCAAGTGTAAAAGGAAAGGTTAGAGCTTATTTATACAAATAGAGGGTTTTTATTCATAATACAAAGTAGTTATGTTGAACACCATATTTGGTTTCTTATCTATGAAATATGGAGACGTATTCACTTTACCTACTTTTAGGGTTCCGTAAGTATCCCAAAACTTTAACTAGGCCGATATAATTTGGAATGTTTGAAACCTTGTAGATGCTATGAATAGTAATTGTGGAAAATTTTAGAACTATATACCTAATGTGTAAGCACGCTATTGCATAATTTCCATACTAAGTATATTACAATAAATAATAATAGTCTGGTAGGTATAGCTATATATATAAATAAAAAAAATTTAGTAAATAATATAAAAGATACTTTTTCGAGAATTTCTATATTTGTCCACGAAAAAAGACAAACCTACAATCTGTAACTTAGATGTAAAAATAAAAATAAAATGTATGTTCCAGTGATGCGTAGTAACTGATTTGTACATTATAATGTAAATTATTTGTATAAAAACTCTGTATAATAAATAAAATATAATAATAAGAAATGTGTTTGTTTATTTGCTTGAACACGCTTATCTCAGGGACTACTGGTCCGATTTGAAAAGTTCTTTCAGTGTTAGATAGCCCATTTATCGAGGAGTCTATAGGCTATATATCGACCAATAGGAAGCTCAGACAGCGGTTCATAATCTTCCCTTCCCGGTCACTCTCATATATAAAACAATCTACATGTCTTTCTCACTCGTAAGGTAAGCATAGTTAAATATAACACAACATTATTTCTCTTTCATTTGATATTGGATTAGTCATTTACATCAGACTAGGATGAATGACTCTTAAACTTGTTTTTTATATTTCAGAACCATTTATCCTATCCAAAGTCAATTCCAAAAATTAAATCATTGGCAGTGGATGATCTTCATGATCAAACACCATAGAAAAAAAAAAGTTCTTTCAGTGTTAGATAGCCTATTTATTGAGGAATTTTATAGGCTATATATCGACCAATAGGAAGCTCAGACAGCGGTTCATAATCTTCCCTTCCCGGTCACTCTCATATATAAAACAATCTACATGTCTTTCTCACTCGTAAGGTAAGCATAGTTAAATATAACACAACATTATTTCTCTTTCATTTGATATTGGATTAGTCATTTACATCAGACTAGGATGAATGACTCTTAAACTTGTTTTTTATATTTCAGAACCATTTATCCTATCCAAAGTCAATTCCAAAAATTAAATCATTGGCAGTGGATGATCTTCATGATCAAACACCATAGAAAAAAAAAAGTTCTTTCAGTGTTAGATAGCCTATTTATTGAGGAATTTTATAGGCTATATATCGACCAATAGGAAGCTCAGACAGCGGTTCATAATCTTCCCTTCCCGGTCACTCTCATATATAAAACAATCTACGTGTCTTTCTCACTCGTAAGGTAAGCATAGTTAAATATAACACAAGATTATTTCTCTTTCATTTGATATTGGATTAGTAATTTACATCAGACTAGGATGAATGACTCTTAAACTTGTTTTTTATATTTCAGAACCATTTATCCTATCCAAAGTCAATTCCAAAAATTAAATCATTGGCAGTGGATGATCTTCATGATCATACACCATAGAAAAAAAAGTTCTTTAGTGTTACTTTAGATACATTTTGGTGTAATTATAGTGTTTAACGTTCTACAATATTACCTTTGTACGAGTCGGGCAAATATTAAAATAATATGTCGGGTTTTACAAAGAGTAAATAAGCAGAGACGTGAGACAGGTGTATATTTTATAGCGGACGCGGGAAACGGGCGCCATTAACGAGGTAAGACAATATAGCAAGGTCAGTCGCAAATAATATAACAAATATATGGAGCGTCGGAGAGTAATAATACATGTTGTATTGCAATTCTGATAGAAATATAACTGTGCATGGGGCTTGAAACCTAGACGTTGGTTTACGAGACTAACTACACTAACTCACTATATTGACAACTTAATATAACTTGTCAAGGTATAGGTTTTAAATAGTAGAGTATTCTTAAACCAAGGTGGATTCTTCAGACCTTAAAGGACTTTTCAGAAATTCAACAATACGACGAACGACGTCAATTTTTTTTATTAAAGTTAGTCAAATTAAAAGTATAGATTAATTACAGACAGGAAAACTTAACGTTTACTTATAGACGCGTTATGTTATGTCTGTTTGCAGGATTTTATAGGAAAAAAGGGTCTTTTAGTAGTTAGCCTTAATGCTTATATTCGTATGGCAACATCGCAATGAAAGCTATAATTATAACAATTAAGAAAAGTAGTCGGGAATAAAATGTTGCAATTAAATACGAGCCGACCGGAGTGGCAGAAGTGGCACGATACTAAATAATAGGCCAAAATGAAACATTAAAACGATGTAGTTAGTCAAATATGCTACAGTTACTAAGAATCTTCATATATTAGTTAAAAATAATTGTTTTAAAATATTAAAAGAAGAAAAATTCATAATAATTGTTAAGATAAAGTTTGTAAAACCAATATTTTGATCAAGACTTAAAAACGTCCTACCTTTTGTTTATTTTAATTTCTATGCTCTGACTACGAAACATTACAAATAAATAAAATTGGGGTGTCTGTTTGTAATATTAAAATAACCGCTTTTTACTAAGTGCATATGGATGTATACACGACACGGTACATATGACAACAGCATTTTTTACAATTTTTGTCTGTCTGTTTTTTCCAGCTAATCTCTGCAATAGCCAGACCGATTTTGACGGGACTTTCACTGGCAGATAGCTGATGTAATAAGAAGTAACTTAGGCTATTTAACATCTCACTACGACCCATAGGAGCGGAGCAACACGCGAACGAAGTCGCGCGAGTCGGCTCGTAAAAAATATATAACAACATTGGCTATGGGACAAAATAAACATAGTTTTTGTTTGCTAATATATTTCTTTTAATAAACTTTAGAATACTCAAAAAACAACATTAAGATCGTGATAAACTTACAAATATGAACACTTCCCAAAAAAACAGGCTAAATAGATTTATAAAAAAAATCATACTTAACAATATATAAAAATGTATACCTATATAATAAAATAATGAACCTTCCCTTATTTTGAAGTTACTTGAATAAGAAAGTGTAACAAACTCTCCTCGCTGAAAGTTCATGGATTCAACTTGAGATCTTAATTAAGATTCCACGAATGCATAATGAATAACAGATAGTCTATCCCGTCCTGAAGCAAAAAGATTACTTTTCCCATATTATTGCAGATCAGGTAAAAAAGAAAGCCAAGTATACATATACGGATATGATATCGTTTGTATGTATTGCACCGGACGGAACACGGCTTTTCTTATGGAGGATACCAACTTAATAATTGTAATATTGCAATTAATTGTAAATTAATATAACATATAAGTAAATACAATACATTAAACATGATATGAAAGAAGTCTCCCAATAAAAGTTTACATTACAAGAGTTTTATGAAACTGGAAATTGAAACTCCGCGAGAACAACATAAAAAAAATCATAATTATTGAAGGATTTTTACACGAGAATATTTTACTTTTTTTTGGGGCTTTTATGTATATACTAATATTTTAAAGTTGAAGAGAGAAGAGTTGATTTGTTTGGTTAAACGCGCTAATTTCAGGAGCTACTGGTTTGAATTGAAAAATTATTTTAGCGTTGGATAATCTATTTATCCTAAAGCCTAGGACCTCCAGAAAATATAAATGTCTTGATAGACAATGATACCTATGCAATTTTCAATATTAATAAGAAACTCAACCACCTACCTATTTTTACCATGTTACAATATGAAGTAAAAAAAAAGTTAAAATAGTAGAAATAGACATGACTACTAACGAGAAGGATATTATTATGCAACCTTTCAACCTTTTGATCTTTTTATAAGAAAACATTAACCTTTAAAGAAAATAGGTGGAAAATAGCATTTAACTATTAAATATTTAAATCATAATCAAGTTCTAGAAATTAAGGTAGGTAAGGTGATGAAACTATTATATCCCTTTTAAAAGAAATCTAGTTTAACTAAGATGTTTATAAAGTGCAGAAGACTTAAAAGCAACAAAAAAAGTAAGGTAATTACCTCGCAATTTTATATTTATTTATATTAATCAATATTATAATTTGTCTTATGTTTTTCTCCATTTTTGTAAAATTTAATGCGACAAAGAGTGAAAAAGACGATATAGGAGTTTCTTGAAATATTACTAAAACCTATATTTATTATAAACCAGTCTATTTTCTTGTAACTGACAGACAGTTGGTTAATCTATCGTATAGCTCTCGTCTCAAGAGCTCTTGTCGTATTGCCCGCGCGTGCGCGATCCACTACTTTATTATCGAGTAAGAAACTAAGAAGTACTTGTTATATACTCTACTCTCTTATTACTCTATATTAAATTTTCTTTTATTTGTTATCCTTTTTGTTTATAATATACTTCCACTGCTCGTCAACTAATCTTGTATTTTACGTAACGAATAAACTTAAAAACTAATGAACCTATTTAAAAAATTATTTTACCGTTAGTAAGCTACATTATCCCTGAGTAACATAGGCTATATTTATTACTAGAAAAAATTAGAGATTCTCCGAAATTCTTACTAAAACCAACCCAAGGTGCAAAACATTAGCCATAAAAAGTTTTTCATCGCATGCGCTGCAGAAAGTATTGATGGTAGAACAACAAAATGTTCTAAAATATTATAGAACGTATCAATATCTACAAAAATCTTCGCGAGACCATATGTCCAACTATTGTTATGTATAACTACTTTTTTACATTTTAAACCTTGATAGAAATGCCTATCACAATCAGACCATGTTTTCCATACCTTTGTATGAATTCTTATCCAAATAAATTATTTCGTATTCAAGACTGTTTCAATACCTGTTTATTACTTTTGGAATTATTGAAATCCAAAATTCCATTCCAGAGATATTACGAAATTAAAAATGTCATAAACAAGAAATAGACGCTGACGGGCCGGTGTGCGCGCCACGCAGTGCAGCGAGCAACGCGGCGAGAGAGGGGCACCGAAATGCGGGAGATGTTTAAAAAAAATTATCTACCCGTACCAAGCCGGGATGGGCCGCTAGTACCCAATACACCAATAAATATGAGGCAGCAGGAGTAAGTCTTGTAAGTGTTGAAAAAAAATTTTAAGATCTCACTCAACCATAACCTACTTACAGTACATTGACTCACATTTTATAATTTATTTTTCGGCAAGCCTTAGAATCTTCCCTATCGTAGTGTAAGTGTAGTTAAACTTATGCTTGGTCGCCATTGTGGATCATGTGAGTTATTAAAATTATTACTTAGCATAGTAAGTACATTAGGTAGAAAGGTTAAGCAATAGTTAATAACTGGTAAAGGGATTTCTTAAACCTACACCTGGGTCGCAAGTCCTAGGCTGCTTAGCTTCCTATTCTCAATACAATGATTCCAAAAATCCCAAAATAATACATTTAAATTAGATATAATCGTTTGAACACGGCCTACAAGTTTATCAACAAATAACATGCGTTACTCGTCCAGCCATGCCATATCCGACATCAATATTAAAAAAAAACAATTTAATCTTTTAATTTTGTAATCCTGTTAATTGACTAAATTAATTTACGATTGTACGTACACTGTACGATGCTACTTTTTATTCCTTTTCCATGTCAACAGTTGTCCTTTCCATACCAGTTACTACTTACATATTTAATTTGCAATGAAAAGTATTGAGGTCATTAATCGTGATAAAACTATACTATCTCTCAAATTAGTCCAAAGTATAGTATATCCAAAATTTCATAAAAATGTTTACACTGGTCAGTAATTTTGCTTTTTATATAAAATTCTTATGTAGAATTACTTGATAAATACATACAATAAAATGATTAGAATACTTTCTTCCACAACCGCGAAAAGTTTTATATAACGAGTATTTTAAATTCAAAGTAAGCTCGCAACCACTTATAAAAATGGTTATTTTATTCAGTAGGTATATTTAAACCGAAATAGGTAGAAAATAAATTTCTACTTTCTGTAACATATCCCATAATTATCTGAGAAAATAATTTAGTTATGTAAAGAATTTTTAAATCATTTTTTTTTAACAAGAGCATAAGCCGTGGTTTGTATGTACAAATAATGTAGTGTACACTTATATTTTAGGGTTCCCCACCTCAAAGAATCAAAACAGGGAACCCATAGTATCCCTTTATTATCGAGACGTAACAGATTGTAATCAAAAGATACGGCATTTCATGTTTATTTTGATCCTTGCAAAGGAATCATAATATATCTGTTACACAATTTTGTTACAAACATTATCTTATTACCATTCTTAAAGGAAAAAGTATGACAACCGTATATTTGTTATATAACGAGATATTTATCTTACCAGTCGGTAAACTAACCCTTAATCTATCCTATATACAAAAATAAAGCCTTACTATACGCCATACATTTTTTAAATCGGTTTTATTCGATTTCAATATCAACCAAACTCATAGAAAGAAAAATTAAGACATAAATAGAAGAAATTTTTAAAATTTCAGAATTATTGACGACTACTGAACCTAAGCGTTTTTGACGGTACGCGCTTTGCAAATTTCATTTAAAAGTAAGTAAGTAATTCCACGTAGATTAAATCTTAACATAAATCATCAATATCGTATTATAGTATGAATATAATAAATGTCAGTTCGATCCCAGCAAAG
Organism: Limenitis camilla; assembly: GCA_905147385.1. NCBI lineage: Eukaryota > Metazoa > Arthropoda > Insecta > Lepidoptera > Nymphalidae > Limenitis > Limenitis camilla. The sequence continues at coordinate 3,030,613 of LR990224.1, forward strand.
AAATACGAGACCAAGAAAGTGCGGCGGCCCGTAGCATTCTCGTCTAAACAATAAAAATATAAAGATAAATAATTATAATAACACGCTAGATTAGATACAATGTTAATTAGCCCATTGTTCAACAAAGTGAATAGATATCGAGTTTTATTATAAAGAAACACATTGAATAAACCTATCACAAAAACTGTACCCATACACGACGCACACACGCCGAGGGAAAATTGTATTAACTTGTTTATACGATACGTCTTCGTATTACTCATCTCTCATATTTTTCAGATATAAACTATCCTGCTAATCCTATCCTACTAGTATTATAAATGTGAAAACGTCTTGTGAAGTAGAAAATATAATTCACATAATAATAGATCTATTTCAATGAAATATTTAATAAATACTAGAAGAACTGTAGCGAAGTTCATCAATGGATCATTAATAGATGAATATAATGGGATTTAATAAATAGGGCTAAAAATCTCCAAGCACTGCTCAGCTTTCTGTTTAAGCATTAAGCATCTCTCATTTCTCTTACACGTATTGTTATTGTTAATTTAAAAAGTATAGCCTAATCGAGTAAAATTTTAAGACAGACCTACCGCAATAATACTATGACAACCGTATCCAATTTCATTTAATTTTTTCGTGATGCAAGCAAAAGATAAATAAACAAAATTTTTGAGCCGAGCCATGTGAGGAGAGCCAGTGTTATGAGATTAATATTGCAAAGATCATCGTGTGAACACCTCAACTCACAACCGTAACAACAATGTAGCCGGGAAGGTCGTAGCTATTAATAAAATGGAATAAAAATAAAATATAATTATAATTATTTGCCCGCATTCGTGAGCGAGTGTCGATAGCCCAGTGAGGGGAACAATAAAATATACTTTAATTAGACGCGAGTCGCGGTGTCGGTTCGAGGGCGTTGAACTGTACACTGTACACATTGCACTGTATACGCTAGCGACTAGCGAGTATCGATCATTTTTCGCGTAAGTTAACGATAACGATACCATCTACGTCACTGTGGGAAATAGATCGCGAAGAATTAGCACGTATGCAACAACAATTTAAATTGAGATCATGCGGTAAACATCGTCTATAATATTGCAAGTGGTGCACTATACCACTAGGTGCTAGGCGGCACAAAATAAGCTAAGAAACTATTACCAAAGTAAAAGCTCTCTAAGGCGTTGCTGAATTTACTAATAATATATTAAGAATAGTAATTCTTTCTTAAATAAAAGAAAAGTCTTCACTTGGGTCACAAACCCCAAACACTGCTTCCAGTCTAAAGCGCATGACAATATTACCTGTAGCAGTTACTATAGCTTCTGTGTTTTTTAAATTTATTATGATTTGCGTGTCATTCATCGTAGAATGTCATCTTTAAGTACTAATATTATAAAGAGGAAAGATTTGAATTTTTGTATGTAACGAAACTTAAAAACTACTGGACCGATTTGAAAAAAAAAATTGTCGTTTGAAAGCTACATTATCCCTGAGTATATTTATTAATAGAAAAAAATAGAGATCCTCAGTCATTCTTACTAAAACCAACCCGAGGTGTAAAAAATTAGCCTTTAAATGTCTTTCATCGCATGCGCTGCGGAAAGTATTGAAGATAGAACAAATAATGTTCTACAATTATCTACAAAAACCTTCGCGATGATATATATCTAACTATTGTAGTTATGTCACTATAACTACTTTTTTACATTTTAAAAGTTGATAGAAATGCCACCATGTTTTCCATACCTTTGTATTATTTCTCATCCAAATAAAATATTTCGCGTTCAAGACTGTTTCAATACCTGTTGATTAACTTTTTGAATTATTGAAATCGGAAATTTCATTCAAAAGATATTACGAAATTAAAAATGTCAATATAAACAAATAATACAAGCCGACAGGCCGCTGTGACTCCACGCAGCGCAGCGAGCAACGCGGCAAGAGTGGGGGCACCGAAATGCGGGAGAACCAAAATGTTTAAAAACAATTACCCACCCGTGCGAAGCCGGGACGGGCCGCTAGTATCAAATAAATTTCTAGGGAAATATAACAAAATGTTTTGTTCATTTATTAACTAAATTCACCTGAATAGTTTCAGACAATTTAAATTGTCGAGTGTGTTAAAAATATATGTCGGGGTATAGTTGGGGGAGGATAGTTGTGAAGGCCGTGCCGGGCTGTAGTTAGGGTAGAATGTTAGTAAAGAGGACTTGTTTTTAGTCCTTACATTGTATTTAGATGTGTTAACACAACCTTAGGTTAGGTTAGCCTTAGGTTAGGTTTATGTTAGGTTAGGTTAGCATTATGTCAACCTAACCTAAGACAGACTGTGAGACCGGGCAGTGGAGTGTGTGTTATGATCATTTAAATGAGCTCCTTAAGCCTACACCTTGGTCACAAGTCCAAGTCACTGCCTGGAATTCTGTTCAAAAACTACAGAATCGTAAGGTTCGATCACTTAATTTATTAAAACCGGCTCTCTTTCTCTTATTCGATCACTTCATTCATTCAATTCGGCTCTCTGTTCTGACATATACATTCTGTTATAAAAAATCCAACCACAAATTTTATTTATTCTATATCCAACCTGCTTTTCAAGAATCAACCAACACCAATAATAATTCAATAGAGTTATTAAATTATAAATACATTTCTTATATTTAGAGTTACGTATTTAAAGGTTCCAAGTTTCAATATAAGACACGCTAAAATCAGTTTAACCGAACTAGTAGCTTCTGAAGAGTACCATTACTGGCTCCATCATCAAATGTGCTAAGATACCAAATTATATTGTTGTCCACTAAACAGATTACCACATCTGAAACACTGAGTAAAATCCTGCATGTTGTTGTCGTAATATTTTTGTCATACAGATATTACGTGATTCGTAAATTAGAAATTACTTAGCTTATAATGTATTTCTCTATAAAATATATGAAAATGGTGACTATGGTGGAATCGGATACAGGAGCGGCGGCGTTATCCTCCATATCCTAAAAAATTTGAATCCCTAAGCTAAGGATGACGTCATAGTTATATGACGTAGTACGAGATTAATTTTTTTGTAATAATCATCCCACCGTCCCCCATGTTACCAAAAATAAGCAAAGAACTAACCACCCATGCTTACGTAAACATTGATGCATGCATTTTTCTCCCCCCTGTTTATTTTTTTATCGCTGACGTAATCATAACAAATATAATCAAACCCCCATCCCCCATATTATCAAAAATAACCACCAGCCCCCGCACGCTTACGTAATACTTGAATGTCCCCCATATGATAGAACTTTTAGTTATAAGTAGCAAGTATGATTTCGAACCGACTTTTAGAAATAGGTAAGTTAAGATTGACCCCAAGATTTGATTATGTTTTTAGTTTGTTACAAGTAAAGCTAATGTAACTTAAAAGCGGGTTGTTAAAATATATAAAAATTAAACATTTAAATAACAAATAGTTCTACGAAACCTCAAACACGCAACTCGACTAGTGCTTAGCCAATTTTTTATTAATACCTCAAACTTTAATATTGCAGCTCTATAATTATGGATTGTAATTCTTCCTTTTATTAATTTAAAACAGTACTTTGTACCTTTTGGTTTTATATTTTGAATAAAATATCATTTTTGATTACCACACCTGTCAATGTTGGCATTTTCGACGTTTTAAGTAATAATTATGTCCTTGTAATTAACTGAACGTTCTGGCTTCCATGTTTATTATGGACTTCTTTTTTATTTTGTATTTATTGTCACTTATGTTTTGTTATTTTAATTGAATTATTATTAATAGTAATATAACATAATATTATAGTGTGGCTGGACTTGGGAACTAGGTGCAAGTTAACAAGGGCTTTTAATACTGTATTCATTAACTTATAATATTATTAAATTAATTGTCAAACTACCTCTTATCTCTCAGAACAAAGGTAGAAAGCAGTGGATATATATGTGTTTCTTTTCAAAATAATCTACAACAAATATACAATTAGTTGATTTCGAATCGACGCTGTCATTTACAGTTTTAAAATCTAATCTGAAATTTTCTTAATCAAAAAAATACATTTAACTAGAGTTCTCGGAATAATCGAAAAAATTTATAATTAAAATCTCAGCTTGAAATAGGAAGTTTGATATTATTCCGAAGTGGAGCGCACGAACTCTCAGGGAGAGAACATTGAAAACAATTCGCCGTTTTTAAATTTCTCTCAGTCAAAAGGAAACTATGCTTCATACAAATTTAAAATTATTTCATGCATGAAATTAAGACATTTAAATAAGCCTTTACACTGTAAGTCCATATTTAGGATTGTTATATGTTTCAGATATAGAATACTTACATAGGTTTGTGATAAACTTGCTAATACTTATTTGAAACTTCAGACAGTCGTTCTCAAATAATAATTTTGTGTTTTGTGTTAAGTAGTACCTAAGTAGTCTATCTGAGACTTTATTAACAAGCGGTGTAAGTTGTAACCCCCAAAAATATAGAGCCTTGATAAAAAAAACAAGCTGTAATTGGCCGATAACATAATTTTTGCACCGAGATACTTTGTACGCTGAAATACCTAATTATTTTTATCCCGGAAGAGTAAGTTGGTATACAAAACAGTTGGTTATAATACAAAACTAAAGTGTTGTATGTAACCAACGATGTATAATAATTTGAATGCCCGAAGCCCTGACGTTCAGCAAAGCGGCGCTAAAGGAAACTAGAGAAAATAATATTAATGGTTGAATCAGATTTTGTGTCGAGTAATGCAATATGGCGGGTAGCTGGACTGACTAAATTAGTTGGCACTAATCTTATCATATCGGTAAACAACAGAAGTCAGCGCGTCACCGTCACCCTTATTCGAAAATATTCGCAACGGTGAACCGTAACTTCGTTGGGTAAACTTAATAACTGGAACTAAAATATCGACTCTCCACTCCTACACTTTCAGTAGATTCACCTATTACGAAGTTACGCTAAAAAATACGGAGGCGCACTGATATTATAAATCCGAAACTGTATTTTTGGGTTAATTTGTCTCTTATTTTTTTTTCTTCTCTAACGTGGTTTTTATCTTGAAATAATGTGTCATAATGTGGAACATAGAGATTTACTAAGTAGCAATCTTGTTTGAGAAATTGAAAAAAAAAACTTATTCAGGCCACGTTACTGTAAGACTTCTTAATTTAGTAGCTATTAATTGTAAGATATCCTCGTCACAAATTTAATATATTTAAGAAGATATAAGTATACAGGTATAATCATATTACCGTATTTATTACACAACATTACATGGCGGATTTTTCCGAGTGATTCTGATTTAAAACAAAATATACTATTTATGATCACAATACTCATGTTCTCGTTCAAAATCGATTCCCAAGTTTGCCAGTACAAGCTTAATAGATTGCATTGAGTTGGTCATAACCTTATATTAAAGAGTTTCCGTAGACCCGACTCTAATAAATGACAGTTGCGATTTATTCCCAACTCACTTGCTCTCGAATATTGAGCTCTATTATAATAAGATAAAATTGATTTTTATTTGCTTTCGTTAATTCGCGATCTTACAATGATACCGGCAATCCTCGACGTATTCAAAAGTTTTGAGCCCAATTGTAATTTGCCATTGGATATTGTACTTTAACTCCAAGTAATTAGGTTCATAATAAGATGAATGAGATCGTGTATTTATGATCTTATTGTTTGTTAAGATCAGTTCCTAAGGACGTTCAGAGCGATCGACTCACACTACACCATTGTGGAACGTTTTTAAGAGATAATAATAATTTTATTGGAAAGTATTTTCATTTATTGATTACTGTACAGTAATAGGTATAGTACAACATGAACTTTGGACATGAAATCCCGCAGCGTCTGGAGCTTGCAACCCAGGTGTCGAGAACATGCTTTTATCATATTAAACTACTTCACATTATTGAAATAGTTTTTTTTTCTATCTGTAATTTCTACACAAATTGAGAACTTCTATCTTAAAATCAATGACATTAGTAAAGTAGTTAGATTAATAGTTATAGTGGTAATAGAGTTAGAATTCCGTATAATTTAGAAGATAAGCTGTTTTTAGTCCAAATCTTTTAATGGCCTTAAGATTTCTTTTTTAAATTTAATGTTAATAAGTGTAATTAAGACACCATTAAAGAATTTTATTTAAAAAAAAAAAAATTTTTGACAATAAAATTTTACAAACTTGTTTACGTTTTAACAAGTGATGTCAAGACAATAACAAAACAGAAATTAAAAAAAAATAGAGCACAAATATGAACCGTCAAACAAGCCAGCCGTGTGGAACGGCTTCACTCCCACATACCTCATTTGTTATAAGCCACATTATAATCACACATTGTATGCGATAATAAATAGAAAAAGCGACAAAAGCCATAACTACTAAATAGATGTCTAATAATGAAATTGTACGTATAAATACAGGTTGGTGTGCCGGTCTGTCGGATCGTTTAATAGATGGTTTCGGTAATTTAATAAGGTCGCTTCCGTACTATGGTCTCATATTGTCGTTGTACTACACATCTGGCCATATTGGAATTTCATCAACGCGTGCTTACAAGATACGATGTTGCTTATAAGTTTTGGTGAATTCCTAGACTTGCTTGTTGGTACACTTATTCTACCTTACCTATACGTATTAGTAGTCATCGTCGTTTAAAAATGGCCAAGGTAAAAGAGTTTCAAGGCAAAAGGAAATCCAATTCCGTTTTAGTCACTTCGCGACCGTCTTCATGGGAACACTTCTATTAAAGTGTATTTACTATATTCACTACATATTATAAAACACATTTCCACATCGTATCTGTTCGCGATAAACTCAAGAACTACTGAGTGGACTTTCACGGTGTTTTCACCGACAGACTCGATTCATGATGAAGGTGTAGGTGTTTAATCTATTAAGGTTTTGTGTAAATTGGTTGAAAGAATATGAAGATCATTCTTGAAGATGTCGGAAATAGTCAATCCACAGGAAGGTTTTATCGAAAACATTTTGAGAACAACCAAACTGTGTATTCCTATTTGCAACTAGCCGAACCGCGCGATTTCGTTCTCGTGTTGCTCCGCTCCTATGGGTCGTAGCGAGATGTTAAATAGCCTAAGTTACTCCTTGTTACATAAGCTATCTGCCAGTGAAAGTCCCGTCAAAATTGGTCCAGCCATTTCAGAGATTAGCCGGAACTAACAGACGAACTGACAAAAATTGTAAAAACAGATACTCCAGTTTTATTTATTTGTATGGATTACTTATGTCCAATGTGAGTGAGTTAACTATTGAAATGTACCTCAGCGAAGCGAGGGCAGGTCGGCTTATAATATCTATATATTTTAAATATTCTTTACATTATGAAGTTGAAGATCCAGAGAAACAGGAACTAAACAGCAACTTGATACATTATAGTATATACTTTATTACAGACGTTGCGCATAAGCGGTGGATTTTTTACTATAAAAAATCCGTCTGTACATAAACGAAGCAACAGTCTGAACTAGCCTTAAATAGCTATTGCATAGTCATTTCCCAGTTTTTCTTAAACAGCCTCGTTATAAGCGTCATATTGAAAACAAACTAGATATTTGTAATGCTAGTGAATATTATTTTAGCTTGCGTTTAATTAGCCCCTTTGCGCGTATAAGGTGTTACGACTTGACACCAGTACTGCGTAAGTTTAGTATCTGATTTCTATGGAATCGTACTTATAGTCCAGGAGCCCTAGACTGCTGGACGTACCATTAAAAGTTTTAAGACAAAGATATTGCCGTAGGAAGTAACGAGTCTATTATGAATATTTCATTTATAATCTAATCTGGAGGCGCCTATCACAATCACATGCCGTTTTTTGATACCTCCCAAAGCATCCATTGGATATTCATAATAGTTACTACCTATGGAAATGGGCTTACTACCAGAAGTCGAGTGGTGTCTGGGATTTGTGACTCAGGTGTCGGTTTACGAAGCTCTCCTATACAATTGTATAACATCATCTGCGACTGGACTCTGCCACTAACATTTAATAAAACTTCACACAACGTTTCCTCTATTAATTAGATCTATCGGGACACAGATTAAAATATCGTCGTGGCAGTAATATATGTACTTAATTTCAATTTTCATGTGTAAGTAATTTGCATTTTTACGCAAAAGTATTTAAATCTATTACTCATTTGATTTTATTTGTATTAAATTTATCTCTCCCGTCTATTTAGGTATTTATTCTAATCTGTATTTATTCGTTTTGTGTAGAAAGCAATGGAATCTTCAAGTATTTTTATTCAATAAATATTGTAAACGCTACTATAAAGTTTCACAAAGATGAATTAATAACAAAATAAAAGTCAGACAGCATAAAGATTAAAAGATCATATCGCTGATATTTTAAAACGCGTTTACTTATTTACGAACAATGTAAATGGAATTACACCGTAAAAAGTGCCACCGAATTCAGCGGATCAATAGTTTGAGCACAAACAAAGTTGGTTTCCATGCAGACGGTGCAGAAAGTCGGTGGGCTCTTGTATTTTTAATATACCCTCCCCCCGGGCCTTCGCCTCGGGCCCCCGTTTTAACATAATATAAAATTATAAGCGACATGAATCACGATAATGCGGCGCTGCCTGTGTGCGCGGCCAATTCACAACTTCGCCCTCCTCTGCCACCCCGACATAGACTACGTCTGAAGGGAATTGCCAAATAATTTTTACCTCCTTCAAAAGAAAGTATTGGCACCAAATTTTGGATGTACTAGTCGATCCGTGCGAGTTCGTAGTGTGTTGTGACCGTAAGATTAGCGTGTTTAACCAAACAAACAAACTCTTCAGCTTTATAATATGAGTATAGATAATAATGTAACTTGGGTGAGTGTTGTGGTTGAGTCTACAAACGAAAAATTTGTTATATCTCTTGAAATAAAACAGATGTAAAGGTTATTGATTGAGTAAAAGTGTTTCAAGTTTCACGGCTTTACAATATTCAAATAGTGTTATATTTTCGATATTTCGCGAGTCGTTGTCTCTCTGTTGCATTTCCCTACTCTGTGTACAGCCCCGCGCTGCGCGGGCAAAAAGAAAAGTTTTATTTTTATAAGACAAGAAATTTATTATAGCTGATGGTCGTGTCGGTTTCGCGTTGCTTCGGAAATAGAACGTAAACGCGGCTCGCATCGACCCGTGACGGCGAACTTGCCTCTGACCCAAAGTTCGCCCATCTCCGGTAATAATAACTGAAGACACTCAATACATTCATACTTCACACGAAAATTGCTTAAGATGTCAACCCTTCTTTTGATTTGTCATCCTAGTCTTATTTGTAAATAATTTTCCTCTGTCTTCATTGTATTTTTATATTTTTGTTTAGTATGTAAAGGCCTGCTCTAATCGCTACGGCGTGCGGCTACTCGCGACTCACTGACAGAGAACTCAATTCCGGCAAAGGTATCCAATAGCGGATGTCGGAATTTAGTTCTCAACAGCGACCATTTGTATTGTATAACCCGACTAAGATTAATAAAAATGTGTAACAATTTAGTATTAAAAAAAAAAACCCTTCTTTTGTACTATACTACAGTAGTGACGTATCCCACCATAAATTGTTTTGTGATGTATTAAAATGAGACTCTGAACGTTGTCTTAAAGATAATGGTCCCAGGCGGCTTGGATCGTCATTTACACAAAACCTTTGCAAATTATACACCTTCCTTATGAACCACTTTGTCACTTACGAGCTTTTGATTTTATCACGAATAGACAGAAGGATTTGTGTTATAATATTGTTACAGATTTAGAAGATCAACTATACAGGAAAATTGTCTATAACTTAAACTCAATGTTTTAACTTATTCAATTAAACATTGTTGCTAATAATTTTAAAGGGCGAGTCTGGAAAATGACTAAAAAGTTAACGTGAACTCTGCCTTTAATTCTTTATTAGGGCAACCCTGCACGTTCACTTTCCTTCAAGGTTTCCTTAGTGCTCTAAATTAAAAAATAAAAACAGTCGGCCAAGTTCAGGTCAAACTCGCGTATTGAGGATTCCATACAAATTGAATTATGGAACAAATTTAATTTTGCTTTTGGAAATCTTGGACATAGGTGTCACGGTCAGTTTACCAACTGCAAATAGGATTTTTTCCTTTACTTGCGCATCATATTGCAAGTATCAAAATTTGAAAATAGCTGTAACTTTAAATTGCATTCACTTAGAAGATTCGTGGGATTGCAGATTTTACTATTTAATATTAATTTCACTTTTACTTAGTGGTAATTGAAATCACGCGTTTTTGAGGGAAGAGAACGTGATAAACATACTCTAAAATCTTATAAGAGTTTTTGAAAAATATTAAATATATTCAATTAATATTAAATATAACGCAAACTAAGGAAGTAAAGGTAAATCGCGTTCATCGACCGCTTATAAGTAATGAACACTTATAAAATTATTATAAAGTTATTCGCATATTATGTTTACGTAATAGAATATAACTTACATGATAATTTGCTACATAGTTCCTTTACTTTTTGCTGCGGAATGATATGGATTAAATACTTTATATGATTACATTAGAGGCCTATTTGCCGACCGCAACGTTGAACTCTACATACTTTTTTTCTTATACTAGCACAGTTATTTATGTAGTTAGACACATTAATGCTATTGAAGTACAAAAAATATTATACCTAGAGTAATTACGTAACTGTACCTTTACCATTTACATCTTATATATATGTAAAAAATCCGTATCTTGATGCTTGTCCGTACGTAATGATTTATCTTTAAATTAAAGGTTTATAAATTTATTAAGAGATTGTGGTGTAAACTATAATATTGTAACAATATCTTTGTTATCTACTTTAATGGCGCCGTGCTAATATTTCTAACATTCGTGACAGTGTATTTTGTTTTCTGTTACCTTTAATTTAAAAAGGTATTGTAAATTTCACTCGTGCTCGTGGGATACTAATACTTTATAAATCTTCAAAAAGCATCCATTGACAACATTTCAGCGGTCACAGACAAAAAATCGGAGTGAATACTTTTCCATGCGCATATTAATTACTAAATGAAAATGGATGAAATTGTAACAGAAACAGAAAGAAACTCCATATTGGGATATTTCTAGGCATCAATTATTTATGCCATTTTGTTATTTTATAGCTGTGAAAACTGTAAATATTTTTGTGTAGGTTTTACAAACATACAACTAGACAGACATAAAGAAAAATTTAAATGAATATCATTCGAAGTATTCGATAAGTTACATTTTGATTGTATAATGTAAATATTATGACAAAAACACTAAAATGCCGAATAAAATTTAACTGTAGACAGGACAGGTGCATTTAAAACCTGAAGTTCGCTAAAATGAACCCCTCAACAGCCATCGAAAATAATTAAAAAATTCCGATTATAACAATGTAGTCACGAAAACGAGCAGAGTCGAGTCGTAGAAATTGTTAGTAATTATGTGCTATAATCGTATTTAATTTTAATTGTACAAGTCAAAATTGCACCCGTTTAGAATGTTATTAATATTAAATAGCGAAAACTAGTTTCGATCGATCCGTGTGAGGCACAACTAGTCCAATTACGTGCTAGTGCGTAAGAAATTAACGTTATTAAATGATAACGCGGAACGATTTTAACATTGTTTTGATTTTAACTGAACGGTTTTAGGTGAAGAGAGTATGCTACAAACAAAATAGTATATTTGTTTGTCCTAAATCTTGTCGATAAATGATGCACTTACGAAAAATGTTACAAATATTAATTTTAGTTTGACAATACTGAATAAACGAATATGATAAAACGATCACAGGATAGTTTCTTAATATATTAATTAATTTAATCCATTGTCGAAACAGAAAAATATAAGATTGACATATCAATGGGGAAATAAAAAGTTCCAAGTAATGAATAAGTTTGTCCATGTAGATGCAATTAGTTATGGGTATAGGTTTTTGCGATATTATTCTCAGTAGTGTTACTTAGGGAATCAAGTTATTGGACAGCTCACTTGAGAACCGCGAATCATTTCATTACCACCTCATAATTTTTGACATTGTCTTTCATTAATGCCAGGAAAACCAGATTGTTTTAAACGTTAATACAGTTATAACATTCATTTTAGACGGGAACAATCTCACTAAACTAAATTACATTAGTTGTACTAAGTTAGAGAACGTTTACTGTATAAAATCAGATCAAAATAGGGATTATATATCCTCCTATAAGTCTTACAAACTTTACTTAATAATATCACTATATAAAACGGACAGATATAACGACTGTTAATTATGAACAGCACCTACTTTAAACTGTTTACGTATGCGACTATTTCAATTCATTTCAATGTAAATAGCGTAAGCAAGTAAGCAGGTCCAAGTTCTTACAAGCTCCGGTTAAATGTCGCTTAATTCATACAAGACACGCACATAATCAAGTAATACAAATTGGTTTATAATATCTAGGAATCAATCAATCAATTATTCAACCGTAACGAAAGTCAATTCGTAAGTATAGCATTATAATGCACATACTCATTATTTAACCCTAGATTGCTAAAACCCCTGAAATCATTGCATTAGTTAACTAAGTATTCGACATTTTACGATCAACATGTATTTTGTTTATATTTTTTTTTTTTTCTTTTTAGTGAGATTTACTACATATTATTAGAAAATATATTTTATAGAAATAAATTAATTAATTTAAAATATATATATATAAAAATGAAGCGTCAGTAGCTCAGTGGTTCAGGCGTTGGATTCACGATCGATAAGTCGTGGGTTCAAATCCCGGACATTGCACTACTGACGAGACCCACTCCTAACACACAGGCATTTTAGCTTACTTGGAAGGGTAAAGGAAATACTAGTAGTATGTGATCCATACTGCTAGTCCATGTCCATGATTTTTAAATCTATATATAAAACAAAGTTAGGTCTTCGTCCAGAATAGCAGATTAACTATTAAAAACATTGGGGGAAAAAAATATTTCCATACACAATGTTGAAGAGTTTCGTAACTGTCAAACATTTAATGTTCATCCCGTCGATACGGTAAACTCAAATTAAAGAAAGTATTAATTAAATATTTAAATTAAAAAAAACATAGAATAATGTCAGTAATGAAAAAGGATTGACATATATTGGTTGTCAACAGTTCAGCTAATCTGTAACACGACATTCATTGAGTGTTAGGCGGTACGAACGTTCGCCAGGACAGCTAGTTATATATAAATGACGTCTCAAAATCTACGAATACTATTAAGTGAAATCGGTCTCTAAGTTGGCGCCATATTGAACGTGTTAAGGTAATTAAAAGGCTGATAGAGATAATTATTCGATTAAATGAATTTTTGGTTAAACAGAATAAAGATTTTCATTTTAGACATTCCCGCGAAATGTTTTACGCTTTGGTTTCAAACATACTACACTTCAGAATTTTCGAGAAGATTTCAAGCAACTAGTAAATTAATATACAATCGTAACTATCCGACGGTAAAACTTAATTCGTTAAACAATTAGTTACACAAGGTATAAAAGTAAACCAAGCTGCGGGTCGAGGATAAATAAAAATATTTTATAACACAATCGAGTAAAGAAAAACAGGGAATTTTAAGCGGGCGCGTAAAAAAATATAAGTCTTTTGTACATTCGATGTTTTTATCATTGCATGTGTTCGATTAAGGTATTCTTTTGTAAAAAGCTGTCGAAAACAATTGGCAGGAAGTATCCTTCAATTATTGTAGACAAAGGCCGAAGTATAATTGACCCCTACACTACTTAAAATAGATAAATAATTAATACATCCCCCTAGTTTCTCATATTTTATATTATTATTTTTGCAACATAGAGCTTGATACGTAAAGTTGGTATTGTAAAGGTGAATTACATTATCATGGACTGTAGAGAGTACTGACGAGGACCCGTAACCCCTGAAGGATTAGATACACCACTTTTATGTACCAGATAATATAAGCAATTGCAATTCTAAATCGTCAAATTCATGCTGTTCCTAAACAAAATATTTAATACGCCAAATTTTTATTATTACAACATTTTATTTATCATCTAAATCGGCGTTTACGACGAACAATGCCGCACCGAACCGAACGAAAGTGGGGCGCAAATAAAGAAAACAATAAAATTAGAATACATAAACACATAAAAACGGCATCCAGAACATTCGCGGCGGCGCATGCGTCCCAAACTACCGCACATTACGTTCGAATAAATTAAAAGTGTGTTACCGATAACAGTTATCTTCCTTAATATTGGCTATAAAATATTATAAAAATAAATTGTTATAGTTCGTCCCGAACTTGGACGTTGCACTGTGCGTGTGTTTCAATTACATTAAACGACTCGCGAACTCGCTTACTTGTTGGCTTGTTACTAGCATTTACAATGTGTGGTACACTTGGTTATGCTGTACATTAACTGTTTATGAGCTATCCTGCACAGTAACACTTAGAAGACAACAATAACACTTTAAATAGTAAACCGAACATTACCTGGGGGGCATCTGATGCAGTAGCGTATTTGAGGAAATCTTGTATATGGCAATAACACTCATTGTCTATTACTCAACCTCGTCACCTAACATTTAAGGAATAAAATATATATTTTCACATTTTACTTTAGTAGTTAATATTAATTCTATGAATACACTCATCAAAGTGAAGTTAATCTTTCTTTTAACCAATCGTATTGAAACATTTGAGCTAAAATTACTTTATTATTGTCCTTTTAACATTACAACAATAGATAAACACTACAAAACGATTCTGCAAACATTAACATTATATGTAAATCTTAGCACAACATCGCATTTCATCGCGCTGTATCGCTATAGAGTCCCTAATCCATTGCGTGAATACTTCTAAACGGTAAGATGTTGAGTATTATGGACATGATAACATTTATAGATATACATTGTAATGTAACTCTTATTGTTATATACATAAAGCATAAAATAGATTGTGTGAAACGCTCCAAAAGTTTCAACGTCTGGGTCGGTACTGTCGGGCAGAAAGTGCCTTTGATGATTTAGTAAGTATTATGTGTAATATTCATATTACAAGTTACAAAGTAAGTTTTTTTATATCCCCTACATTACTGTATTTATAACATGGTGTAATATAGGTAAAGGCTGGAAAATTTCTTAATAATCATTTACATAGTTTACTACGTATAAGTCGAATGAGAAATACAACGTGACGTCACAATGTGTGGAACGTCATTGTTGTCTTAAATTTTGGTTTGGGATTAATGTAACTATTGCTAAACAATGTTATATCACTAAACGTGAGGTCAATCATGACGAAATGACGGCATCAATAACGTTATTTTACTCATTGTTTCAATTTTAGGAAACGTTTTGAATCCTGAAATTCGAGGTACAATAGTATCATATTATTTGAAATTTTATAGAAATTAATATAAGCGAAATCGCAAATCTGGATTAACTCTTGCATTACAAAATCACAGTAACAATTAAAGCACACAACTAAAGGAGTATTGTGTTGAATTCGCCAAATTGTATTACCAGTGCGAATGTACGAACGCAATACATATACACTTGTATGAGATAAAATTATTCAAATGATACGATCTATTGTTTCGAAACAATGATAAATAATATTATAATTTCATATGTACTGTTATTTATGTAAGTGGGGTTGCAGTGGGATATCGGCCGTTTATGTATTATTTTCAATTACATTTTGTTATTACAATAAACTTCGTTTAGGTATTTATGAGTTGCTTTTATTACAAAGGAATTCATACAAATATTATATTAATTTAGTACTCTAGCCTGGAGAAACACATAGAATTCTATAGAGAGTTTCACCTCAAGAGAGTTGTGCCCAGAAAAACAGAAATCATTATCACCCTTTAATGGCCCACAGCTGAGCCGGGTCTCCTCCTCAGAATGAGGAGAGGTTAAGCCAGACTTCACACACCTTTGAGAACATGGGAAATTCTCAGGAGTGCAGGTTTCCTTCAACGTTAAAGTTTAATTGCTTAAAAAAGACATAACTCAGAAAAGTCAAAGGTGTGCCCAGACAAATACATATGGGATACTTTTTATCCCGAAAATAAGCATTGTACTTGTGGTATAATTATCTGTGTCATATGTGTACTTGAAAGAGACTGAAATCGCGATAGATCCACGTGTAGTTTCGCGATCATCGATTTGTGATAAAGTTATTTGACAGAACGGTCAAGGTCTCCCTCTCCTCTGAACTGAAATGAGATCATCACTGATATTGTCTGTTTGTATGAAATATATAATTGCTATATTGCTTATATCTTTTCAACTACTCAACGGATTTTAATGCAGTTTTCCAGTTACCAACTATTGTAATTATGTCACTATAACAAGTTGATAGAAATGCCTATCAAAATCAGACCATGTTATCCATACCTTCGTATTAATTCTTATCCAAATAAATTATTTCGTATTCAAGACTGTTTCAATACCTTTTTGAATTATTAAAATCGTACATTCCATTCAAAAGATATTACGTAATTTAAAATGTCAATATAAACAATAAATATGGCTCCACGCAGCGCAGCGAGCAACGCGGCGAGAGAGGGGAAACTGAAATGCGGGGGAGCCAAAATGTAAAAAAAAAATTGTCCACCCGTGCGAAGACAGGATGTACCGCTAGTGATATATAAACACTGTTCAAATCAATCTGAAGCAGTCGTCCAAATGATTTTATGCAGTTAACATCGTTTAAAGTAGTACAAGTAGTGTTTTAATATCGTAATTCTAATAATAATATTGTTCAACTCATATGTACTTTTATTAGCTTTTTACAATATACAATATAAAAAAGTATAATTGTATAATTTAAATTTTAAACAAATGAAAATTACTGCAATTATATTCTTTCAACGTATTTATCGGTCGGCGGTAAAAAATATAGATACATAAAATGTTCAGTGAAACGGAAAATAATCACACTACTAAGTATATATAACCGTTGGTTTATTAAATAAACGTAGAGGTATGCTTTCACACTGACGTGACGTCGTATTTGTATTTAACTACCTACCCGATCCGGCTGCGCTTGAGTTCGATTTACTATGATTATAATCTATTTTTTTTTATTTTTCTGACTACCTCAGCAAATTTTCCATAAATTTTCTTTAACAAACCCATTACCATCCTGTTATTTATATGGGAGCCATCCTTAAAAACCTTACAATCCTTAGTGGTAATGGAGATTCAGCATGACGATACCTCACCACTGAACAGTGATCACCAGGAGAGGTCCGGATTAGAATAAAAAGAAATACCCGCGAATACTAAGTTATCAACTATGTTGCTAACAAAAGTTATGAGGTAATCATAAGCAAATTGATTTTTATAAATTTTAAAGAACAGAAATTTAATAAATAAATTTAAACGAGTAGGTCGTTTAAAAATAGTTAATTCCATTTAATAATTGTATAGTAAATATACGTAATTTAATTGTCTAGGTAGAAAACGATAGGCGAACGTTATTTATACGTAAAGAGAAAACATATTAACATATCACGAACAGTATTTAAATTTCCTAGAAAATTCTATTAATAAGTTTGCTCTGGTAAAAGTTTTTTCATTTAACTTGTATTTCCCGTAGGTTAAGTTATTATGCTAATAAAAAAATATACGTATTTTTATGGTAATTTGAGATGTATTATTGTCCAACTTCAATAAGGATGAAAGGAAAAGTTTAACGAAATAATTTACACATTTACAATACACATTAATTGGGATTGCGATTGATTGTACTCATTCAACCAGCGTTTTAAACAGAAACCTCTGCTCAATCTGCATCTACAGCAGTGTTTCCCAAATTTAATTGACTAGACCCCTGCTTTATTATATTTCACATTAACAAATAATCAGTCCAATTTTAAAAACAAAACGTCTAATACTTTATTATACTCCTCTGCCGCTGGGACTGGCTTGCGACCACCAGCATGCGAATCCGACCGCCAAGACGCCAGACTTACCCATTAATGCTGCGGATCAGGTGGACTGTAGGCTCTTGCTCAGGGTCCGCTGAGAGCGCAGCATCTTTTTCTTCACTCCCCTTCCCCACTGTATCTTCGAGGATGCATCAACAAAACATGAGGGTATCTCTTGTCCTAGCTGATGTCCAAGGGCGATGGTGACCACTTACCATCAGATTGACCATATGCTCGTACACACTAAATCTACTAATAAAAAAAAACTTTAAACACATTATGACGTTTTATTGGCTAGTATATTTCATCGATTCGACAATTTAGTATTTATTTATCGCGGATCTATCGCGGTAGTTTGACGAGTATTCACATGGAATAAATATTGATTTATCTTCGTGAAATATAAGTTATTTAAAGGTTTGAACTTCATAATAACTAAAAATAATACCTGAACTTACTTCAACTCGTTATCTACTCTAGAAACCAGGAATCAGTGATCCTCAAACTGGCCTCTGCCATCAAGTGGTAGTAAGTATAATTTTGATTCGATATAATTCGATAAAGAAAAAAGCTTTAACGACTCTTGAACACATATATTGATTAAAATATGTCACTTTTAAAAAATTATCGGTTTATACGGCTCGATTTTAGTTGATGAATTCACAAATTGGATTGGAACGACAGCGTCAGACATTCTTTTTTAATTAGCCCGTATCGAAATCACGCCCCTTTGCTGAAAAATGCAGGGAATAAAGTAAAATGACAGGTGTGAACTTAGCAGCCGATTTGTTATGCTTTCAACGGATCAAGTAATTGAATTTATGTGCTTGCTTTTTTATCAGGGTTCCGTTCGTGTGATGTTTGGTATTCATTGTTATATTATGCTATTATTAGGTATATATATGAGTAATACAGCGCTGTATTATTCTAAACAAAATATTAAAATGCGCTTTAGAATATCTCAATGTTAAGTCCACGAAATCACTAGTCAAACGATCGCTAATCTATTGTAACAAAACATATATATATATATATATATATATAAAATTAATTATCAACAGTATTATTTCCTAGGGGGTCGATAAATAAGTAGTTGCAAGGGGTCCACGCAAGCGTTCACTCTTTGTCAAAAGGGTTATATGATTTTATCACACTAACGACTGGTAACACTTCTCAAGTACAAGGGATCTATTCACAAGCGAATAACGTTTCAAGTGGTCTATGAATCAATACAGTTTGAGAACCTCTGTTATACACAAACCATAAAATTCGATTGATCTTAAGTTTTATTTATTTATTGTTTTTTAAATAAATAAAAATAGACCGCATCTATGAATATAAGCGCATAACTTCAGATCGACTGCAACAAATCGGATAATTATTTTTTTGTCGTCTTAGTTATTGTAAGGACAAGGTGTGTACAAAAGAAAGAGTGAGTGAGACAGAAGACAGACATGAGATGGTGGTGTTCACTGGAATTTAGTGACATACTTACTATGCATTATAAAATAACGGCTTGAATACATCTCGGCGAAGCGAGAGCTGTTCGGCTAATTGGAAATAAATATTTAAACATTTGTAGGTTAATTTCAAAAGTATAGTCAATACAGTACGCTTCATTTAGCATGGTCAGCAAAAAAAGACTTAAGTATAAAACATTTAATAAAGCGAAGTGCAACAGATGAGTGCAAATAGATTTTAATATGTATGAGTGCATTGACACTCGTAGGTAATTTTATTGCTATTAGAAATTCACCCTAACCCCCATACTCATAAAGTACATTTCAGCCCAGAAGAACACTAATAAGTATTGACAAAGGTAATTCTGTTCAATCAACACTAGTGACATATAATATAATCGTGATTTATAATTTTTTAAAACGATTATTTATTGATGTTATATTATTGAGTTTTTATTTCTTTAATAACGAATTGTTGCACATTTTATGGTCTTTGGTTATGTTATGTTTTTGATACACTGTCAAAACTTAACCATTTTGACTGAACTGGTTAGTCAAAATAATTTTTATTGATAGATCATAATCAGAAGTCAGACGCTTTCAAATTAATAGTCAAAATCACTTTTTATTATTTAGAATTTAAATTCTATAATATCATTTTTCGTTCAATCTTGTCAAAACTACTCCTACCATTTTTTTCCTGACAACCAAGCAATATATCTTTTTAATATTTTCGAAAACTATATCCAGTTTCGTGCAGTGTTTTGAGCTTTCAAACGTACAAACAAACAGAATCACGGACAAAAAATTTAAAAATATTTGTTTTAGCTTCTACTGTTATAATAAAGTGAATGTGAGGGCTCACATCAAACTTTCTTAAATATTATTTCATCATCATCATCACCGTAACCCATTAATGGCTTAACCGGGTCTCCTCCTCAGAATGGGACTTGGGCCAACTCTCAGTAGTCCTCACGATGTTTTCCTTCACCATTAAAGCAAGTGATATATAATTGCTAAAACACACATAACTCAGAAAATCCAGAGGTGTGTCTCTCGGACCTCTCTAATAAGACAACGATGGCTTAACCACTAGGCCATCACAGCATGATATCATCTATGTTTAGACATTCGATAAGTTACATTTTTATTATACGTAACCTTGTGACAATATCTGCCCATGTTGAAGGATAACTAAAACACTGTCTCGGATCACACGTGGAACAGCAAGATTAGCATTAAATTTAAATTGTTTGCAATCTAGCGGTTTCGATTTACGTCAACTTGACATTCAAGGCTTCAGAAACCTCTTCAATTTATTCAAGTCTGCATAATATGATATATTCGCATATCTAAATATGTTTTAAAAAGTTAAATATCGTATCGTGTTATTTGGTACAATGGCAGAAAGAAAAACATAAAACTTTGTATGTTTTTAAGCTACTGAATGAGTCCAGTACCACAAGTTAACTACTAACTACATAAACAAGTATTATCTCTATAACAATAGAAAATTCTCAATTAAGATCTTGTCTTATTAAGGAATTTGGGAAACTAAGATTTTTGGTTTAATTAAAACCAACACGGTGAGGAACTTCATAAGTTTGAGAACATAAAGAGAGAAAACTCAAAGTCCGTAAATCTGTCGGTCAAGTTTTAATTATGGATTTGACATACAAAAACTACAGAACAATCACAGGATAGTGAAGGACCTATGGTAAGAAATGAGGACGAGCTATATTAGTTTATGGATTGAGGTGAGGATATTTTATAAAATAGCTAGGCTGAGACTTATTTAGTAGGATAACTATCTAATTTCATATTCCAACCTGACAAAGAGTTTTCCAAAGTGGCCGATTATGTGATGATACCTTCAATTTTCAAGACAACAATATCTCGATGGGTTTGCAATTTTATTCTGATAGTTTTCTTAGAAACATCGCTTATGAAATTAGCGCAATTCAATACGCTTGTAATAAAATTAGATTTTTCCGCGAGTCACATTATATGCACATTATAATGTATCCGGCATCGTCAGAGCGTCGCCGATTCCGGGAAAAAGTTAAGGAACCTGAACATTAAGTTACTTGGTACTCGGTAGACAGTTGTCACGTGACATAAACTTTTGCTCCTGTCCTTTACATATCTTTCATTGAAGACGAACTTAAATTATATATCCATCACATAATAACACTTTGAGTAAGGAAAACATAAAAAGATACGTTTTCTTAATTTTAAATTCGCACTATGGAATAACTGATTGAGTAATCTTGTAACCTTCAAAATCAAAATTTGGTTTATGACGTAACTATTAAATTATCTATAAAAGTAAATGTTTCCAAACGTGTGTTAATATTTATTTTGACTGGAAGTTTCTAATAAAAAATAAATCAAAACACCAAAGATGGCTTTTATAGATGTTACAGTAGCAAAGTCAAAATTAATAAAATGTATCTATCAAACACTAGGGGACTTGTTTGATTAACTAATGAAAATCATGAGATCAAGATACAAGATACCGAATCATAGTATTGTTATTTGTTATATTTCGATTAGCTGCTCAAAATTGATTCTAATATTTATTACATTGTTAGTTCGTTACAAGCGTGATAAAAGTATCTAAATTTTTATACAAGATAACAGGGTTGAAACAAACATAGGTACTGTTCGCGTCCTTAATTCACGCGATAAATAATACAGAGCCACTCTTCACTGCAACTTGAATATAAATTGGATAATTAAAGTTAAGCGGCGTACTCGTATATAAACCAAATACAGTGCGGCAACATTGTTTAAACAAGGCCGGTCGCCGGATAGAGTGATACGGTCACTTCTTACATTAACTGGCTAATGTGTACTTATTATATCATTACTAGAGGCCCGCCCTGGCTTCGCACGGGTGCGATTTACCACTCACTTTTGTCTAAATTAACTTAATCTTTCCTCCTTTAAATGTTCTATAAGAAACTTTTTATAGGGTTGTTAAAACCACACAAGTTTCTGTTATCTTCCAAAGTTAGCCAATTCTGCCAATATAACAATCAGCAATCAAAGGTTTTTTAAAGATTTTATCCCGTATAGTGTAGCAGAAGAAGCTTGCCTCTCGTATTATTAGGGTTAACCAAATATAATAACTATAAACTGTATTCCTTCAAACTTTCAATAACAGTCAGGAGGTTCATGCTTGATGAACATATTTAGGTAAGTATTATCCTGCAAAAACAAAGCAGTTTTCCGGCGTAAAAGTACTAGGTAATAAAGTATTCTCAGGCCATACAAAAGTAATTGTTTGTATGTTTGTGTTTTCGATCCTAAGAGAGACATAACATTTTAAAAATTCAACTGGTATACTATGGAGCTCCGTAACTGTATCTGAAACTATTTTCCGAAATAAAATTGGATCCGTAAATATAACCGAATTTTATACAAAGTTTCGAATATTCGAATAACTTTGGATAGAGACGAAGTTTAATAAAATTATGACAAAAAAAAAATATGATGCCCTAAGTGATGTCACACGTGAAGCAATACGTATTTACATTTTCTTGATCTGGGGGTAGTTTCAGACAAACTGACTGACTATTTTTTATGAATATCGTTAATTTTTAAGTAACGTGTGGTCGAACCCAACGTATGTAGCGAGTTGAGTTGTGACGCATTTGCATGCAATACCAATACGATACACAATGCGGGACAGCTGTTACTTAATTCATCATAAACTTTTATAACGTTCAAATTATAAAAAAACATCATATTATTAATTTTTAAATTTTCATTATTTTGCTTTTTTCTGTATTTGTATTTTAGTACTTACAAATAATATTATCAATTTGTACCTCTTGACTTTTTAACTCCTGAGAGTTCCCTAAAGTTCTCTGTCTCTGTGGACTATGGCTTAACAACCTTCTCACTCCCCACATCTCCCACACTGGTCATCCACGTGGGAGATGATGATAGTGATTTAAAATACCCAACGGCTAGACAACTTATAAGTTTTCATAGTGGATATTGATTAACATAGAGAAGTGTACCATTATTGGTATATCAAGTGTATTTTATCAACTTGTTTAAATATTAGGTAGCGCAATGGCGTGAGTGCATATGCAGATCGTGTGGTCCTTAAGCCTAAGTTACAGGTACCAGGCACATCTCGGACCTTCAATATTAATGAAATTGAAAGACGATAGTGTAATCTCATTTCAAATTTATAAACACAGCTTAGCGCTAATGGAATAGGAATTGTCGTTGAAAGATACAGGGATATAAAGAAACAAGTAAATGATTAGGGGAAAGGAGGGATATTTGTTTCCTCCGAAGACTTGGTGCAGTAATTTTTAAAAAAAACTTGCAAAACTATTGTGAACCTAGCATTAATTAAAATTGCAACATTGGTAGATTTTGCATAAAAAAGATATATCTCGTAGTTGAACAGTTTAAATATGGCGAGTGTGTAATATTTTTATCATGGAGGAAAAAATTGTTAGTTTTTTTGTTTTTTCTATTACATATTGATACATTTTGGTATGGGAGACTTATCCCCAGCTAAAATCTCTTAAATTCGTGAAAAATTTTTACAAAACTTCCTAAACCAGTCGTAAATCATCTTCAAAAAAGATCTAAATTTTTTTTATCGTTTCGATAATTTAATATTGAATAGTCACTTGTTGTACTTAACAAGACTGCGCTGTCTCTTCAGCTAATAATTACACGGAGCACGGAGCACAAAATAGCCACTAATTAAACTGGCCACTTTGGGCTTTATTTTATTTAATCGGACGTCAGGAAAATAAAGTTATTGTTACTTAATAATTTTGTATCGCAACGAATCCAGAACTGCCCGACTTACACGTTAAAATGTTAAGAAGAAATAGTATTTAACAACGTGACGAGAAAAAGTCAATTTATTTGCATCATTATGGAAATAATATACAAAGGCAAATTAAATTTCATTAGGGTCATAGACTAATTCTATATTTCACAGAACATTTATTACCTACTCGCAGTAGGTAAACGCTAACTAAACGAACGCTCTTAACCACTTTGTAAAACACAATGTAAAATCTGCTTTATTTGTCCGCCGACTGACACAATGCTCCCAATGAGTCACAATAGCGAATTAAGTATTATTTTAAATTGACGTAATTGAAAAATATGCAGTCGCTCGCGCGCACTGCTCGAATAAATTGATTCATGTATAATATTTCCAAAGATTAAACAACGCGACAGGTGGACTACTAATTTTTGAATATTTTTTACAACGCATTTCTATATAGCTATTTTAATACTAACAATAATTAATCCATTCATTCCACAGTAAAGATATATCTCGTGCACACCACGTCAGTTAAATGACAGCCACGTGTCAGTATAGACGTGCTAGTAGTGTCTCAATAGAAGTGTATTAACGAACCTGTATATATATGAGTACATATGACTAACCTAAATGGACTTACGTGATGCCTATGCATTTTGTGTGTCATTAAGCCAGGGATGTACATATATAACAAAATATGTTAAGACATTGGAGTTCAAATCCTAGTCATTGCTCTACTAACGTAAACCTACTCCTAACACAAGCATTTAGCTTACTTGGAGAGCTTACGAATACAAGAAGTTTATAATTCAAATTTCTAATAATTTAAAAAATAATACAAATGAATGTAAATAAGAAAGTTCAAGCAATAGTCTTAAGGCACAACTACACGATTCTTGATCTGTGAGCGACTGAGGGCCAACGTACCGACTGATGGCCACAAGGCAAATAAAATGTTATTAATATCACAATGTTGCAAATACTCATTGCTGACTGGATTTTTTATTTATTTTATTTAACAGTATTAATGACAACAGGCACTATTCGCATCTATATACACATATAAATACACTGCCTGTGTTCAACATCTAATTATGTTTTAATATTCGTTGTGTTCATTAATCTTTTATATTTAATGTAATTTGGCTTATACACTACAAAGTTACAACACGTTACGATCAAAATATAATCTGTATTTTATGTAATTTATAGTCTGTTTATTGCTATTGATATTTGTATGGCAACACTCCCACGTTCTTCCTAATGTCCGCTCCACCGTCCGCGTTTTCAGTGTTTTCCTTTTCTACATTTTGTATGAGTATAAAGATATACATTACAAAGGAGCCGATTTAAAAAAGGACAAATAGAACCTCCATTATTTAATACTACTGTAAAATTCTAATCAATTAAAACCATAAGTTTTTTAGTTTTCAAGTAGTTACTTATACTATTATATAAAATAATGTAAAATGTATATAAATGAGATTGTCGTATTCATAACATTAATTTCAAAAAAATTACCCGTTAATAATTTTGGGTTAGAATACTATTCCCCTCTGCCGCTGGGAGAGCATCTCGTAAGAGCCGAGTAACCCAGCACCCCCTTGGTGGTAGGGGATCTGTTCCCTGACTGGCTTGCGACCACCAGCATGCGAATCCGACCGCCAAGTGACGCGTTCCGGTCGAGCCGCATGTGGGGCAGAATTACCCCCTTCCTCTCCGATCCCATTAATGCTGTGGGCTCTTGCTCAGGGTCCGCTGAAACCACAGCATTTTTTTTCACTTCCCCTCCCTACTCTATCTTCGAGGATGCAACGCATAGGCAAAACAAGAGGATCATGGGCGATGGTGGCCACTTACCATCAGGTGGACCATTTGCTCGTTTGCACCTTATCTACCATAAAAAAAAAAATTTAGTGAAAAGCTTATTCAGATTTTTTAGTGAATAATTTATGAGTGTCACACGCCGTTTCTAATCTCTTGTGACTTTGAATTTCTTTCTATATATATATATATGATCTAATAAAATGTTTATATAGTAAAAATATAACTACACAAAACATATCTCTGAGAGCTATTACACTACACCAATAATAAGAGCCCCTACAAATATTTCAAAACAAATTAAAGTAATAAAACATAAGTAAAAATTAAAAATTTACCCTTGCCGATATCGAACCCCGAAACCGTCGGAGCGAAGACAAAATACTGTAATTACGGACGTTATAAGCCTTTCGGTAGGTTATTAGCATTTTTTTAACACAAAAAATATAATAAACTTAATAACAATGTGAATGTATTATTGTCGACGACTAGAATCAAGATAGACAAACCACAAACTAAATGCCAAGCGTAAGTCGGACTCGCGCGCCAAGTGTTCAGTATAATCCGGATTGAGGGACAATCTCAACTTTGCTGCCGATGAAGGTCACGGTCAGGTTATCAACAGCAAAAAAACTTTTGTAATATAACCTTATAATTCTAAGTCAACGAAAGTAGGTCAGTAAGAAGTCTTAGAGATTCCGATTACTTTGCGCGTATTAAAATATTAAAAAACGGTCATTAAAAAAGTTAAAAAAGCAGTGATGGCCCAGTGGATGAGACTTCTAGTCTTATTTGGGTCCGAGTTCGATCCTGGGCACACACCCCTGACTCTGAGTTATGTGTGTTTTAAGCAATTAAATATCACTCGCTATAACGGTGAAGGAAAACATCGTGAGGAAACCTGCACTTCTGTGAGTTCCCTAAAAGTTCTCAAAGGTGTGTGAAGTCTGCCAACCCGCACTGGGCCAGCGTGGTGGACTATGGCCTAATACCCTCCTTATTCTGAGGAGGAGACCCGGCTCAGCAGTGGGCCATTGACGGGTTGTAATGATGAATGATGATACGGTCATATTTTTGACTGCGTTTTCTTAGAAGCATTTCATCTTGTTAACTTCCTGAGAAAAAGTCTTGACAGACAGATGGAGAACGAAGTAATCCTATGAAAATTCTTTTTTTTTTTTGATGTACAGAACCCTAAATGTAAACTTACAATATAATTGTTTTATCTCTCACAACATAATCAAATTATTTTGTAATTCAAATAACATAGAACATTTTTATTTAAGCTAACATCATAAAATCGAGTAGAATTTTCAAGTGACTCAGAGAAGATAAAGCTGATAAAAAATGTGGAATTTGCACTTAGCTTTTAGGATTTTCCTCTTAGCGGGATTCTCCATAGCTCAATCCTTAAACTACTACTATCGGTTATCCGAAATAAAACTAACCGAAATCTGATATTAGACAGTCTGTTGGTTTTGTCAGGCTAATTCAACAAGTATCCTCTTTACCTTTATTATTGATCTTATACTAATATATAAAGGTGAAGAGTTTGTTCGTTTGAACGCGCTAATCTCAGGAACTATTGGTCCGTTTTGAAAAATTCTTTCAGTGTTAAATAACCCATTTATCGAGGAAGGCTACTATAGGTTATATATCATGACGCTACGACCAATAGGAGCGGAGCGACACGCGGACGAAGTCGCGCGGATCGACTAATATATCCCAAATCTCGATAACTTATAATCTCTGTCTCGTCTCTCGAATAACTATCATCGTAGAACTAAATAATCTTCATCGATGATCACGCGAGTCTTAGAGGTATATCTTGGTTTTGTTGGGGAACTTTCCACGTGTACACTACACGTGTAGTAAGTTGCTCAAAGTCTCAAGTCCTAGGCACTGCTGGGTTTCCTCTAGGGTCCATGTTTTTACTGTCTTTTAAGTGTTTCTGCCAATCCAATATAATAGGGTTGGTATCCATAAGTCAGTAAATATTACACCAAAATTGAGTAAGATCTGAATATAAACATAGTATATTTATTTATAACTATAATAACATGATGACTGGCGGCGAACGCGCATTAGGGCATATCATTTTAACTTATAATACTCACGCAAGCAATTATTGACCATTCCAAATGATAGCACAAGAATACTTATTACGACTGATATAATTTATTCTATAACAAAAACTATATATTATTTATATTGTATGTAATACTCTGTATTTAGTCTAAGGTAATTTGTATTACTGAGTTGTAAATCATTGAGGTTTTCATACATTGATCATTAAATATGTATGAGACTGTATCTTCTACACAGTCTCATACAAAATTATACTCGGCATTATTTTCTCTTCATATAAATGCTGTTCTTCTGTCAATGTAATAAACTTTCAGATATTGTGACGAATTTAAGATGTTCTAGTATAAACTTTAAGGTTCATATACAATCACAGTGACGGGTTAACTCAAATGTTTAAAATGTTGGTAATTTAATTGGGATATTTATGATACTGATTGTGTATCTAATTCCTATAAGCGATCGATAGCATTAACGTTATTATCAAAAGTATTGTAATCTTTTTTGGTATTTTGGAACTGATCTGATGATGACGAAAGGTGTTTAGTGGAACTATTTAGTGGATTGAAATCCATATGAGTTTAGAATCATAAGTGATGATGAGTCTATATTTTGCTCTAAATATTTAAGAGTCTGGAATAAAGTAAAAATTGCGTATAATGAAACTCTTCAACGGTTATGAAATAAACAATAATCGTGGCTAGAAAATTAGAACGTCATGAGTTTTGTTCTGTTTTGGATTAAACAAGTCATAGTTAAAGTCTATAATGTAGTTTAGAAATATTCCATGCACCCGACATGAAAGTGAAAATGAAGTATAATTACAACAATCGTCAACAACGTAATAAAAGAACCGACAAAAAGTACGATACGGAACGTCTCATCCGCGGCTCTTACGCGAACATAAAGACGGTCGTCGTTTTTATATGTTTAGGCACGTCAAAAACATTTTATATGAACGCGTGTACCTATGTGTAAATTTAGCTGAGACATTCTGTTGGTAGATTTTTTAGTTTCCAACTAAACAAACAGACGGACAGTTCAAACACGCAATGTTATTGTGAACAGATTTTTCATTTCGTCCTCTTTACTATTGTTAGAGAACGTCAAGCAAAATGCTGCATTAAGCTACATACATAAAAGTCATATTGCTGTAAGCCAAAATATTTGACATTGGTGCTATTTCATTGATATATTATAATAAAAGTATAATGGTCGCTAAACAAAAAGTTTTATTGCCGCTCATATATTTTATTATTTTCATCTTCGGACGACCTGAATTAGTTGTCTGTGCAATATAAATTATATATATACGTTTTTTATTGAACAAAAGTGAAAAGACTAAAGTATATTTTGTATAGAATAAATTTTAAAAAGTTTCCAAACTAAAAGGTCTCGTACAATCTCGAAATTCAACAACAAAGGTAATAATATCAAGTGTATAGACAGACAGAAAAATCAAGTATTCCGAAAGTAACCTGGATGGTAAATTACGAGTTCTGTAAATATTATTTAAGTGACCCTGAAAGAGATCTCAATATGTCTTAAAAAGACTTGCCACAACGGCAATAGAAGGTAGTTAATGGAAAGAATAACCTTCTCCCAGAAGTGATATAATATAAGAATTATTTACTCTTGAATAAATTAAATAAGCAAACCATGTTATAGTAAAATAACTTCATAAACACCCTGGCGAAATATTTACACGCATTTTGATTCGTATCTGGCACGTGGAATTCGGTTCGTTATTGTTACACGTATCTTTAAAGATCGTTCATCTGTCTGCGTATTAGCTTAATAATGTTTTACTACCAATAGTTATATAACGTGTAACTTCAGTAAATAACCCGATGAAAAGATTAGAGATTAGAAGGTTATTTCGAAAGGTTTTTGTTACCAAGATAAAAGTAAAAATTCTGTTTATGAATCTTACAAGTAACTCATAACGGAGTTGTTCCCACTTAACATTTTTTTTATCTTCCGAATAGTAATTTACAATGTAATTAAATTTTAAACTACTAATTGGACCATGGAAAAAAATATTTATATTCATGTGTTTTCTATGACAATTCTGTTATATGGTAGCTTGGAGTTGATCTAATGGTCCGAGCAGATGGTCCACCCAATGGTAGGTGGCCACCATCGCCCATGGACATCGTCAACAAACTCTTGTTTTGTCGATGTTGCATCCTCGAAGATACAGTGGGGAAGGGGAGTGAAGAAAAAGATGCGGACTCTGAGCAAGAGCCTACAGTCCACCTGATCCGCAGCATTAATGGGATGGGAGAGGGAGGGGGTAAGTCTAACCCAGATGCGGCTCGACCGGAACGCGTCAATTTTATTCAATCTAATATATTGAAGTAAGAGAGTCTGATGATGGAGCCAGGAGACTTTTACTAAATGTTACTGATTATAACAGTAATCCATCAAAATCGAATAAATACCTAAACTTGTAAATACATTCGATGCAAAATCAACTACAATATTTTATATTTCAACACGATGACAATATAGTCAAACAATAGATTATTATTATTGTAGCTGGATGCGGACGATTATTTGTATAAGATGCGTCCATCTTGCGTTGTTTTAGGGTTGCCATATTACGAATTAATTTTTTTTTTAAGTTTTAATAGAGACATACGTCCCGAACTACTCGAAATTTAATAGAACAAAATATCTTTGTAGACTCTAAGCGAATTGATTGGATTATTATTATTAAGTATATTCGTTCATTTTTAGTCTCTGGATCCGTCTGGATCTGGATCTGGATCTGTCAGTGACTACAATTATTTTACAGTAGATAAGTTCAATCTATACTAATATTATTAATTGACGTCATGTAAGAAACCTTCTTTAACCTGGATATATTCAGATCCTGTAGAATAATAATATAATAAGTTTAACCAGATATTAAAAAATAAAACACATTAAAAATTTGATGATTTGGATACTTTTTACCTATAAGTATGTTTTTGTTAACATGTGCAATGGAAACTAAACTCAGAAGAAAGTGAGACAGATCCCTCGTAATCAGTGCAACTCAAAATCGATTTTCACGCCGGGAGATATTTTGTTCAAAAATTATTTTAAAAGTTAATATTTTGTCTCAGCCCTGAGGCGCAAGCGGGATAATAACCGTTATCGTATTTATAAAGGACAGTTTGGGGGTCGTTGCGCGCCCTAGCATTGTTCGTTCGACCAAACCGGGCGCATTCTACAAGTGCATCTAACATATGTCATTATTATTCCTACTATAACATATGGTGCGCGGTTGAGTTAATTAAAATATAAAACATCTCATTATATTTAAATACTATAATCATACCGCGGCTTCGTTTTGCGAAAAAACTACTTAATTATTTCCAGAATTAAATAACTTTTAATTACACCATTCACAGGATCTCATCTTAAAATTTATAATATTAGTACGATTTCGTTTATTACTCTACATTATTTTAAAGGTGTATATAACAGGGTTTCAGAGAAGAAATCGTCACGAAAGGAGAAAGCATTATGCCCCCTCTCGAGGTTTGGACATACCTACACTCTATGTGACATATCTATACAATATACTAATAATCTATATAATAAACAAATAATATACTACGTAGGATATTAATTGTTCACATCATATAAGGCTCTTGATAAATAAATTTATTTTTTAATACTTAAATAAATATTATATTGTGACAAATCCTGCGACCACACACGGTTTTTTAATCACGACCATAATAATTATTAAGATAAAGTTTCGCGAACACCGTATTGTGACTAGTAAACTACACGAATGTATGAGTAACAGTGGTTAAGTATACTCTAAACTATAACTACATTCACACAAGAAATCAAAGATCAAGCTTAACTAAAATAATTGGTATTATTACTCGTTCTGATATAATAGAGTTAAATAATTGAAAAAAACTCTCCTGCAATAGTGATTCTGCGGTCAAAAGCTCATTGAGCGAAGCGAGGGGGATCTTTATTAGTTTATGTAATTTCATCCACGTGGAGGGATCTGTGTCTATAGATAGATAGAACAGCTAGACCTAGGAACTCAAATGGCAGTCTTAAATTACGTCGTACGACGTCGTTTTATTTGATTGAATTTAAATGGCAATTGAATAATGATGTCGAGCTATTGGTACTTGGTATTGACGTGATTATTGATGCAGGTTATCGTTCCTCAAGCTTAGATAAAACGAATGAGTGTTTAGTTGTATTAACAGCGTCACCAACGGGCAATTTATGATCCAGAAGCTGTGAGAGTTGAGGCCTCGGCTGAGCCGCGCGACTCCTGTTCCACCCCATTACAATAATCTGTAGGAACGGGACAGCAACATTAGAAACGAACGCTTGCCTTTACGTCGAATAAAAAGAAAAGTTATTATATTTTTTATTGGGGAGGGCCGCCACCCTCGCCGCCAAGAGGGTTATTTTTATTTTATTCGAAAAGTTTATTTTCCGTTTGTTTTTAACTTTATTTTCGCGACGTCAAAGCTGAAAGTGGCGCGGCAGGCACGCACGCACTCAATGACTCACTAATGCGTGCCGCATCATTATATTTTTATATTTAAACTTTGGCAGGGAACAACATTAAAATGAGAAAAGTTGGCCCCGTATTATTATACCGGCGGGCGCGGGGCGTAGCGCCACCGGCTTCCGATCTCGGTTTAATATCGCTCCACGGCTTAATACATTCGCTTTGTTTCAATTTTGTTTACTGCTAACTGACTATTATTCGATGGAATGAGCTACTAAACACTAAACTAAATTTCTCGAACCCCTATCGTTGCTTTTTTTTCCGAGTGCAATTATTTAAGAATGTTATATTTGAAATGGTAATAACTTGATAAATTGATTCAAAGTAAACCACCTACGACAATATTAAAAACATTATTAAGCACTGAGTACAAATATCGAAAGTCCAAAAGTAGTCGATAATAATAAGATTAAACACAAAGCAACACTTAGCAGCGAGCAGGGGCGATCCGAGATAATCTGTCCCGCTAAGGCGATACTCAATACTCACAGATCCACGCTCTCCACGCCATGTAGGTGTAGTGTACTGTGTAGGTACAAGCAAAGCGTTTAATACCCGATCAGCGTCGTCAAACAGTTTAGGTGTCAAGCGACCACCGAGGCGAGCGGTGGCAAGCACCCACCGACCGCGATGTTAGTCTTTCCTCTTACGAGGTAGTCTGTTTACCCCCCAAAAATAAAGTAGTGCACTATTTTTAACAAGCAAACCAAAATAGTGGACAAAGCCACTTGCTGTTGACTCGCTATCAATACTAACCTAAGCGTAGCTAACAATAACACCGGGTAAAACGCATCTAATTGCTGTTAAAACATTCGAGTCTCGAACACAGTACGATTTAAAAGTGATATTCTCAAACCATAAAGCAGTTTCACATGCCCATGTGAAATATTTATCTTAATATTATAAGTAAACTTAAAGGTTGCTCGGCTCCTCTGCGCCACCCCGCGTGGGAGGTCTTGATACTTTTCTATTATATTTGTGGCGTTTCTTTATTTCTATTTTAATACAAAGTATTAATGGAATAACAACGACCTAATTATTTTAAATGTGCTGCAAAAAGGTATGACAATTTGTAACACTCATTACATCGTACATCTAATGGACAGGTGTACAAATTTCAAAAGAAATAAACTAAATTTAAGATGTAAGACTAATTGTGTGTAAAAAAACAGACATCGAACGACGTTGAACATATGTAGAAACATCGTAATTAGCGCTACCTGCCTGGAACATCGTGTATGATTTATTAATGCATAAGTTGATTTATTGGCAAATATGTTGGTGAGTTTAATGAAAGAATTGACTGGTGACACGTAAAATGGATTGAACGTAACATAGTGGAGATAGAAAAAATATTGTACAAACTTACATTGTTTTAATTAATTTAAAATTTTTATTTCAGCTACAACTTTAATGTTTTATAGGCTAGAAGTTCCTGTTAATTTATTTTAAGCACATCTAGTTTACAAACACTAAGCACTCCTCAGCTACCTGTATAAAACTCCATGATATTATTATCTTTTATGCATTTTTAAAGAGCATGCTTAAAATTTCTAACAATCAACATTCAATACACATACACAAAGTAATCAAGTATCAAATCTATCGAACGTAGTAAAAAAATTCAATTAGGTACATAACAGAGGAGGCAAGCTCCCTTCGGCCCTTACCTTTTGTTTGTGAATACATTTAAATACTACGATGCGTCCGGTTTTAGAGAATAAACACAGAACACCAATATTTGGACACCAATAATTTATGAACCCTGTCCTTTTTTTCCATGTGGCAACTTGCCACCCTGAATCAATGTTGTAAAATTTCAAAACTTTTAAATAAAATATTATTTCTGAGTGATTAATCTAAAAATGTAATAAACCATCATTTTACTTTTTTTACTGATGCTGAATAAAATATATACGATTAGTCGTAACGATAGTTAGCAACACTATTGATAACATTATGTTGGCAGAAAACGGAAGAAACAAAGTTTGTATATATATAATTTGTATATAATTTGAAAAAGTTTGTATATATATAATTTGTATTAATATATATAATTTGTAAATATATGTTGTACAAAACCATTAAACGATTTTGTCATTATTACCGCTATTAAAAGTTAAAAGCAAACTTTAATTTTTAAATTATTATTAGCCTACTCTACTATTAATATGAATAAGTATTTGCAGTTATGCACGATGAGTTTAAAAGCTTTATAAATTAATTAAAATAATTTGTACTACCGGTGTGTACACTTTATTATTGAAATTTTAATGGAGCGGATATTTTCAAAAGCACTTGAGTAGAGATTGAAAATAAGAGTTAATAAATATCGCATTTGTTTATTTAAAACATACCAGTTCAATGTTAAATTTATTTTATACTATTTAAATATTTTTAACACTGAAGCTTAAAGTTATTAAACGCGTAGTGACAGTAAAATGTGTAGTATAAAAATAATTGTAATACTTTCGATCATATTTTCTATATAATGCTATTAAAATTATAACCAAACATACATTAAATTTTATATGTATTTCAAATACCGAAAAAACTATTTAAAAAATCAACAAGTCTAATATAAATAATATAAATAATCAGCTCCAAGAGTTACACAAACTCTCATTTCGATAATTAGAAGTAGGTTAAATTTGACCCCCAAAATTGTTTAATTATATCGAAATTGGTTACTAATAATGTTGCTAAGCATTTAGACAACCTTGACCTTAGACACTAGTCGAAATAAGGATCTGGTACTCACCTCGAACCAACGGTGTAAGTTTTTTTAATTCGGAAGTTCTTCTTTGTCCAGATGGTCTTCTGGTTATCTTCCCTTTTATTCATGACGTCAAGATCTTTCTTCATATATTTGATAATGAATAAGTAATATAAAATTTGAGTACTTCGTATCCCCCAGCATCCAGAAGCTATCGAATGTACCCGCATCGACTAATTTGTAATTTGAAAACCGGTACTTGTTAGCGGAACGGTGGCGAACAATTAGAGATCCACACCTTCTGAAGAAAAAACTCGGATAGATGCCAGGGATTTGATTGATAACACCAAGTCTTATATTTTATTCAAAAGAAGGAGAAACAAACTAACGATACGAAATTTTAGTTATTTTTGTCACTGTTTGTTAGCGTAGTTTGTGTCCAAAAATCTGAATAAAGCTTGGGAGCTAATTCAAATGATATTTTTTTGAAAGGTATAAGGTAGACTCGTTTAATAGTAGATCTTAGATATATATTTTACATGTATTTATTACAAGAAGCTCTTCAGAATTATCTAGAAAAATGTTTGGACATCATGTCTCTAGAAAAATCTAAAATTTTTTATGAGCCCAGCCACAGTTTGACTAGTAATTTCGTGGATTAAATATTGAATTATCACAGTCGAGTATGACGCTAACTGTGGATCATGCAGATTGTTTTACTTTTTATTCTTGGTAACGATGTCATGCAGTGCAGAATTCTCTCGTGTTTCCTTAAATGCATTATTTTGGGTACTTAGTGTTAAGTTTCGGTTTGACCTCTAAATAAATATCATTTTAGGTACAATGTTATATTAGTACAACACAACTAATTTGAAGGCGGATGTAAGTCGGCCTAAAAAAGATTACAAATTATTGTAGAAGAAATAATTAATTTACCTACATTGCTTAACGTAAAGATTTTGAACAAAAGATTGCGGCCGAGATTTTATCTTTTAATTATATAGAAAACATTAATATAAAATATTACAATAATATTTAAAACAACATTTTAATTGGTACAGTCTAATTTAGTATATCGTTATTATTTCTAAGGCTAGCAACACTCTTGATAGCGTTTTGAAATTACCTGCACTATTTTTTTTACAATTTACAAACCGTTATGTATCCGTGGCAGTTTGACTAGTACTAGACGCAGAAGTGTTGCTCTTAGTAAGGATAAGCTTAGTTAGCGAGATCGAGCGGTATAGGAAAGAGTTTGCGTGAACTTTATTTTTTATTTTTGTTATTTTTAAATCCAATACAGTTAACAGTCGTCATAGTAACCGTTACCATGGTAACTAAAGCGTGACTATGATGCAAGTGCTAGTCTGAAATAACAACTTGGGACTAAAGCTAGAGTTATTAGTTTTAACAACAGTTAAAGAATGTTTCGTTTATAAAATAATATTCTTGTAACAAGATAGAAACATTCTAATTATGCATTTAATAATAAAAAAGGACCCTCTTGCTTTACCAGACATAGCGAGGTGTTTAAAGTTCAACCTGTTTAAATAAATGGTACTCAAAAATTCAGTAGACAAAACAAGCTGCAGTTTCTCGTTTTATTCTCTTTTAATATTACTTTACAATTTCTAATATTTATTTGTATGATTAAATAAAAAAAGGATCTCTAATGATGGCATTTAAATCAGAGACAAGATTAAGCTTGATGTAATGGAAGATCGACCACCACTTTAACTTCAACAGTCGGACGCAATAGATGTCATGAGTTACTTCTTTTAAGGATCATATGTCTTTTATATATAAATGTTGGAGAATGATCTTGAATGTTCATACTATTAGTAAGTAGTAGTAATGATTAGATTTGAAAATAAATTTATTGAACGCTAACATTTCAACCAAGTGTCTACAGGCGAGTTAATATTCCATTATAATTATTAACTTTTGCTTTGATCATGCTGGATATTGTACATTATGCACTAATTAAGTAGATAATTTTCCATTCCAGGAATTCTACTTCTCTGTTTTATAATATTATATTATTCCTTATTTCCGAAAAAAATTAAAATTAAATTTATTAATAAAATTTTACAAACCTCTGTCTAATGGCGATAAACTCAAAACTAATGAATGAATTTTAATGCAGTTTTCACTAATAGATAGTGTGATTCATGAGGAAGTATTTGGTGTATAACTGCCTAATCCCGTTTTAAGATACAACAAAACAAGGTATGGTGGAATACATGTAGGTAGTAATAAATTCCAACTGATTTAATAAATTACATCAAGATATCTATAATTTATTTGTCGGGACTTTAAAATAGTTTTCGTTTAATAAAAGAATCTGGCCAATTGTTTGATGAATTATAATGTGGCCTGAAGGCCGACCGCGGCACATTGTGCCAAAATCTCTGAAATTAATAACTTCGTACAACAATGCCACTCTAATACAGTTCTAAGTCGATGGTGATAAACACCAAATTCTTAAAATTAAAAGCTATATTTTATTAAGATTTTTCTGGCATTAATAACTCAATGTACAAATATAATTATACGCTAACACTACTAATATTATATACTAACAACCCGTCCCGGCTTTGAACGGTTTGTCTACTATAATATGCGTGTATTATTCATTTTAAATCACTCAGTCTATTGGTAAAAACAGCATTAATATTTGTAGCGTAGTTTATAAGATTTAAGCTGGAAGCGACTTTGTTTTATACTATGTAAAGACTAGACAAATGACACTAACTTTAAAATAAAAAAAAATTTTTGGTGTTGCTTCTATTTGTTTATAACACCATTAACCTAAATAATTTATTTATAATTATAACACATTGAGTTTTTTTAATATATTCAAGGTATAAAAGTAGCTCCTTTTAACTCAACAGAACACTATACAAGAGATGTTTTTAAATTAATTTAATTTTGTGGGCCCCATTATGAATTTAATGTGACGTCACATAGTCTATAGTCAAATGACCAATAACATATTGTATTTCAAATTATAATAAGTAATTACATATTTGGGTCAAAATCGTTTACCCTTTTGTTGATTTCGCGCATCTGTAAAACACAGACAAACTGGATAGATGTAAAGTGAGTTTAGACCTTATGATTGAGAATAAATAAGGTCTTTATTTGTAGAGTCGTTCACCATTGGTTGTTAGATCACCTATCTTTTATCAAGAGCAATTGAGCCAATTCAAATGAAAAGTCAAATCATATTAAAAAGTTAACCTTATTAGTATTTCTTTGTACCTCTAGTTCTAGATTACTTCTTAAAAACTGTTATTTATAGTTATGTTATCCTTTTCTGGTAATAAAATACTTTTTAATAAAATGGTAATAATTAGCTATTCATATATAAGATGGGGAGCCAAGCTGTGCCTAGGCCTTGCGATCTACGGGCAAGTATAAAGACGTCTTAGGATATACACGATCCACAAAGAGAGTTACACTTCACCACAAAGCAAATTACCGCGTCTTCTACACGCTGGGACGACAACGATACGACCATGTTATCTACATTATTATAAAGAGGAAAGATTTGATTGTTTGTATGTTGCGAATAGGCTCGAAAAGTATTGAACCGATATTGAAAATTCTTTCACCGATAGGAAGCTACATCCTTTCCGGGTGATAAGGCTATGTGGTGTTGCCATAAAAACTCTAATTAAAAAGATATGGCCATTTATGTGCCATAAGGTAGTCATTTTGTAAATTGAAGAGTTTCACAGGAACTACAAATCCGATTTTAAAAAATTCTTTCACTGTTAGAAAACTACACTATTCGAGAGTGACAAAGGTGATTTAGTGTTGCCATACACATTTTTTAAATAATAGAATATGGCAATTTTGTTGTTACTAATCCGATTTTATAAATTCTTTCACTGAGAGAAGTCTATAGTATTTCCGTCTCTCTTCCTCTTATAATATATACATTTTCTCTCTTTTTTTCTCTTAAATTTTTATTTTTATCTGTTCAGAATGATCAGTCTCTTTTCACTTTTATTCTTTCGATTATCTCTCTCACTCTATTCAATTTTATTTTTGCTCTATCCTCCCTCTTTTATCATCTGTCGCTATCCTTTTATAATATTGCTTTAAATACCCGGAGTGAAGCGAGGGCAGGCCGCTAGTTACTGATAAATATGCACTACTTTTCTGCTTATAAAATGTTAAATATATCCTGTAATGTTTTTGACTACAGGTAAATACTTATCCTTACTCCAATTAGAAAAATCTACTATGCCATGGCTAATGCATATTCGTATATCCAAGATTAGTCCCTGCATGTCCATAGAATTAATGCTAAAAAGGATTTATTAATGGCTTCTGGTTCTTGATTCTACAATTCTATACATTGTGTATTAATTTAATATTTAGGATTACCATCACAAGCAAAATACCAAATATTAAAAAATGAACATAATATATTTAAGTGAATTGTGTTAATTTATTTTGTAATTAACACGTAAATTTTCAAAATTTCACTGTTCCCTTTGAAATGTAGTGATGACTATGACAAGACCAAAATCAGCAGAGAAAGTAATGAAAATCAGTGTTACCAACTTACAGAAAATATTTAGTCGTTGATATAAGACTTTAATTTTAAAAGAATAATTTTAAACAGGATCGAATCGTACTATATAAATAATACTTTGACAGATCGGTCAGAGCTTTTAAAACTGTGTATCATAAATAAAATAATTTATTATAAGAGACAGTCAAATATACAATGAGAAACAGAAACAAATCTAAAGCTTTCGCTATAATAAATTCCACGAGCTACGAATAGAATAACTCTGCATTGCAGGCTAGTAATTTATAATTCTTGTAACAACAGATGTAATTTAGTATTAATACATATAAATATAAATAGTTTGTTATTTAGAGTTCCGTAAGAATCACTATTCAAGATTCGCCATCTTGTTAATGTCACCAGATGAGGAAGGGATTGGATACGCGGCGCTATTATCATATGACAGTTTAACTGTCAAATTATAAGGTTTTTTATATAAAAATATTATTGAATGTCTGCCTGTATAAATTTTTGATTCAAATAAGAAAAAAAATAAAGGCAGAAATTTTGTATGATTTTTTACTCGTCTCTTTCATTGTGTGGGGGTGTCTTTGTATAGGTTTTTAAAAAATTCTGAATATTTTTCGATTCAGGAATTCGTTTGTGCTTTGAGCTTGTAAATGGTAAATGCTAGAATGCTCGAGAATAACTTTTTGTTTGTGATTCGGTATTTGGTAGGTTATGATAATCCAATCGTTGGTCTATTGGAGTTGACAAAGTGTGACAAGATGTGAGTTATCAATTCTAGATGTAAAATTGCAAAATGTGTGACGTCATACTAAGGAGGGGGGATTGTCACAAATGTTGGCCATCTCTGACAAGGATTTAAAAAATCTTGAAATTCATATAACGTAATTTATGACTTGTAAAGTTTTCGTAGATACCTGAACAAGTGATAGCGGATTGCTAGTAATATTTAAGAATCAGAGCGTTCCATATTCCTACTTCATTTAACTGTTATAATGGATTCCGTCGGCAGTAAAGAAGCGAATTTAATATATTCGTATAGACGGCTGTTAAGTTTTATGTTCTTTGCGAGGCGCTGACAAAACAATGGGACCTCGTACTCTTGTACATAGAGCTCTTATTCGATGGATGTGACCTACGAATTATTTATAAATACATTAGTCAATAATACGACAAACGCTGAGTGTTGATAATTGAAATAAATAGCCCAAAAAATTATATGCTCTATCAAGATTAATCATGACCTAATATAGTAATAAAGTGTAACTAATGCTATTACTTAGTTTAATGGCATTTTGGGCAGCAAGATCGAGCAGAGCAAGAAATGCTCTATACAGGAGCGTAAACATGTATTTGGGTCACAAGCTCCAGTCACTAAAAGACTTCCCGTTTTTCCGCTCTAATTTAAAAAATATGATTTGTGCAAATTCTAAGAAATTAAGTCATAGTTTTAATATAAATGTAAAAATTCAATAAGTAACTACTAAAAATGATTATATACTAAAAAATAATAGTTGTCGTGTCCATTTCTATAGTTCCGTGCTATACCGCTTTGTAAATAACTTTGATCCGACAGTAGATAACGTCTATTACAAGGTAACTGGTGTATTTTATCATATATGAATAATAAAGAATTGCACTTTTTAGGGTTACGTATACAAAATACAAGTGAACCCGGAACTTTATCAATTTAGTAATTAAGTATTTTAACACATACTTCTCTTCCTACCTCTAATACCTTCTTTCATGAAGTAAAGTTTCACACCGCGTCTGTTTGTTCGCGGTAACCTTAAAAACTTTTAAACGGATTTTCATGCGGTTTTACAAATAAACAGAGTGATTCATGAGGAAGATTAAGGTGTATTGGCACGGGAGACAAATTCAAATTCGGTCAATCATTCCCTCTCGAGTGAAAATTCGTATACTACATAAGGAATATATATTATGATTACTCGTGACCGTCAGCTGCAATTTCGTAGGTGGGGCGAGCAGTGGCAGCCTCCCAAACATGTAGAAAAAAAAATTCGAGTTTGACTTTGACTCAGTTCATTTACTTACGAATCTCCTGTTTGTAAAAAGCTACTAAAATGGTAATTGTGATTTGCTATTAAAAATTAAAATGTTACATGGTCAATGAGCCAGCTGACGTATAATCCACCACGTTATGGTCACCTGACTTTATCTTTCCTTCAAGATACTAGGTAAACTATAATCCGACTAATTTTCGAATGGGAAGAAATGACTGAAAAAAAAATATTTTACACGTTTGGAAGGCTGCCACTGCTCGCCTCACCCACGGATTACACCACCTTATGCCTTTCACGATTGTTCCCTTGGGAGGGACTTGGTCATGAAATCTGTCACTGGCTCCCGTACCACATAATATGTTAAGGATTAGTTGTCGCCTAGCCAGAACTTTCATTATGAACGCTGCCTAATCCCTTTTTTGAGATATAACAAAACAATGTATGATCTACTAATCGACCAAAACCAGGGTGGGCTGTTAATTTAATACTAAACTTCATACTTACTCTCAATATGCATGAAATCCGACTCCCACTTACCATTTTTTACAATCTATTTAAAATAACTGTATTATTAAAAATACTTAGTATGTACGCCATTTCGGAAATACCTGAATAAGATTACACGGAGCTGCTCTATGAGCAAAGTGCTAATTAAAAATATAATATTTTATACTTTTGGCTGATAAAATTTATGTGTAAATTAAGTATTACATTAACCGCGATAAAATTAAGATGTTTTTTACGTTGTAATTGAACATTGAGGGTGGTCGTGGAAAATTATATTCTATTAAAACACTTATTTAAAAAAATAATACGTTCGTCTAATTCACCAATTTGTAATTATTTAAAAAGATATATTAATATTTCTGAAATATTAAATCATAAAATATTATACAAATTACGAAGCTGAAATGAAAATGGTCACGAGCGCAATTACGAGGGTCAAACAAAAGTCATCGTATAGTTGACCCCACATTGACTCAATACCGACTGCGCATTAACAATAGTAAGTATATTAATAAATTAATGATTATAGTATAAGATCTATTTGCCAACTATTTATATGTGGAGAAATATCTAGCACAGAGATTCCCAAACTTCTTTGACCCCTAGACCATTCTCATCCTTCTTCTTCTCATTTCGAAGACCGAAAGGAACTGTGGATGGTTGTACTATAACAGAATTTAAATTTTATATCCTGACTAGTAGACCACTTTTTACATCACACCGACCCCCAATTCAATAATATTTAACAATCTACCTAAATATAGATCAATTAATGATAAGCATAGATACCAAGCATTTAAAATTGGTATTAAAAAGGTGGTATATACAAGGTAAATATAACATATAGATATATGTATAGCATATGTAACTGCACTATGTTATTTAAACATTTATATTCTTTTTTTTTTCATTCCTTATGTGGCTCACTCCCACACATAAGCCATACAAGCTTCAGTGGGAGTAACATTATGTTTAAGTTTATAAAGTTATGATATAAATATATGATATAAATATATGCACTATGTTATTTAAACATTTATATTCTTTTTTTTTTCATTCCTTATGTGGCTCACTCCCACACATAAGCCATACAAGCTTCAGTGGGAGTAACATTATGTTTAAGTTTATAAAGTTATGATATAAATATATGATATAAATATATGTAACTGCACTATGTTATTTAAACATTTATATTCTTTTTTTTTTCATTCCTTATGTGGCTCACTCCCACACATAAGCCATACAAGCTTCAGTGGGAGTAACATTATGTTTAAGTTTATAAAGTTATGATATAAATAAATAAATAAATAAAAAAAAAAAAAAAAAAAATTTACTTTCAGGGGTTCATTCATAACACCCTATAAATAATGGTTTTATAGGGTCTTACGAATGAACCCCGACATGACCTTTGTTGACATGACCACTACACTTCCCAACATTAAAATAAGTGAATTTTCTATTTTGCACTATAGATGATGCACAGCCATAATGGTCACCGTGCGACCTCCGTTAGACAACTGGCTCTAGTCTATCGGAACATTTTATATATCGTCGTCGTTGGAATAAAATAATATCTCCCCCCTTATTATAAGAAAAAATAAGAATAGGCCGACCCCCACCCACCCTCTTTAATAGTTACTACGTAAGAATGTAAAGGAAAAATGAATATATTTTTTGTTAATTTTAATGTTTATTTTTCAAAGTAACAATTTTTATTTGTACTTACGAAGGTACTAATACTTTTTATTTTTTGATAGTAATAAATTTTCAACTTTACCTACATAAGATTTTCAGACCAGGGGCTCAAAACCCACTCGATCCGAGCGAACACTCGCGCTGTTACCCGCGCTTTTTTAAAGTATAATTTTACGTAAGAACTATCTAGAAACCCTCCCACACCCTTGTAAGAAAAAATAAGACATGGTCGACACCCCTCCTCCCCTAAATCGTCTTACGTAATAAATGAATAGCCCTAAAATGTAGACATTTACATCTATAAACTTTCTGAATCTCAGTATCAAACCGTTATTAATCATGTAAAACTTGAAAAAAATTAAGTATAACATAAAATTAGTAAAACTTTGTTTGTGCCGAAATATAAATTTGCTACCGAGAATATAATATTATCTTTTCACAACACTTGCTGTTAGCAATTACATTTTTTGTTTAATACGAGGTTAAGTTTATTA
The DNA here is from genome assembly GCA_905147385.1 of Limenitis camilla. Taxonomy (NCBI): domain Eukaryota; kingdom Metazoa; phylum Arthropoda; class Insecta; order Lepidoptera; family Nymphalidae; genus Limenitis; species Limenitis camilla. The sequence continues at coordinate 3,075,330 of LR990224.1, forward strand.
TTAATGTTATAATTATCATTTTTAATATGGAGCGGATCTTGTTTTTACTTTTCAAAATATAATATTAGATGTTTTCGGTTTTAATTTAAAACCCATTTTTATAACCATATCTCTTATAATTAAGCAGATATAACAAATTTTGATTTTTATAAATATATGAATTATGGAAGTTTGATGGAGTTCCACATTTCAAGGTTTTACCTAATCGGAAAACAGATCCGTAAAAAGTTCAACAACGTATGGATAAGTGATTCCCAAAATTATCTATATTGACCAGTGTTTAACGAGATATCTATACTAATATTATAAAGAGGAAAGATTTGTATTTTTGTATTTTTGGACTAAACATAAAAACTACTGGACCGATTTCAAAAATTCTTTCACCATTAGAAAGCTACATTATCCCTGAGTAACATAGGCTATATTTATTGCAAGAAAAAATTAGAGATCCCCAGAAATTCTCACTAAAACCAACACAAGGTGCAAAAAAATTAGCCATAAAATATCTTTCACCGCATGCGAACAAAAAAATGTTTTACAATATTATAGAACGTATCAATATCTACAAAAAACACCGCGAGACCATATGTCCAATTATTGTAGTTTTGTCACTATAACTACTTTTTTACATTTTGAAAGTTGATAAAAATGCCTATCAAAATCAGACCATGTTTTCCATAACTTTGTATTAATTCTTATCCAAATAAATTATTTCGTAATGAAGAATGTTTCAATACCTATTAATTACTTTTTGAATTCTTGAAATCGGACATTCCAGTCAAAAGATATTACGAAATAAAAATATCAAGATAAATAAAAAATAATCCCAGACGGGCCGCCGGCGCGGTGTGGGGTGTGGAGTGCCTCGCAGCGCAGCGAGTAACGCGGCGATAGAGGGAGCGACAGAATGCGGGAGCCAAAATGTTTAAAAAAAATTATCCACCCGTGCGAAGCCGGGACGGGCCCCTAGTTAGGGATATAAGTATAAGAAAAATAAAATCGGGGTCTTGTCAGATGTAAACAGGGATTTACGATTCAGGTCCATGATCGTGATTCATTCTTTTTACTTTAACCATATTTGACTTCCTTTAGGAATTAAAATGTTTATGAGTTTATTAAATAATGCGCTGAATTAAAGATAAATAATATTTGGAAAAAAATCACCTTTGTTGTATGGTACCCCCCTTAAATATTTATTTTATTCTGTCTTTAGTATTTGTAGTTATAGGTGCAACAGAAATAAATCATTTGTGATAATTTCAACTGTCTAGCTATTACGGTTTATGAAATTCAACCCGGTGGCAGACAGACGGACGGACGAACGAAACCTAAACACGTCAACTGCAGTTTTTCTTTTACTTGGACTGTAACGCGTTATCAATATTAACTACTTTGGAGATCTTTCACAAAATAATATGACATTTAGCAAGTAGGCTATAGGTCTATTAAGTTTAGGAACCTCTGGTATTGAAGAGCGAAAACTGAACAACCTACATAGCTATTTAATACAAATGAACTATTGTACATATTAATTTTTATTAGTATAGAGATTATATGTAGGACGGTACTTATTTAAATTATACAAAAACACGAACACGATAAAAAATAACTATACATGACTTACTTGTAATAAGTTGTACCACGTCAAAGCAATTAATTATACGTACCTGGAAAAGAGAAACATTTTATATTAACTATGAAGGTATATTTAAATTGATTTAATACCAGAAAAAAGTTTATTATTAGCAATATAAACTGAAAAAAGTGAAATTAAAAAATAGTTCACTTCAAAAATACTCGGGCAGTTGACAACCTTCAACCTTCTCCTGAGACTCAAGCCCCGGGTATTCTTCTCTAAAATTCATGTCATTACTATCTTTTAAATATTTATTACATTGTTAGATTATGGACATAGATTTTAAAATAAATAGGATCAATAGGATCCCTATCGTTGGAATCAAAGAAGCGATCGACATACGTCTTGACATTTTTCAGAAATTTTTTACCTAAATATCTTTAACTATTTTATCAATTAAATCAATATCATATTTGAAAACCGCATTATGGACTTTAATTAAATAAATATAAATTAATAAACTTATTTATTTATAAGTCAAAATATAATTTTTCACATATAACAATGAATTATTCAATGTTTGTAACTATGTCATCTTATCTGTATACAAAGTATAGCTCAATTAAATAAGCAGCAAAAACAACACGATAAGAAAAAGAAGTATAACTTATATATTCAACATTTTAATATGAATGGGTAGTAAAAAATATAGAGTAACATAAAATAATAGAAATGACGTTGATGTTACGGATTTTAGATTTTTATATGATTTACCAACGCGCCTTTAAATATATTTTTATTCTGTATTCCAAATATAAGTAGTATACGAGTATTTTATATCTCTCTGAAAATTCTTCAAAAAATATCCTAATAATATTATAAAATTTAACTATGAAATTTTGTGCATTTGTGTGTTTGGATCACAAACAAAACGTATTTAAATGCATGCAGTGATGGCCCAGTGGTTGAGACTTCAATATATTACTCGGGAGGTCCGAATTCGATCCCTCACACGGGCACGCAGCTCTGACTTTTCTGAGTTATGTGTGTTTTAAGCAATTAAATATCACTTGCTTTAACGGTGAATGAAAACATCGTGGGCAGGTCGTGATGATGATTTAAATACATAGGATAATATAAAGAATACTTTAGAGTGAGTATGTCTTTCAATTCACTTTGAATTCCACTTCAAAAGTTTCCGTAGACGAAGTCGTGAGCAGATACATAGTGTTATCCTAATGTTCTATTAAAGAAATGACCAAGCTTTCAGGAAGTTATAAAAATGAGAACGTGAACATATAGATAATGAACAAAAGAACGTTTCGTAAAGTCTAACAAACAAAGAATGAATGTTGTTTTTAGATGAAATTAGCGCACATTATGATCGTACGCGCAGCTTCCAGTGACTCACTATGCGGCCATGGAACAGCGGTTTTTTGTATATCTAATAAATTAATATTAGTTACGCATATTCTAAGCGGATGATACCTATTACTGAACCAAACTACACCACTTACACTACTCCAGACAAGGTTTACCTTGGAAAATCACTTGACAGACTGCGACAGAACTATCGAGATTGAGAGATGAGATTACAATTTATAATGTTAGTAATTGAGACAAACAATATAAATAAATATTAATTATTCTATGTTAATTATATGATAGACGTGTAACATAATTTATAATATAATACTGTTTAAATTGCATTACTTCTATTAAATAAAATACAATAACACCGTAATACATTATAATTATTAATACGTCTAGATTGTAGGAACAAAAAAGATATTGTGCTGTGAATAAATTTGAATACATAAGCTCGTAAGTAAAATAATTTTACATTATTGTAAGGCTTAGGAAAATTATTATTTAATCAGATGCAAAGGAAACGCTCCGCTTATCACTCCGTCTACACTCGGGCGTGCATCTGATGCGTCATACCTAATATTTTCCTACAATTATTATTGTCTATTGACTTTATAAATTAGTAAGATTTTGCGTTTGGATTTTCATTTGGGCAGTTTCCATATTCTATATCTAAGATGTATATAACATTATAAAATAAACCACGAGGGTTCCGTCAGATTAGAAGTACAAAGTCACTTAAGAAAAGCCATTTTGCACTCGTAAATTTTTTCCTCAACTTTATTGCTTGTTATACTTTGTTTATATAGGTTAATTAAATAATACTTTACTTTCTTTGGAAATAACAAAAGGATGGGATTAGATAATATTACCGTACATGTTTCTTTAGGTTTGTTGAGGCCTAGAACAATTATCAAATGTAAATCTGTGAAATTAAATTTTATTTTAATTTTAAAATAAAAGAGGTCTGTATGTGTAACACGTTCTATGTGACGGTTGGTGGTCACCGTTGCCTTGTCATCACCAACCCCTTCTGGAATGTACCATAGTTTTTATGGTTCCACAACTTCCTATAAATACAGTAATAGATATGCAAAACAACCCGTAATTCTTCTATACCTGAATACAGATGTAGTAATTGCCAACACACTGTTATTTTAATATATAAATAATAAACAAATTGCATCTGTTTCCTTCAATTATACCAACCGTGCATTAAGCCGGCTGGGGCGGGAAGCAATCTTTAATGTTGCAAACTTGCATGGCCATTAATCTAGTTTTATCCGGTTATACTGTTATTTATATGAACTTATTATTATGAGGTATGAAAGTTGAAGTTCAGTATGTCTGTATGTATAGTTCATAGTAAGCTTTTAATCAACAGTTAAAGAGTTATAAACGTCAATAGCTCAGTAGTTCAGGCGTTGGATTCATGATCGAAAAGTCATTGGTTTCCTAACGTGACCCACTCCTAGTATTATGTGAACCATTCTCCTAGTATTCTTTAAAAAGTTAATGCTTAGCGATTCTGTGTTTTGACCTTTGATTACTGATAGTTTTTTTTTCTACAGGCAGATTTATGTTTCTCTTCTTCCTTACAATACTCCTATAAATTATATTAATTTAGACCTTTGGCAGGATGACACAAGTAAGTTAAGTAACGAGTGTCAAGGATGGCAAACTGTACCTGGGTCACAAACCCCAGACATTACGCGGCTTCCTGTCTACGTATTGCTGTATGGATATAATTCCTGACATTTTAAGCGATTTAATGACATTTGCTTTAACGGTAAAGGTTGAAATGATTGAAAACTATAGTTTAGCGTTACCTTTAGTAAATAAAAGCTAGAAAAATATGAAGCTACCCTTATAGTAAATTATAGAACAAAACCTTTTGCTATTCTCATACAGTCGTGTTAATGTGTCGTAAAACTTCATTATAAGTATTTATCAGGAGCTATAATAGGCGGTTTAATTATACGGCCAATAGTAGAGCTGTGCATTTTTAAAAATAAGCAGTCATGATCATAACAACAAAGTGTTATTAATGTCATTAAAAAAGGTGCAAAATTATACACTACTCTTTCCGAAGTAAAAGTAATGTATGAAAGGGTTTTTAAGATCCTAAAATATAACAGGTATAGGAAAATCCATACAACATATACCTCCATATAAAGCTTAAAAGCGAAAACACTATATCAAATAATAATAGAAATAAACAAAGTTTACTCTGTTTGTGTAAAGACAAAAACCTTATATATGTACAATATATAGATATTAATATCCGGAAGACAAAGTTTCGCTCAGTATAATATAGCAGATTTGTTGGGAATATCACAGTTTTCTATTGGAAAATAGACAGACATAGGTTTTAAGGACAAAGCGTCATCTAAATACACAACCAAAATTGTTAGAGCAGATCCATATATTTTGAAATATATATTTTAAATATTATATATACAAAAAATTCTCGTACTGTACGATGATACGAACGAAGCCAGGAACAAAACTTATAATAAAAATGAAGGAGTTAGTGAGAAATTTATTATTCAACGTGCTAATGAATAACACATATTTATTTTTTATATTGTACGAGTATCATACGAATACATGGGGGAATTATTAAACAACATATAGCGTAAAATTAAAAAAAAAGTAGGTGTTTAAGAATTCTAATAACAAAGAATCTGCTCAAATTGCTGAGGGTCCCGTATCCTATTTAAATAACTAACACTATCGAATTTTATTTTGCTATTTGTTATTTGGTTTTCGTGTGTGGGTCAAAATATGATCAAAAGTTGTATTGTGGGGCGTTTACTCCCGACATTAATAATGCGTTTGAACTATACATTATTATTATTTACCTACGTATAATACGTTGTAAAATATACATATTTTTAATTTTTTTTTTAACATAATTACGCGCAGCTACAAGAGCTACAAGTACTAGGATTATTAAGTTATTTTGTCGTTTTATAATACCTAGTAATTTCAGTACATAACAGTTTTTAAGTAGATGCTTTATGATAGTGCATTTTTATAGGCGCATGAGTGGATACAGTCAATGACATATTTAGTATGCTAATTATGCTATTGTAGGTATATATTAGAGAATGCATGCGAGCGAATCGGATGTCCATAGTTAGCATGGATGAGGTGGTTTTAATAAAAATTGAATTAGGGCGATCAGAATGTATTTTTACATATTGGATCCTGGACTTAATAAAAGAGTAAAAACATACATCTTATAAAAAATCTGTGCAAACAAATTGTATTAATACAACAGCCTAAAGTGACGATGAAAAAGTGAGGTAATTGTCCAATATTCCATTAGTCAATGATTCGGTTACGTGATTTAACGTATTGTTTTAGAATATTTGTTTAAAAAAAATATTTCTAAACTTTCTTCCTGTGTTTATAGACACTTTTTATTTATTATGACATGTTAATACAAAACATGTAAGTCCATAGTATCTTTAAAACTGTGAAAAGATCAAACTTCTAAGTGTAAGCAATCAATAAGTGATACCGAAGACATGTTACATATATATCATCATCGACATCGACGTTTTTGTTGTCGTATCATGTGAAATGAATCTAAAGCTATTTTAGGGAATATCCTAGCAACGATTGTTGACGACATGACATGTTATTAAATAACAACTTGTAAAACATTTTATTCAACTCGAAGAAAAAGAATGAAGGTTCTATATTCGTCAATATATATTTCTTATTTATATATGTTCACTGACTTCATTATTATTTTATTGTAATTATTTTATACTTTTTATTGCATTTTGCCGTTTGAATTAGGTTAATTGTTTTTGTTAAAAATTTATTATCATGTTTTCTCATATGAACAAACTCTTCAGAGTGTATATCCAAAGAAGAGAGTACAACCACACCAACGTTCAATCTTATTAAGGCTCAATATTCTCCTACATTGACATTGGCAAAATTAGCTGCTAACTAGAAGGCCATGAATTAAGAAGAAGAAGTATATTCTTTTTTTAATAATTATGTCAATTAAATTTTATAACTCGTATCTTATATCAAAAAAGCGTCAGTAGCTCAGTGGTTCAGGCATTGGATTCACCATCGATAAGTCGTGGGTTCAAATCCCAGTCATTGCACTACTGGCGTGGCCCACTCCTAACACAAGCATTTTAGATTAGTTGGAGAGGTTAACAATACTAGTACTTTGCAATCCAAACTGCTAGTAATCATTTATCTTTTTTTTTAAATATCTAAATGTCATGACAGGAATCTGAAGTTGCCCACTTCTGACCCAGGTACAGTTACAGTTTTCCGAACCATTTACGAAATTTTTTATGACAACCTATATGACATTTATCATGCTTAATTTTTCTAACTTTCTTATTAATATTAATTATTGCCCAAAAAAGTAAAGATACATAAATGTAATTGTCTTAAACTAAGTACATAGTCAATGTACTTAGTTTAAGACCATTACGTTAAAATGACAATTGAATTAAAATCTAAATTAAATAATAAAGGTGACAGACGTTAGTTCTAGTTAATAAATGTAAGTGTAGCTTATCTTTTAGGTAGGTTAGATAACCTATGTTGCCATATTAGGATTTTTGAAATAATTTATTTATAACTAACTATGTTATGTTTTTGTGTTTGTTTGTATGATAGTATGATAGTGTCTATGACAGATTGTGTATATGACATTAGTGTAAGAGTATCATTGTGTGAATGTTAAAAGGCATGAATAATATACAAGGTACTCCAATTACTAAGCCCTATTCCAAAGAATAAAGTTTTAATTAATAAATATTTTAGTGATCAAGAATTTCTTTTTCTATTTTTCTGCGCATTTAATGAAATCTATTACATTTAGTTTCGCGTGATTCATATCGTAAAAGAAATTACTAAAATCTCAGAATATTAGTTACAACCTATTTGACAATAAAAATCTGCTACTTATTCCAGTCATTTCAAGTCAAATGAATTTAGAAAATGCAATTTGGGAATCAATAGTCTGAAACATTCTTTTAAACATACATTCGTCGAAACGGTGCTGAAGTATGTGCAGGATTTGCCACCTACGATAGCTAATAACAATTAGAACGTCGAAACGCGAATTATACCGGATATTTGCGGTAGAATCGGAAGGTATGACACTGAAAATTTGAGTAATTTTATTGACAAAACCAAATAAGCTGAAATTTAATATACGCCTGGACATTGGAAATATTCCCAAAGAATCGCTCTAAGCTTAAATTTGTTCAAATGCTATAAAATTATAATTTGTTTTTCATAAAAAAATGTGAATAATACAGACTTAAAAACGCTTTTTACTCAGCTTAATAATTGCTTAGGAAAACTACTAGGTACTTTCACACTAAAATGATATATTAGTAATCAGTCAATGGAAAGTTTGGGTAACTTTCACGTAACGCTACGAAAAACAAATGACTGGAATTACAAGAAGAATTTTCTAAAGATTTGACAGTAAAACATATATATATTTTTAAATAGATAATATAGGGAACACGGCAAGTCAAATGAGTACCTTGTTTTGAGTAAGTTAAGGAATAAAGTTGAACTAAAAAGAAAGCTGTAAACAACAAATACAAAGCTTAAAGAGGAGGAGAAGCTGATGTACAGCTTGACCAGAAGAAGGCAAAGACACTTAGCAAACTGGTAAACTTACTTCCTAATATCATATAGGTACTTTAGAGATAAAAAATAAAGAATCGGTAATAAAGTTATTTGAAAATACTAAAATATAATTAAACCGTCGAGTCACTATGAAGTTATCGATAGAATATTTCATAAAGAAAATTGAATAACATCGAGTTCTATGTAGAAAATGCAATCTCGCTTCCGATCGAATAATTTGCTATTTCATTAGATTTACAGTATTGAAGACGGCATCGCAATAAACGTGCTTAAGGAAAAGTAACAAGTATATTTACTTTTATTATTTTTAAATTTTATGAGGAAATTGAACAGACCGTCAAATTGAAAAGGAATCCTTACTATTTACGCTATAATAAAGTCTGTATTTTTCTTCTTTTCTGGTGATACAGATCTATTGTGGGACATAATAAGTCTCTATTAAGGCCAAAATATTTCAATTAAAAAAAAATGCTTATCAATAAAAATTCGACGCTCAATATTTTCATCTCTGTCTTCTCTTAAAAATTAAAAGGTTTCACACACAAGTCCTAAGTTTTCACTCTGTTGAGCAAAAATATCATCATTTCCGTCAACTATGCATGAACTGATCGTTTGTTATTGGTAATTTAGTTGCATTAATTCAAACAAATTCTTCATTCAAGTTCAAAACCGCAAACAAGCTAGTACTAAAATTGCTCATTTCATATCAACTCAAGTATGCAAATGTGACTGCCAAACATCACTTATGAAATTATTTTCATTAGCGCGGAGGAATTTAACAGCACGCTCTTGGAGATTTATTGGAAATGTTTCAGCTTTAACCTTTGTCTTTTCTCAAGACACGATAAAGGAAATTCTGCAGACAGTGGGTCTAGAAAATGAAAAATTTGATGAAAATTGAGATCAACAAAATTGCAAATACTTATGACAACAGCGCTACAAGGAAAATAAAATACTCAGATGTGTACTGTCGACGATTATGTTAATATTATATATACAAAATAATCAAGAAAACAATTACGATTTACACAACGACAAAGAAAATTATGATTTACACAACGATAAAATAAATACCTCCTGCGTAGGATTTATATTTAAGCTTATATCTGTCTCTCGCAGTATATAAATGAAATTTTGTGTTTATAGACTTATATATAGCACATTGTTTTTATTTCGGAGGTCCTTCTGTTTCACGGCCCACGCAGCGAGTTTTTATGAGCGTAAGGCGGCTATAGACACGTCGAACCACACCTAGTATCGCCTGCCTGGGGGCCTGAGGGCAGGGTCATGCACTGGTATCGTCTATATTCGGAGACGTTCTTTACCGAGTGTAGTTGGGGTCATGCTCAGGAACTAGGTAGTTTTTTTGGCAGTCACCTACTTCTGTGAGTGATCTAGTTGATGGAGCCCGCAGAGCGGATCCGAGAAGCTGATATCTTTTTGGACCCACCTCCTTCTCTCGAGAGTACCGAGGGTGTCCTCATTACTCGGAACTCCCCCGAATAGACGACCAGGTCCGTTTTAGTGCGGGGCAACCGTCGAAATGTTGGCGGTAGAATGCGAAAGCGACCCCTATGAGGGAGAGTTTAGTGAGTAGGTCGGCGCTTCCCGCCGTCGAATCCTACATAGCCCGGCTAGCCCACACCAAAGGCCGGTAGGATATGCGTAAATGCATTCCGCATAAACATAAAAAAGGATTTTTTGTATCTTAATAAGATGTTGCTTTAAGAAAACTCTCTATCTCTATCTATAATGTAATTTTAAATATATTAATAATCTTATTTAGTAACTAATCACTTAGCATTAAAAGCATTAAAAAAAAGATAATCTCTTTAAGTATTTTGTTTATGCATATAAACTCAAATTATACAAATTAAAGAGCATTACAAATTACTAACAATGTTATATTTGAAGCATATCGAAAAGTAGCTCAAAAATAACTATGTATCTAGGTATATAAATACGCTCTGTAATTATATAGTGAACATCCGCTTACACCAGTGATTTCTAGTTTAAATTATTTTTACGGGCTGTGAATAGGTGTGTGTGTTGTGAATTCAAACGTAATTTTTTCAGAAACTGAATATGGGAACTATTTATGTAAGTTGTAGTGAAGAATTAAAAAGGGAAAAAGGAATCATAGTTAGGATAGTGTATAAAAGATTGGTAATATTCGCCCCACGTTGGGCGCCAATGAAACAAATAGGAAGATCGGACCTATGTCACAAAATAACGCTTTGATTCGGGCTTCCTGTTTCTGTTTACACTTTACACTATGTTACCCGTTTGAGGCTCAACTATAAGCATTCGTTACGTAGATTGGTACTCCTTGTTTTAATTTTACATTCTTAAAATAATTAAGGCTAAAGTGATTAAAGTATTCCCTACATCTTCACCCTAGATTACGAACCCCAACCCAAACACTTCGTCTGTTCGTACTGAACGAAAAATAAATTCTAAAGATCAGATTTCTTTATTTTTGTACATTTATAGTATCTCTTCTTTTTAGAACAGCTTATTTTTTTTTTAAAATATTACTAGCGGTATGGATCACAAACTACTAGTATTCCCTTTACCCCTCCAAATAAGCTAAATGCTTGTGTCAGGAGTGGGCCACGCCAGTAGTCCAATGTCCGGGATTTGAACCCACGACTTGTTGATCGTGAATCCAACGCCCGAACCACTGAGCTACTGACGCTTAAAGATTTTACAATAAGTCTTTAAACTTAGACCGAACGCACTGTTCAGCTAAACCTACTGCATAAAATCTGACAGAAATACTAAATGGCTATACTATACTAATGACGAAAAAATGGCTTTAGAATAAAATAAATCTGATTTTTGATAGTATTTATGGACAATCATTACATTCTTTATCATGTCAGATTTTGCATGATCTCAATTAACTGTCAGAAAAAATAAATGTAGAGGCGAGCAGCCTAATCTTATCGTGATGCATTATGTTGTTGCACAAAATGTAATATCGGTATTGATACATCATAAAAGTGGTAAAGGCAAAGCACCTAAAACATCATCACTTGTAACAAAGTGCCACATATTAATGCCGCAAACAATTATAATTGAGCTAAACATTTTAAAATGTAAATGTGTATAAAAAAACACGAAAACGTTTAAAACGTACACGTCTTCAACACGGATAACGTTTAAAATATTCATAAGGGATACTTTAATTATAATAACATCTGGATTTAAATTATAATCCGCGATATGGCACCGTAGTCCGTACAAGTAGGTAACGGGCTATAAATTTCGAAACCGCGCCAAGCGTGAATTAATATGCTTTATAGTGTTCTGTTATAATTACTCATTATAATATATACATATACATTTTGTGGTCACTTTTAATTATTTTATGAGCGGTACATCTTGGAAGATTATTACCAATTGATACAAATGTTCTAACAGTTCCTTACTGTTAGCAAAACATGATTTTAAGTAAGAGCTGTAATGCATATTACTGTACAGTGTACATATACTTTAGACATGAAGCCAAAGCAGAGCTTGTAACTTGTAACCCAGGAGCAGGTTTAAAGAGCTTGACTCGTTACTCTCAATAAACATTATCTACGAAATTACTCCTTAACCTACCTCTGAACCGGTGGATGTATTTTAAAAATAAAGTAATAAAAATTATCAACCAATCAAACGATGACAACTTTATATTGGTAGCAGTTCCTATTGGTTTATTTTATGTAACACCCAACACCGGGGTGACATGCCCCAAGGCTCTGCAGATTACCTTGTATGTGGTACAACGTAGCAGGTATATCCTATAATGTCAGAATCTATAGTAACAACTCTATGATTCATCAATATTTTGTGTTATGCAATTATCGTAACAAATATATTATTGTGACGTCACATCCCAGACCAAAATCGATGCATATCAACAATACTACCTTTTGCCAAATTTAACTTCAGTGTATTAAAATGATTTCCTGTTCGATATTTAATAACACGTAAAGGTTTTTTAAATTCTTTATGTAACCCAAACCCGATTGATACGCGAGAAGTACACACAAACATAAAGTATTATATTGATTACAATAATTAACATTTATTAAACCGAAGACGCAATCCAATACTTGCTCGTTAAAATATCATCGGGTCCATGTACCAAGTGTACAGGAAGTCTGTACCGATTATACGATAAGTAAACATCACCTTATTATATGTATTTTGAAAATATATTCAGTATTCAAAATCTACAAATATATGAAACTCAAATTCAAACTAGTTTTGCATGAAGGTATATCACTTAGGAACAGTGAATCTCTTTGGAATAAAATTAGGGTTCTGTATCTCATCTATACTAATATTATAAAGAAGTAAGATTTGTATTTTTGTATGTAACGAATAAACATAAAAACTACTGGACCGATTACAAAAATTCTTTCACCATTAGAAAGCTACATTATCCCTGAGTAACATAGGCTCTATTTATTACAAGAAAAAATTAGAGATCCCCAAAAAATCTCACTAAAACCAACCCAAGGTGCAAAAAAAATAGCCATAAAATATCTTTCATCGCATGCGCTGCGAAAAGTATTGATGATAGAACAAAAAAATGTTCTAGAATATTATAGAACGTATCAATATCCACAAAAAACTCCGCGAGACCATATGTCCCACTATTATAGTTATGTCACTATAACTACTTTTTTATATTTTAAAAGATGATAAAAATGCCTATCAAAATCAGACCATATTTTCCATACCTTTGTATTAATCCTTATCCAAATAAATTATTTCATATTCAAGACTGTTTCAATACCTGTAAATTACTTTTTGAATTATTAAAATCGGACCTTCCATTCAAAAGATATTACGAAATTAAAAATATCAATATAAACAAAAAATACACGCCGACGCGACGGGCCAGTGTAGTTCTATCTCGGTGATACTCGAAGTGCAGCGAGTGGTAGCGAGTAACGCCGAGGTAGAGGGGCACCGAAATGCGGGAGAGCCAAAATGTTTTAAACTAAATATTCTACCCGTGCGAAGCCGGGATGGGCCGCTAGTAATGAATAAAGAAACCTTTGTAGGTATTTTGTTTTCCGTCTTTATGTCAAAAAAAAAAACCACCCGGCTTCGCATAGGTTTTCTTAACAGCATGTATTATACATATAAACCTTCCTCTGTCTATTGATGAAAACTTCACCAAAAATTTTACAAACAAGATACTCAGATCTAGAGTTCCTTGGAAGTATAAAAATGTTAGTTTAAGTGAGAACAATCAAAAGATTTTATACATTTTGATACTCTCAAAGAAATCTAAATCTATTAAATACCTCATTTTGACAAGCAATCGTAAAATCGTAATTTTAGTAACAACTGACGATAACTGTTGATGATCTATATCCTATGATTTAAAAAAAATAGAAGGTCATCTTTAAGGATAATTATAGATTAAAAAACTTTTTCTTTAATTCAGGAATCAAACAGTGGATGGTGTCTTAATCGTGTCAAGAATATTTCTAAAAAGTTTTTGGAATACAAACACCTGTCATTACTAGGTTTCCAGTCTAAAATACATGTATATACAGTAACGTTTTTTGTACTCGACCAGATACACTATTAACAAATAAGCAAATGAGCAAAAGTTAATAATTTAATGGGCATATTGATACGATACTAACATGAGCTTTGAAAACCGTCCGGTCCCGTTACCTGCAATTTCATATTGTATTTGTTTAATAGTGATCCCTAAATGTGGTGCAGTCCAGATTAACATTGGAAATGGTTGTTGGTAGATAATTTGCGGCGTTATTATATTGGCTGCTAATTACTTTTGCTAAGTGCCGTTATCATGTCTATCATATGTGGGATGGGCAACAAAAAGGGGTTAATATCAATCAACCTATTCATTTTATAAATTACATTTCGCTTTTAACATTTCTATTTGGTTGTAACAACTGTTTTATGAGTATTTCCGTAGCTTATATTTGATATTTGAAAGACTAGTTCTATCTTTTGTTGGTATGAATTACCAGTCCAACTATATGTATGCTTTAACAAATGTTTAAAGTACTTTAGTGTATGCGTCTCCTCTCAATTGAGTTACTAATTGAGTTAGCTCAGTGCGTAATGTTAGAGGGTTCCCGTAAACCTGTATCTAAGTCACAAAGTGTAGTGTGAGTAGGCATAATATGATTCCACAGTCTCCAGAATTTAAAGGTGAATAGATTAAATATAAAACTTAGCCATTGGAGTTCGTAGATATCTTTCGAAACTATCTCCTTACCTATCTTAGGTACATAACTTTAATTTTCATCCAATTCAAGAGCGTGATTTACAAAAATGCCCCTCACGTCTTGACAACTTATAAGTAATCAGCACTTTAACCTAAACTCCTCGTCTTTCTTGGAGGTTGCAGCCCAACCGTCAAAGTAGCTAGATACTTCCTTACATCGGGTGGACCGTCTGTTCGTTTGTGCCTTACCTACCATAAAAAGGAGTAATTTCGGGGAGCGGATATTGGTTGAAGTGTAAGTCAGTGAAGTAAAACGCTTATAGCTTAATGAGGATCACTTGAGTGTTAAATAAAGTTAGAGTAATGAGACCGAGCAATAAAGGCAAGAGTTGTAAAGAAAATGTAAAGAAAATCTTTAAATTTGTCCATAGGTCTTGTATTGCTCGGTTTTTAAGTGTATGTTTTTGTATGCATTATATATTATATATAGTTAACAAGTCGGCTCGCCCCAGCTTCGATGGGATGATTTTTTTCCTGATAGTAAAATATTGTTTATAGTGATTTATCGATACAATAAAATAAATACACGCGGTAAATTGCGCTCGAGAGAAGGTAGGGCGAGTCGACTAGTCATCAATAATTTATCTATATATATAGTAAAGTAAATGAACTGTCCACTTCATCATCAGACTAATACATTTAGCCTATCTAGGTTACGCCCTTGCATCCTGGAACTGATGTGGTCAAGTGACCTACTGACCATTATTAAGTGGTTTCCGTGATTACAGAATTTGTCCTTCATTTCCGATCCTTACTACTATTAAGGTAATGATTGGAATTGAAATAGCTCAATAATTTCAATATGAGTTCGGGTGAGCAAGTTTGATTAAACTACAACTCTAATTTAATTGGATCGCGACCCCTAAGCTCTATTAGAACTTTGTTTAAAAATTTAACTTGATATTTTTTCTTATTTTTAACAAAACGTTAGAACGGAGAAATCGGTGAACATACGTAAAAAAATATACAGTCGAACATGGCATCTTTTTTTAAGGAAGTCGGTTGAAAAAGGATAGACATATAATCGAAATCGCCTAAAATACTTAATCTCTAACATGTAGGTATGAGTAACTTACTAATTTTATAAATGCAAAAGTAACTCTGTCTGTCTGTCTGTCGCGTTTCACGCCAAAACTACTGAAACGATTTAAATGAAATTTGGTATACAGATAGTCTAAGCTTAATAAGCGACGTGTAATAGCAAATTGTATATGGATCTCGGAATTTCCAAAACGATTTAGATCAAATTTTGAAATAAAATTAGACCTGAAAGCGTGATTTTTTTTCTACCTGTACTTACTAAGGTACATTTAAAACTAAACCACAATTTTTGATGGTCACCTACACAGTTACCTAATCTTAAATCAAAATGTTTAGTTTTTCTATTAAAAATATTTTTTAAGTTTACATTAGGGTTGCCGAACACAATTTCAAAAACTAGTATTTGATGTTGAAAAATCAGGACAAACAGGTAACAGAAAAGCAACTGTGGTTGGTTTAAATTATAAGTAAAAAAATATAAGATATCATAATGACGCCACGTTTATAAAATGCTGTTTAATAAATTATACAATAAATTTGCACAAACGTGTAAAAACATAATTTAGCAAACAAGGATTTTACATTCATATCGTAATAATAAATTCAAAGAAAAATGCTTATTCATTGACCGATTAAATTGTAAAAAAATATTTTCATTCTGGAGCGTATAATGTCTGGCCTAGTTTATATCAAACACTAAAAAGGCTATATTATCTCTGTTTAACCACTGATAATCAGACTTACGGCCATATTATCCAAATATGCGTATCTATTGTTATTGGGGACTTAATACTGTATGTATTTCTTTAAGGCAACTATATAACCTAATTACTAAAGGATTTAGCTTTGTTTAAATCCTCGGATCTTTTAAAACTACAATAACATATGAGATAAAGTGTAAGATCTACAGTAATTATAAAGCCCAGTTTGAAAAATTAATGTTTATTGAGAAAGGATATAGGTTAGAGAACATCATGCTGTGACCCATAGGAGAAGAGCAGAATCTGATAGGACTAACCTTCTATGACCATTCTACATAAGAATAATATTTTATTCGAATAAACTCCACAAGATCAAACGCAGTTACACCATAATGCATTTAGAAATGACGGATTTTCATACCAACTTTCATCCCATTTCCATCCATCCTTACACAGAAATTACCTACAGTGTCAACGAAAGAGTTTAAGCGAGTTTTGAGATGTCAGTCAGTCAGTTGTCTTAATAACTTATATCTATCGATTTACTACGACTCTTGACAATGCAGGCGAAAGATGTTTTTATAAGAATCAGATTGTAGTATGAGAACATGGAGTATTATGTAAGAGTGTAAGACTTTCAACATTACAAGTTCCTTGGAAATCAAACTATTGACAAAGTGGAGCGGTCACAAAAATCCACGGCCCGGGCGGTGTTGCGCAAACAAGTCCCTAATTCATATGAAATGCCACTTCTTATCTTTGTTGTTTTAAATTAAAACTATAAAAGATAGCGTGTATGCACTAGCTTAATGAGTAGAAATGAGAATAGCCAATGTTTGTTGGAATTGTGAAAGAGATAAGCTGGTATTGTGTAATATTGACCCGCGGTGTCTTTTTTGTTCAAGCATTTAATTATTTTGGATTTAATTCATTGTTATTTTAACAATTTAAATAAGTTTTTATATATTCTTGTGTTTTATCTAATAAATTAATGTAACTAGGCCTAATTGTATCCTCTACGAACTACGTTACCAAACCTGCAAACATTTTTATTGGTTGATGGATGGTCATCCTAGATGCTTTCAGTAAAGCAGTGACTTAATCATATTTAACATTATCTGTTGATAAGTAAAACAATGTAGGTAGGAATGTCAATTTTAAAGATTAAAAATCGAGGCACTAGATATCATGGTCACAGCTTACATTACCTGAGTAGCAATAGTTTCAAGAAATACAAACCAAATAAGCCTGAATAAATTCAAAAGGCGAGTCTCGTATTATAAATGTGATCTAAAAATAGAGGATAAAATTCATCGCGGGTTCCGGACAAACATACATTTGTTCCAGCCCCATTTAAATCTAGTTATCACATAGACCGTTTAATATTTTATGAAGGCAAGTACTGAGTCTGGTTCGACGACCGCGGATGACACTTATTCCAATTTAAATTTCCAATACCCGCCGAATGGCTACCAGATCACTCATTCATTCATGCGGACGCAAAAATATCTTTCAATCATTCACTTCTTCCAATTAGCTGCTGCTGCGCGGAACTGGATTTTACAAAGTTTAAATATCTTCACTCACTCTAATTTTTCAATGATTAGAACTGGGAAACTTCAAATTCTATTTGCAGCAATCGAGTGTAAAAGAATCTAATATAAAAGAGAAGTACGTAAGTATCCGTCATCGGCTGAGCTGATTTTAATCATTTATCCTTAATGTTTTTGCTTTATATAAACTTTTTATTAAAATCATTTTTATTTTTAGACCGGCGACATAGAAATAATTTGTTTGCGTTAGTGAGATTTACGAAACAAAGTTTTACTGTCCAGTTCTACGATATTGACTGTAACAGCACTTCCTAAGTATCTTAACTTGCCATTTTTGAATATCAATGTTTTACTAATAATTTGATAATATATAATCTGAAAGCAAGGAATAAAGTTTACTATAGTTGTACGGATCAATCAAGTTTGGAAAACTAATTTTTAGACACATTACAAATTGAATTCAAAGCTATTGAAGATATTTCAAATTGTAACCTTATAATCTAAAATAATATTTTACAAGTTCGCAATATTGTTTCGTGGCAAAAATGTATTACATATGGAACATCTGAATGGGAACTGTCGCATGTAAATTGTTGAATATTATTTTCCATATCATGAATGTGTTCCTTGCACGTCATCCTCAGAAAGAATCTAAAAGTACCTGAACAACACTTGTCACATCTTCTAAATTTAAAGATTTAAAGCATTACATTAGAAACTTTAAAAAAAAAAGTGCGAGTTGCACTCGCTCATCGGGTGTCCTGTACAATCGGGATTGAGGAACAAATTAAACTTAACTGGTAGTAAAATTGTTGTCGCTTAGGGGATTTTCCACTTTACTTGTGCTGCTACAACCTTTTGATTGTATTTAAAGCAGCGGAACTCCAAAAAATATACAAATGCAATAGAATAATCTAAAGGTACTAAAGACCAGCACATAAATATACTTATTATATCGAACTTATCGCATTACCTAGAACTATAAATACAATATCGAGCAAAGAAATAATTAAACAAGCTATAAATTAGTTTGGTTAAAACCCATAAATTTTATATACCTTATAGTTTATACATATTTTTAATTTCACGGTTATGTAAATATTAATTGGTGAATAAAAATATGTATTTTATTTTAAGTTATAATTATAAAGGTAAACAATTTTCACATTATTGACTCAGTCTTGGTGAGAATGAGGTGGGTAAAAATAAATAATAATAATAATATTCTAAGTTGAATTATTAATAGTATTGCTTCTTACAAAAAATCATGATTATTGATCAGCAATAAGTAATTATTCTATAGATCATGATGGCGTTGATTTAGAAGTTTTATTTTTTCACCACTACACCTACTAATATTCGAGATTGAATATTAGGTGAATTAGGATTAAAAACGTAGTAGGTGTAGGTATATATTAGTTTTCTAGTTGTAGGTGCATCTCCACACGACTACGAAGGGATCATACAAAGGTTACTTTTTCTTTTGCGTACTGAACCCTAAAAAATTCGAAGACAATTTTGTAAATGATCTAGTCTAGACGTTCGACGTAGTGGAAAATTATTCAATTTTCCGGAACAAAAACATATTTAATGAGACCTATAGAACATACAGATAGACGGACCATATTCGTTTGTAAGTTGTCCGTCAGAATTTACAAGGTTATTTTCAGTCAATTCCTGGTATTCGGTACAACTGAAATTTAAAGACGAGCCAAGAGATAGTGAATTCTTCTCCTTGATGATGAATAGCAGGACTATCGAGTTTCGACTACCTACCTAATTTTATATTTAATTTTTGATGTGGCTAACCTTATGACCTGTATAAAAATAAAAACTTTTATTACGTCAAAAAGATCATTCTCGTTCAAGAACACCAGATGATTATTTGCTAACTACATTCATGCAATTTCCAAGAAAATTCTGTTCAAGTAAAATATAATGAACTTGAAAATTAAATTTAACATTGATTTGGTTAACGTCCGCAGCGTCAAAAATATCATATGTAGGTAATTATCTCTGCGAACGCAGTCTCGTAATGATCATTATTAAATACTTGTTTGTTCATTACATTATACCACTTTACTTCAATTTACAAATTGCGTGCCATCCAATCAATATTAAATAAGCTTATTATTTACAATTGAGAAGATCTGGCAGTCCTTGTGTTGGTGTTTAAAAACTGAGTATTTTATATTATATACAAATATAATTGATTTGACTACATGTATATTTTACTAAGGAGGAGTATGAAATGCCATTTCCTACTCGGTACGAATCTCGGTAAATCTCTAAAACGATTTAACCAATTTTAAATCATTTTTTTAATTTTTAACAACTATTAATGAAATAAATGTACTAGGAATGTATTGTTATTGCGTTATTCGTCTTAAAAGTTATTGTTTTATTATGTAACTTACTAACCTATGTAGACAAAGATATTTCAGTCCAAATATAAACATATTTTACGTAATATATCAACTAGGTACAACAATCATCAAATGCGGACTAAACCAATAACACGTGTGACAGTAACCTGAAAGGTCAATGTCAAGTTCGAATCGAATCAAGATCTACGATCTCATTGTATACGTACAGACTACCTACAGAACAACACAAAATATTAACGTACATTATTCGTATGTGCGTAGAAAACATGTTATTTATGTCAGATTTTTCCATAGGAAATAGGTTGCCATGGAAATATATTCCGCACCGACTTTGTAGATCGATTTAGTATCAAAAAAACCACGCAAATATTCCAACTTAAGCGGAATCGGAATATTTTAAAAAATCCAAATCGATCAAGAATTTTCATATGATAATGGTCGCAACTTGATTATTCCCTTTTTTATAAGACAATAAGCTATTTTCAAGCTACCTTTGCGTTATAAATAGAGTACTATCTGTCCTCCATTTATTGTATCGTTTTGTATAACTATTAGTTTATTTGAATATATTTTTAAATCGTATTTAAGTATTGTTTTATTAACTCCGAATGTCTTAAAAAGTCAATTTAGCAGAAATGACGTCACTTCACAATTAGGTCATTTGCTTATTCAGAGATCTGAATCACAGCGAAATGAAAATAATTATCGTTATCATAACGACTAAGAACAATTGTTTTAGTACTGTTTAGTGTAATTCCCGATAGCAAAACAGGGCGACTACTTAATCTTAGAAACTAATTAAGTACAAAAACGAAATGGCCTGAGTAAAATACGATAAAGCTTTACCTACATATAGTTAGCAATTTTATTATTTGGATTTTGTTCTAAACGGTTAAGTAATAGATGTCTGCAACTCCGAAACTACTTAACCAATCCTGACGAAGCAGTGATAGCTCAGTGGTTCAGACATCGGTGTTACTTGGGAGGTCCGGGTTCGATCCTGGACACACACCTCCAACTTTTCTTAGTTATGTGTGTTTTAAGCAATTAAATATCACTTGCTTTAACGGTGAAGGTAAACATCGTGTGGAAACCTGCACTCCTAAAAGTTCCCTAAAAGTTCTTAAAGGTGTGTAAAGTATGGCCTATTCCCCATCCTCTTTCTGAGGAGACCCGGCTTAGCAGTGGGCCATTAATTTGTGGGTTATGATGATGATGATGAATCCAGACGAAACTTTTACAGTTTGTGTAATATGAGGCAACTTGAGTGATGCAAATTAAATCCTGTATTGATAAATTACACTCATACTATCAATAGTTATATTTGTATAATTCAATATAGTTGTAATGCTTAGTGTAATCTTAAACCTATATCTTGGTCGCAAGTCTCGGGTGACAATGTTGCTTCTATTTAAAGGTTAAATGTCTATTGATCACAGACTACAAAAGATTGATTGAAGTATTGTTAGGTTACCTTACTAATATATAAAGGTAAATGTTTGCATGTTTGCATATTTGTTAGTAAATCACGCAAAATCGGTTAAGCGAATTTCAATGAAATTTGGTACATAGATACTTTATAATCTGAATTACCATAAATGCTACTTTTTATCCCAGAAAAATTCATAATTCCTGAAGGATAAAAATAAAATAAATTTATTGAACGAAAAATATTTTATATTAACCTAAGTGCAAGTAGTAAAATTCACTCGTGCGAAGCCGGGACAAGTCAACTAGTCTAGTCGAATGTCTACTATTCTGATATCATCTTATTTGTGATGGTCTTGGTCTAACTCGTAACTTTTAAAAAGCTTTTAAACTAAATATATTCTACCTGTCATTTCATTCTATTCTCAGAATACAGATATTTTCTTTAAATATAGGTAAATTAATATAACATGGAAACTTCATCAGAGCTTCAGGGAAGTATTGTGAGAAGTTTTGCTTTATTTTCAGATAACTGGTCTAGATTCTATATTTAGTACCTAACTTAGACTCTTAAGTTCAGACCTATATAGCCTCCTGCAAGTTTATCCAAGCAAATTTAACACTGCATAGCTAGCATTCGTCAAAATGGAGAACATCCAATATTTATGAACTTTTTTACAATTTTTTTTAACTACAAATTTATGTTTGATCATTTTGAATTCAAAATTTTATACAACTGTATAATTTGTTGTACATTATTGATTCTTAGATTTTGAGACTTATTTTATGTAATACTAGAAAAAGAAACTTAAATTGAAATTGTCATCTTAGTTATTCTAAAAAAAAAGGTAAATAAACCTTTTTTTTTATCTAAGAAACGTTATTTTTGATTATCCTAATAGTTTTCTAATAAACTAGATAGATTATAAAATGTTAAATATTTGTTAATATAAAGATTAGCTGTTAAGGATCAATAAACAAAACTAAATTATATATCGATGAAAAAAAATAAAAAAAAATAGTATAAGTCAAAGCCATTACTTTTATCAAAGACGAGAATTAATCGAATAGTCTATAATAAATAGCTTATCGACCGCGTCAATTATTCATTGGCCTAATACTATATTTTTTCTTACTTTTTTAATTACGCAGGTTAATTGAAATACGTGTCGCACGTGTTCTTTCACGCTTATAAAGCTCTACTAATGAACTATTGTTTATTTTAATATTTTTATACCTGTGCATATGTTTACTTAGTTTTACTGCCGAGATATATTTGTACTGATTGCATAGTGTTTAACTTTATTGTTAAATAACATGAACTCCAGATTGTGAAGTATGTTCAAGAGAATTCAATTACGTACCATTTTATAACAATATAAAGAGTCATCATCATCATCACGACCCGTCAATAACCCTCTGCTAAGCCGGGTCTCAGAATGAGGGGGTGCTGGTTGACAGACTTCACACACCTTTGAGAACATGGAGAACTCTCTGGAGTGCAGGTTTTCTCAGGATGTTCAGCTTCACCGTTAAAGCAAGTGATATTTAATTTCTTAAAACACACATAACTCAGAAAAGTCAGAGGTGTGTGGTGGATCGAACTCGGACCTCCCGAGTAAGACATTGAAGTCTCAACCACTGGGCCATCACTGCTTTAAACTACTATAAAGAGTAAGTGTTCGTATGTCCGTTTATAAATTAGTATTCGCGGATAGTACCTTTAGTCAGTCTCTATGGTGTTGTTGCGCAGTGTACATGGAAGTTAGTATTATAGTGTCGTGGTTAAGGTCACCCTTCTTGAAGTTCGCGTAAATTTACTTCATAATCTATTGTAGTTAGCGAGGTCGAGTTGTGGAGGTGAGAATTAATATATTATGAAAGAGCTGCATAGCTCCCATACTCTTACCATAGGAAGGATTAGAATAATATAAAGATTAAGAAGGACATACACTTAGATTAACACTCGTAGTTAAACAAAACGAACTCCAGACTGTTAAGTAGGTTAAAGAAAATTTAATTATGAGATTACCTAAATTAATTGAGAAGATGAGAGAAATGAAAATATGACAAACTACGTTATATAATATATTTAACTGTATTATCAAATAACTCTAACTCTAGATTGTTAAAGAGTGTGAATGTTTAAGAGTATTGAATTATATACCATTTTGTAATTTTTAAAGTTTAATATAAAGATTAAGAAGAGCATAGTTTGAGATAAATGGAGTTTAGAAGATAAGAGATATTCGTAGTTAAATAACACGAAATACAGATTGTTAAGTACGATCCAGCAAATTGAATTTGCTTGATACCATTTTAAAAATTTTAAGCTTTAAAGTAGTATGTTGCGAAGAAACAGTACAAATAGCGAAGGGTTGTTATAAAATTACCTAAAATAGCACCTGGGTTGCAAATTCGTACTATAATATAAATTTATAGTTATGCATCGTGCAGCGTGCTATATTTTAGTCGATAACCAACATTAGTTCGGGAAATATTTCGGGTATTTTCATTGCAGTTGCTATAAGTAGAGTGATTTACACTCTCAGTCTGAATAAGAAATAATCTAATAAAAGAAATGAAATATCTAAATACAATTGGCATTCGAGTCAATCTTAATGTATATTGTAAGTACAAAATTCATTTAAAATTGTAGTCTTAATTTATATTATTAAACATACAGTGTAGAGGTGAGAGAAATTCGTGCTTGTTGACACTGTAAAGTCAAGCCCCTGGGTTACCATGTGAGCCTTTAAACTGCCGCCTAACCACCCTAAGTTCAAGCTAAATGAGACAAGCGACGCGACGCGCCGCGACGCCTCGTTTCAAAATAGATATCTTTGTATAGCTTGTTTTGTAGATTACGCTTAAAAATGTAAACTATACGATATAGATTTGTTAATTATATGATTATAATAAAATAACAAGGTATTTTTAAAATTTAACATATTAAGAAAAATCTTTATAACACCAACAATGCCAGTTTTTTTATTAAAATTATTGTTTGCCTCTCTGTCTGTATGTACACAGATTACGCTATGAATACCTACAGCACAAAATTGGATACGGAATCATGTAAAAAATAAAGCTATTACTATTTAAAAGAAACAAATATGTGTTTAAAGAATTTAGTAATACATGCATTGCATAAACATAACCCCTTAACTTAATCGTCAACAAATGCACCTTGAAGCGTAAGGTGATAAACTTTAAAATTTTATTGTTCCACAACTTTTTAACCGCCTTTGAAAGAGAATAAAAAGTTTTTAACACGTCTTTTAATAACATGTCGATTTTATTATCGCGAAGAACACCTATTAAGGAAGATATTAACTCTTGTATTGAGGAAGTTGGTTAAAAACATCGAGAAGCTACTTAATCTGTCATTTTTTGTTTTTTATATTAATTAAAATATCTCTACAAAGAAGTGTGTCTAGGTGTAAAAGCTCAAGCACATGGCGGTGTAAGTAAACATGAAGTCAACACATAACACAGCATTTTGAACTGTAGTTTCATTAAATAAAATACAAATTCCTGTGCAGAAAAGAGATTTACACGTTCACAATTGTAA
Source organism: Limenitis camilla (assembly GCA_905147385.1). NCBI lineage: Eukaryota > Metazoa > Arthropoda > Insecta > Lepidoptera > Nymphalidae > Limenitis > Limenitis camilla. Next base: position 3,100,884 of record LR990224.1, read on the forward strand.
TTGCGAAATTTTTTTAGAGAATAATGGTTTAATATTGAATAAGTTTTGCATAAAGGTGAGAATCCTATAAACTAAACTTGCAATTAATAGTATATTTAGCTATACTCCGATCTGATTGTCTACGTAGTAAAGTACTGAGAAAGAATGTCTACGAGAAAAAGTACTATTTCCGGATACTATTTCCGGATAATAGGTAAACGACTGAGTAATATCTAAATATTCACTTCCTATTTAACCGAATAGATGGAATGCCGAATCATAGACAAATATCCGATGCAAATCTAATCTAAACATTTACCCACAATGTATGTTTAGTAAGTCTAGTTCTTCAATATAAATGTACTAATAATGCCTGGTTGAACTACTGCGCATCAAGACGCAGTTTTTATTCAACATGTGCAACTTTTAAATGCAAAGTAAATGAAATCTTAATTGCAGCTCTTTCTGAAGTCCATTAGTTATTCCGACTGAAAGTAGAATACAATGCAGACAGGGAAATTAGCTTCGGTATCGTTTTTTAATTTAACATTTATAATGTCGTCTCGTGTATGCAGCAATTTAAAATAGCATTTTTGGCATAAGTTGACTAATATTCTGTACTATGCAGTTGTAAAGTTATTTCTGTTATTATACAGGTGGAAAAAATTGATGGGCCCTAAAATCCTTAAGTTAGCTCATTTTACTGAAAGGAAACATTCCTTTCTTTTAAAAAAGAAGCAAAACTGCAAAATATTGGAAATATTTCTCAAATTCGTTAGTCTTACCCGGGAATCAAACCAATTAAAAATTAAATTAATAAACCCCTCTATTTTATTATATGATCGATAGGATCAGGGACCATAGGCTTTTTCCACCCTGTATAGGTACCTACTAACGTTTAGTACAATAATGCGTACAACTTGTGTGCAAGGACCCACAAAGAGATATGTCTAGAAGAGAAAATAGATCTAGTTGGAGTAGTATAAGTAAACGATATTCAATCTTGTGTTCAAATTATTTCGATTACGATTATTGTATTTCAAATATTTGGATGATATTTTAAGAAGTTTTATTTTAGACGATAAAATTATAAACCCCGTTGTGATACGGCGGACATTTTTTCTAAATAGCTTTTAATCAAACTTGCAGTAGGATTGAGGTTCATCATTACTATTAGATCAGGAGTAATTTTCTAGCGAGTATATATTGATACTGGAGTTGTGTAAAGTCAAACATAATAATTTATAAATAGTTTGCCAAAACACTGTACCCAATACAATAGGTAAATGAAATACAAAGAAAATCATAAAGTAACAAAACTTTAAAACACCGATAAAACGAATTGTTACTTAAGCATTTTTCGAAACGTTGTTAATTTTAAACTCAATAGCACAAACATTCACTTATCTATGCTTATTGCAATGCTAATTGTGGCAGAACAATATCCTTTTGTTACAAGAAAGACCCAGTTTTAGTTCGCATATACTAAATTACTCTCACCGACAATTCTAGAACAATAGGGCGAAAACAATTTAATATAATATCTACCGCAAACGTGTTTAAAATTCTATTGTAACACAATTTATTCTGATTTTATTATGAAGGGAGCTATTGTTTATATTTTACTTATACAACCTGATGGGATCGACGAACTCAATTTGGTTTATATTTTTACTATCTTTTTATGTCTCACTCAAGATTTTGTTGGTTTTGGTTCGTAACCGCGTTTAGGTCGCAGACTAGGAATTTCACCCTAACTGTAATACCTATAGAGTACCGTACTTTAGTTAATCTACATATTTTTTATGTGTTCTAGATGCTTTTAACAGTTGAAATAGCTCTCTCTGTTTAAGTAATATTGCCATAATTAGTTACTAACTACCAATTTTACGATGCATTTTGTTTTTTTTAATTCTTAGTATATTTTAAATAATGTAAAACGAAAAAATCTATATTTCTATATTAACCGTGATTAAAAAAATATTTGTATCAATTTTAAGTTTTTTCAAGTTTTCGGAATGTGTAGTATATTTTTTCAAAAAAAAACCTAAATGTAAAAACCATGACAATTAGGCGGAATTATTATTATTTTACCAGTTAGATAAAACTTTGTATCATCCCCTTTTTAATATTGCGCAGGTGGAATATTAAAAAGGGGATGAGTGTGAGGTTTGGCGATATAAAAAAATTCACTGCCTAAATAATTAAACTTTGATAGTTCAATTCACGACGTCTCGCGGCCCACCTACTAATTTGGCAATTACTTTCTGGACGACCGTGTTGTGTACAAACATATTTTTTCTCTGTTTGACCTTTATCAAAATCTCTCAATTTAATTTAAATTATTTTAAGAAAAATAAAAAGAGTACCTATATATGCGTGTGTGCGTGTGAAATAAGTGGTAGTGGGTCTTTTTTTTATTTAATGTATTTTTTAATGCATTCTTCACTCCCTCTCTTTATACTCCAAGTGTTGGAAATTTCATACTCCTCCGTCCGCGCATTTTTTTTAAGTGCGATAGTTTGACGACTTAAAAATCAGTAGATAATAAAATTATATTTTTTATAATAACATAAATAAGAAAAATAATAAAATAAATCTCAATAAACCTGTTTTCATTTCGTTAACTCGTAAGAAAAGTTATCTTGCATTTAATTGGAAATCGAAGAAAAAAAATTATCTGTCTATCGTGTTGTAAAAATTTTAAAAACCTATAGTAAGCGGTAGACGTTGCTATGAGCTCTTAAGCACAGAGAATAATAAATGTGTAGCATTCATTAATTCGGACTCTTCAACGTAAAAGGCAATCTATACCCGTTACCGAATTTAACAAAAATCCTTATATTTTTCTCGTGCATCGATAAAATAAGAATACATTTCTCAAAATAATTTAAGAATCTGTGTTATCATTTTATTAGCTAACCAAATATCTTATTTTAAAAGATACAGTAAAATAATATGCAGTCAATAAAATCATCAACCTATAGTTCAACGAATTTGAATTATTTTTTTATTTATTACTAGCTTATAATAAGTAATAAAAATATTACCACATCCTACCCAGCCAAGTTAAATTTATGATCTATGGCGCGGCGTGAGGGGCGAAACAATGTTATATCCTATCTCCGAACAGCTGAGCTCCTTAGCTAACTAGACGCGCGACTCACAACCTTACGACGACGTTCTTAGAGTAGACAATATACTGTATCCACTGGATAATAAATATAGAACCTTCAATAGTTATCGTAACTATTTAAATTGACTTTTGATCATTTTATTATTTGCACCTAATACGAAATTGCCATAGAACGCGTGATACGACCTGTCAGTTAAACCTGTTTATATAGTTGTTAATGTTACGTTATCTCTTTCTGCGACGAAATAATTTAATTGACTGCGATTGATAGGTAACGGGTAACTCAAAAATATAATAAAAAAAACTTAGAACGAATAGCGTCACATCAATGCTTATCAAAAGTCAAATAAATGCTTCTTAAGTACTAATAAGTAAAAGCGAGGAAAATTGAGTGGAAAGTTTGGAAGAGAGGGGGCGGGAAAAAGTTAGCGAAGTGAAATTACTCACCCTTTCTTCCTCGCGGATCATTTCAGCGATGCCTGGGCGGATATCCACGTCTTCTACGTGCAAAGCGGGAGGCACTGGCGCGTCGGGCGCGTGCAGCAGGTCGGCCGGCGTGGGACCCGAGGGCGACACGCGCTCGCTGCAGGCCGGGCTGCGTTCCGCTGACCGTCGCCGCGCTTTGGAAGCAGCGCCGCCCGGATCGCTCTCGCGGCTGCCCGGACGTTTACCCGCGCGTGCTTCAAGCCCGCCGGCTCTGAGAACTGCGTGCTCTCCGCTCACATCCGTCAACCCTCTGATCTTTAGTGTCTCGGCCACTTTCAGCAAAGCCGTTATCTGATCTTGGGACACGTTAATTTCTCCGCGGTACATGAAATCCACCACTGCCTTCAGGTCGCAATATTTAATGTCGCGCATTATTATGATGGGGTGTCGGCATGGGTTCTCCATGAACAGCGTCTGGAAGTAGGGGCTGCAAGCAGAGAGCACCACCTTATGCGCCTTCAAGCTCTGACCCTCGCATGCCAGCGTCACGTCCACGAAGGACTCGGTCTGGAGCAGCTGATCGAAACATGTGGCTAGGTTCGCCTGGTAGTTGTTCCACCTGAGACAAAACTGTTGGGGGGAGCCGTCGGAGATATCCCGGCTGTCCATCGCCGCGGGTTCCTCTTCGGCGGGCATCGCTCTAGGTGCGATGCGCTCGCATCTGCAACCAAACGCGTGAGTTATAGACCGCGCAACACAAGCACCACAAGCGACGACTCGCGAAGCACTGAGCTCAGCCGTGAGCGGCGGGGCGGCGCGGGGTGCGGTGGAGCGCGGGCGGGGCGGAGCCGAGGGCGGCACGAGATGCAAGCGAATGGCCGCCGCGCGCCGCCCTTCGCCACGCCCCGCCCGCGCCCCGCACCCCGCATCGACCGCGGCGCCCGCGCACGCCCGTCTGATCGTGCACTGCACGCCTACTGCACGACAATGTTAGACAACTTAACCCATCTATATATTATTTTACATATTCTAGTTAAATTTATTCTTTATTTTGATGCTTATTAATTCTATAAATTTAGAATTAATAAGCATCAAATTTGATTTTGATCTAATTGAGATGTGTGAACGTATTATTTACACCTATTTTTTTATAAAGGTGTAGTGAGACTAACATATAACCTTGACTCTTACAAAATTTTAAGAATATATTGAAAAATCAAATGTGAGGAGGTACCTACATAGACATATTGTATAAAAACCAGGAGTAGATAAAAACTTACGATATTATTAATTAACGATATACCTAAATATATTTACTAAGTATAAAATAAAAAGATCTCTTTATATGACTGTTTTATTTTAATATTAGACTATGTTTACAAGATGTGTAATAATTGTGAAACTAAGGTAGAGTTATACCTTTCAAGAGATATTATTTTAATGAAACAAAATTTTTAAAAAAACTGTTTACGTATTTAGAAGCAGAAGCTACTTTTCACTCCGACACGGGAGCAAGGTATTGTCTACAAACCCTTTTCAGTATAGGTATAGTAAAACGATTGTATAAGAACTGTTGTATCAACTAAACTAAACAAAAAGGATGTGATGGTTCTTTCAACATTTTGTGATCTTGATGTTCCACAAAATGTTGAAAGCATACCAAAGCTTATGTTGAGAGGAAGCTTACGTTCACCTATTAAAGATATATGGGCCCGAATAGTGCTTGAGCTTTGCGACTCAGATGCAGGTTTACATTTGCGGATTGACGACGAACGTTCACTATTCAAACTGTTTGCCAGATAACTTACAAACATGCTTCAGTTAATTTGACTGCGATCAATAATCTGATTGAAAAATTTTAAATAAGATTTATTTTGTACAACTTGATTTAATAAAAAATAAGAGTTAGTATGCAGTAATTAATTAGATAGGTTGTCCTTTTTCAACCGATTTAAAAAAAAATATTTTTTTATATTTATTTCCTCAGAACTCTGTCATTTTTTATGTAGGTACTTTAAAGAGATTTTTTCACCTATAGCTTTGTTAGGTGGAGCAGTATATAGTAGGTAATCTAATATATCAAAATATACACATTTAACGTTTTTACCTCAAGTTTAATTGTGACAGACCTCTAAAAGTTTGAGTATATTTAACAAAGAACAAGAAAATCGTATTCATTTACTCGACTATAAAGTTATTTATATAATAGTTCATAAATAATATTGTTTCAGCAACATTTTTACTACACTTTTCGACAGGTAACAAATCATCAACATGAGTGTATGTTAAAGCAGTTTAGTTTGGGTGTTTCATAGAAATGACGTCTTTTATTTTTACCCAACTGCGAAAGAAGGAAAGTTATGTTTTTCGAGTGTATGTATATTTCTTTGGCACGCCCTAAAGCCTTTTATATGATTAGTGTCAATAGGTTCGTCTTAGTCGTGAGACTGAGTACATTAAAATTTAAAAAAAAAAACAAAATTAAGGCAGCAAGAAGGTAATTTAAAAAAAATGTTTTCAAAATACATCGAGTGTGGTATCAACATAATTTTTTTATGAATATATATATGGGTTTACGAGTATATATAGTTTATAATCTGGATTATATCTGGATGGATTTTTTATCCCGGTATGCCTGCGGGATCGGGTAAAACAGGATTAAACATATTTCTTGGCTCAAAAAAATCACCGACAACTGTACCATTATAATTTTGTTTTAAGGTAAGGAGAGAGGGGGGGGGGGGGGGGGGGGGAAGAGGAAAGCTAAGTCCTGTCAGTGAAGATGAGTAACATATTCACAGGGACAAACGGGAGACAAAGTTTTACCACTAGGTATACTAATTCTTACTGCTAAAGGTGCTTGAAAACTAAAAATATGGAAATAAAAAAAAATATTTAAACAAAAAAAACCCCCGACTGCGTCAATATGCGCTTTTTTTTATTAAATTCATTGAAGAACTGAAAAGATAGAAACAAGATTTTAATTTGAATATTTTATTTTATAAAATATAATCTTTTCAGTTCCCCATAAATTAATATTTTATATAGTTTTTAATAGTTTTTGAAGATAATTATTAATTGAAGATAATTATAATACCCGTGAGGGGACGGGTTAGAATACTATTCCCCTCTGCCGATGGGAGACCATCTCTTAAAAGCCGAGTAACCCAGCACCCTCTTGGTGGTAGGGGATCTGTTCCCCGACTGGCTTGCGACCACCAGCATGCGAATCCGATCGCCAAGTGTCATAGACGCGTTCCGGTTGAGCCGCATGTGGGCCAGACTTACCCCCTCCCTCTCCCATCCCATTAATACTGTGGGTCTAGTGGACTCTGGGCTCTTGCCTAGGGCCCGCTGAATCCGCATCATTTTTCTTCTTCATTCCCCCTTCCCACTCTATCTTCGGGGATGCAACGCATCGACAAAACGAGAGAGTGTTTCTTGTTTTGCCGATGTCCATGGGCGATGGTTGCCACTTACCATCAGGTGGACCATATGCTCGTTTGCACCTTATCTACTATAAAAAAAAAAATAATCCTAATCTAACAACTGTGTTGTTATACCTATGCGTAAGCAAGGGCGGGTCGGCTAGTATTCTCATTAAAATTATTATCAATACTCAACTTTCCACATTTATGTAAGTGAATAGGTATCAGCAATCGGTGAGTGAAATGAATGCAATTTATTCTTGAAATTCCTATTAAAATAGAGTCATTTGCCAATGTTAGTTTATTTTAAAACATGGAATATAATATTAAAAGGATGGTGTATGTTGAAGACCGGTTGTAACACAAAAATGTTTAGACGAAGCTCGTTGTTGGCACAGCGTACCTATATTAGAGAGGCTCTCGGCAAACGCTCAGCAAATATGCGTGTAAGCTACGAACTGATAGATACGACTAAAAATGATACTTAAGCAGCATTATTCATAACAACTGGGATTTTTTCTTGTTTTCAATTTTGTCTATGTCCTTGTCACTCCTTAATTCTCTATTTTCAATCTGTCTTTTTTTCTCTATCTTTAATTTTTCTCCTTTTTTCGCTCTTTCATTTTTCTCTTTCTCTCTTCTTCGTATTATTCATTTATTTCGTAAGACTATTTTCACTGATTTTTGACCCACCCCCTCCTACCTATTATAAGAAAAAATAAGAATAGGCCGACCCTTTCACACCCTGTTTAATATTTCTTACGTAAGAATCTAAAGGAAAAAATTAATACACGTTTTTTTTTTAAGTAACAATATTTAAAAATGTTTATTTGTACTTACAAAGGTACTAATAATTTATTTTTTTTTGGTAGTGATAAACTTTGGTTTTAATTAAGACTCAGTACACTCGATCCGAGCGAACATCGGCACTCGCTGTCACCCGCGCTTTTTCAAAGTATAATATTAACTTTTCGCATTTTTGTGATCTTACGTAAGGACTATCAAGACTCTCCCACCTCCTTGTAAGAAAAAAGAAAAAATAAGACATGGTCGACCCCCTTACCCCATAAATGTCTTACGTAATAAGTGAATGGCCCCTTTTCTATTTTCACTTTCTTTGTCTCTCTTTCATTTCTGTTTTACTCTCTCACTTTATATTTTTTATCTCTCTTTGCATTAGTAGAAAAAATATCTTTCACACCAACACAAAACGGATTTTCTTACTCTCGGGACGGGGGTAGCTTCCTCCCTCTGGTAAGAAAGTGTTTTTCTTTATGAAATATACTATTGATGGAGAGTATTGTCTAAGCATTACCTAAATGCCTATATAACTTTACACATAGGTAGTAGATACTTACATAATATAGGTAATGGTTGTAGGAGGTGAATCTTAAAGGTTAGTGAATTCTATCTTATACTACTAATATTTAAAGCTGAAGAGTGTGTTTGATTGAACGCGCTAATCTCAGGAACTACTGGTCTGATTTAAAAAATTCTTTCAGTGTAAGATAGCCCATTTACCGAAGAAAGCTATAGGCTATATATCATCACGCTAAGACCAATAGGAGCGGAGTATCACGCGGACGAAGTCGCGCGGTCAGTATCAGTCAGTCTTTCATAAATAAGAATTAATAAGCATAATATTTAATTTGCATTTTACTATTTGAAAAAGTCTTAAGCTTACATTTAGTTTGCATAGTATTATTTTATATTTATTCTACTTTATTTATTCCATGGTCTGGTTATCAAAGGGAAGGAAAATGTTATTTCAAACCTACAAACGTTATATTACTATCAACATAAATAGATGTAAACATTAATTTTCAAGCTTTATTTGTATAGTAAAATGTTATTTAACATAGTATAAAATGAAATCGCTTCCACTGTTTATTCACTTATATCTTTTTAAGTGCCAGCCCGGTGAACAGACATGTAGTGAGATAGAATAATAATAGGTATACCTATCTATTTAACTCCTACTATTACTATACTATACTATTGCTGGCACCGACTACAAAAATAACAATTATTATATATTATTGTCTTAATAAAGAGAGAATAATAAATAACGGAATTATTTCTTACTTTTTAATGCATTTTTAGTTTCAAGTCGGTTTTTTTTTATTTGTTACTTTTTAGTGTCTGTAATAGGTTGTTCTGTAAATCAGGTAGACTATATCATTTCGTTGCTTTTTATTGTAATGTATTGAATAGTAATTTTATTTTAAGTAGCTACGAGTAGGCCTACGAAAGGTGCCGCGCGTCTTAAACTATATAGACCCCAAGGAACAGAAACGGAAATAATGGTCATAAAATGAAAACTACAGGGCCAAACTATGTTGAATTCTTATGGGACCAAATGGCAACTATTCCACATCTAACTAAAGAAGAATCACGTAGATCGGATCATAAATCTCAGCGTAATTAATATACATACATAAAAAAAAAACTAAACGAATTGAGAACTTCCTCCTTTTTGAATTCGGTTAAAAATGAAATCGCTGTTATTTGCTTATATCTTTTAAAGTACCCAACGGATTTAAATGAGGTTTTCACCAATAGATAGAGTGATTCAAGAGGAAGGTTTATATGTTTAATACATGGCTATTATAGTATATAAACCGTGCGAAACCAGAGCGGGTCGCTAGTTAAATATATCCTAGTATACTTACATCTACATCTACACTATTATATAAAGAGGAAAGATTTGACTGTTTGTATTTTTGTATGTTTCTTTGTTGCGAATATGCTCGAAAAGTGCTAAACCGATTTCGATAATTCTTTCATTAATTGAATGCTACGTCTTTGCCGGGTAACATAGGCTATGTGGTGTTGTCATAAATATTATAATCAAAAAGATATGGCCATTTAAGTGACATATAGTGGCCATTGTTTATTGTTTATGTAGTGTTGCCATATATTTTATTTTGTAATTAATTGGACATGATCATTTTGTTTGGTCTGATCTGATTTAAAAAAAAATCAAATTCAAATCTACACAATTACCATATTTTACTCTCTCCCCTCCTTTTTTTCTTTTTGTTTTCTCTCTCATCTCTGTTTCATTCTCATTCTATTTATCTCTCTCTCGCTTTTTCGTTATTTGTTCAGTTAAGCCACGGTATTTATACAAGGCCTTTTGACTACGCTTAAACGCTCGCCTCCAGTGCTCAATCTCGTTATCCGGCATGCCAACCTACCCAAGCTAGAAACAACATTAAATACTAATCTTGTATTGTATGTTGTCGAGCTGTTAAGGATATTTTAACCATTTGATGGTATTAGACATATCATGTCCAAAAAATAAATAAATTTTTTTTATTTATTTTCTAAATATTATTTATTTTCTTTAAATTTACAGTTTTCCTTAACTAATTGTTGTTGACTACATTTAGGCTTAAACACTGTACCAGAAGCTTTCTTCCATATGAACTTTAAATATTATATTTAATTTTTATAGTGTGTATGCATGTGTAAACGTGAATATACCTGTGTATAAGTGTGCATAAATTTAGTAAGTGTAATCCTTAGTTAGTACCTAATATTTTAGGAGGAGTGATTCAACTTCTTGCAATGTGAATCATTTCATCTTTACACTATTTTAGAATTTTATTTAGTATATATTTTACTTACTTTGTCCCGCGTAGTAAGTATAATTGTCGTGTAAAAAGGTGTCGGTCACCTTTCCAACCTAACAGAATTTTAATCCAAGATCCCGCGATGAGCACACTTTCGTGGTTTAAGAAAACCTGAAAATTTATCTGTATACGTCCCTAATGGAGATATAAACGATCCGAAAGTATGAAAATTGGATCACGGTTGCGTTTAAAGATAACAATTTTTAATAAGGCTTCAAAACATCGATACTTTCTGATTACTGAGAAAACGTCTTTTGATTGTTCCTCAAGTATTCAGCAAATTCAACAAATTCAGCTTTTATGTTAATATTACTAACTTCTGCTGTAATAGGGGGTTGCAAGTGTACTAAGCGTCTGTACTGATTGTTTGTTGTATTTGTCTCCGTCCCGAATAGCAGAACTATTAAACATTGGAAAATTGTCGAAAAAATAATATAAAAGATAAAATATTTTCTGTCAAACATTTCAAACATGTCAACTGTCAATCATAAATGAAGTTCAGCTAATCTGTAACACGATATTCATTGACTGTTAGGCGGTACGAAGTTCGCCAGGTCAGCTAGTTCAAATAAAATATAAATTAACGAAGATCGTACCGTCGAAGATCTTGGATTTTTGGATTGGAGTAGGTATTTGTTAGGTCGGTGAGCTGACAAAAAATACACTTCAAAAAGTTGTTATTTAATCAAACTGCACGACAAAAGAAAGAATAATGTTATGGTTAGCTTAGGACATGCAGCTACTAGAAAATACTGCTATTCAACCTAAATGGAATTTTCCGCAAGAAATGAAAATGACATAAAGGGGTAGCTACTTGTTTGTTTCGTACTTTTATGCTTTTAGTAAATAATAGGTTGGGGAAAAAGTTTCTTCGCATTTTTTAAGAAAATTCAAAACATTTTTTAATAAAGTTTATTTACATTTAACTAAAGTATGTAGGTACCATTTTGTTCGATAACTTTTTGCCATCTTGTAGGTAGGGACACGATCCCATTGCTATAGACATTTTCGGTCTTCTTCTTTCCAATCCCACCACACACACAGCATCACCACCCGGGTGGGTTTCGCCACAGTCTGTGAAGCCTGACCGGCCTTTGACCACGACCTTATTCGCACGTTGTTGTCGTACGTGATCCACTTTTCATCACCAGTTATCAGCTTCTTCAAAAATGGTTCGGTTTCATTACGTCGTAATAAAGAATCACAAATGAGTACACGGATCATTAGGTTTCTTTCAGTGAGCTCGTGAGGTACCCAAATATTGAGCATTTTTGTGTACCCAGTTTTTTTCAAATGCGCCAAAACTGTTTTGTGGTCAATACCCAGTTCTTCGTCTACGTCGTAACTACTAATTTGCCGATCTTGCTCCACTTTTTCTAATTGGCATCCATTTTATCCGTAATAGGGCGGCCAGAACGAGGTGCATCTTTGACATCAAAATTTCCGAATTGAAAACGCTTAAACCAAATTTTAAAAAAAGCTTAAAAAATTTGGAATTATCTTCTTTAAAATGTAAACTTTTAATGATACCAAAACCAGCCAGATACATACATACTATAATGCGAAAAGACTTTTTCCCCAACCTATTATATATGGCTTCGTAACCTCAGCTCACGTGCTGAAACAAAAAAGCTAAACTTTTATTGATAAGGAAAGTACTTTGCCAGGCGTCGCCTCAACAATACATGTTTGATAAGGCTTCAGCACGCTGCTAGTAGATACTACTTATACTAGTAAACTAACTGTTTCAGAATCTTTTATAGACGATTTAATCATGGGTGTAGATAAAATCTTGTATGTAACTGTTATAATTAGTTATTGAAACACTCATGTGATACTATTATCGATAAACTGACATTCGTGTTTTAATACCCCTTATTATACAACAGTTGCATAAATAACTATTATCTACTCCCATGCTTTAAATCCTCTATAAAAGATTCTGAAACAATTAGCCTACTGCTAACATTAAAACAGCCATTCCTAGTGACCTAACATCATCCATTGCTGCTACAAATAAACTGTAATGAACATTTTGTATAGTGCAATTATTAAAATTCACTGGAATATGTTCTTTAATGTTGGAAGGTAATCGCTCATTTTTTTGTAAACAAAACAATAAATATAAAAAAGAAAGTGTGAATAACTGTTCTTTTTTGAAATTCATACTGATACCACACATCGAGCAGTAAGAATAAACCCTTTGCGTAGGAGGAATCGAAAAAAAAACAAATGAGTGATATTATGAAATTCAGTACAACATTATATCACTCGTTTGGATGATGTAATGGTTATTAGAACATTGGGTGTTTCAATGTTAGCAATAAGCTAACTGGTTAGGAATCTTTTATAGAGCTGTATTTTGGATAATTCACAATATATCTTAATAAATTATAGCCTATGTGTTATTCTGATGTGTAAGCTATATTATTGTAAAGTTTCATCAAAATCCATTCAGTAGTTTTTGCGTGAAAGAGTAACAAACATACAAGTAGGATTTAAAGCATGGAAGTAGATAAATAACTGTTACATCATAGGCTAGATCGATTTTCATGATGTTTTACTGTTATCTTTTTGTCTCAATAAAGAAAAGAGTTCTTGTGTAAAATTATAAACTAGTAAAAGTGATGAGTGTGAGATAAAAATTACTCAGAAAAAGTAGTTTTCAATGTGTTGCACAGTTAAAAACTTGAAAACGGCTAGAACAAATTGGATGATTTTTTACTGTTCTTTGATGTTTCAGAAGTTCGTATGAGGTTTCAAAATCGATAGGAGTTGAACATCATCATTCATCACCACTTTCATAGTGATATGAGAATTGGTGTGTAAGTATGAGTATAATGGTGTGAGTTAGTAACTTAATTTTTTCTCATCTCCAATGTAGCTTATATTATTTTTCCCTTAGCGAGGAGAGATAATCTGAAAGTTATTAATAATGATAACTCTGACACGATATACAGAGGTCATTACAATTACGTACATTCCACATAAAAACGTTACCATAAAACAGCTGTTCTAAATCTAACACAGCGCATAAAATGTCCATCCGGTATTTTTTCATTATTTTACATCTCCTATAAAAGTATAAGTCTACGTACGAGTTTTTGAGGGATATTGTGTACTGGTCTATAGAAACTAAGGTTCTTTAACTAGTGTACTTACTGTATGTGTCGACAAGTCCGTCACGCAAGGGTCATCAAATTAAATTGTAGCACAAAATGGTCTAAATCGTAACCTGCACTTCGCCACGTTATTAATTAAGTTATAAAAAAGTCATAGGTAAATTAGCATGTTTATGGACGACACTTCGACTTGATTACATGCTTTGTACTAGCGACATCTATTGAAACAGTAGGTATGTTAATGTCGCAGAACAATCCTACAAATATTATAAATGCGAAAGTTTGTAAGAATGAAGAATGAATAGATGTATGTTTGTTACTCTTTCATGCAAAAACTATTGAATGGATTTTGATGAAACTTTACAATAATATAGCTTACATATACGAATAACATATAGGCTATGATTTATAATGATATAGTGTGAATTAACCAAAATATAGCGGGTGAAACCGCGAGGCGCAGCTAGATATAAATAAAAGTTTTAATTGAAATCTTCCTCTTCTTCTTATGTCAGTATATATTAAACAAAGTCCGGTTAGTTAAACAGTTTATATCTCAAGAACTGCTGGAACAGTTTTGATGAAATTCGATATAGAGATAGACTAGAGTTTTTAGAAACTTTTTATCCCAGAAAAAAGGCTTGAAGAGGAAGAGAGGATTAATGTTTGTAAGACTGATTTGTAAAATTAAACACGTGATAAAATTCACCTGAGCGAAGTCCGGGCAGGCCAACTAATCATTTATAGAAAAGAATACTTTTCTAACATTACTTGAACGATAAAAGAAAATGATGAATGAATTTTTAAAAGAGCGACTGTTGAGTTTCTTGCCAGCTCTTCTTAACAAATACCTAACTGAGGTGATAGCTTGCGACTTACTTACTGACTGACTAATTTGTGTCAAAAATGTGATTGAAGTAAAATATTTTAAGTTTGACTTTTGAATTTATCAACCGACTTCAAAAAAAGGAAGTTATCAATTCGGTTGTATTTTTTTTAACTCATCAAATTCCGACCCGCTTCTACATAGTGTCTATATGAGTCGACCTGGCTTAGCTTCGAAGGACTAAAACATTTTTAAATGATAATAACTATATCAACAATATAATATCAAAAATATTTAAAATAAATTGATTGCTTTATCTTCTTTCCATGTACAGACATGAGTTACTATGTTATATGATTAGACTATTCGACGCCCCCACGCTTCGTTGAGTTGTGTTCAAAACATTCACACTGAATGGTTTTTATTTTATAATGCGAAGTATATCACTGATTTACAATTGACACTACTATCTCGCTGATTGTCTTGTATGTCACTCAATTTCTTTTATACAAACCTTGTCCTAATAATAACTACTTAACACAACAAAAAAAGAATTATCCGATTTATTGTACCCGTTCTGAAATTATGCGCATACACAAATAGAGGCGATTCATTTTTATTTATATTATAAAGAGGAAAGATTTGTATTTTTGTATGTAACGAATAAACTTAAAAACTACTGAACCGATTTCATTAATTCTTTCACCATTAGAAAGCTACATTATCCCTGAGTAACATAGGCTATATTTATTACTAGAAAAAATTTGAGATGCTCAGAAATTCTTACTAAAATCAACACAAGGTGTAAAAAAAATTAGCCGTAAAATATCTTTCATCGCATGCGCTGCGAAAAGTATTGATGATAGAACAAAAAAATGTTCTACAATATTATAGATCGTATCAATATCTACAAAAAACTTCGCGAGACCATATGTCCAACTATTGTAGTTATATCACTATAACTACTTTTTTACATTTTAAAAATTAATAGAAATACCTGTCAAAAAGAAATCGTACCTTTATATTAATTTTTATTCAAATAATTTTTTTCGTATTCAAGACTGTTTCAATAAAATCGGACATTCCATTCAAAAAATATTACAAAATAAAAAATATGAATATAAACAAAAAATCCACGCCGACGGGCCGGTATGGTGTGCCACGCAGCGCAGCGATCAACGCGGCGAGAGAGGGGGACATCAAAGTGCGGGAGAGCCAAAATTAAAAAAAAATTGTCCACGCGTGCGAAGCCGGGATGGGCCGCTAGTAAATATAGATAATAGAGAGATTTTAGAGAGAGAGAATTTTGAAAAAGTTGTACCAAATGAGATTCATAATTCGAGTATGACGTTTCACTAATATTTGTCAAGTATATTTACGGGTATAAAGACGTAATTACCCGTCGTCATGTTTTCCAAGTATCGTGGAACACTTGAAAAGTGCCGCCAGGAAACAGATTCTCTTGAAACACTGTTAGCATTTACATAACTTTTACGAACACATTTATTCTTTTAAATTTGTAAGAATTTTCAATCGTTTTAGACTAGAATTCTCAAATTATTTTAGGTTGGGATTATTATACACCTACCAATGTCTTAATTAGCATTTTCTATTTGATTTTGAGGAGTTTTCTGGTGTTTTTTGCATTGAGTTAAATATGATGTTGACAACACAAAAAACATCTATCGAAAATATCGGGATTGCAAAATAAATACGCCGTCACGACAAAATAATGATAATTACTTCACAATAATTCTAGCTATAATCCTCTTGGTTTGCGTATAGACTAAACTTCATTTAATTAAGCCCCCTTTAAAATATATTAGTAAGTAGCTGTAAAAATATTAATTTTATTCCTATTAGTAGTTGTCCTTAGCTTAGAGAAATGAGGCTCTACATAGAAAGTCCTGCATACTCATTTACACAATTTCATTCACTCACTCAATCACCAACTCCTTTATTTGATAATTTTTTATGAAAAAAAATTAATACTAGAAGGATATGATAAGATAATGAAATAGTTATCGAATAATTATATTCTTCGGAAAAACCTCAATATTTTTCACCTAATTACTACTAAATTAAAAAAAAAATAATAATCTTGGCTTTAGTAAGTAAATAATATAATGTTACATTGTTATAATACTTAAATAAGTAACTCGGCAGGTCAACATATCAGTGGCATATCCATCTATCTATCAGGTATCTAAACTATCAATATCTGACACGCTAAGTATCTCCATGTAATTGTTATTGTTTTTTTTATAATTTTGAAAATCTTTAGATGCTTTCCTTACCACTAAAATAGGAAACAAACCAACCTTATAATTTATCAACTAACATACAAAAACTAGTTGGTCCCGATATCGCTAAAGTAAATACCCATTTTACAGGAAGTAGCTGAAAAATGGAAAATTTTGACGGAAAACTTACAAACGTACATTTCAAGTAGGTATCTAAAGCGTGTCGTAACAACTTCTTCGGTCACAAAAAACTTGTTAAAAATGGATTTTAAATTTAATATTAATTGCCAAGCGATTACAACGCTCGTTCAAAAATAGTTTTTTTTTTCTAGTTTTAAGAGCTTTGTCGCTATTGCGACCATGTCGCCCTGTTAGGCTGCAAACTAACTTTTAACTATTAATTATTCTTGCTTCAACCAATTTGTATAAATTTCTAGCCGATAGTGCATCAGGACAACATAAAATACGATTACGCTCTCCTATATTATTAACAGCAGCATATTAGTAAGCAGTGATGGCCCAGTGGTTGAGACTTCAAGTCCTTCTCGGGAGGTCCGAGTTCGATCCCTCACACGGGCACACACCTCTGACTCTGAGTTAGTGTTTTAAGCAATTAAATATCACTTGCTTTAACGGCGAAGGAAAACATCGTGAGGAAACCTGCACTCCAGAGAGTTCCCTAAAGTTCTCAAAGATGCGTGAAGTCTGCCAACCCGCACTGGGTCAGCGTGGTGGATTATGGCCTAACACCATCCTCATTTTGAGGAGGAGACCCGGCCTGCAGTGGGCCATTGACGGGTCGTGATGATGATATTATTAATAAAAAGGTTATCAAAACGAAGGAAACAATTCACGTCTTACCGACTTATAAAACAAGGAGTTAAGGAGTTGAACTGATCCAACACAAAATTTCTTATTCATTTTAATTTTTTTATAAATTACATTAAAGAAGCGATATCTAGAGAAAAGAAAAAGACAGAATCATGAGGATGGTTATGAGGATGAGTAAGTATCAATAAAACACTTAAATTTACTCATAATCATATGCTTTTTTAAAGATTTTGTCACTCAATTCCTATAAATTGTATTTTTGAGTTAAGTCACTTTAATTCTAAAGATGCGATTTCATCTACATATTAGACAACAAAACGTTTTATTAGTTTATCAGTGTAAATGTAATGCATATAAATTAAATAGTCGTTGAACTGAACGCAATAGTATTTCTATTATATTATGTTTTTATTGAAAATATTTATCTATAACTCACAGATAACTGAGGACAGTTCTGAGAGAAATCAAATTACGCTCTAGTTTGATACGTGTAAGATATAGGCCAACAATACGGCCTGTAATATAATATAGGGCTGGGTTAGACAGCATTTAATAGGCCTTTGTACCAGTTAATTGCTTGATGCACTACCATGGATCAAAGAGCGCTACAGAATTATTGCAGTAGGAGGTTATTGCTTATAGCATGATGTACCTGTAATTAAAACCGGGAAATTACAGACCTACAAAATCCTTTGGAAGTACTTAACTCATTTTGAAAACTTGGATACTGTGTATTCATATAAAAGATTGTTTTTAACTCGATTAAAGATCTCATTTTTATTATTATCTCTGAGTCGACCTGCCCTGGCTTCTATGGGTTAAAGCCTAGGCCTAAAACCCAGGTGCGTGTTTAAAGACGTCTTTTACAACTTCCCTACCGGAGGCCTATAACACGCCATCAAACAACGCTACACTATTAGTCTCACTGCTTTAATATGTACTGCGCTATATCACTTGACAAACTAACTCAATACTACACACAAGTTATACATAATGTAATATAAATAAGAATCTAATTAAGATAAAATGTACTACCAGCGAATACTAATTTAAAAATATATATTTTTAGTTAGATCTACAGCGATACAGTAGTTATTACGTAATGAGATTTCAAACATATAAATAAACAGAAAATTTTAAAAAATGATTGGTATGGTTTTATAAAGATTTCTCAATATATATATTAAATATATTCTATATTAAAAGTATTAACGATATTGATAATTATTAATCTTATTATGCAGCATAGGGATTATTTCCAGGATTGCACGGTATTTCATTAAAGTCTGCTATACTTAGATACTTAATCCTCCTTGCATAAATGTTCATTATTTCCTTCCTACATAATCCCTACTCGATAATAAGTCTTATTTTGCTATTTTTATCTTATTATTTTCCCCACTATGGGTATAAGTTTACAGTATGGACTAGCTTAAATGAGTTTTTAAGCCTCTATCCAAATTGAAAAAAACGTTGAAAATTGCACATTATCTTTGTCAAAAACAATGGATCTCCCATAGACGTTGTAAATTGAAAAATTCTATGTACTTAGACAATGTATTGTAATCATAATTGGATAAAATTGCTTTTAAAGTTAGGGTTGAAAAATATGGCGTTCAGACTGAAAAACACCATTATGAAACGTCACTCTAAAGTAAGAGGTAACCAAACTCCTCCAAAACCCCTAGACCGATTTGTTTGATTTTTTTTGTGTATATTCAGTAGGTCTGTGTGTATTTTGATTGAATGATAACTATACTGTCAAAAAAAACTATATACATCTCTTAAGGACCATTTAAACTATATTTTTTTAGACTAACTAAAAAAACGCTAGTTATAATATGTCCGGTTATAATTATAATACATTGAAGATGTTTTAAAATATAGTTAATAAAATTCAAGTTGCTGTAGAAAAGTTTAATTATTTTCTATTCTTTCTCTACTTCACGATCAATAGACAGATTGAAAAATTTATATGTTCTGGAGATACCACCAGAGAAACGATAGTTATTAGCATTAAAACGAAACATGTGCTACAGCATTTTAACTGAGGTAGGGCACAGTAGGAAGCCCGACTGGGGTAGTACCTCGACCTTACAGAAGATCACAGCTAAATAACACTACTCTAAAGCAGTGTTGTGTTCCTGTTGGTAAGTAAGGTGAACAGAGCTCCTGGGGGGAATTGGGGATAGGGTCGGCGACGCGCTTGCGATGCTTCTGGTGTTGCAGACGTCTATAAGCTACGGTAATCGCTTACCATCAGGTGAGCCGTACGCTTGTTTGCCGACCTAGTTACATAAAAAAAAAAAAGGGGTGTGGAGCAGACTAAGTGATGCTGCATGTCACCTAGAAAAGGTTACCATGTCCTAGAAATACCACAAAAGTGAATTAATAAATATATTAAATTTAAAATCAATCTAACTTGAAAATATTGTTAAGATCTCTGTCTCTTATTAGAAATGAGCTGATAGTTTTCAAACGGGTGATTAGATCTTCACAATATATAGCTAAGAACGATCTCCATTAAATTATCTTTCGTGCAGAAAACTTCCCCAAAATGACCGTATAAGACAAATTAAACAATATTGATTACATTGGCTAACCCTGACTAGATACTATGAATAATGTCGTGATAAAGTGATTAATTTATCACATTGAGTACACGTTTTTGCAATTATATATAATTGCTAGTCATTATATATAATCACATTGGCTGTAACATATAAGTAGGGGTCAGTAAATTATATTTTAATATTAAGTTTCTTATTACATTTATCATCTTAAGTACACTAACTCATGTATTTGTCATCACCATTGTTAATTACATTGTAAAATTAAATAATAGTGTACATTTACTTACGTTTATCATTGTTATAAAATGTACTGTTTTACGAGGAATTCTTCACATCAAACGCGAGATTGGATTCTTTGCTTTAATACTGGACACTAAAGGTGTGGCGCTAGTGTTCACGAGTTGGTAATCTTTGCATCATCAAATATTGTAAGAGAGATCTCCATTTATATAAAAAAAATTATATAATTTGTTGAATAAAAATAGATCAATACTTATACAAAACTGGCAAATTGATTTAAAAGGACGTTGTTTAATGGTAAAAGGCAAGAATTTCTGTTGAAAATGCTACTACAACAATCCCTAATGCATAGTAGTTGTTTTTTTATAACAAATTCCATGAAAAAATATTATTCAACTATTGCTTACCTAACCAACGTTTATGCGACTAAATTTAAAGTCGGCAATTTAAATACAATTTACAGTCTTTGAATTACGTCATAGAGTCGTTATCTATCTCAAACTAGCTGACCCGACAGACATTGTCCTGTCTTAACTATGAATATTGAATTCAAATTTCCTGTCAAAAGCTTATATTAGAAAAGTTAGTATGGTCGTTAAATTTTCTTAAGTTTTCTGATTTTCCGCGCAACTTTTTTAATTTTTTCTTCCATAAGATCTTTCTCCGACAATAACAAACACAATAAAAAAAGAATTAGCGAAATCGGTCTACCCGTTTACGCGTGATGCCGTGAAATAGGGATACATTTTTATATATAAGAAGATTAAAAGGTGTGTATAGAAAATTCAAATTTAAAACTCTGTACGATATATTATTCTGAGATTTCTGATTACAGGGTTACAATTTGGAATCAATATTCAATTCATATCCCAAAGATTGCGGATTGGGATTAATTTTTAATTTCATAATATAAGAAAACAAATGTGTTGATATGAAAGGTAATTATTAATGAGGTTTAAATAGTTTTTATTTAAATTTTGTATTTTAAACAAATACTCTTATAACCACTATAAGTTAGGCCATAACCCACCGCGTCGCCCCACCTAGACTTTAACATTTCATTCCATAAAGCATTTTAATGGAAAATCGATGATATAATTCAATTACTGGGCGGCACGGGAGCCACAAATCCGTTTCTTTTCCTTTTAAAGACAAAACAATGTCGTTTTCTTGGCGGAAAATAAAAGGCAAGCCGTAATCATATTTCAACGACTCATTTGCTAAATGGGTTAAGTGACTGTTTGCAAAAAGCCAGTAATGATTCAAAGTGCTCAACAGAAATGTGATAAAAATTAAATTATATACTTTTTAGTTGTTTCCCATAAACGGAAATCAATATAAAATAAACAGAGCTTGAAAAGAATAATTATTTAAATTTTTGTCTTTAAGACTATGTTTATATATCTAATATTTTTTTTAATTTAATATTGTTATCATATTAGCAATAGTACCTCAAAGATTTTGGTGTTTCATCAATAGGTGTAAGTGTCTGTTTAAATTTATAAGTTGTAATTTTTTCTGATGTTTTTCTTTACAAATTAAGTTGGTACAATTTAAAATTAATTCCATTTAAAAATCCAACTAAAACTATTTTTATAGAAATAATATCAGTGGTTAATTACAACACAATGCTGAAAATGTTAAAATAAGTTTTTTTTAACATTTTGGCTACTCCCGCATTTTGGTGCCCGCTCTGTGGCTCGCCGCGTTTACTCGCTGCGCTGCGTGGCGAGCCACACCGGCCTCTCGGGGTGTTTTTTTAATATTGACATTTTTAATTTCTTAATATCTCTTGAATGGAATGTCCGATTTAAATTAAATAATTAAAAAAGCAATCAACAGGTATTGATACAGTATTGAATATGAAATAATTTATTTGGATAAGAATTAATACAAAGGTATGGATAGCACGATTTGATTTCGATTGCCATTTCTATCAACTTTTAAAATGTAAAAAAGTAGATATAGTAACATAACTACAATAGTTGGACATATGGTCTCGCGAAGTTCTAGATATTGATATGTTCTATAATATTGTAGAACATTTTTTTGGTCTATCATCAATACTTTCTGCAGCGCATGCGGTGAAAGATATTTTATGGCTAATTTTTTTGCACCTTGGGTTGGTTTTTATTAAGAACTTCCGAGGATCTCTAATTTTTTTAGTAATAAATATAGCCCATGTTACTCTTTAACGGTAAAAGGATTTTTGAAATCGGTCCAGTAGTTTTTAAATTTATTCGTTACATACAAAAATACAAATCTTTCCTCTTCATAATATTAGTACATATAGATAAAAAAAAGGTGTGTGTGCGATTCACACACGATAGAAGTGAAACTTCAGTAAATCGACAAAAGAATGAGATGAATATATATAATAATATAAAATAGTATGTATATTTCTGTCTCATTCTTTCCTACACATTTTTGTATTTGTGTCTCTTACCTGTCGTTTTTCCGTTGCATCCGGTTTGAAATCACAACGATTCTAAAGAAGTTTCACTTCAATAACAATGTTCACGTAGTATAACAAAAACAGATTTTGGTTAAGATTTATTTTAATTCATTAGGCAGTTTGTTAAATATTTTGATGGCCATGCAAGACGAGCTTTGCATCAGATCAGCTTACTGGGATCGAATTGACCTACTAGTATCACTATCACAAACTACCTGGAAGCCCTTTGATATCGTATACGTATATACATGGAAATGGATCACGATAGTTAGTAGTTAGTTACGATGTTGATTGCACACTCACGTTACATGGACTTGAGACGTTAATTTGACTTAAATAACATTTGCAGATAAAAGTTCAAATCCACAAATATTTTAAACGACAAGCTCGGAGCTTTAGTTTGCGGCGAAAATCGACAAAACATTGATTGAGACCAAACGACCTTAAAGTATTTTTTTAAATGCTTACTGCGGTGTTTTAAATAAATTATCTAATTTAAAATACAAGAAAATTTTAGGACAAATTTAACTTAACCTACCTACAAGTTTACCTACCATGTCTGTTTCACGGTAGTGCTCCTCTAATCTTAAATATATGTATATAATCATTGTGGGTATATAGTGAGATATGTAACAATAAGATATATATAATTGTAATGTGCTCGTCAAGACCATTCTTTTGATACTAAACACGTGATAATTATCTCAGTTTAATTTTTTTTGAGGACTGAATCTGAGATTCGCCGTTTAGCCGTTGGAAAATGTTGTCCTCAAACATCGACATAGATTACGACCAGTAGGTATACCAACTGCAAAAAATTATTTGTTATAATAAAGATAGACAGACAAAGAAAACAGAAAATAAAAATTTCCAAAAAAAATACTTGTGATCAAAATGCTTTATATTAACATATTATGCTAGGACATAATCAATGCGTTTGGTTTTGCACAAATATAATAAACTACTCGTGAACGAATTCTTTTTATAAGCACCCATAGTTTTTTTCTACATGAGCCTACAGACTCAAAAAGTAGCATTATTTCCAAACCACTGGTTTATTAAAAAGGTTATTGATCTATTGATCAATCAACTCATGTACATGATATAAGAGAAATATAAATAACTATAACTACTACGTAAAAAAGTGGTCTAAAAAGTAAGAAACAAGAAAATAATTCAAATAGAAACCCATAAATGCATAGGTATCATAGGTTGCATAGGTAGATCAAGTTAGAACCTTGGTCGCACCCATGTCCACCTACCACGTCTGTTTCATGGTAGTGTTACTCTAATCATAAATATAGTATAATCATAGTAGGTATATAGTGAAATGTGCTCGTCAAAACCTTTCTTTTGATACCAAACAAGTGATAATTATCTCGGTTTAATTTTTTTCGAGGTCAGAATCTAAGCATTTAATAAAAAAAATCATGATTTTTTTATAGCCTACGTCCTCCGCGCCTTTATTCCGAATCTATTGACCCCTCTCATTTAGGCGGTAGGGTGGAACATCCAAACATACATATATATAAACATAGACTGCCAAAATCATAACCCTTCCTTTTGGCTTC
The DNA here is from genome assembly GCA_905147385.1 of Limenitis camilla. Classification (NCBI taxonomy): domain Eukaryota; kingdom Metazoa; phylum Arthropoda; class Insecta; order Lepidoptera; family Nymphalidae; genus Limenitis; species Limenitis camilla. The sequence continues at coordinate 3,125,352 of LR990224.1, forward strand.
AAGTTTCAAGTAAAAAAGCAAGTTTTATAGCATAAACAAACTAAAATATATATATATATATATATATATATATATATATATATATATTTATTTTTTATATATATATGACGCAAATATTATACCTGTAAGTCTCTTGAAGCTGTAAAAAAATTAATGTTCCAAGTGGAAGCAATCAAAAAATACAATCCGAAAACCATAAAATTACTTAAAAATATTTTATTGCAGTTGTCTAACCTATTGCGACCTATGTAGATGTATGGGTACAATAGTTTCCCGACGGCATAGTTAAACTTGTATCTATACAAGTCAGAACAAATGTTTTTCTAGCAAGTAAATTATTCTACAGATTACAAATAAATATCCTACTATTTAACACCTATAATAATGTACACAAAAATTTAATGAGCCACAGAGATTTACCTTTTATCGTACGCCATTCAACGCGTGAACTAAAAGAAATTTATTTCAAGGCATTTTTACTCTTACAGCATAAGCAATAAGTTCGATGTTTCTTCGCGTGTGTACGCAATGATAAGCTCAGTATGAATGTTAATATTGCAAGCGGAATGTTCCAGCTTGACTACCAATTGTGTACATGAAGTTACGAAGTTTTGTATTTCTACTTATTTTGTTCAAAACATTTTTGGAAAGAAGTAGATAATAATATCATGGTTTAAGACATTAAACATTACAGCTTCTGGAGCTTGCGACTTTGATGTAGACGGATTATATGATTAGGCAGAATATTAATTTATTTTCCAATCATTGTGACAAACATAGTGTAAACACTAGAATGAAAAACAAACTTGTTACGCCACACTATCGTCTTCACAAAGTGAGTAATTGCTTCATGGAGCTTGGTGTACGCATCTATAATAAAATTCCATAGATTTGCCACTTGAGCGATTTAAAACTTACATTAATAGTAAATAAAGCTTACGATGACAAAGCTTGGAATCAAAATGACGTTGATACTCAATCATAATAAATTTGTAAATCAGACTGATGTAAACAATGGCGTTTTGTTGCGTGCGACTGTTGAGTCTTTCTCATAAGAAAACCGCTTTCCGGACTTATAAGAAAACCTTTAGCCAAACTGAATGACCAATTTTGGTGTCTTAAAAACACTTTGTAATATAAACTATTATGAATTTAAGTGCATCTGCATCAAGGAAAATCACGAAGAATCGATTCGACCTTGATGCACAACACCTAACTAAACTTGATAATAAAATTGTCATTCTCAATCAGCGAGGCAGATACTCTTTGTCGAGACAAAGTATACTAAAATAGTAACTTGCATTCAGACAGGAAACCAAACAGTGCCTGGGGCTTGAAACCCCGGAACAGGTTAATAGAGATATTCTAATACAGCGAGCTCGATACTTAACATTTGACTAACCTAACAATTAACCTAAATTAAATTATTAATTTTGTACCTCATCCGAGTTGTTCTTAGTATTTGAAGCTGAGTTTTGTTCTGTTTTTGACGGTTCGCGATATTATTAAAAACAATAAATCGCTGAGCAGCTACCAGTATTGCTTCGGTTTTACTAGCACTCCCTTCGTTAAACTAAACTAACATCTATATAACTTTGGTAATAAGTTTAAACTTCTAGGTATTACTAGTGACTAATTTCGTACAGTCTAGCTCTTCAATAGGGACTCTTAACTCGCATTCGTATTCTCTGAAGTCCTTTTATTCGATACCCATATTGTAGGAGTGAATTAAAATAACTAGTCCGCTTTATTGGTTGTTCCGCGCTCAGTTCAGCTAACCATGCATTGTCATCTAAATTTGTATAAAAAATTCAATTCAATCGGCTGCAGATATCTGCTTCAAAAATAAGCTGCAAGATTCCTCCCTCGTTAAATTTCAGAAAGGAAAAGAATGCTGAATGGTAAGGGATTTTATAAAGCAAACATCGTCTAAAGTAGTGTAGTTTTATGTAGTTATCTTCATTGGAGAACACGTGAATCGTTTTATTACTCTAATTATTAAATAGCGCGGTCGAGCAAGGGACGGTATTGATAGTTCAATTCACAATGTCTCACCGCTCGTCTACTAACTGTCAAAACAGAAGTTGAACTATATATATACACCTATTGCGTGGAATTCTAACAGTTCGTAAGTGTTACATAGAAAGATCCCATAAACAAATTAAAACATAAAAGTAAATAAAAAAATAAATAAACTTTACTTATTTTAAGATTGTACAAAAAAAATTTTAAGATTGTAAAAAAAAAAATTAGTATCACATACAAAATAACGCTTTTTGTTACTAGAGGGAGAACGTTCGCCTTCAGCTCACGTCGAAAGTTTTCCTCCCGTTTTGTGGTGCGTACGATATTTTTCTAATATTTCAAAGAGAGGTAAATATTTTTTAAAATAGGATTTAAAAATGTCTATTAAATCTAAAATGTCGAAATATAACAGCTGTAAAAATTCTAAGAAATTATGAAACCGAATATAAGCGTAAACTTTCACCTGGGTCACAAGCACTAGGCACTGTAAATACTTATTGCTGAAAATTATCTAAAAGGTATTATTACAATTTACTCGATTACTGACTCTGATTAAAATCTAAATGGGGATTTAAAAATAAACCAATAGTAAATATTAATAAAGTAATTAAAAATTTGGAAAAACGCTTTTAAGTTCAATAAAAATGGAGTTATTTGTGAGTCAGTATGAGTGTTAAAACGAGGTAGTGCGTAAATAGGACAAATATATTTGGATCTTGTTTGACCTTTAAACATAATGAAATAGTTATAATTGTAAATCATTTCATCTATTAAACCACCGATTCCCAGTGATCGAGAACAAGAACAAAGAATTGCACAAGTTTTTTGGTAAAATCATTTTTGTGGTAAACTATGTAGAGGAGATAAATGATCACTACTAACCTGCCTTTCTTCCTCATTTTGCGAATAAAAAAAGAACCTCAATTTTAAATGATATCTCACTCCTTACGCACAAGTATTTTTGAAAACTAAGGTCTCTGGAACGTATAGAGACACAAGCCGTGAGCGGCACGGACGCGTCGGAGACCGGTACACAGCGCACGTCCGCTCGGTACGGGTGCTAGCAACTATTTGCCGCTCGCCGCGCTCAGGGCACAGCGGGTAGGAAGAAAATGATTGGCTTCTCTTGGAATATGAACTTCGGTCTTAAGAAGTATTTCATAGAATATTAATTTTAGAGGTGGTATATACTATTCCAACTTTATAGAAAAATTAAATTGTTGTCTCATTTTGTCTTTTACGTAGAATCCTAAATTAATTTTTATATTATATTTTTCACTAGCGACCCACTTCCGGCTTCGCACGGTTTATTTCTCTACCATAATAGCCATGTAATATGCATATTAAAAAAATAAAGAAAACTCATCAAAACTTCGTTGCCTAGTTTTAAAGCATACATAGGGACAGAGGGACAGCGAGAAGCTACTTTGTTTTATACTATGTAAAGATGTAATTCTATCGGCTTCTAGGTATCCCATCTTAGGCAAGGATCGAACAGATAGAATAAAAAAGAATCTAAAGTAAGATCTAAGAAAGTGAGAATTTAAGAAAGCGTGGAACTCGCGCACTGAGGGTTCCGTACAAAAGAGTGTTTTAAAGCTCATTATTTGAGGCGTTAAATTCCTGATTGTAAGGTGTGGGTTCAAATCCCAGTCATTGCACTACGCCGTGGGCCAACTCCTAACACAAGCATTTTGATTAGTTAGGCGACGGCTTAAGAATACTAGTAGTTACTGATCCTAACTTCTAGTAATATTTTTTTTTTAAATGTACTGCTTATGTTTAAAATCAATAGACATATTTGTAATTTCTTACAAAACTAAATCACGATGAAACATTATTAACAAAAAAAAATTAACCGACTTCAAACTGAAAAATGCAGTTACATAATTTTGACGTCGATGCACATAAATAAGCTGAATGTAGAACCTCATTTTTAAATTTAAAGTTAAGCTTAAAAATATTTCACGTCGCGCGTCATCCATAGTTTAACTAGGTAACGCGTCTGATTTCGCTGTAGACTCATTTCACATAAGACGTACGGAAAATTTGGATGTTTACGATTTCACTAATATTCGAATATGTTATAAATCTACAATTTCTCGGGACAAATTTAATATAATTAATATATCTTATTTATTCTTTGCTAAATAATCCTTTTAAATACGTTTTTGCGTGTAATTTTATTTCTTACTTTCTTGTAATAAAATATATATAATTTTTAAATTGAAATTTATAAACTTCTACCGTTTTATTTTTTTTTCGTTCAGAAGCTTTTCATAATAGGATCGAAGAGCATCAGCCGTTTCGTAGTAACGCCTACAGGCTATTGTGAGAGTATAGAAACTTACAATTTAATAAAATAGCTTTAGTAGAAATAATGTTTTATGATGCTTTTATAATTTACATTATTATCAAATACTTCATTTTTATATTATACCTATAGATACATGAATTTGATACAATTAACATTTCGTGTAATGCCCAATAAGAATACTACTTATGATCATATGTGATATAAAAGGTCGTATTTTTTGATTGCTTACACTTTTTTGATTATTTCACAGCTTCAAGAGACTATAGATAATTTCACGTATTCCTCAAATAATGAGTCTAGCTAACTAACTAACCTATTGATATAAAACATAATTTTTTTGTAATGTAATTACAAATTTCCAGATTTTGGATTTCTTCTCTACTAATGCTTTAATACCATGCTTCTTGCCAAAAAAATTAAAATACATTTAACAACGTCTCTTTTCTAGCAACTTCATGGTACAGTAGGTACATAAAATAAAAATTCTTGAAAGGTACAAATACGGGATATGTACAGAGAAAGCAATTGTTTTTCCTTTTGTAGGTAAAATGACTTGTACTAACCAGTTCTTTCAACAGGACATTGCTAGTATAGAATAGCAATTCGCACGTGGTAAATAGAGCTAGATAACATAAAGTACATTCAAGCACTTAAATACTTGGAAACAATATTTTTGTACTATAGATAGATATGTTAGTGTCATTCCTTTTATCAATATAACTGTAGACTGGAAATCTTCGAACTGGAAATCTTCGAACTGGACGAACTTGTCAAACTTTAAACTTTATAAGTACGCCGTCTTCCTTTGGACTGTTTTGCTACTTATTCATAAATATATCTTAACTCAATGTTGTGAACTACTTGGAACTTACAATATTGTTAGCAACACTGTTTATAAAGTAGTAGTATCCTGTATCGGGTAGATCATTTTATTATTTCTAGTATACCGACGTGAAGACATTATATAACCTTTAGTGCGATAGATTAGTCTCAGTCTCTCTGGTGTTTTCGTGCAGTGAACATGGAAGTTAGTGTTATAGTGTCGTGATTAAGGTTACCCTTCTCGAGGTCCACGTAAGTTTACTTTATTATCTATTGTCGTTAGCGAGGTCGAGTGGTGGAGGTGAGATTTAATATATTATGAAAGAGCTCTTTAAACCTGCTCCTGGGTCTCAAATTGCATGTGTATACGTGTTGCTATACAGTGATGGGTACCACATTTCTCTCCATATCTATAGCATGTAACACCATTAAATAAATGACGGATTTTTATACAAAATACAGACCCTTTTATTAATCTTTCCAGTAACCTATATCGATTTTAATATGAGACGATGAAACTACTTGATTAAATGTTAGGTAAAATACCAAAACATTTGATAGATTTTGATTGAGTTATTTCAGAAATATTATATAACCACTGTCCCAACAGTACTGACGCATCCTGATTCCTGACAGGTGATTTCATAAAGTGACATTGATTGAATGTACTGCAAGAGGTGTCGTTACGTGTTGGTCTCGTGTCGCGAGTTTATTTAACTACTTCGATTTATTTGTTAAGTGACGAGGGTCGAGGAGTTACAATTGTCTGAAATTGCCTCGTAACCTACACCTTGATCACAAGTCCAAGGTTCCTTGTCATGCCCTACACATAGCGAAGCTATGTTTGCATAGTCAGGTTAGTAGCTAGTATTTTTTTGTAAGTAGTTATTAAATGACTACGTTCTCATCCCGTCTGTACCTACGTTGCCCCACACGCGCATTATTAATGACGACGGTGGTAATTAAAGTTAACTCGTAGTTATGACATGGCGGACAGTAATTCCTCTTTAGCTGCGTTTACCCTACAATATCTTAGTGTTCCTGTGCTTTATGAGACAGTGATGCGAAAATGCCATTTGCTACTGCGATGTGTTATTAATTATTGACATTTGTTTCTCAATTACTAGATAATATTAATAAAATTTGATAGTGTTACTTTGCTGTTGATAAACTGTTCTCGATATGATATTAGTTGCGGTCCTATAAGACATTCAATCAATCAATCAATCAAAATACTTTATTGCACAAAAGAAAGTACATAAGAAAGAGATTAAATTAACAGAAATATGCAATGGTGGCCTTATCACTCAAAGTGATCTCTTCCAGGCAATCACGTTTAACGCAATGGAATACCATAGGGTAAATGCTAGTGCTAAAAGTATTTACTTTTTATGTAATCTTACATATACATAGATACAAATAAATTATTATTATTATTATTACATACATACATACATACACATAAACATACATACAAACATACACAAATATTATTTTACAAGTTTTAGTGTACTAGTTATATTAAGTAGGTATACTATAGATTTTAATTCCTTTACAAGTGACAACATATTAGGTATAAATGGTCGTATCTTTTGATTGCATACTGAACATACTGAACCGATAAATAATCGAATTTGATCTTTTGGACTTGTGACCAAGGTGTAGACGAAAAGATTTCTTTTATTCAAATGAAACAGTCTCCTCTAGTGCCCAGATTCTCTTTAAAGTTAAGGTTAGCTTAAATCAAGCCTAATTTACGAGCCGACATATATATGTCGGAAGTGTAAGTTAGCCTTAGGTTAGGTTAGACTTGTGTTAGGTTTTTTTTTTTTTTTTTTTTTATCAAAATAAGTTTGTCCTGTTAAATTATTGAATCGTCACTTATAAATTATATACTATTAAGTCAAGTAGAAAGAGAGAAAAATAAAAAAAAAAGTCACATATTTCATGACAAATGTCTCAGCCGCTATTGGATACAGCTGAGGATTTGCACACAGAAAAAGGGGGTTAACATTTCCATGTTAACAAAAAGTATAATAAAATTAATCTATTCATTTTTTTTTTTTTTTTTTTTTTTTTTTTTTTTTTTTTTTTTTTTTTTTTTAGTTTTATTATTATTTTTTTAGTTTTATATTTTTTATTTTGCGCTTTTACATATATATATAACATTAATTTCCATATATACAACGTCACTTTAGGACTCTTAAGTACCATTGAAGTGTTTCAGTTGGTTGATAATATATTCCGTAAATTTTATATATGATTGCAGACTACCCTCTTTCTCCATGACTTGGGTCAAAACGAAGGGAGAGACACCCGCAATTTCACATTTTATTGTGTGTTCCAGCCGTTGAGGATCGAAGCGAGGACATTCTTCGATTAGATGAGACAGAGTCTGTACTGTAGAGCCGTCACATGGACAGGTGTCATCGTCCGTGATATGAAATCGAAGAAGGTACTCCTTGTGGTATCCATGACCAGTCAGAATCTGAGAGAATTGGAATGATACTTTTGTCCTACTCCATAATTTTTTGATATCCCCGAGGGTGGGAAGAAGCTTCCTGGTCCAAGCCCCCTGAACTGAATCATTATATCTTTCTTCGCACTCTCTGCGTATGTCCGTACGAACTGAGTGTTTGACAAAGCTAATAGGGAATACGCTGTAATCTGAGGCCCTGTGCAAATTTGCTCCGGCCTTAGCTGCCACATCAGCAGCTTCATTTCCAGGTATCCCTACATGGCTTTTCACCCAGGATAGCTCTATTGTCTTAATGGAACTGGTGTGAATGGAATGAATTGTTCGATGGATGGATGCTATGAGAGGATGAGGATTGCTCCTGTTCTGAATGGCCTTAATGGATGAAAGTGAGTCTGAAAAAATCGAATATTTAGTGCACTGAGATGTTTTGTGTTTTAGGGCCCAGAAGCAAGCTCGATCAATGGCTAATAGTTCGGCTTGGAATACCGAACAACTTCTGTGCAGCTTAAGTTTTTTGGTAATTATTTGTCGTTCTCCATCAAAACCGACAAAAGCTGCCCCAACAGTTGAATCCACAAGCTTGCTTCCATCGGTGTAAATTTGAATTATTCGGCAATTTGATGAATGGCAGTGATCGTTGATTTGTGTCTGATTTGTAAATGTCTTATAAGGGAGTGAAATTCGTTGAGATGGATGAAGTAGTTGATATGGTGGTGTGCGTGATTCGAGTTGTATGTCAGATGGTAGATGTGAAGTAATGCCAGTGAGCTTTGTAGACTCAATGGCATATACTTCACGGATCTTTAAGTCTAGAGGAGTGAACTGTGCAAGTGCGATACTTACTGTAGTGGAGACAGTTCTAAAACATCGGATCGCTTTCAAGGCAAAAGAGCGTTGCAAGCTTAAAAGCTTGGTCTTAATGTTTTGTCTGTAGGCCGCATGACCCCATACACCGGCAGCATAAGTAATAATAGGTTCAATTACCTGCCGGTATATGGTCCGAACGTTCTCCGGGTGTGCACCCCATGTCGGCCTACAGTAAAGGCACAACTTATTAAAAATGCGAGTCGCTTTCGATATCACATACTTGACGTGGCTATTAAACCGTAGATCTTCGTCGATTATAACCCCTAAAAATTTTATCTCCTTGTCATATTTGAGAACCTGCCCAGCCATGGTGATAGAGGCTAGTTTCACTCCAGGAGAGAATGCGATTAACTGGGTTTTTGCAGGTCCAAATTCTAACTTTACTCCGCTGCCCCAGCTGACAATGGAGTCAAGTGCGCTATTGGTAATTCTTTGTAATTCCTGGATGGTGTTGGATTGGACAATCAGCAATACGTCGTCAGCAAACGCCTGAATTTGACAACCTTCAGGTAAATTAATAGATAGGAGTTCGTCTAAAATGAAGTTCCACATTAGGGGACCACATGCGGACCCTTGGACACATCCTTTAGTGGTCTTTTTATTGACGCGTACATCAGCGTGGTCTAAAATAACTTCGCGGTCTTTCAAATAACTTTTAATAAGTCCGAAAATATTCTTTGGGCAGTTGATTGCTCGAAGTCGATGTAACAGCGCCGGCCACCAGGCGTTGTCGAACGCCGCTTTAATGTCTAGGGAGACAGATAAGACCCGTCGGCCATCGGCCTTTGCTCCGCGAATGGTTCGAAGCGCAGTGTCGACAGCCGCCGTGGTGTTAGTCTGCTCCCTAAAGCCGAACTGCATAGGATGTAGGTTGCCGTTCGATCCGGCTAAATATGTTACTCTGGTTATGAATAACTTCTCCAGCATCTTACCGAATACTGGAATAAGTCCTATGGGTCTGTGTGATCCGAGGAGTGTATAATCCTCCTTGTTCGGTTTGGGTATTATTTTGACATACGCCTTCTTCCATTGCCGAGGGAAGTGTTGGAGATCAAGGCAACGGTTGGTGATGTCGGTGATTAATTTTGGATAAAAGATGGTAAATTGTGTACAAATGTCTGCTGTTAAATTGTCGAGGCCAGGAGCTTTATTGGGATTCATACGGTTTAATGTTTCCAACACTTCGCCTTCGGCAAAGGGAGGGTCGTCAAGTGAGTTAGGTGTTTCCAGGGTTTGTCGTCTCAGTTCATGATGGCGTGCGAGTGAGTCTGATGAATCATTGGGGTAAAAGTGCTCAAGAAGTGCAAGCGCCGTCTCGCGGTTAGTCTCGGTGTATTTCCCATCTACCTTAAAGGTATTAGGAGGTCTTCTGGGGTTCGTCTCCTTAAGAAGTCTATTTGTCAACGACCAGACGTTCTCCTTCGTCTGCAACTCACAGAACTCTTTAAAACTCGCGCATGATGCCTCTTTGAGCTCCTCCGAATATTTCTTTTTAACCTCAGACAAATCAGCAACCATCTCATCGGTGATCTTATTGCGACGTTTAGCCACGTGTAACCTCCTGTGAAGCTCAATGACTTTCTTTTTACGTTCTTCCAAGGCGTCACTCCACCAGAGTGGCTTACTCTTTGAAGAGCCGGTTCGGATGGGCATAGATGATTGACAAGCGATGTGGATGATTTTAGTAATCGAATCTATAAGTTGTTCTAACTGTGGAATGTCAAGTGCATGGATGTTCTGATCGAGAATATTACAGGTTGAAAGTTGCGTGGCTAGTGATGTCTTGAATTCTGACCAGTTGGCTTTTTTAGTATTATACAGAAAAGTTGAGGAGTTAATAGTTTGGTGAATGCGATCAGTATTAGTGTGAGGAGTGTAAGAAAAATCTATGGCGTTATGCTGAGATGACGGACATGCTTCTAAATTTACCTGCCAATTATTAATGAGATGATGAATGGAAGAAACTTGTGTTAGGTTAGGTTTATGTGTGTTTAACCTTAGGTTTTAACAGAGAGCCTGGGCGGTGGAGACAAGTGTCGTGATCCCTTAAAGGAGCTCCTTAAGCCTACACCTTGGTCACAAGTCCAAGGTACTGATTGGGTTCCTGTCAGAATAGCATGAAATCGTAATGTTAAGTTATATCCTGACCGTGTTGCGCCCGTAGCTTATATTATAGGCTATCCGATCTGATGCTTATAAATGACCATATATCCCCTTTTTAGTTTCCGAAATATACATATATTTACTTTTCACATGTTACTATCATTTATGATGATCGAAAAACAATATCGTCGGAAATCGTGTAATCGTTACAAATAAACAGTTCTGATATTTCCTATCTATTCATAAAATATGAGGCTACCTGCGATTCTTTGACAACTTCGTTATTACAATGCACTAATGCACTTGATAACTGGTTGCACGTTTACTATGTCTTCATTGCTACTAAAGAATTCAATTTACAACCGCTTACAACGCTCTACTGACTAAATATATCATTTCTTTGATAAACGATGAAAGTATAAGCTGTCAAATGACATACTAGAATTATATTTTGCAATTGCCCTATTTAATTAGGTTCTTCCGGATGCAGTTAAACGCTTCATTTTTATAGCCATCCGAACTTTGCGCTGTAGCTACAAATGCTTGGAAATAATTTTAGATCTAAAGTTGTAGTATGATTTATAAAAATATTAGAATCCGCCTGTGAATTCGTCAGGATAATTCAGTATTGGATCAGTCTAGTAATCTTAAAAAAAAAACAAAATCACACTACCAATAACAAACCGACTTACTCAACCTGGAGCCTGCCTAGAACAAATACAAGAACAGAAAGTCTATCCTTCTTTCCGGGATAAAAAGGATTCTGTGTTAATTAAGATTATGAAATCAGGTTGTTTTTTTTTTCAGGATAAAAAGTCGACTTGGTAACAATGCGAATTTATCGCACGATTTCAGGATTTAAACAGGATTTCATGCTTAAGATTAAACTAAATTAAAAAGATACAATCGATCGAACAATAATGTATAGTAGCTAGATGTTATATTTCAAATGATGACCCAGTAAGCAGTAATGGTGGTTTAAACTTCAATGTCTTACTGTGGAGGTCCGAATTTGATCCTGGGCACACACCTCTGACTCTTCTGAGTTAGTGTTTTAAGCACTTAAATATCACTTACCTACTATAACGGTGAAGGAAAACATCGTGAGGAAACCTGCACTCCTGAGAGTTCCCTAAAGTTCTCAAAGGTGTGCCTTTTTATCTCTCTCTCTGTGGTCGCTCCCTCATGGCTGAGGATCGTGGTCATCGACGGATGTGGATGGTATACACCTATTTTGGGTTATCTGCTTCCACCGGTGCCTGTTCATCGCGTCTCTGGCGACTGAGCAAAACTTAATTGAAGATCGGCCTCTCACTTGATCGCTCCATCTGGTTGGGGACCGTCCCGGGCTCGTTTACCCTCCGTGTTCCCCACAACCATCAGTTTTTCAAGGCTCTCATCACCCCTTCTCATAGAATATCTCAAATATATAGTAAGTTCAATTTAAAACAAATTTTTTCATATTATTTTTACAGTTTTTTTTTTGAAAAATGTGTGGCAACACTGGACAAGAGAGAAAAATAAAATGCTATATTTTCACATACATATTATTGCATTGAATAATGATATTAATCTAATTTTCTATAGAACTTTACTTTTGAAATTATTATGAAACTAAATAGTGCTAATAGTGTGAAATGATATTTATAACATCATATAATACATCTGTCGAATTTCTTTGAATTTAATATAATATACTAACAGCTATCATTCAGTTAGTATTTTAAGATTGTAACTAATTATTAAGGTAAAACAAAAAATTTTTTTTTATTTAAAGAATATTTTGAGTGACAGCACTTGTAAATGCGACTAGGATGGTGACACTAATTTCTATTCGAACTACTTTAATAATAGATAAAGAGTAGTATGGAAATTCTGTTATTAATTATCTTGTCATCCTTTTTGCATTTAAAACGATGAAACTTTTACAGGTTATTAATTAGTGTCATGTGTTGGAAATTACCTTGTACCTTGACAACGGCATTATTAGATCGTGGGTTTGTTCCCGGTAATCATTATTGTTTGCAAAAAAACTAGGAATACTTTATTCTTAATCAGCGAATATTTTTAAAGTTATTTATATTATAAAAAAGTAGAATTGGAGTTTAAAGTTTTTGTATTATTTTTATTAATTACAAATTGTATTTCATTTTCATTCATATTTATTAGTTTTATCCTGAAAGAAATCCAGGATAAAAAGTAGCCTATATGTTAATCCAGGTTACATAGTATCCGTGTGCCAAATTTCATTATTATTCGTTCAGCTGTTTTTGCATAAATGAGCAACAAACATCTAAATATACAAACTTTTACATTCATAACATGAGTAAGATAAGATCGTAAGATTAGTGGGACATACATTACTAAACTAAACTATCAGTACGTAAATTAAAATATTTGTTAGTTCATCAGTTGATAACAGTTTACTTTACTGTTTTTTACAGAGCAAAATCAATAATGTGATTATTTGAACTTTAATGTAATGAGCCTCATTTTAACTTGATTGCCGTGCAACGCGATGCCAGGTTCAATTAATTAAACTTGTGTTGACGATACTGATTTAGATGAATAAGTGTAAAATTAATTATAAGTAAATTTTTTCTGGGTGATTTATTGAGGAGAATATACTTACATGGTTTTAGTTAATGTTTTCAAGTTTTTAAATCACTTATTTCCGACCGAAAAATAATAATCTAAAAATGGTTAGTAGTAATTTGTGCATGAAATGATTTTTTTTATTCAAAAATACTAACAAAACCGTAATTTTGTCATTTTATTATTATTGAAATCCGATTTGATAAATTAAATTTAGAAAATTAAAAAACATAAATTACTTTATTTAGTAGCTAGATAAAAGTTTTAAATTTTAATTATTTACTTACCTGAAAAAATAAAGACAAGTCAAACAAGTTTTGACGTCGCACAGAACACCCGCCTTGTCGTTAGCTACGGGGATCAGCTCGCCTGCTCAGCTTTGAAGTCCTGCTCAGCCTCGAAGTCCTGCTCAGCTACGAAGTCCTGCTCGGCCCCGAAGTCCTGCTCAGCTACGAAGTCCTGCTCGGCTACGAAGTCCTGCTCAGCTTCGAAGTCCTGCTCAGCTTCGAAGTCTTACTCAGCTATGAATTTCTGTTCTGCGAAGGAACCTGAAACATTAATTTTAGTGTTAAAATTGTCCAAACAGAATATTTACTATTGACATGTAAAGTTTTCTTTTCATTGTTTTTTGTCGATGAATAAGTTCTGGAGTTATTATTCGACGTTGTTTGGTTGGCGTTGTTTACAGTAATGAGTGTTAATCTATCTATCACAACTGTATCAACAGCAGTATTATGTGTAAAAAGTCTTGAGAAGCAAACTTTGACCAAAAATTATAATTTTTCCATGCTGGGTAAATAAGTGAGACTCAAAAATAGTTTAGCAACAGTAATAGTTTTAAAGCCACTTAAAAAAATAGACCAATACAATTAGCGACTCTATGCTCTGCCTAGTACCCTACTCGATAATGTAAACTCTATTCTTCTGATCTGAAGCAGTCGTCAATGTGATTACATACATTAAATATCTTTTAAACCAGTGCTAGTTGTATAGTTTACAATGAAAGGGTAACCCGTACATGGTTACCCTTTCAATGTAAACTCAAATCTCTCAATAGCAAGTTCACCCGTGAGGGGACGGATTAGAATATTATTCCCCTCTGCCGCTGGGTCGTAAGAGCCGAGTAACCCAACACCCCCTTGGTGGTAGGGGATCTGTTCCCCGACTGGCTTGCGACCACCAGCATGCGAATCCGATCGCCAAGTGTCATAGACGCGTTCCGGTTGAGCCGCATGTGGGCCAGACTTACCCCCTCCCTCTCCCATCCCATTAATGCTGTGGGTCTAGTGGACTCTGGGCTCTTGCCTAGGGTCCGCAGAATCCGCATCATTTTTCTTCATGCAACGCATCGACAAAACGAGAGAGTGTTTCCTGTTTTTCCGATGTCCATGGGCGATGGTTGCCACTTACCATCAGGTGGACCATCTGCTCGTTTGCACCTTATCTATTATTAAAAAAAAAGTCTCAGGCGCTGTTCAACTTTGTCTAAAATGCATTTTTATGCATATTACTATATAGTAATAAGCATCATCCTTTTGCAGAAACTCATTTAAAACGTTGAAATCCTTATTATGTTATTTTGTATCTTGTTTTACTTCAGGATTGGTAACTTACTACAAACAATCCAGTCAAATAAACATTGAATCTGTCTGTTTCGCATCTATATGAAGTGAGTCCAATACATCTAGGAGATAATATAATCTTAGTTGATCATCACATGTCCTTCCCAGTACGTGCACGGAGATTTGTTCGTGGTCAGTCGGAATTGACTGAGAGAGCGGGCGGCTCAATTATTCTGCTAATCGAATTTCCTTGTCGAAGTAAAGACGTTGGCGTTGGCGTATTAGACCAACTGCCAATCAGGTTATGGACAATTCTATTGTCTGTTCTATTAACGATTGTCGTTTTACTCTTTGAAGCATCTAAGGAAGTATAAACAGGCATCGTTATAGATATATTTTAAAATTACGCGATGATATTAGAAAGGAGTAATAGTCTTCCTTCTAGAGATAGAATAGTTAGAATTCTTTGAAAGGAAAAGTGTAAGAATCTCAGGAGCCTCTTAAAACAATGTTAATAAATCTGTCATTAAGAAGTTTAAAAACACTGTTTTACTGTTGTTGAAATATAATACTATAAATTATGATCAATGTCTTTTAAAACATGATAGAGATATATATCGTCATCGCCATCTATAACGATATAGGAAAATTAATTATTACATCCATTGCGTTTAATATTCTCAAACGAGTAAACGGTAATCGAATAACCGAATCGTCATCGGCTTCTATGGCGCTAGTGTAGAATAATAATCACTTCCGTCTTCCCCACCCGTGGAGGGGAATTCTAGCTAGTCTCGTCCCTTTATATTCTCGTACTAAGACTCTTACTTGTGGTCTCAAAGAGTGGATATTATCTATGTAGTGGTAATGAAAGTGTCAAGTGCAGTGTTTTGTTAGTGCTAGGAGTGCTGTCCGATTAAGGTCACGTAAGTCCTTACAATGTAATTATGTGTTGTTAGGTTAGGTTAGCCTTGTGTTAGGTTAGGTTTATGTTAGTCTAATCTTTGGCTTAAACAGTGAAACTAAGGCAGTGGAGGCAAATGTCTCGATCGAATAAAGGATATTCTTAAGCCTTCACCTTGGTCACAAGTCCAAGGCACTGGCATCTGAATTAATTTTATTTGGTACCAAAACTATTCCATGGTACGTATAGAAAATTCCGCAGGCAATCATTTTATATAGGTACCTATATAAATCCCCTTAATTCAATTTAACTTGTTGAGTTTGTCCCTATATATTTATAAATATATATATAACTTTATATAAAATAGATAAAGCATGATCTTATTGAAGTTGAGACAAATGAAGCATACCATAAAGATAAAATCTATTCACTATTGAGCGTCAAAGGCTCGTTTTTTATGAAAGTCGTCAAAGCGAATCGTTTCATTCACCGCCATACTCGTAGGTGTGTCATGTATAGTATAGTATAGCATAATCTGCATTATGCACCCGCAGGCCCACAGTGCCCTACTTAGTAGGGGAGAGCCCATCGATACAGCTTGCCGGCCACAATCATTGCATGTTATAGCTAAAGCGCATCCATGGATCATTTGTTGTAAATCCCACACCAAATATTATCAAAAACGACCTACCAACATTTCAATCAAAAACAGGGTTAAAGATTATTAATATTCTTACAAAATAAATGTCACTTAAGTTGACATTCTGTCACGTGACATGAAACATAATTTGACGTACTCCATTGATCAGTCATCACCACACTAACTAACACATCAGCTCTACCAGAACTGAGCTATATATATTTAATAGAATTGACAAATTTTCGGCAACACTTGTTAGTTTATTTTTATTACCTCTACTGATTAGACCACCCAATCCCTAATAGATCAAAAACACCATCCTCTAGCAACTAAGTCATTTAGTCAACTAAGGAATTTCATAGAGAGATTAGTCTTTGTCGTATTCTCTATATGAAATAATCGGTAGTGTAAACCTGATTGAGGATTACGTAGATCTATATATATAATACTTAGTTACATTTTGGTAGATATGTCGAGCAATGTAACGTTAAAAGGGGCTTTGTAAACCTGTATTTGGGTCTCAAGACATAGGCATTTCACGGAAGCTATGAGGTCTACATGGGATACATGGGATACATGTAGACCTCATACCATACATTGTTTAGTTATATCTTAAAAAATTAATTAGATGCCGTTCGAGATGAAAACTCCTACGCAGCTTGAATTTTCCACCACACCTTAACAAGTTATATACCTAAACCTTGCTTATGAATCAGTCTGGCTACTGGTGAAAACTGCATAAAAATTTGTCAAGTAATTTTAGAGTTTATCGCGAATAAACAAACAGATGTGGCGTGGAGCTTTGTTTTATATTACGTAGGGATTTAGTGATCATGAATTCAGCTATAAATATTTTCACTTATTAACAGGCTTTCTGTAATAAGCCCTTTTTTCAAACATTACAGCAACATGGCTGACGTAGAAAATAATTTCCATTGATAGTTTATTACATGCTACGCCATTGGCAAATATTGAAACAACGGAGTTAGCGGGAAGAAAATAGCAGAAGAAAAATTCAATAGCGGTATTGAGGGCGGTCTGGCTTGCAATTGCATTTATTTTGCTATTATCTACTACTGTTGGTTTTATAGAAAGTATTTATTTCAAAAGAAAATCTACGTTTGTGTAAAAATGGCAGATAAGTAATTAATACAACGAAATTGGTCCTAATTATCGGGAGTGCTCTCTGTTTTAAATAATATTGTTATATTTAGGAGTTTTATGTCAAATATTTTTTAAATAAATAAATAATAATTTTAAAAAAATACTTCCGCAACATTTTGGATTTTTTAATTTGAAAAATTTAATCTTACAAGGTTAACATCAACTAAATATATTACATAAACATACATACATCTATCAAGAGTAACGATAATTTCAACGTGTAATTTAGATAAAAGCCGAGCAGTGCCTGGGGCTTGAGGCCCAGGAGCAGGTTTAAAAATGTCTGCAACTATGTACCTCCATAGCTCGATATATCTCTACATATATGATATATCGAGGTATGTGAACTTCGATAAAGGAGGCCCAGCGCCACACCAACAAACAACACTACACTATTCATGTCACTTAACAAATTTACTCAATCGTATCGGAACGAAAATTATATATTGTCTACTCGAAATAAGATAAAAATGACCTGACACATGTTTGTCCCAATTGTACTATAACATACTAGCTGCCCCCCGCGGTATTACCCGCTATATCTTGGATAATTCACACTATATCATTATAAATTATAGCCTATGTGTTTTGCTGATGTGTAATCTATATTATTGTAAAGTTTCATCAAAATTCATTAAGTAGTTTTTGCGTGAAAGAGTAACAAACATACATCCATACATTCTAACACACTTGCGCGTTTATAATATTAGTAGGATTTAATGTATACATTTTCTTTATAATGTGCAATCATTGACCTAAACTTTACGAAAGTGGGGAGGAAATCAAACTAAAAGTATCAAAAAATCCACTATTAAGGTTTTAAGCACGTTTTAAGGATCTCTCTCTCCCTCTCTCTCATTCTATGACACTTCGTCATTAATGTCATGATTATGATAATTATAGAGGATTTTTTAAATAAAAATAAATTGTGTGTATGAAGATAGTGTAAAAAACTTCTTCCGCGTGATGCTCCGCTCCTATTGGTCTTAGCGCGATGCTATATAGCCTATAGCCTTCCTCGATAAATGAGCTATTTAACACTGAAAGAATTTTTGTATTGTGAATGTAACAATAAAACAAAAATTCAATAGTGCAATATAGAAAACGGGCTGGACATTTGGAATCGCATTTATTTTCCGATTACAATGCGGCATCCATTCTTTGCTCTTACACTTTATTTGAAAAGAAATATTTCTATACACAATACATATATGTATACCATACATGCTTTAGCTAGACCATCTGGAATGTTATTAAAAATACTTTAACACGAAAGAATTCTATTATTTAAGTCTTAACCGACTGTAATAGGAACTTTTATAGATACACTCGTATAGTGGATATATTGTAACGGATTTCGTATTATTTCTCATTCCCCTTTTCACTGCCTAGGAAGTTACATTTCTAGTGTTAATAAAATCATTCAGAAAGGGTTCCTTTCATAAAAGATTTTCCCTCTTTTAAAATAAATGTAACATCGCAATGGTAAGTAACTATTATTCTTTTTCTCTGGCAGACTTATTTAATAGAAGATATTTCATCAAAATTGAAGGATTTTGCACAAACAAATAAATAAAATAGATCTAAAACTAACCTCTTTATGAACAATTTCATAGTTTAATAAAGTTAATGGACTTAGATTTCTTGATGACTCAAACTCGATGGGCAAACGTTGTTTTATTAGAGAATATTCGTGACAATTTCCAAATCATAAAAATATAGCATTAAATATCCGATTTAATGCTATATTTTTATATAGCATCTAAAATATCAGCTCAATTGTTAACCGGAAAGTGGGTTTATAACTTACAACTGCAGACTGCAGGTGAAACAAGTAAAAGCAGGTAATTATAATAATATAGTAGTTCCCGTTGTAAATAGTAATACAAGTGCTCGTGAATTCGTGCTCATTGTCACCCTGATACGTGAGACCACGACAGTAAAGCGTGAGTCCCGAAGTGGTTAAGCATGGACATGAACTACCTCGATATGGTATAAGCTATAAAACATTATAGTTTCTTCAACATCATCATCTTAACCTGAATCGCTCACTACTGAGCTGGGTCTCTTTAGAATGAGAAGGGTTGGCAGGTTTCACATACTAAATTTTGGAGAACTTTCAAGAGGACTGTAAGTTTACTCCCGATTTCTTTTTATTCACAATCTCAAAGAACCGTCACTAAACTCCTTCTCTGAAATCTCTTTATGTTCTTTTATAGTTTAAACTAGTTTACCCATCCCTACTTTACCCGTGTGCAATTGATTATTTGTATTTAGGTTTATTTTACATTTCGTAATTAATTATTTTATAAATCGCTGTAACACTTATCTTTATATTTTACACTAGTCGACCTGCGCGACTTCGCCCGCGTGTAGCTCCGCTCCTATTGGTCGTAGCGTGATGACAGATGGCCTATAGACTTCCTGGATAAATGGGCTATCTAACACTGAAAGAACGCGCTAATCGGACCAGCAGTTCCTGAGATTAGCGCGTTCAAACAATCAAATTCTTCAGCTTTATATATTAGTATAAGATTTTAATTTTCAACACCAACGTAATTTATATATGACACACAGCTCGACATGCACTTCACCCACACGTCGATAGATGGCGTAATCGCACTTTGTTTACTTTGTTTTCTTAAATATTACCTGTTTCTTAAGAGTTACTTTCGAAATTATAATATTAGTAAGAATATAATATTCGTTTGGAAGTTTCGTTTGAATGTTTAATAAAAATATTTCAACACTCAAAACAATAATCAAATTGTTTTTTGTATTTACGAAAAAACTATAAACGAAATTTCGTGCGGTTGTCGCTAACAGACAGAGGGATACACGAGATAGTTTTACATATAATTTATTAAGATTTTGAGTATATAGGTTGATGATAATTGATCCCTTTTGTCATATAATGAGAGAGAAATGAACCCATTACTGTACAGCAATACGTATACACACGCAATTTCGACAGAAAGCCGGATAGCGCCATGGAGTTGCTACCAAGGTGTAGGGTTAGGGCTAGACAATAAAGCTAACTTACGTGGACCTCAAGAAAGGTGATTGTATACACTAATTTATCAACGGTGATGCTTAAACTTTTGAGATATAACAAAACAATGTCTTCTTATTTTTAATAATTGCCCAATTGGAAAGTGGCGAGTGTGTGAGGGAGTGATGGAGATTAAAATATACGTCAGCGAAGCGATGGCGGGTCACTTAGGAAGTCTTAACGAATTATTAGGTAGGTACTGAATATTTTAGGTAACGTCAAGTATCTGGAATACCCTTGTGTGGTCGACGAGAGGCCATTTAAAATTAAGAAGCCGATGCTGGTTCAATTCTATTGTGGTCCATGTTGGTAATTTGGCAGTGCCATGTTTGTTGTGGCTCGATACGAAACAGAACAATACACTTACAATCATGTTCGTCTAAAATAAACAGGATTTTGAAAACTCAAACTTCACTCGTAACAAACTAACAATGAAATGAAATCTTGGAAATCTTAATGATTTTGAAAAACTATTCTGTGATGATCCAGAGTATATACTATTGATGAAAATGTTAGTGACACCGTTTATAAATTAGTATTCGCGGGTAGTTTCATTTTAACTTATTTCGAGTACACAATATATAACGTATGATTTTGGTGGCGTGGTGCACTCCGGTTATCGCGGAGCACGTGAGAAATGTACTTTATTATTTAATATTTGGTAGCGAGGTCAAACGGTGAAGGTGTCACACTCACTCTTCATTCATTATGAGTATGCTATTATTCCAGTATTTTTATTAAATTCTCATTCTTTGCACCATAGTAAGTCACTGTCGCCATTTTGTGGTGGCGGCCATCTTGGACCGATTTTCATCAAACATATCTAAGAACACTCCCGACTAATTCACCTTTCAATGTAAAAAAAAAACTAAATCAAAATCACGCAGACACACACAGACTAAACTTTCCGATTTTGTGAAGCCATTCTGTATATAGATATAGATGTCTCTGGACCCAATATTTGAAGTGTTTTATATTATTGGATTCATAAGCTACTTTTTATCCCGGAAAAATCATGGTTCCTGCAAGATAAAATGTGTGTATTGAATACCTGAATAGAGCAATATTGAAAATTAAAGCGTTTTTTGTTGTAGGTACTTAACTAAACTTCGTGAATGGGGTGATCAACTTGTAGAAAATACATTTTAAAGTACTTGCGGTTAAATAAGTTTAGGGACCTCTGGTATAAATATTAAAATTTATTGTTATATTAGAGATAGAATAAATAATGTCAATCTACTTTAGTTACGGATATCCCAACAGTCTAGGCCAGAACAGCGTCACAGGTGTAATCATTAAAGATGGAAGGATCAAGGCTGAGGGTCAGTTAATAATGCAACAGCGTCCAATACATACCCTTAAGTGATCAGGTTTCAGTCTAGAAATTTCTATTATGATTTTACTAAAACATACACAGACAGCAGGAAGTATCTTTCTTTTATACCATTTAAAGATGATACAAATATTTATACATAAAAATATTTAGGAAAATTTAACGTGAGGGGTCTTTATAGCACCAATAGAAACCAAAATATTTTATGCATTAGAAATACATTTAAAAATAAACATTACACTATCGTTGTACGACATACACACTAATACGCACGCACACACACACACACATATATACCTACGTAATACCTGTTGTATTCTCTTTTGTTTGTATAAAACTGTTAAGAAAAAGTTGAGAAATCTACACTAATATTACAAAGAGGAAAGATTTGTATCTTTGTATGTAACGAATTAACTTAAAAACTACTGGAGCGATTTCAAAAATTATTTTACCATTAGAAAGCTACATTATCCCTAATTAACATAGGCTATATTTATTACTAGAAAAAATTAGAGATCCTCAGAAATACTTACTGAAACCAACCCAACGTGTAAAAAAATTTGCCATAAAGTGTCTTTCATCGCATGGGCTGCTGAAAATATTGATGATAGAATAAAAAAATGTTCTACAATATTATAAAACATTTCAATATCTACAAAAAACTTCGCGAGAACATATGTCTAACTGTTGTAATTATGTTACTATAACTACTTTTTAAAAGTTGATAGAAATGCCCATCAAAATCAGACCATGTTATCCATACCTTTATATTAATTCTTATCCAAATAAATTGTTTCGTATTCAAGACTGTTTCAATACCTGTCATCATCATCACGACCCTTCAATGGCCCACGGCTGAGCCAGGTCTCCTCCTCAGAATGAGGAGGGTATCAGGCCATAGTCCACCATGCCGGCCCAGTGCGGGTTGGCAGACTTCACACACCTTTGAGAACTTTTTGGGAACTCTCAGGAGTGCAGGTTTCCTCACGATGTTTTCCTTCACCGTTAAAGCAAGTGATATTTAAATGCTTAAAACACACATAACTCAGAGTCAGAGGTGTGTGCCCAGGATCGAACCTCGGACCTCCCGAGTAAGACTTGAAGTCTCAACCACTGGGCCATCACTGCTATACCTGTAGATTACTTTATTAATTATTGAAATCGGACTTTCGATTCAAAAGATATTACGAAATTAAAAATGTCAATATTTACAAAAATACACGCCGACGCGCTGGTGTGATAAATGTCCACCCGTGCGAAGCCGGGACGGGCCGCTAGTACTTTTATAATTTTAATCAATTAGTAAGTACATTGTATATTAAAATTAAATTAAAAAGACGTTAAATTAAATAAAAAAATTCAAAGATTATATATCTTTAGTCTACCTGAATGTCAAACATAATCATGTGTTAATGTCATAATAAAATATGTATTGCTTAGAGGAATTTGTAATAGTTTAATAGAAAAAATATATTCATTGCGAATACTTTATCGTTTTCTATACAAATACATTAATCAGACTGTGACAGTCTGACGTCCTTTCGTGAATATAATTCTTGACAGTAAAAAAGTAATTGCAAAATACGACAAATTGGTCTGTCAGTCTGTTTGTTAGAAACTATTGTTATCTGTGCATTTAAATTTTAGTTTTACATTTATATAGATAAAAAATATTGATTATCGCAGTGAAGCATCATAGTGTAGTGTTACCTTCACCTATGCACTTGAAACGGACTCAAGTCTATCAGATCGGAACAGAGGTTATACAGTCTTGGAATAAATTAAAAGGTACTACCCTCGAATATAGTTATCAACGATGTTGCTAACTATAAACAGTTAATAATAGCACTACAAGGAAAAGCAATTCATTCAAATTAACCTGCGAGCATTTTAGGGTAACTAACTATAACGATAGAGAACATATACCGAAAGACAAATATATGGGGCGCGCCTATGACGCACGGACGGACAAACATACAGCTATAAAGTATTACTTTATTGTGGCCCACCCTCTACAATCATTAGCTATGACAAATATTGGCCGCGGAATTTACGATTGTTTACCTACTCGTCACAATCATAATGATTTTCAAGGATCCAGTAGTTTATTGTTTTAAGCGATCAATATTCAGGAATATGTAAAATAACTGTTAGGTAATTTTATGACAATCTTTTTGATTTTTTTAAATTATTTGATAAACTATTACATTTTCTAGGAATCACGATTATGTAGTTTTTGAACAGGAACCCAATCAGTGGCTTGGACTTGTGTAGACCAAGGTGTAGGATTAAGGAGCTCCTTCAAGTGATCACGACCCCGTTCTCACTGTTTGTCTTAAGGCTAACCTAACCTAAGGTTGTGTTAACACATCTAAATACAATGTAGGAAGCTTTTGGAATTTATACACATTTCCTAGTAAATGCTACAACGACGGATTCATTCATTTCCTGTAACAAATGCAACATTATTCCTACCATCTCATTCCAGGAAGTAAGTTTTGTGAAATGAAAACAGAATTTAATCAAAACAACCCAGCTCCAAGATCTAATGGATTTTACTCCAAAGTATTTAACGAAGTGTAAACTATCGCACTCAAAGAGATTTTACTTGAAATTTAACTAAAATATATAATACTAGCGGCCCATCCCGGCTTCGCGCGGGTGGAATATTATTTTTAAAAATATATCGGCCCTCCCGCATTTCGGTGCCCCCTCTCTTGCCGCTTTACTCGCTGCGCTGCGTCGCTACACTGGCCCGTCGCGTCGTCGTGTATTTTTTGTTTATATTGATATTTTTAATTTCATAATATCTTTTGAATGGAAAGTCCGATTTTAATAATTCAAAAAGTAATTTACAGGTATTGAAATAGTCTTGAATACGAAATAACTTATTTGGATAAGGATTAATACAAAGTTATAGAAAACATGGTCTGATTTTGATAGGCATTTTTATCAACTTTTAAAATGTAAAAAAGTAGTTATAGTGACATAACTATAATAGTTGGACATATGGTCTCGCGGACTTTTTTGTAGATATTGATACGTTCTATAATATTGTACAACATTTTTTTGTTCTACCATCAATACTTTTTGCAGCGCATGCGATGAAAGATATTTTATGGCAAATTTTTTGGCACCTTAGGTTGGTTTTCGTGAGATTTCCTAAGGATCTCTAATGTTTTCTTGTAATAAATATAGCCTATGTTACTCAGGGATAATGTAGCTTCCTAATGGTGAAAGAATTTTTGAAATCGGTCCAGTAGTTTTTATGTTTATTCGTTACATACAAAAATACAAAAATACAAAAATACAAAAATACAAAAATACAAAAATACAAAAATACAAAAATACAAAAATACAAAAATACAAAAATACAAAAATACAAAAATACAAAAATACAAAAATACAAAAATACAAAAATACAAAAATACAAAAATACAAAAATACAAAAATACAAAAATACAAAAATACAAAAATACAAAAATACAAAAATACAAAAATACAAAAATACAAAAATACAAAAATACAAAAATACAAAAATACAAAAATACAAAAATACAAAAATACAAAAATACAAAAATACAAAAATACAAAAATACAAAAATACAAAAATACAAAAATACAAAAATACAAAAATACAAAAATACAAAAATACAAAAATACAAAAATACAAAAATACAAAAATACAAAAATACAAAAATACAAAAATACAAAAATACAAAAATACAAAAATACAAAAATACAAAAATACAAAAATACAAAAATACAAAAATACAAAAATACAAAAATACAAAAATACAAAAATACAAAAATACAAAAATACAAAGATACAAAAATACAAAAATACAAAAATACAAAAATACAAAAATACAAAAATACAAAAATACAAAAATACAAAAATACAAAAATACAAAAATACAAAAATACAAAAATACAAAAATACAAAAATACAAAAATACAAAAATACAAAAATACAAAAATACAAAAATACAAAAATACAAAAATACAAAAATACAAAAATACAAAAATACAAAAATACAAAAATACAAAAATACAAAAATACAAAAATACAAAAATACAAAAATACAAAAATACAAAAATACAAAAATACAAAAATACAAAAATACAAAAATACAAAAATACAAAAATACAAAAATACAAAAATACAAAAATACAAAAATACAAAAATACAAAAATACAAAAATACAAAAATACAAAAATACAAAAATACAAAAATACAAAAATACAAATCTTCTTTATAATATTAGTATAGACTAGCTGCACCCCGCGGTTTCACCCGCTGTATTTTGAATAATTCACACTATATCATTATAAATTATAGCCTATGTGTTATTCTGATATGTAAGCTATATTATTGTAAAATTTCATCGAAATCTATTCAGTAGTTTTTGCGTGAAAGAGTAACAAACATACATCCATACACTTACATACTTTCGCGTTTATAATTTTAGTAGGATTCTAGCTGACCCGGCAAATGTTGTTTTGCCATATAAATTTGGAGAGGGCCACCCTTATCACGAGAATTTTATATAATAGATAATCAATTCACCAACCAATCTCCTTCAAAAATGTGTGCCTTCAGGATTTATATCTCTTTCTTTATTATATTGAGAGAAAGAGAAAACTAATTTGCGCCGGAAGTGGGAACGGCAAGTCGATATTATAAGAGAAATTCACCGGAAATCGAAATCCGTAACAGTCTTAAAACATTTGTATAGGCCTAAGAGTGGATATTTTAGTAGGCAATGACATCTTATATACTGATTCAAAACTGAAAGATTGATTGTAGAAGAAATGAACAGACACAGACAGAAATACAAAACAAAAAAAACATGTAAACGCTAAGTGACGTCAAGTCGTGTAGAATTATCTTTGTATGCTAGAAGTTTTATAATTCAACTAGCTGCGCCCTTCGGTTTCAGCCGCTGTACTTTGGATAATTGACACTATATCATTATAAATTATAGCCTATGTGTTATTCTGATGTGTAAGCTATATTATTGTAAAGTTTCATCTAAATCCATTCAGTAGTTTTTGCGTGAAAGAGTAACTAACATACATCTCATTTTAGTTAAAATAAATAAGAAAATTTCATCCAGTCGATTTATTCTTAGTTAACACTACCCTAATCTTTAAAATTTTATTGAGGGTAGTTTATTATATAATTCTCATTTATATTCTTACGTCATTTCATCGCTGCACCTCGTGTAATTAATAGCTAAGTTAAATTATGGAAAGTATCATCTCATTATACCTAAATGTTAAGTTGGTTAAGTTTGAGCCAAGTTTGTTACTTATTTATTAGGTGGACAGTTTGATTAGTTAGGGTAAGCGTGCTTTAAGCATGCACCTGTGACTACCACGGTACATTACTGAAGTAAGTTTGTAGAGCACAAATAAAATGTTTTAAGCATAGATCTAAAAGTCTGCAAAGGAAAAGCTTAATTAATCAATACGCAGGTAAAATCCGACTATGCTGTTCAAACGAACATTTCGAAAATCCCTTTATAAGCTTACAGCTCTGCTATAGCTATTTGGTTAGATATGATGCTATTGCATTTAGTAGTTGTTAATTCGACAGCCGTAATTACTCGTACTCAATATGTATGTACATATTCAGCCTCAATTAGAAAAAAAATTATAATAATTATATTTTACTGGCATAAGAACCCGACTGACATCTCCAGTAAATTGGCCCTAAAATAGTAAATTTAGGTCAATGTGCCTCTTCATATAGCACTAGCGGCCCATCCCGGCTTCGCACGGGTGGAATATTTTTTAAAAAACATTTTGGCTCTCCCGCATTTCGGTGGCCCCTCTCTTGCCGCGTTACTCGCTGCGCTGCGTCGCTACACTGGCCCGTCGCGTCGTCGTGTATTTTTTGTTTATATTGATATTTTTAATTTCGTAATATCTTTTGAATGGAAAGTCCGCGATGTGCGCGAAAGTGGAAATAATTCAAAAAGTAATTTACAGGTATTGAAACAGTCTTGAATACGACATAATTTATTTGGATAAGGATTAATACGAAGGTATGGAAAACATGGTCTGATTTTGATAGGAATTTTTATCAACTTTTAAAATGTAAAAAAGTAGTTATAGTGACATAACTAAAGTAGTTGGACATATGGTCTCGTGGAGTTTTTTGTAGATCTATCATCAATACTTTTCGCAGCGCATGCGATGAAAGACATTTTATGACAAATTTTTTTGCACCTTGCCTTGGTTTTAGTAATAATTTCTGAGGATCTCTAATTTTTTCCCGTAATAAATATAGCCTATGTTACTCAGGGAAAATGTAGCTTTCTAATGGTGAAAGAATTTTTGAAATCGGTCCAGTAGTTTTTATGTTTATTCGTTACATACAAAAATACAAATCTTTCCTCTTTATAATATTATCATATAGCATAAAGCAACTTAAAGCACCGCGCTTATTATACATAGCACATAGCAAATGATATCGTGACTCTCACTTGTTGCCATTTGCTATATATCGCCATCTCTCTCTATCGTCTGTACACCGCGCATCGCAAATCGCAAGTAGCAATAAGCATTAAGCAAGACGCAAGTATCAAATAGTTACTAGCAAGTAGCAACCCTAGCGACGACTGAAGTATGTTATACTTTTTTTCATAATAATATTTCAAAATTATAGACAGTCCTAAGAAATTTGTTTACTACTCCATTATATCTTAATAAATTCCCAAACACGATGTAATATTCTTAAAAAGCATACTGTCGGTCCAACGACAGGGTAGGAGCTGCGAGCTAACAATCACCACGCTTGCTTTATTCGCACCTGCTCCTAAGTTGCGATATAAAAATCCAAAAGGAACATGGGATATTATATGATCGCAAAGTATCTTATAGTAAAACCAACCATTTTTTAATTTTATTAAAGTGATAATTTTCACAGAGGTGACAACCATTGAAACGTTGTCATCGCACACGAAGTTGAACTAATTTTTATTTACGTAGTTTGTACAAGTTCTAAAAAATGTAATAGGTTGGGGAAAAAGTCTTTTCGCATTATAGTATGTATGAACTTGTAATAAAATCTCTTTGGTTATACTATTTGTATCTGGCTGGTTTTGGTATCATTCAAAGTTTACATTTTAAAGAAGATAATTCCAAATTCAAATTAGGAAAATGTGTGATTTTTATTTGTTTTTCGTAGTGAAGATGAGTGAATCTAATGAAGAAATTCGATACGTTTTAAAATTTTACTACAAAAAGGGTAAAAATGCAACGCAAGCCGCGAAAAAAAATTGCGATGTTTATGAACCTAGTGCAGTGTCTGTGAGAGTAGCACAAATTTGCTTTAAGCGTTTTCAATCCGAAAATATTGATGTCACAGATGCACTTCGCTCTGGTCGCCCTATTACGGATAAAATGGATGCCATTTTTGAAAAAGTGGAGCAAGGTCGGCATATCAGTAGTTCCGACGTAGCTGAAGAACTGGGAATTGACCACAAAACAGTTTTGGCGCATTTGAAAAAAACTGGGTACACAAAAAAACTCGATATTTGGGTACTTCACGAGCTCACTGAAAGAAACCTAATGATCCGTGTACTTATTTGTGATCCTTTATTACGACGTAATGAAACCGGACCATTTTTGAAGAAGCTGATAACTGGTGATGAAAAGTGGATCACGTACGACAAGAACGTGCGAAAAAGGTCATGATCAAAGGGCGGTCAGGCTTCACAGACTGTGGCGAAACCCGGGTTAACTCGCAACAAGGTGATGCTGTGTGTGTGTGGGATTGGAAGGGCATTATTCATTATGAGCTGTTACCACCAGGACCATCGATTCTGAACTGAGATTAAAGCAAGAAGTTGAGAGAAAGCGGCCGGAATTAATCAACAGAAGGGGTGTGGTTTTTCATCATGATAAATCTAGACCTCACATATTTAGCCACTCAGAAAAAATTAAGAGAGTTTGGCTGGGAGATGTTAGTGCATCCGCCGTATAGTCCTGACCTTGCACCTTCAGATTTCCACCTGTTTCGGTCTCTTCAGAATTCTTTAGGCAGTGTCAGGTTAACATCACGAGAGGACTGCACAAACTACTTGTCACAGTTTTTTGATCAGAAGCCCGAAAATGTCTATAGCAATGGGATCATGTCCCTACCTACAAGATGTCAAAAAGTTATCAAATAAAATGTACCTACATACTTTAGTTAAATGTAAATAAATTATATTCAAAAATGTTTTGAATTTCCATAAAAAATGCGGAGAAACTTTTCCCCCAACCTAATATGTGAATGTTCAGACAAAATTCTATTGTTATTTAAATATGTCAAAACATCCAGACGCTCCTGATTTTTTTTAAATATTACTAGCCGTATAGATCACATACTACTGGTATTCTTAACCCCATCAACTAAGCTAAATGCTTGTGTTAGGAGTGGACCACATCAGTAGTCCAAAAACCGGGATTAAAACCCACAACTTATTGATCGTGAATCCAACCCCTGAACCATTGAACTACTCACGCTTGATTCAATAAACGCTGAGCCTGATTCTATAAACGTTTAGAAGATTATTATTTCGCATTCATGAAATTATGAATGGATACCTCAAAATAATCTCAAAGGAAAGATCCTACAAGGTAAATATTTCTTTATATTTTTTCCTTATGCTTTGTCAGAATAATCTTTAAAGGATCGAAGATTTATTTTGGGTTCAGATTGAAACCTATAATACTCTTTTCTAAATAATGCTCATATTTTGTACATTACTTTTTTAAATTTACAACCATTATAATAATAAATAATATTAATATAAACTTTTTAAAGATATAGGCCTAGTTTACAAAAACAAAGAAATACAAAGTGTCCAAAGTGTCACCATACAGGTAGGATAGCTTTAAAAATGAAATAAGTTCTACAAAACTTGTACAAGAACACTGAAAGAGACGTTAAAAGCTAATACCTATTTTTTGTTACCCTCTCTGTTGCACCGAGAGCCAGAACTTTAAAATTGAGCAGTTCAGTGTCTCAACCAATGCGTAGACGATTCCAGAAAGAAGTAATACGTGATCTTATGATTTCAAAGAAATCCGGTACCCAGACGTTTGCAAACATGTCAGATGCGCTGCAGTTTAATTAAGATATGATAGGCATCATTGTATACCCTGATGTTTTTTATAGCATGTCTTGTGTGTCACCCAGAGCAAGCATATATAAAATCATAAGCAATATAGTTTAAATATTGTTATTTATTCAATATTTTTCAATAAGATTTAAATAGTTTCATAAACAAAGTTATCGATTTTTTAAAAAAGGTTAAGAAAGGAAGGAGTAGGAGAAAGAAAAGAATGAAAAGATAGATCTGTCATATCCAATTGGAACTAAAAAAGACAGGTGAAAATCGTCAGTTCATTTCACGACCACCGCGCCCTGTATCAAGGGATCACGTAACGTGAAATTAAAATTCATACCACCGTAGTTACTGGCTACCTAGTAAGAAAATCCTGAATCCGGCTCCGCATTCAAATGCACTCGAATACCGAAATGTACATATACCCATTAGACTGAAATTTCACGAAAACGCAATCAGAATAGAAATTCCGTATATAATCCTGAAGCTGGTCAAAACAGGGATATAGACGTATGCCTATCCTGGTGTATTAATTTGCCTTAGGCATTGGCATCTCGAAATCGTTTTCTAACAGTAATCCGAAATTCAACTTCACAGAAGCGATTGGTGGTGATGCCGGGAGTGATATCTGCATTCTCATTGGCTGGCTCTAAACTGATATAATTTAAATATTGTCGGCCTCTGAGACTTTCATCTTGCAGCTATTCGATTTTGTGGGGAGCGTTATTGCATTTGCTAGGGAGATTAATAAATATATACGATAGATTTGAAATTTCTGTTATCTGTTTTCTGTAGGTAATTCAAAATACATAAGTAATAAGGTTTCGTTTTCATATGAAATATATTATATATATTATGTGTAAAGCTAGAACTACAACGTAGAGCTAATCGATCATTCATTTTGTTTAATTTGAAAAGGTTTTTTTGGTCATAATAATATTTATACATGTAAAATTTTAACTGTCAGGTTATTAAAATAAATGATTCAGAGATATTCATTGGTTTATTCCCAAAACTGTGTACGGTAACACACTTTAATGGTAAAAATCAGGAAAAATCTCTTGGTAAAAACTCATGTTGATAAATCTGATGTATATGTTATTTACTTAAGATGTCTATTTATCAATAATACTAAAAGTTTATTAAAAATACGTTTACGTAAAATTATTAAAACCTCAAAGAGCGAAATAATAAAAGGTGGAATAAATGCGAACAGAAGAGAACGTACAAAATTATTGATTAGACGTCTAGTCATGTAATTAAGAAGCAGCTCAGACTTTGAAGAAAAAATGATGCGATTACAGAATATTCTACATTTTTTAATTTTCATCGTCCATTCAAATACCAAGTACCTACGTTTATAAGTCATGTTTTAAGCTTCCTATTTACCCTTTAGGAATCGATGATGATCGCAAGGGTGTGTAGAATAGGAGTGAAAAAATGGGAAGAGAGATAAAAATTTAATAATATACGAAATAACGTTTTGATTACGCTTTGATATTTTTTAACGTTACCATCAAAATCAATTTTACTTATGTCTGCGCTGCACTGCTGCAGGTCTGTCTGTTTAGTTTCCGTACGGAAATGATCGGGATTGCGTCGGCGCAGATACCATCATTATTACATTTCGTATACAATATTACATTTAGCTAATACATTACAATTAGCAAAAATAGAGCAAAAGGAAAATTATAAAAATTAAACTACAGTGTTGATTGATATCTTTGTATTCACGAGTAGTTCTTTTAATTTTATTTCTCTTATAGCTAACAATGTTTTGACGATATATAATCTCTGTCCCGATAGATTTTAGCCAGTCTGTAAAGTGATTTCACGCGGTAATCATTAGAGTGGTGAGTGTATTGTCTTTTTTAATACGCATACCTATCTCTGGTCGTTTAATCTTTGATATTGTTATTGGCTTAGTTAATGTTTGTAGACTTGCTCCTCCAGTGCACGTTATTATTCTCTATTGTAGGAATTTTTGGAGATATCTAGGTTGATATTAATATCATAAACACTCAGATTTTAAATCCCTTGGAGCTATGAAACTTCTAACTGAACGCAATTAAAAGACACGGCCCCTTATGTAGGTATATTTCTCGCATATACTAATCCGAAGATCGCATATCAAAAAACTTTGATTATATATATATATGATTGGAGGAACTACCATGAAACAGCCATGGCAGGTATACATGGGTGCGACTACGGTTCTACCTTGACCATTTTTATACCTATGCATTTCTGGGTTTCTATCTCATTTATTTTCTTGTTTCGTCGGGTTATAGTTTTTTAAACTTTATTTTTATTCCTGAATTTGGTAACTTCAGTAGCTCAGTGGTTCGGGCGTTGGATTCACGATCAACAAGTCGTGGGTTCAAATCCCGGACATTGGACTACTGGCGTGGCCCACTCCTAACACAAGCTATCTAATAGGTTACTAGGAGGGGTAACGGGAATACTAGTAGTATGTGATCCATACTGCTAGTAATCTTTAAAAAAAAAAAAAAAAAAAAAAAAAAAAAAAAAAAAAAAAAAAAAAAAAAAAAAAAAACAAAATATACGACAGAGAGATAGATAAATATTTTTTTAAAAATAATTGTTTCTGCTGCTATTGGTTATTAATATTATAAATGTGAAAGTTTGTATGTCGTCTAGATGGTGAGTGTTTATTATTTAATCACCTAAAACCGGCTGAACGGAATTCATTGAAATTTAGCACAGATACTTTATAACCCGGATTAACACCTAGGCTACTTTTTATCCCGGAAAAAAAGTATGTTCGTGCAGGATAATAATAAAATATATTTATTGCTATAAGTTTCGTTGTAATGTTTTTGCTCATCCCAAGTATACATGGTTCATCCGTACGACTTCAAAGTAATTTGAACATGTCTTTGGCTTCCCAATGACAGGTCTCATCTAATTTAAAATTAAAATGTCATAGAATGGATATAAATCAAGATTACTGAAACCTCACCAGCGCCAGGTCGTTGATGGATCACATTTAATAACATTATATTGATTGATACGATATTATATCAATTTCATATGAAAACGAATAGAAATCACAGACTTAACGGTTTCTTGCATATCCATTAACTTTTATTTACATAATTAATAAATAATAGTTTTAGAAAACTAAAAAAATACGCTTTTATAGAAAATCCAACTAAAAAATAGAAAATAAATTTGAATTAAATACAAAAACGAGACGGACACTAAGTTAAATGTTGAAATGTTGTATATGTTTATTATAAGATATCGAACCTGTAAGGTAGGCTCGGTCGGCTCGGTGTGGAGAATATCAACGAATTATTTAATTTTTCGTTCGTACTGATAGATATCTTAACAAGAGTGGTGTCGTTGAGTAGGTGATAAAAAACGCTATTCAACGATATATAAACGAGCGAAATCTATTACTATTGTTTACTAAAAACTTTATTTTTGAACTAAATTTTATTAAACTTTAACAATTTTACTGAAAATTTCTATAAATTTTACTATAATTTTATAGGGGTGAAAACTACTTTAGGATATAGGGGGGATGATGTACGTATAAGATAGGGAAAGTATAAAACATAAATATAAAGTGTCTTGACGCAGACACTAGGGGTCTCAGAAAAAAACAAAAAATCGCTAATCCTGATTATCCTAGTTAGGATAACGGATCAAACTGTTTAAAATATTGAATTGTCATCGATCCTTAATAAGTATGCCAAATTTCGAGGTAATCCGACGTTTTGAAGGGGGTCAAAATCAGGTTCAAAGATTCCGTTACATACATACTAAGATGATAGTATATAAGCTAATAAAAGCGTATTTAAAAGGTTCCTTATGTAAGTGTGGGAGTGTTTGATGGTTCGCTATGGATGAAGTCGTTATTAAATAATTAATTCCCCAAATACTGTCAATGTCAATTTAATACTTAGCAACACTGTTGATAATTTTCTATAAACATATGTAATCATAGTTATTCTGTCTTGACAGCGTATTTATTTTGCAATCTCTACTTTTTCGATTGATGTTTATCAGTTGTCCAACATTCATAAAAGTAAAAATGCTACTCAAATCCATCCTAACTTAGATAACAGGATGCTACCCACTATTATTAGTGTTGCCAGCATCATAATTAACAATACTCATTGTATTCTGATAGATCTGAAGCTATGATATTAAATTAGAACCACTTCCCGGTTTCCGATTGAGCTGAAATTTTGCATGCATGTATAAATCGGATGACAATGCAATATAATTATGAAATAGAGCTGATCTGATGATGAAGCTGGAAGGTGGCCATAGGAACTCCGTAATTAAACGAAGCAACCCCATCGAGTTTGGCCTCGTTTGATTCGTCTTGACGAGTACTTTGGTGCTAGATGGCAAAAAAAAATTACATAACGAATCGATATGTATTTATATGTAAAATTATTAAAATATAAAATAATACTAAAAAGTTAAAAATAAAACTAAAAGTTTTACTACGCTTTTGTTTATAAGAAAATGGGTATGTGATAAAAACGCAAAGATTTAATACAAAGTGTAAAGTTTTTAAATTATTATATTCAATTTTTTAATTCTTTTTATGAAGAAGAAAATAATAAAAACTTAATCTACACTTAATCTACAAGGTCCAGGCATTGCACAACTTCATGTCTAAATTGCATACTCCTAAAAACGGATGGAAAGCCTTCTCCAGTGGT
Organism: Limenitis camilla; assembly: GCA_905147385.1. Lineage (NCBI taxonomy): Eukaryota > Metazoa > Arthropoda > Insecta > Lepidoptera > Nymphalidae > Limenitis > Limenitis camilla. The sequence continues at coordinate 3,161,046 of LR990224.1, forward strand.
AATATAAGATAGATTTTACAATTTGATATCGACTTAAAGAAATAATATTGTTGCAGTATGCATAAAGACTTTTATTTGCATTTTCCATTCCTGTTAAAATATTATTGTCGGCATCACCGACTACTAAACGTCCAGCCGTGTTGTTTTAAATCATAAAGGAATGCGTGTAACATATTTAATTGTACAGCATTTCCATACGAGCTTCCCTTTGAAAGTAAGCGATGCATATTTGTGGGTACTAAGGCGTGTAGATCTGTTGGCCGACTAGTTGGGCAACTCGTTGTGGACTTCTAAACAATAATTGCAAGGGAGAAATAATAAAGTCGGCGCAACGCGGTCCGTATCCGCTTGCAATAAAAATGTAAAACGCCACCGATAAGCGCCGACGCTAAAGGCTCGAATGTGAAACTAAAGGGTGGAGACTTTAATATATCTATCGATAGATAGTATTTTTTTTTTTATGTTACTAGGTCGGCAAACAAGCGGACGGCTCACCTGATGGTCAGCGATTACCGTAGCTTATAGACGTCTGCAACACCAGAAGCATAGCAAGCGCGTTGCCGACCCTATCCTCAATTCCCCCCAGGAGCTCTAGTCACCTTACTCTCCAACAGGAACACAACACTGCTTTAGAGTAGTGTTATTTAGCTGTGATCTTCTGTAAGGTCGAGGTACTACCCCAGTCAGGCTGCTCCATATTTGAGTAGGAAATTTCCTGCTGTGCCCTACCTCAGTTATGTATATAATAATTACTAATAATTAAAAACTTAAAAAGCAGTGGAGGTCCAAGTTCGATTCACACACCTCTGACTTTTCTGAGTTATGTGTGTTTTAAGCAATTAAATATCACTTGCTTTGAAGGAAAACATCGAGAGGAAACCTGCCCACCTGAAGTTCCATAAAGTTCTCAAAGGTGTGTGAAGTCTGCCAACCCGCACTTGGCCAGAGTAGTGGACTATGGCCTAATACCCTTCTCATTCAGCAGTGGGCCATTGACGGGTCGTGATGATGAAGATGATGAATATCTTTGTATATGATCAAAATATAACTTATCGAATGGCTGTACTTGATATCTTAAAACTGGAGTAAAAAAGCACAAACATAATCTACATTAATAAAATGGTAGGAAGAACGCTACTTTCATTTCCGCTGAATCGCGATCCTGATTCTTTGGGTGAAGAATGTGCCAGCTCTCCCAGCTCACCAGCTGAAGAGACCAGACGCAACACAAAGAAGATATTTAAAAAAATTTAAGGGGGCCTTTTAAACACCAAAAGGAGCCAAAACAATTATATGCGTAATATTTTTGTGTTCTGTTTGTATGTACGTGCAACACGCAAAAACAAGATTTAATAATTGTATTGCAGGTTGAACTTAAAATAGTTGTTTTTGGGATTTAAGGAAAAAGGTTAATGTCATTTAAACATATTTTTCCAGCGTAGCTAAGGCGGAAGGACAAGTAACAAATATGTACAAAGAAGTTTGATAACTAATTTAACAACACACAAATATTCAATTACTGAAGATAGAAATTAAATTTGGACAGTAATTTTATTTTGAAACACTTAGGTAGAATTGTATGGGGACCGATAAACATATTGTTAAACTATACAATACAACAATCATTGTTTAAAATTGAACAATTATAAGACTTCCTTCCCTCTCCCCATCGCGCTAATGTTTTTCCAGTTCGATTTAATTTTTTGATTTAGGTGCATTTAAACCGCAGTATTCTTCTTCTCACTCAGTTTTCATGGACAGCTGATCAAGAAATATTCTGTTATATTAATAGTAACATAATCTTTTAGCAGTCAGAGACAGGTCCCTTAAGAGACTTTAATATAATATATAAAATATGACTCTATCCAGTGATAATTCCTATATATACTATAAAATTCATCGTAAGTGACTTCAGAGTTAATGTGAGACTATCGTACGTGACTAAGTAACTGAAACAATGTAAAGAAATCGTATATCTTACCAATATTTAAACTACTACCTTGATTAATTTTTGCGTTATGTGTTAGTTAGAAAGCGAATAAGTTATTTAATCGAGTATCGACACAAATAATCAGTAATCCATACACCACTACGGCTAGGCTGCTTCAGTTTTTGCGTCCGGATCAAACCGCAGTGTATTTTGTCACACAAAATATAAATGTAGCCGACTTCCTTCCTTCATTGGCGCTGTTTATCTGAGTGATTAATTGCGCCTTGTACCGCTTTCAGCGCTAAGTGGAATTTATGTTTTATTAGATACATCATACACCGTTCACGTACGGCTTCACTTTATATCTTTATTCATGTTTTATTTATTCATTAGTCGATCGCCTCGGCTTCGTCTGTGTGTGTTTTACCACGTGTATTTAGATTAATCAACATTTATGACAAATGGTCATACATCTTGACATGCACTTCATCACCATTCAACCCCCTCAAGCCTTTCTTATCGCGATAAAACGTAGCCTCTTAAGGATTAGACTCATCATCACGACCCGTCAATGACCCACTGCTGAGCCGGGTCTCCTCCTTAGAATGAGGAATAGGCCATAGTCCACCACGCTGGCCCAGAGCGGGTTGGTAGACTTCACACCTTTGAGAGCTTTTTTTGGGAACTCTCAGGAGTGCAGGTTTCCTCACGATGTTTTCCTTCACCGTTAAAGCTAGTGATATTTAATCGCTCAAAACACATAACTCAGAGTCAGAGGTGTGTGCCCAGGATCGAACTCGGACCTCCCGAGTAAGTCTTGAAATCTCAACCACTGGGCCATCACTGCTTAAGGACTAGACTATCTCTGTACTAAATTTCATCATACCTGATTTAGTGGTTTAAGCGTAAAATCTTAACAGATAGACAAACAGATTTACTTTCGTATTTAATATATATCTCTGAAGAATTGTATATCTGTAGTTTATTTTAACACTTTTCACATAATTTTCGCAAATAAAAATAAATCCATATCGTTCTCGAATATACCATTGGCTTTAATGTTGGTAGGGCAATTTGATGGCTGACTATACAATAATTACATACTTGTATGTAGGTTGGGTTGCTCAGACATATAAAACAGAATGAACATTCTACGGAACATTCAAGTTAGTAATTCTACCGGAAAATGTTAGAATAACGTAATAACAGAGTCAATATGGGTCTGGTGTAATACCTTTGCATACGCTCTACTCTCTAGATCTGAATCCAGCATCCACATAGATCAAACCCCGCCCTCTTTGTATTTTATTTATTGGCGACTAAAATCTAAAGTAGAATCGATCGTGAGAAAGTAATGATAAATACATCAATTTTAACATCGATTCGCTTTCTCGTGACGCTGAACTGTTTATTAGATGGGATATAAAGGATCAGGTAACCGTAGCCCAGAGCGAGGCCATACTTATTGAAATTACTTCTGATTGTAAGCGTAATAGGCGCTTGGAAGCCGGTAGCCTACTAAAATTAAGCTTTTTGTTCAAAAAGCTCGAATTAGGAGTTTATATGAAGACGATTGGTATGGTTGTTTGTGAAGATATAGGGCTGAGATAAGCGGAAGAAATGTATGGGGAAATATCACCATTAATTTATGATTTATGGCAGAATCTACTATCTCGACTATTCGACTACAAAACGCAGTAACTTTACTACTAAGTAATATGTGTATGCGTGTGATTTATTAGCAAAATCTACTATCTGACACTTATCCTGAAGTCTCAAATTCGACTACAAGATTCAGTAACTTTACTACTAAGTAATATGTGTGGTAGCCCTATATACAATGTTTTGATATTCGGTAGAGTAGAAATTAGATAAAGGTGTAACGAATCCTGATCAGAATACTTTAAATGATATGTTTTGATAATATGATTATTATGAGTTTTCAGCCTGAGCTTAAGGTCTTATTTTGATAAAAGGATATCATTCCATAGTAGATTATTTCAATGATAAGAAGAGAAAGGTTTATTTAATTGTCTACTAATATGGAGAAAAATATTACGATGAATAGACTCTTAAAATTAAAATAAAATACTTGAAAGAGATGTTTTATATTATTTTTGTCAATGAAATACCTATTTGAATCTTTAGTAGTAAGTAATTTCACTTTTAATGATAGATATATAAGGCAAAAACCAGCATACGGTCCATCTGATAGTAAGTGGCCACCGTCGCACATAGGTTCAAGTGTCTTTTGTCGATTCGTAGCCTGCCTCGAAGATGGAGTATGGAGTGGGACTGAAGCTAAGAATACTGTGATTTCAGTGGATCGTGAGCGAGAACCCAGAGTCCTCTGGAACCGCAGTATTAATGGGATAGGAGAGGGAAGGGGCAAGTCAGGCCTATCTGTCACTTCAGCGGTCGTAGTCGCCAGCCAGTTGTGGAACCGATTCCCTATCACCAAGGGGTTTTTGTTTTACTCGCCATACACGAGATACTCTCCAAACGGCAGAGGGGAGTCGCATCCTAACCCTTCACCTCACGGGTGACAGTTTGTTTAACATTTAAATAGACAAAAGTGTTTTAAACTTACAATCTGTAATTTAAATCTTCGAATAATAAAAATGAATTTGAATACTTCATCAAACTTAATTACATACTGTCCGATATCTAATCGTCAAATCGAATAGTTTAAACTCATTAAAAATCGTAAACTATCACCCACTTAATACAAAGTAATGTTACGTAGCATCACAATAAAAGTGCGCATAAAAACAAAGCAACAAAAGCAATCTGAGCAATAATTACAGTTTAAGCATACTTTTATAAGACCTTAACTAGTCGCTTATTCGTCACGCTTTGCGAATAATATAAATGCTCTCATATAATAAAGGACAAGTAATTGCGTGACTGTGGACGGTTATTGCGCTTTTATGAATTATAAGTTTATATTACTTGACATTGCTACTATACATACATTTTTAAATATTATACACTAGCGACTCGTCCGGGCAAGGATAGTATTTTTATTTTATTTATTTAGGTTTGCTAGCGAGAGCAGAGAGAACACATAATATTATATACACTATAGGTATACAATTTATAGATTAAAATACAAGTCATGTGCACACTCGTTTTAAAGCAAACATCGCATTCACTATCTACATGTTCCGATTCTAATTACTTACGGCGAAGCCAAAAGGAAGGGTTATGATTTTGGTAGTCTATGTATATATGTTTATATGTTCCACTTTAGCGCCTAATCTACTAAACGATTTTTTATGAATGAGGTGACAATAGATTCGCAATAATAGCGCGGGTGACATAGGCTATAAAAATTTCATGATTTTTATTTATGACGGAATTTTAACCTCAGATTCTAACCTCGAAAAAAATTAAACTGAGATAATTATCACTTGTTTGGTATCAAAAGAAAGGTCTTGGCGAGCACATTACAAATATGTATATATATCTTATTGTTTAAGTCAACATACATGTTTAAAATGCAGTCGTATAGTCGCGCGGTCCTGTCGTTGCAGTTATTCACTCGTTTAAGCAAATAAAAACCAAGATTACGTTAAAATATGAGGTTATAAAGGTTATCTCGATAGGGAAACGGAAAACTATTAAATAAAAAAAAAAGTTAAAAAACTATAACCCGACTACGTAATAAAAGTGGTTTTAAAAGGACGCAACAAGAAAATAATTCAGAAAGCAACCCAGAAACGCATAGGTATAAAAATGGTCAAGGTAGAACCGTGGTCGCACCCATTGTATACCTGCTATGATTATATATATGATTAGAGGAACACTACCATGAAACCAATTAACAAATTAAACACCTACACCTTCCCCATGTATTATTCTTCTATTTTTAAAACCTGCATGAAAATCCGTTCAGTAATTTTTGAATTTGCCGCGAACAGACAGAGAGACGCGGAGTGGGACTGTTTTACAGTAACTAGTAGGGCACAGCAGGTTCACACGATAAATTACCTCATCATTTTTTTTAGCCATAGGACGTCCACTGCTGGACATAGGCCTTCCCCAGAGACTGCCAGTACGACCGATCACCTGCGACCTGCATCCCTGCCGTCCTGACCAGGTCGTCTGCCCATCTTGTGGGAGGCCTTCCAACGCTTCGGCGTTCTATCCGTGGTCGCCACTCAAGAACCTTTCTGCCCCAACGGCCATCGGTTCTACGGGCTATGTGCCCAGCCCATTGCCACTTCAACTTATTAATCCGCTGTGCTATGTCGGTGACTTTGGTCCTTCTACGGATCTCCTCATTTCTGATTCGATCACGTAGAGAAACACCCAACATAGCCCTCTCCATAGCACGTTGAGCGACGCGGAGCCGGCGCACAAGGCCTTGAGTGAGAGACCACGGATCCGAGACGTGGTCTCTCACTCAAATTACCTATATACTGGTAATTAAAGGTAACAAAAAACATAGAAAGAATATTATTACGTTTGCCCGTTTTAACACAGCGCCATCTATTGGAAGATTATACAATCTACATAACATAAAATGAAGTGTATCAACGTTTTATCAACACCGGTTATTATTTTTTAGTTTCTTTTCTTTATTGCCTGCCATTTATAAGTTTTAATGAACCTGTTTGTAAATTTTGTTCATAATATATTTGTTAATAGATTAAAATTACTTACTTTGTGCACAGACAGCAGCAATATATATAAGAGTGTCGAATAGCGGTAGTTTGTCTAGATAAAGCAATATCTTTTCTAACGGTGTAAATCAATATAGGTAAGATATTGCAAGCAGCGCCTAGCAATTTATAATAGAGTTTTCCAAGCTTAAAGTTTTGTAATGAATATCTTATCGCATACGAAACGATACAGGAAACTTTAATAGATTATACAAGAGTAAAACAGTCTTTCATAGTCTACTTTGCGTAATAATTTTTCTTAAATGCTTGCCTCACATTTAATATCCTTGTGAAGTTTGACTAGTTAGTAGTTTCACAGGCTCGATTACTGTCAAAGATTCCAACAGATTAGTTAGTTATTTTATAAAAGGAATATTGTACTTTGTAGTGCAAGTGTAACTGCTGCTATTAAAGCTGATTAAGGGTCATAAGCCTCATGAATGCAGAGACTTGGTGTACAGTCTTTTTCCAAAGCTATTATGAACTCAGCATTATTCAAAACTAGAAACAACAGCGAAGATTTCGCTTTTTATGTAGCCGATTTGTTGTTGGAACAATTATCATACATTTACATTTAGAATTAAATGCGCAAATGAAGTTCTTTTGTATGAAGTATATGAACAGATTTTCATGCGATTTGCACAGATAGACAGAGTGATTCATAGGGAAATTGATGAAAATATCGGAATAAGTGAAGTTTTTCAACTTGAAAGCTGCCTAATCCCTTTTTGAGATATAACAAAACAATGTATACATATAGAACTACAGATCCGATTTTAATAATGATTTTACCGCAAAAAGCTACATTATGCCAGTGTGACGGAGTGTAATGTTGCCATATATATTTTTTAAATAATAGAATTTGGGCATTTTGATGCTACAAATCCGATTTTTAAAATTCTTTCACTGACAGAAGTCTAAAGTATTTCCGTCTCTCTTCGTCTTTTATACTTTCATTCTCTCTCATCCTTTTTTCTTTATTCTCTCTTTTATTTTTAATCTTACTTCTGTCCTTCTCACTTTTTTATTATCTCTCTTTTTTCTTTTTTCTTTCTGTGTTTTCTCTTCATTATCACCTTTCCTCAGTCTCTCTCTTTTTTCAAATAACAAAATATTACTTAAATATCTACCCGGAGCGAAGCGAGGGCAGACCGCTCGTACTTTAGAAAATACTAATAAATATTTGAAAAATAAAATATTTTACATAAAAATAAACATACTCAATAATTAGATATTAGATATGGGTATCGTCTTTTTATTTATTTCTATAGTAATCCTTAACTGATCTTTTGGACCTGTGAAGGGTTTCCGATTCTTTAATCCCGAGTGGGAGCGCGTTATCGCGTATAAATTTATTACTTCGGTAATAAAGGATTTATTTCCAACAAATAATAAATTTCCATTTTGTCGTCACTTCACGTACGAGTATTATTGTTTTCCACACAGAACTGAAAGAGGCAAATTGATCCTATTCAATCGGCTGTCATATTAAATTATGATCATTGCATTTCGAAGTAACTCATATGTATGGAATTTAGTAATAATTTGACTTTTGTAAATAACTATCATAATTACTTTATACTATTATGTATATTAGTTTCAATTGTAACAAATCCAACCCTACGAAATCAATTTTAAACTACAACTAGAAGTAGGTCACAACGAAATTATAACTACACATTAAAAGTACAACTAGTTTATATAACAATACGATGATTTGTATCTTAAAGCTGATCTGATGCTGGAGCAAGAAGGTGGGTAGAGGAATTCTTAAGTGGCTACTAGAAATCTTCTTTCTTTTGGAATCAAAGGATCTGTTACGGTAGTAACGTCCGTCCTTGTAATAAATATTGACTTATCGTAGTGAAATAAAAGTCAGTGAGTTTCTCTTAATAAGGATCAAGAATATTTATTATATTAGTTAAATGAAAAATTAGGTTAGCGAGGTCAAGTGGTGTAGGCGAGAGTTTTATATTAAAGAGCTCTTTAAATCTAGTATTTTTGTTTAAATATTTTGAGTGTTACTGCGCAGTTTAGCTCAAATATATTACTTATCTTATCCTAATATATAAATCTGAAGAGTTTGTTTGTTTCAACGCGCTAATCTCAGGAACTACCGGTCCGATTTGAAAAATTCTTTCAGTGCTAGAAAGGTCATTTATCGAGAGAGGCTATAGGCTATATATCATCACGCTACGACCAATAGGAGCGGAGCTACACGCGTACGAAGTCGCGCGGATCGACTACCATACATAAAATTTGAGACATAATTAAGTATTTATCCCGGAAAATCAATAGCTCCTGCAGGATAATAATACAATATTTCTACTGAATAACCTGTGTGAATCCGGGTGGGTTTACTAGTACTTAAGTATTAAATATTGAATATTATATTATACCTGTATTAGGCACACAATCCTGATACAATTTAAGTGGTGGTTAAATATATATTTTTATTTTAATACAGATTGCGTATACGCAGATAATTGGTTGGTATTTATATTAAGATGTGGGAATGCACGTTGCGAATCGACTCCGGACCGTATAATTCTAACTCATAAATTTCCAACAAATAATACATATTCCATTGCAATCTCCTCTGATTGATGTCAAGTCGTAATATTAACTCACGACTACCCGCTTCATCCAGTTTGGGAAAAATAAAATATAACATGGCAACACTTCTACGTTTACAAATTACAATGTCTTCTGTTTTCTTATATTTTTAGTTAATCGCTGACTATTAAATGTTCGTGGATGATACCCATTACTGTACAAATACTTTAGAGTGGAAGACAAACAGCGCCTGGAGATTATGATCAAGGAACAGGTTTAAGAATGTCCTTGACCGAAAGGAATTGTTGACAACTACTACAAAGTTATCTACAGTGTTGTAAACTGTAAAAAAACCTAATCTTTCTTTATAACCTATCGATGGCATTGCTTATTATTTTGCTTAAAAATATATACCTACGTTAATTACTTATTTTATTCCTCAACGAGGATGGGATTGGGTACAGGCACCTCACTATTATCCATGTCTTAATTAATCGCTAGGCTACAAATGTCGTAACATCTACATGACAGTTATATAGTCAATTTATGAGGTCTTTTATAATTACTTTATATATTATTAGATAGCCCATTTATCGAGGAAGGCTATAGGCTATATAACATCACGCTACGACTAATAGAAGCTGAGCTACACGTGGACAAAGTAGCGCGGTTTGACTAGTATATGTTATATAGAATAATATTCTTTAACGTCGAGCCTCCAGAAATCATTATAGATAAAAGGCAGTTAAACAAACAATTTTATAGAGTAATCATTATCTATCGTAGTACAATTGTACATTATTCCAGTCCAATATTCCAGTTAAGTACAAAATAAAAAATTACTTATGTTTTTCTGATAGTTGTTCTACTGACACATAATGAAGCCATCCACTCTCTTCAAACCAAGTCGGCTGACTGTTGCCGTGGTTATTGCGAAAACAATATGGTGGCTAGGTGCATGTGGCTCACAAAAAGATTAGCTTATTGACACCGTACTAGCTCGCCATCTATATTTTATTTTTACAACTTTTTTTGCGGTTATCCAACGGACAACATGAGTGAAAGGTTTTTTGAGGACTGAGATAAATTAGAAATAATATAAAGTTGTCAAAGATATGCAGAATAGTAATATAATTTTGAATGACAGACAATACAAGTACAATCAAAATAAAAATGGACGACAATGTACGAGAACAAATAATATAATTTGGAAATAGTTTTAATACAGTATACACAACTATATTCTTAATATTTAGATGTGTTGACAGTGTACAATTTTACATTATTCCAGTCCAATATTCCAGAGTGTCAATAGAGCGTTGTACTGGAGTGGTTTTATTTATTTCAAAAGGAGAAAAATCAGTTAGAAATTGGTCTGCTAGCACCAGATTATATTGAAACAGATCGCATTCCAATATTACACTTGGTAATAAAGTGTAGAGTAACTGTTGCTAGATTTTCCATATTGAATATTACGAGTCAAGGGTATCATTATCACACGGAATACATGATGTGAGCGATGTGAGTTAGGTAGACCTAGAACTTTACCCGAGTTTTAAGACCTTGCAGTCACAGTTCCGAGCTAGATCTAAGCTTGACAATTTTGAGCTAAGCTTTAAGAAGCAGTACAAAGGTTATCGCATCTTTAGACGCTTTGGTGTGTGCTAGGCTCCATAACCATTAATGAAAGTGTTGTGTTTGTTCTTTACCTGTGTTGCTAAGATTTAATGTGGCAATGCTATAAAAACTTATCTCAAATAACTTGAAACGAAAACAATTTTTTTTATCACAGTTACATTGCTCCAGATGTAATTTAAATATATGATTTATTATTACATTTTAAAATATTTTAAACCAATTTAATAAATATAAAAAATATATATTTAGACTATTCGTTTTCCTAATAAAGTTTTTTTCAAGCAATCTTCAAATACTCGCTTGGCTGTAAAATATATTTATTTTATTAACACTTTTTAGGGTTACCTTAAAAGGAAAAAAGGAACCCTTATAGGATCACTTCTTTGTGCGTCTGTCTGTTGTCTATCCGTCTGTTAGGATCACGTGAAGGTATCAAGTTAAAATTAATATCAATTACTCAAGCCTGCGGTCCTGTGAGGCTGCCAAAAAATCAAACTTCTAAGTTCCCGCATTGAAAAGATACAACCGTTAATGTGGTCACTCAGACTTTTTTTTTATTTATTTGGGTAGACAAACAGTGGACATATACAATATTGTTTTTTGATTGACATAAGCCATAATTATATAAACAACTATGCCACCAGCATTGCCACAATTTACTTATTTTTATAAAATGAAAGAGTAGTGTCTTATACTATACGATATAAAAACTTAAATGACGGAAAAGTAACTTATAACTAATACTACATACAAACGTACACTTAAGAAACATCAAAAGTTAATTGAAAAAGAAAACATTTTGAAAAGAAAAATACAACTATTGTTATAGACTTTTTTTGGCTGTTAGGCCCTATACACTTTTTCTTAGAAAAACGTGAAGATATCAAGTTGAAATTTATATTTAAATGTCTAAATGAAAATTAAAATTTGATATTGTTATTTATTGTAATAGTTATTGAATTTGTACGAAACCCTCATTGCGCGAGTTCCACACTCGCACTTGACCGAATTATTTTTCTTCAGTACTGAATTCTCAATTATCTTACCTGCAGGATTATAGTAAAAGTGGAAATGTAATGAAGTCTACTTACTATCCTACTAATATTATAAACGCGAAAGTTTGTAAGAACGTATAGATGTATGGATGTTTGTTACTCTTTCACGCAAAAACTACTGAATAGATTTTGATGAAATTTTACAATAATATAGCTTACATATCAAAATAACACATAGGCTATAATTTATAATTTTATAGAGTGAATTATCCAAAATATAGCTGGTGAAACCGCGGGACACAGCTAGTCTATATCTATACTATTATATAAAGAGGAAAAATTTGATTGTTTGTATGTTTGTTTGTTTGTTTGTTGCGATTAGGCTCTAAAAGTACTAAACCGATTTTGCAAATTCTTTCACCGATAGGAAGCTACATCCTTTCGGGGTAACATAGGATATGTGGTGTTGCCATAAATATTCTAATTAAAAAGATATGGCCATTTAAGTGCCATAAGGTGGCCATTTTGTAAATAGAAGAGTTTCTCAGGAACTACAAATCCGATTTAAAAAAATTTTTCACTGATAGAAAACTACACTATTCGTGAGGGACAAAGGTGATTTAGTGTTGCTATATACATTTTTTAATTAATAGAACATGGCTATTTTGTTGCTACTAGTCCGATTTTAAAAATTCTTTTACTGATAGAAGTCTATAGTATTTCCGTCTCTCTTTCTCTTATAATACTATCATCCTCTCTCTTTTTTCTCACTTTAATTTTTATTTTTGTCTGTTCAGAATGATTAGCCTCTTTTCACTTTCTTTCTTTCGATAATTTCTCTCTCTCTCTTTCTCTGTCTCCTTTCCCATTCAATTTTAGTTCTGCTCTGTCCTCCCTCTTTTATCATCTTATTTTTCTTTTTATAACTTTTTCTTACTCTCTCTCTTTTCAAATAATGAAAAACTACACAATTACAGAGTGATAATTTAAGGACATCAATTATAACATTGCTTTAAATACCCGGAGCGAAGCGAGGGCAGTCCTCTAGTATTATATAAAGCTAATACTTGCAAAGTAAAGGTTAATAATCATATAAAAATTCAAAAGAACATTTCACTAAAAATATTGTATGTATATTTACTTTTTATATATCTTGTAATGCACAGTACAGTCGTAGGTTAAGGTTTTGTCCACTTGAAACGTGTAACCAGTAATCTGAGAGACCTCTCAGTAAGCCGTCAGACGTATTGGTGAGGATTGAGAACATTTGTACTATCTATCTTCTACAAGGTCGAACTGAATACACAATAGGACCGCGGCTTAGTACACCTATACTGCATAGAGAATCAATATGTAGTGGTTGTAATTATAGACCTGTTATGTTACGATGAAAGCTCCCAGGCGACTTGACTTTTTCCCGGCATATTCTACAAACAGCGCAATATTTTGACCAATTTTTTTTTAAGACAGATAAGGGATAAATGAGTAGGCGATCCACCTAATGGAAAGTGGCCACCATCGCCCATGGACATCGACAAAACTAGAGGGTAGCTCTTGATTTGACGATGCTTTGCCGCCTCGTAGATAGTATGAGGAGGGGGAGTGAAGAGAAGACTGCTGCGGTTTCAATGGACCCCGAGCAAGAACCCAGTGTTCCTTGGAACCGCAGCAATACCTAATGGGATGGTAAGTAAGGCCGAAATGCGTTAGAGACACTTGGTGGTCAGATTCGCATGCTGGTGGTCGCAAGCCAGTCGGGAAACAGATCACCTACCACCAAGGGGGTGCTGGGTTACTCGGCTCTTACGAGATGCTCTCCCAGCAGCTGAGGGGAATTGTATTCTAACCCGTCCCCTCACGCATAATAATTTGTGCAAAACTTTTAACAAATTATACACTTAAATATTCCTCATGAATCCCTGTCTATTGGGGAAAATCGCATGAAAATTCGTTTAGTATTTTTTGAGTTCATCGCGAACATACGTGCGTAAGACTTCACTACATAGTATAAAACAAAGTCGCTTCCGTCTGTCTGTCCTTATGTATGCTTTAAAACTGCGCAACGGATTTTTTTAAATTTTGATATTAACCTCTAAAATATTAATGCTTAGTGTCATTCTATTATAATTCTAATTGTCAATTTAATATATAAATAACAATAATGTAAATAAAATAAAATTAAGGTAAATTGGAAAAAAATATAAACGAAAGTTAATTAACTGAATAGTCATTGATAGACCTTCCTCCATATTCATTTTTCAATTGAGGAACTACCTTCTACTTCGCACGGTGGACGAGAGTTATTTATTGACGCAACTCATCAAAAAGCGATGTATTTTAGAGTGTAAGCAGACGGACGGGACTGCACAAACAAAATCCATATCCATTCTAGATCGCCACATCACTCATTAACGAAGTTAAGTGAAGGTTTTGCTAGACTTAAGTTTAATGGTCATTAAGGGGAGCTAATTGATCATTAATCTCTGAGTGCGACAATAAGCCATTCTTCTTGACAATTTAAACGTACGGCATAGATACATCCACTGATGAGATAGGGAATACCTAACTTCAGCTAAGGGCGCCTAAACCCCTCGGAAGGTGTACATAATAAACAATATAGGGCTATCGATTAATAAAAAAGAAAATAACACCTATATCTAAATATACTAATTAAAACGAATCTAGCGATTAAAGATTTAATGTTATCTTAGATTTTTTTTGTCTTAATGTTATAACACTTACAACCTAACCCTCTATCACGTTCAAATTTGCACCCCGCAAAGTCGGAAGATTTTGAACAGTTGCCATCGAGTAGACCCTCCTATAGACCACAGGGCGTACTTCGCGGCCCTCGCTATTACAACATTTAGTGTAAAATAATTAAGGAACGCCCGCGGAGTTTTATTGAACTGTGTTTGCGGAAAATTAGTCGACATCTTGCCACCCTCGCGGCTGATTGGAAATAACGCATAATTCAATTGTGTGTAACGATGTTATGGGATAAGGCGTTCAGTATTTACTTTTGACGGGAAAACGTATATAGGTAGATAGTTTAATCTATGACGACCCACCCCCACATAGTTTGTCAAAATAGTAAGCGCGCGTCGTCGTAGATTAAACTATCTATACCCGTTTAATTGACAGCCTCTTTTCTTTTGGTGCAACAAAGCATTAGTCCAGTGTTTGGTAGTTTTACCTGGTTAGTTTCTAACTTACTTACCTTCTTTTTAATGGATGTCGACGACGTTATCAACGAAAATAAATATCTTAAACAATACTTACGTATTATGGATAATATATATGGATAGAAGTTCTTTTTGGCAAAAGGCGTGTTGAGTCGACCTTACACCGCTCCTAACTTCATACTATTGATTTAACAAAAAAAAATGCAATAATGTTGATAATTGTGTGAAATTTTATCTACTTTAATTTAAGGGTATACTATAAAAAAACTGTTTTAGGCGCGAAAAGAACAAGAAAAGAGCGAAAAGAATATTTTCCAGGTAACATCTAATGACACTAAAAGTCATTAAAAATTATAGTCACTTTTTGGAAAAACATAATGCAACACGATAACATACGTATATTCATTATGTTTTGCGATCATTGTTGCTTTTTATTGAATGTTGCTCACACGTACTGCGAACAACGTAATTTAACTAAAACTAACTTTCAGCAACAAACGAGTTGCAAGGCATTTACAAACTTCTACATGCAATGGACGTTGTTACAAAAAATATAAATAGTACAATCCATCTGTACGTCGCCTGGCTCAGGTACAAATAGGTATGATAATAGTGATCAAGAATTATTAATACCCACATATTTATATAATGAAATAGTATAAAGGTATATCGAGTGAATGACGTCATTTTTGACGTTTTAGCATCATTGTGTATTGCTGAATTTGAAAATTGAAAAAGTCTGGACTTTTATTTTGATACATTATCGCCTTGCATGATGTTGAAATATACTTTAGTATTATCTCTTATATTTATTATTTGGCCTATTGGTTAAGACCTGAATATCTTACTCGGGAGGTCCGAGTTCGATCCTGGACTCACACCTCTTGACTTTTCTGAGTTATGTGTGTGTTTAACTGTTAAGTAATTGCACTGTACCAGCGTGGTGGACTATGACCTAACTCGTGCTCCGTTTCGAGGAGAAGGCCCGGCTCAACAGTGGGCCACTGTGATATAATGATAATGATGACTTATTTATAGTTGACAAACGTAAGAATGACGCTGGATCATAATTTATTTTATTATTTTATAAAATAATAAAGGATTCTTAAAAGAGGTTGTATAAAGGAATGGCTGAAAATTAGATGACGAATGACGATGATGTTTCAAAGAGGAAAGAATGAAAATGATAATGTTTGATCGAAGACGGTTTTTAAAATACTTTATTTTTACATTCCTACATTTATATACAAAATAGTCAATTTCTTCAGAACCGTAGATACTCTGAATTATCATATAATCTTTCATTCTTGTTGAAGTTGATCAATTAGTATCATTTCAAAGCATAACTGGATTCGAAATCTGAACATATGCGAAGAGGTTGTTAAATTTTAATAAGAATCCACTAATAAGAGATTTTAAAAATTCATCCCCTTAAGTGTAAATGGAAAGGAAAATTAAAAGATTTTCACGCGTTCAAAGTATAAAAAGAAAACAAAACGGAGCTTTCATTAATCACTTTGCATTTAAAAGCTCCACTTCCGGCATATTTAGCTTCAAAGTTGTCTACACGTTTCCATTTCCGGGCATAACAAGAATATTACTTTTATCTAGAAATTAAAAAATAGGTGAGATTGCAAGGCTTAAACGGCTTTTTAAGAGTTTTTGGAAGAACATTAGTCACTCGGAAAGCAACAAGTATTTATCTAAAGTGTAACATTAGAAAACTTTTAATTAAAACTGTCATAACGCTTGTCTGTTTAATTTTATGTTTATACGTGTATCACTTAAAAAAAAACTTGAACACTATATATCGAAACAAAATTAACAATAATTATATATCATTGTCCTAATAAATTGAGATTAATAAATGAGGTTTCGTTCCGGGAGGGGACGGGTTAGAATACTATTCCCCTCTGCCGCTGGGAGAGCATCTTGTAAGAGCAGTAGGGGATCTGTTCCCCGACTGGCTTGCGACCACCAGCATGCGAATCCGACCGCTAAGTGGCATAGACGCGTTCCAGTCGAGCCGCATGTGGGCCAGACTTACCCCTTCCCTCTCATCCCATCCCATTAATGCTTTGGATCTAGTAAACTCTGGGCTCTTGCTCAGGGTCCGCTAAAACCGCAGCATTGTTTTCTTTACTCTCCCCCCCCCACTCCATCTTCGAGGATGCAGCGCATCGGCAAAACAAGAGGCATATCTTGTTTTGCCGATGTCCATGGACGACGGTGGCCACTTACCATCAGGTGGACCATCTGCTCGTTTGCACCTTATCTACCTATAAAAAAAAGAAGTCATCATTTTTTAATCTTTTAGTGCATTTTTCAGAGCCTGAAGTCGGTTAATTTTTTTGTTAAAAATTTTCTATTACTTACGTTTTAGAATCGTATGTTCTGAGACTCATACATTAAAGAGATAAATGTAAAACATATTTGACAAAACATGAAAATTTTTAGTGTACTAATGGCGACTTCACTTATCCACCCGCTTACCAATTCACCGATAGGTATACCTACTCATTAAGTCATCTATTCACCACTCTCCCATATATATTCTCACACAGTCACTGATTCACCCACTCAACTTACCTTTTTATGAAACGACTCACTCAATTCACCTATTTACAAGTGCATACATAGTTACAAGTACCTACTAACTCAACCATCATTTCAACGACTAACTATAGAGAGTCTTTAAACATATTACAATATGGCTAATGTTAGCAACACCGTTTATAAATGAGTGTTCGCGGGTAGTTACTTTTATATTATTTCAAGTATACCTTTAGTGCGATAGAGTCAATCTCTCTGGTGTTTTCGTGTACTGTACATGAAAGTTTTATTATAGTGTCGTGGCCAAGGTCACCCTGCTTGTGAGTACCACGTAAGTTAACTTTATTATGTACTGCAGTTAGTGTTCGGGCGAAGGGAAGCGTTATAATTGTATAAAAGGCCTTTAACCCTACACCTTGGTCGCAAGTCCAATCTAAAGTCAAAAGTCTTAATTGCATGTGTATAGGTATTGTTGTACAGCAACGGGTATCATTACTTTTTCTATGACATTATCATTATTTTTTTTTATAATAGGAGTTAGAAGACAAACGAGCAGACGGTCCACCTGATGGTAAGTGGCAACCGTCGCCCATGGACATCGGCAAAACAAGAGATACCCTCTTGTTTTGCCGATGCGTTGCCACCTCGATAGAGTGAGAAAAGGGAATGAAGAGAAGAATTCTACTCGGCTTTTATGTTATAATTGTATTCTAACCCGTCCCCTCACGGATATTCACAAATTAAAATTTAGTACTATTGTACTTTAATTACAAGCGTGAGTAGTTATAGTATTTAACTAATCATTACCTAAACTAATAAAATGCTCTTTGCGTATTTTTTCCGTGTCAACATGACGTCGAAGCACGCATTGCTTAATTATTTATCACATTTTCTATCGTATCAACTTTACCGCATAATTTTTAATTACGTTTATTCTCAATCGCATAATTCTAAAATATATCGAATTTCTACCATATTAATTTAATTCAATAGCACCCGTTATCAAAATTGTAACAGAAGAATCAATTTGCCTTCTAGAGTCTCTGTACTAGATTCCTGCTCAAAAAAGATCTCAAAATTTCATCAAGTTTCTGACAGACATTATTAAATAAATTCTCACATGGCACTATTAATATTAGATTTTGTCTTTTGGTACCAAAATTTCCTTATTATTTACTCATTTCGATAAAATCATAAGGAAAACACTTACTAATGTGGAGCAGACTTCTTTACCAATTCGTTTCAGTGGGGTTTAGGTATACGAAAAATTTACAGTGTGGCTTTACCTGCCTTTCAGTCTTCTGCTTACGATTGAACTTTATGGTAGAATAATCAGCCTATCCTTGGGATTAATTGAGCAATAGCATGTCCTAATAAAGTTCCAAATTCTTTGTCTTCACAGAAACAATCGGATGAGATACTGTGCGGTACCGTAAGAAATAATTTCATAAGTTCTTCTATGTCCACCAAAGATCGCGCACGCCTCCTCCCTGTCTCTACCAAAGAATCTGGACACTTGCTAAAAGCTCTCACTTCACTTCACATCGGCACATTATTAGATCTCACTCTTATAATACCAGTAGGCTTACGACTTGGTGCCAAGTTAAATCATCCACATCGATGCCACTGCGAAGAGGCCGTGAACGAATACGGATATCATGGTTAGGCTTGCACAGTGCAGGCCTTTTCTTACGTCATGCTTCCTTGAATGATACAATTTGAAGACCTGCTCTTGTCACTGCTAAAGTACCAAACGGCTGAAGAGATGGAATGACGGTCGTTCCGTTGAAGCTAGGAAAATCCCTAAGCGATCGAAGGGATTCTACTGTGGATACAGGAATCTGCCAAGCTGCGCAAAAGTGGAGACATAGAAAGAAAATTTTTGCACTGTTCGGCATAGAAACCAAGAAGCCATGGGGTAAAGAGGCTCGAAATTTTTACACCGAAATATCTTCTCGCCTTATTCAAGCCATTGGTGACCAAAGGGCTGACACCTCGGCCAACAATTAGTAGATAATTGTTGAAAATGTTGGAAAAGGTCAAGCCACTTGAGAATTTTATTGTAAATGCTGCCTAATCCTTATTAAGATAAAACATGTATTCCTATTTGTAAAATTTATGAGTGTATAGTTATGTGATTGAGTGAACAGTTACAAAAGCGAGGATGGACCGGATAGTGTGGAAATAAAACCTCTAACGATCGCATATTCAAACATACATATGCAGTGTATTAAGTCCAATTAATTAAAAAACCTGCAATTTTCATCTTCAACAAGCATCAATATCTCCCCCACAAACTGGCCGTAGTACCCTGTTATTATATATTAGTATTTATAAACATAAAATATAATTTTGACGTCAAAAGGAATTTATTTATCGCATGGAGCGACCGACAACGTGTAATTTTTATCGTATTAAGAGTATATCTGTAAACATTTAATATATTGTTGCGAGTTCACATTACGTAAGCTTATTATTTATGTAATTAAGTTCACTTTAATAACAATTGTAAATATTTTAGAAATTTTTAATTTACAGAAATTACTTTAAAGACGTTTTATTTTTAATTTAACTGACTTATATTTTCTTTTAATAATTTTCAATGTTCTTACACACTCGTTAGCACTCCAACCCAAGTTTAAAAATAGTTATATGAAAATTCTATGTTCTATATACGCTTTAAATGAATCTCTTTAAATTTATATTTTGTTAAGCCTGCAGCGATACAACTTTAAAAACCGCATCCTATTTAAGTCAATAGTTTACGCGTGATTCGCATATAAACATGCGGATAGATAGACTAACTTCTATTGGTGTTAAAAGTCCCTTATCATTAAGTTTTCTTAAATATATTATATGTATATTTGCGATAAATTACATTTTATTTCATATTTTGATTTCTTATCTATAAAGTAAGACAGTCCAATCGGCATCAATATAATTTAAAAAATCAAAACTACAGTTTTAGAACCAGATATAGACAGCATAAAGCAGTGAAGAACCCCCTAGTAATGCTCATAAACCTGGTCGTAGGGGTCTAGTAACAAACCTAGTCTAAGCTAATCATATTTATCAATGTTAGCAACACCGTTAATAAACTACTCATTTTATCTTATTAAAATTAGTCGATATATAACTTCCTTTCCGATAGGATTGGACCAGTTAATCAAGTGGTGTCGCGCATTAAATGATTCTGTTATTCTTAAGAGTTTACGGTTACAAAAGACGACTTTAAACTTGCACCTGCTTCTCAAGCCCCAAGTACCGGATTCCATCTAGATCCAAGTGATCTAGATGGAATCAAAAATTTTGTTGTCGTTTGAGTGTTACTGCGCAGTATAGCTCTCATATTCTTAATATCAAGTTTCTAATTTTAAGAAGACTAGTATTATACCCCCCCAACAAAGCTAAATGCTTGTGTCAGGAGTGGGCCACACCAGTAGTCCAATGTCCGGGATTTGCAACCACGACTTATCGATCGTGAATTCAACGCCTGAACCTCTGAGCTACTATCTTCAGTTAATGAATTCCTTAGATGAGAATAAATAGCATAAATAATAAAATAGGGTTAAAATAAAAGAGGAAGCCATAAGAACTTCAAGAAGGGAAACGATAAAAAAGATATTGGCACACAAAACAACTATTTTTTTTAATCTGTCTGGTTTACTATGCAATTTACTCCTTGTAGATATTGTTAATTATGATGTTGGCAAATTGATATGAGTCGAATTTTTACTTGACGTTGGTAGGATTGATATGAGTCGAATTTTTACTTGATCTTGGTAGGATTGATGTGAGTCGAATTTTTACTTGGTCTTGGTAGGATTGATGTGAGTCGAATTTTTACTTGGTCTTGGTAGGATTGATATGAGTCGAATTTTTACTTGATCTTGGTAGGATTGATGTGAGTCGAATTTTTCTTGGTCTTGGTAGGATTGATGTGAGTCGAATTTTTACTTGGTCTTGGTAGGATTGATGTGAGTCGAATTTTTACTTGGTCTTGGTAGGATTGATATGAGTCGAATTTTTACTTGACGTTGGTAGGATTGATATGAGTCGAATTTTTACTTGATCTTGGTAGGATTGATGTGAGTCGAATTTTTACTTGGTCTTGGTAGGATTGATATGAGTCGAATTTTTACTTGACGTTGGTAGGATTGATGTGAGTCGAATTTTTACTTGGTCTTGGTAGGATTGATGTGAGTCGAATTTTTACTTGATGTTGGTAGGATTGATATGAGTCGTATTTTTACTTGATGTTAGTAGGATTGATATGAGTCGAATTTTTATTTGGTCTTGGTAGGATTGATGTTAGTCGAATTTTTACTTGATGTTGGTAGGATTGATATGAGTCGTATTTTTACTTGATGTTGGTAGGATTGACATGAGTCGAATTTTTACTTGACGTTGGTAGGATTGAGTCAAATTTTTACTTGATGTTGGTAGGATTGATATGACTCGAATTTTTACTTGAAGTTGGTAGGATTGATATGAGTCGTATTTTTACTTCATATTGGTAGGGTTAAGTCAAATTTTTACTTGATGTTGGTAGGATTGATATGAGTAGAATTTTTACTTGATGTTGGTAGGATTGATATGACTCGAATTTTTACTTGAAGTTGGTAGAATTGATATGAGTCGTATTTTTACTTCATATTGGTAGGGTAGATATGAGTCGAATTTTTACTTGACGTTGGTAGGATTGATATGAGTCGAATTTTTACTTGAAGTTGGTAGGATTGATATGAGTCGAATTTTTACTTGACGTTGGTAGGATTGATATGAGTCGAATTTTTACTTGACGTTGGTAGGATTGATATGAGTCAAATTTTTACTTGACGTTGGTAGGATTGATATGAGTCGAATTTTTACTTGAAGTTGGTAGGATTGATATGAGTCGAATTTTTACTTGATGTTGGTAGGATTGATATGAGTAGAGTTTTTTGTTTAGTCGTTTTTGTGTGATCGAGTAATTAATATCAAAGCATACAAACTTTTACATTTATAATATTATTAAAATAGTAGAATAATGTGATGTGTTGAGCTGTAGTTGCATGTAGTGTACGATTGTACCACCCCTATCTTATACCCTTATCATTTAATACAATGTTTCCTAATCGAAAGGTTGTCTGGAAGAAATGGCTAATAAGCCATAAAGCCGGCTTTTTTTCTACTATATTTTTGAATCATCTGCTTCACTCATTGTTATTTTATGTCTTATCCAATAAAGTAAGTAAATAAGTTTGGAAAACTGCCCCGTATCTACATCTGCACTATTATATAAAGAGGAAAGATTTGATTGTTTGTATGTTTGTTTGTTGCCAATAGGCTCGAAAAGTACTGGACTGATTTTAAAATTCTTTCAACGATAGAAAGCTACATTCTTTCCGGGTAACATAGGCTATGTGGTGTTGCCATAAATATTGTAATTAAAGAGATATGGCCATTTAAAGATCATAAAGTAGCCATTTTGTACAGTGAAGGTTTTCTCTGGAACTACTGATCTGATTTTAAAAATTCTTTCACTGAGAGAAGTCTATAGTATTTCCATCTCTCTTCCTCTTTTTCTCTCTTTAATTTTTATTTTTATTTCCGTTCATTTTGATTCTTTTCCTATCTTTTCTCTCTATTATCTCTCTCACCTTTCTCACTCTCTCCTTTATCTATCTCTCTTTCATTTTTTTTTTGTTCTGTTCTTCTCCCTCTTTTATTATTTCTCTCTTCTTTTTTTTCTGTATTTTCTCTTTTTTATCACCTTTTCTTACTTTCTTTTTTCAAGTAATGAAAAGCTATACAATTACAGTGTGAGAGTTTAAGAACGTCAATTATAGTATTTCTTCAAATACCCGGAGCGAAGCGAGGCAGGCCGCTAGTAATTTATATAAATGACAAACCATCATACAGCTCGTCAATTTCACCCTCTTCAAGCCCTTTTTTCGAATTAAAACCCAGCCTACATCCTTTCCCAAGTCTCAGTCTATCTCTGTAACGAAATTCAACAAAATCGGTTCAGTGGTTTAAGCGTGACAGTTACAGACAGACAGACAGTAACTTTCGAATTTGTAATATTAAGATAAATTAGGATTTAGATGATGATCTTGGAAATTGGATTGTGATTTTTAATTACTTACTATGACTTCAGTTATCCAAATTTATTTTACAAATAGTTTCATAGAATGAACAGTGTCTAATGTAGTGCAAGAGTGTAATTAAGTGTAGTGAAGCCATTGTTAACGATTACATGACTTACATAGGTATCGAGAATAATGGACAGTGACTGCACCTGGGTCACAATTTCCAGACACTAAAAATGAATATAAGATGTTTAACCTAACCACACGAGGCTAATTGCACCCGGACGAAGCCGGGATGGGTCGAGTAGTTAATAATTAACATAGATATAGAGTTACATCTATCTTCTTAATTTATTTTTTTTTTAATTTTTCTTACTTAATATATAAAGCTGAAGAGTTTGTTTGTTTGCTTGAACGCGCTAATCTCAGGAACTACTATTCCGATTTGAAAATTTTTTTCAGTATTAGATAGCTCATTAATCGAGGAAGGCTATAAGGTATATATCATGACGCTAAGACCAATAGGAGTGGAGCATCACGCGGACGAAGTCGCGCAGTTTAACTAGTTTAAAATAAAAACAAACTAAAAATATTAAGTCGACAGGTAATCTATTTACTTGTCACTCTAACAATGTTTTTTTACGAATTTTTTTTTTTTAAATTGGATATTTGATTAGAATACCTAGATTCTTGATCAGTTTCATACATTCCGATAACATATATAATTAAGATGTTGGCAACACTAATGAGTAGCATTTTATTTTTTAACCGACTTCAAAAAGGAGGAGGTTCTCAATTCGATTAGTATATATTTTTTTAGGTATGTATATTAATTACGCTGAGATTTATAAACCTATTTACGTGATTCTTCTTTAGTTAGATATGGAATAGTTGCCATTTAGTCCCATAAGAATTTAAAAAAGTTTGGCCCTGTAGCTTTCATTTTATGAACATTCTTTCCGTTCTGTTTCTCGGGATCTATATAGTGTAAGGCGCGTGGCACCTTTCGAAGGCCTACCTATAGCTACTTAAAATAAAATTACTATTCAATATATGACAATAAAAAGCAACGAAATGATATAGTCTACCTGATTTACAGAACAACCTATTACAGACACTATAAATTAAAAAATTAAAAAAAAACTACGTTTCAAATAACCGACTTCAAACTAAAATGCACTAACAAGTAAGAAATAAGTCCGTTATTTATTATTTTCTCTTTATTAAGACAATAATATACAATAATTGTTATTATTAAAGTCGGTGCCAGCCAGGTGAACAGACGTGTAGTGAGATAGAATAATAATAGGTATATCTATTTAACTACTACTATTAATATGTCTAAACTATTGCTGGCACCGAATAATAAATAACGGACTTATTTCTTACTTTTTAGTGCATTTTTAGTTTGAAATCGGTTTTTTGATGATGTTGGTAAGATTGATATGAGTAACATTTTTTCTTTCTTGAATGTTGGACAAATGATAAACATTAAACGAAAGTAAGGATTGTAAAATAAATATGCAGTCACGACAAAATAATTCGCGAGTATTTTATCACTAATGCTGTTGGTCTGAGTATAGTTATAGAGTATTAAATCACAACCAGGTAGATTGAGATCGATATGTATAAATAATAAAAAAACTTGCCGACTTGGAACTGACTCTTTAATTATAAGAAATATAATAAAACTCTCATAAACTGTAAAACAAAGTTCGAATGACGACCTTGACATTTAACTGAACAATAATATTACTATAAAAGAATTAAAACTGCTATACAATAATACAATTAATATTATTATTTTGTGGAGTACCCTCACTTCCACCTACCTACCACACTTTAAAGTGTATTTAACACTAGTCGACCCGTCTCGGCTTCGCCCGGGTGCAATTTAACACGTGGATTTAGCCGTAACCGATATGTCCCTGCATTTTAAATCTGTAATATCTTCGAAAATATTCATTTAAATTTCATGCTGTAAAGGGCTGTATTGATCTATATTAAATGCACAATGTATTTAAGGTACTTAAATGGATAAGCATTAATGCTGTATTGTTTAAAATCGCTTCGTAAATAAGCCATTATTAGTCGAAAAAAGTAAAGGTTGAAAATGGTTATTGTGGGTTATCCCTAAGAGATAAGACATATACCATCACGGTCTTTTTATAGACCTTTTTAAGGTGTACAATACTGTAGTACATTATTTTGATCTATCTCGTAGGGTTCAGCCGGCGTTTGCAATGTAAGCGCAAGAAATGTGTTTATTTACGACATCACATTAGAAACCTCTAAAATGATCAGTGTTTCTCTACAATAATATGTATTATACATATATACCTTCCTCTTGAATCACTCTATCTTTAAAAAAAACCGCATCAAAATCCATTGCGTAGTTTTAAAGATCTCAGACATTAACGTTATTAAATAATTTCATCAAATGTCTATTTTTAACTAACAATAACTTTTTCCTAAAATCCGATTTAATTGCAACAATTCACATCTAATTACGTGCAGTAGTTTTTGCATGATGGTCATACAAACAGACAAAAAAATTATTTCTATAATTCGATATTTTTTTAAATAACACCCTCTATTGACAACTACCTAAACTACTTAAGCGGTTTTTTCTGCTTACATCGCAATGTTATCCAGAACATGTTATGTGAACCTTATGTCTGGGGGATAAGGTTCACAATATTTTACCTGTACTAACTACAGTTTGGCTTTAATCAAATACCTTTTACAAGCGAATCGCCCCGGCTTCTTATGCGTTTTGTTTTGCTATATCTCAAAATAAAATCGTGAAAACAACATGAAAATCCATTGGGTTTCAAAAGCATTTTTAGGCAGTAGTTTTTGCGTTACTAGCAGACACAGACAAAAATTTCCAAATTGATTGTTGTAGTTCCCGAGATTAGCGCGCTCCATCAAACTCTTCAACTTTATAATTTAAACTCGTGAAGATTATTTTCGTACAAATCAGCACAATGCATCAAATATTGTAATATAAATTGTTGATATGTATTAATTTAAATTGCACAACGAAACACATCATAGATCAAAATTAATCATTCAATTTACTTTAATACCTACACCCAAGATAAGAATTGGGAGAAAAATTATATTACTTTTATTATAAGTGTTAGCAACACCTTTTATAAATTAGTATTAGCGGGTGATCTACCCGCTATATACCCGCGATCTATATACTTGTTATTTTATGTAATGACAAGTATACCGACGTGAAGACAACACAACAGGCCTTGAAGAATCTTTTAATCACAGTAAGAAATATGATTGTTTGGCAATAAAAAGTATTACGAGTTGATTTATCGTTTTTCAGTACAAAATTTATGAAAAATGTTTTTGGCGATTTCTGACATTTCTAGTACTCAAACCTTAAATGGTCCCATAGAGTCTTTTGATCCCCATACGAAGTAGGATCGATAGACATAAAAATTTTTTTTTTTTTGATTTCGCTGACCGTACATTTTCTCAAAAATCTGTGAATGCAGTTATGAATATCTTAAAAAGTTATGGATGGTCTCCTAGAATCGTTTTCCTGTAAATATAAAGGTTAAGGTACCTGCCCTTACTGACCCATGGGTATATATATACCAAAGTACATCTAGAATACAAATATGTATAAATATTCTAGACGAGTAGCAATATTCTCCGAATAAGTATGTCGTAAACATTCATTGGCAACAACAACAAACATAAATTTTTCGCATTGCATATATATATAGTTTTAATATTAACAAATAAAATAACCACTTTCAAAATAGATTTATAAACTTTAAGTAATAATAAAAAATTAAAAACAAAATAACACCCGTGACACCCAAGAAATATAATTTTTAAATTTATGAGGGAAAGGGGTGCACGTTCAAACCTAAGCATTTGTTGTTAAGAAAAAACGAACATATCTACGTGATAGTGTTTGATGCGTCGAACGCTGGCGCAGGCGCAGGCGCAGACGCAGGCTCACCTACCTGGGAAGGCGGCGCGGCGGCGAGGCGGCGGCGGCGGCGCCTGCGTCCCTTTCGCTCAAGGCTACGTGCGCGTACGCAACTATCACCCTAACCAACACACAAACCGACCGCCTCTCGCGGAATTTGCTTTGCACGACGCGCAACTTTTTTCAATCGTGCCGGACAATCGAGTATTGAACCAAACGAAAGAAACAGTTTTGTTCATTACAATTAAATTTTAGTTTTATTATAATATTACACTTACACATATGAGCTACATACATTTAAAAATGAAGTACATAAGTTAGCTGAAAATTCGCAATGACACAAAAACATTGAAACGTAAACAAACCAACGTCACTGTCAAATCGTTTTGTTTGGCGGGTTTGAATCGTTTATCGTTTAAAAATAACGTTTACTGACTCACCTGTGTAAAGAGAGACTGGTTGTGGATAATAATCCAGGAGATCACGAAGGAGACACTATTTGGGCGCGATGGACGAATATGAAGCGTCGATTACTGGGTGGAATATAACGGGTCGGCGTCGGCGCAGGTGACAGCGCGACGCCAGCGCCGCGGCGCGTGACGGCGACCCTGCGTAACTTGAACCCCCTCCCCTGCGCGCTCGTGCACCCCGCGCACCCTCTCATGCGACGGCGGTTGTACTTTCTCATACCTTTTTATTTCCTCTCCTATCCTTTCATCGTACCTGGCCTCGTCATTAATATTATATGTTAATAGATTCCTGTTATTTATTTTTTGGATTTAGTCTTTGCTGCGTCAATAAAAGTGGTAATTTGTAGATATACCTACATATTCGTAAGGTTGCCACTTTTTACAAAAATATAGTATTAATGGTCATTTACTAATTTTTTAAATAATTATATTATTACTAGCTGACTCAGCAAACGTTGTTTTGCCATATAAATTTGAGGTGGGTCACCCTTATCACTTAGGGGGATGAAAAATATATAGCAGCTACTGAATATGCATTTTAAATTTCATAAAAATCGGTTGAACCGTTTCGGAGGAGTATGGTAACTAACATTGTGACACGAGAATTTTATATACAAGACTCAGATCAAATAAAAAGTTATTTGATCTGAGATACAAGATTTGTATTGAGAAAAAGTAAAAAGAGAACAAATATTTTTTCACTAAATAAAACGATATCCAATTTGTTTCTTCTCAATATGGAAGAATAGAATGGTAAAGAAAGCAGAACATCATGCTTTTGTGAATAATTAGCATCTACAGTATTACTTTAAAATTGTAAAACCAGTGTTCATCTTACTTTCGGAATATTTTTGATTTCAAACTGTACTGTGTATTGTTTTTGTAGTATATTTTACTGTAGTTTCGATCGCATTCGGCGGTCTAGTCTAAATACATAAGCTAAATGTTTCTATTGGTTTATTTAGATTAAAATTAGAATTTAAACAGTGTCAACCCAAAAGTCGCGTAAGTCTCCACTTAAATTGCTTAAAGGTACGTTAATGTTGAATAATAGTTCTTTAAATCTGTTTCTGTCTCAAGACCCAGGCACTACTCAACTTGCTATCTATACTAATATTATAAAGATTTGTATTTTTGTATGTAACGAATAAACATAAAAACTACTGGACCGATTTCAAAAATTCTTTCACCATTAGGAAGCTACATTATCCCTGAGTAACATAGGCTATATTTATTACAAGAAAAAATTAGAGATCCCCAGAAATTCTCACTAAAACCAACACAAGGTGCAAAAAAATTAGCCATGAAATATCTTTCATCGCATGCGCTGCGAAAAGTATTGATGATAGAACAAAAATATGTTCTACAATATTATAGAACGTATCAATATCTACAAAAAACTCCGCGAGACCATATGTCCAACTATTATAGTTATGTCACTATAACTACTTTTTTACATTTTAAAAGTTGATAAAAATGCCTATCAAAATCAGACCATGTTATCCATAACTTTGTATTAATTCTTATCCAAATAAATTATTTTGTAATGAAGACTGTTTCAATACCTGTTAATTACTTTTTGAATTATTGAAATCGGACATTCCAGTCAAAAGATATTACGAAATAAAAATATCAAGATAAATAAAAATCCCAGACGGGCCGCCGGCGCGGTGTGGCGTGCCTCGCAGCGCAGCGAGTAACGCGGCGATAGAGGGAGCGACAGAATGCGGGAGCCAAAATGTTATAAAATTATCCACCCGTGCGAAGCCGGGACGGGCCCCTAGTCTAAAATATATGTTTGTACGTATTGTTGTACCGTCCTGAACGATTTCCAATTGGATTATAGAAATAAAAAAAACTGATAGAAAGAAAATTTAATAAATAAATAAAACTAAATACGACATTTAAAGCAAAATAAATACAAAAAACACGAACACGGTAAATTTAATAAAAAAAAGTATTATTATCGACACTACGTATAAAATAAATAATAAATAGGAAGGTGGGTAGTTCAAAGTGCAAGTCCATGCTCGTCGTAGGTGACGAAGATCTTCTCGATGGCAGTGATGTAGGCGGCTGTTCGCAAATCTATACCCAACTTGTGCTCAACTGCTGCTCGCTTCACGTTCTGTAAAGTAATGACAATTATTTCAAAATACCGACGAATAGTAAAGCATTGAAAAGTTAGTTGAACTAGATCGATGACTAATAAAAAATAGTTATATACAATATCCCTTGTTCTGCCAAACTTCTTTATCATAGTTTGTCCTCTGTCCTCCTCACCCTCTGTCGTTTCTATTTGAAGCGTATTTCTATGGATGCCTTTTGTCATTAAAACTTTTGAAACTCGAAAGTGCTTTTTATTTAAATTTTTATTGTGTCCTATTTAAATTTGTGTGTAGGTATATTGTACAGTCGCGAAATGAAAAAGTTCGTCAATTTTAAAATAGATTGATTTAACCACGGATATCCATGATGTATGTTTTAACAATGTATCACAAAACAGACTTTTGCATCGAAAATTATGCTTAAGTAACTCGATAACAAAATTCAAATTGATTCACATCAAGGTTACTGAATATTTTTCTTGTCTAAGAATATTAAGATACTTGAACTGAAACCTTGTTAGCAGTGATACTTATCCCATTTGCAACCTTTTTGTTTATGATTGATGATCAAAACTGTCTGTCATGTCTGTATTTTTATAATGAGACCTTTAATGGTACGGGAGCCAGATTCAAATTCGGTCAATCATTTCCTCTCGAGTCAAAATTCGTACACTGCATAAGGAATATATATTATGATTACTCGTGACCGTCAGCTGCGATTCCGTTTGTGGCACGTTATAGTTTATAGTTTTGTTTAATTTGTCGGATTATAGTTTACCTAGTATCTTGAAGGAAAAATAAAGTTAGCTGACCATAAAGTGGTGGAATATACGTGAGATGGCTGCTTGACCATGTAACATTTTCATTTTTTTAGCAAAATCACAGTTACCATTTAAGTAGCTTTTTACAAACAGGAGTGAATGAAGGAAGTCGAAGTCGAACTCAAGAAACTCCTTTCCAAATTTTCAAATGTTAGGAAATGACTGAGAAAAACATTTTTTGAGACATGTTTGGGACTCGCCCCACCCACGGAATCGCAGCTGACGGTCACGAGTAATGATCATATTAACCCCTTATGCATTTCACGAATTCTCGCTTGCGAGGGACTTAGTCATGAAAATCTTTCACTGACTCCCGTACCACAAGAACTGCCGATAATCAGCGAGATATCGCATCGTCTTACTGTGACCAGGGATAGTGTGAGATTCTGGATAAAAAGACACACCTCAATGCTACACAAAAAGCTGACATGAGAAGGCAATATGAAGAAAACGGCTTTATATCAACGAATCATTTCGCCTAATTGTATGATATTAGTCCTAGAGTGATATGAATGCTTTACACTCAATGAATTACATTATAGAAGATACGCAAGAAAAGATGCTCTGACACCGGCTCATAAAGAAGCACGCTAAAGATTTGCAGAAACTTATTGGGGAGATATAATTTTCATTTCGGGACGAATCTTGGCTAATATATGAGGGTAGATATCAGTGGATGAAGAGGGCGAGCTCGTTCTTCTTCCTTCAAGAGCAATAGAAATAATGGTTCAGCCGACATGGCGATATAGAGGTTTTAGCTTTCTTAGTGAATCCCATAGAAAGTCTGTGGGGTTTAATGATTCAGCGATAGGTACACACAATAGTAATGAAGAACTAAGGAGGCCATAAAAAACATTGCCGAACTATTTGGGAAGACACAAGAGGGACTGATCTATGCTCTCGTCATGGGTTCTATGAGAAATAGATTGCAATGTGTCATTGACAGTCACGGTAGCTACTATAAACAAACATAAAATTTTATGTTTGTTGTTAGTTTGTTTTTATTGAAATTTGCTTGTTCCTTTGGTAAGTTGTCATTTTAATATATTTTTTTTTTGCTATATTTCCGCTTTGGTTTTAGTTATAACATTGACAGGATGCAAAAACAGAGTACAAAAAATAATTGAGGCAAAACCTTATTCGATAGAAACGTCACAATTATATTTTAAAGGTTAGCAGAACTGTTTTTGTACTGAGTTGTTGGCAGAATAGATTCTTGCACTAGTGCAAGCAAAAACTGACCTTAAGGTGACGAACCTTTTCATTGAGAGACTGTACCTACTATTTTGAAATCATCACATTAAAAAGTTGTATCTACAGGAGGTCTAAATGTTTCTGGTATCGCTAAGAGTAGGTCAAACCTAAAATTTACCGAAAATGGTTGAAAGTTTGAACTTGAAAATTAATTTGATGAAGGGAATGATAAACTATCTCCTCCTCAAAAATTATCTATTGGGGTTTTACAATAACACATTATACAAGTATCACAAAATATAAGCAAAATTACTCACGGAAGTAATAATCATTGCTTTTTTAGTCATTATCTTCGCAAAGTAATACGTAATATGACAGGCATATTATACGACTACTTCTAACAAAATGACTACCCTTTACGTTCCTAATTGATAGAAATTATCGTTGGAAACGTATTCAGTCAATACCGCCAATTACTTACATAGGTACAACATGACATGACAATTACACTACATGATAATTCAGTGTTTCGAAAACAAGAACTAGATACACAATCACTGTCAAAAAGTATCTCATTTGAACATTTGGGGTGGCCGTTTTATTTTAGTATTGTAAGGGGCTTAATAGTAAACACATCACAGTACTAAAAACAACATTTCTTGGTATAGTTATCTCAATATTATGTGATACTAATTAGTTCATCAAGATATCAAGTTAAAAAAAACAGTTTAACTCTTATCACCAGCGGAAAATAGAAAAATAATGCATATAAATTTTAAAGATATAAACTGAATGCAATGTGCGCAGAATAGCATTTCTACTTAGAATATCGACTGTTATTATTGTTAATATCTATCTGTCGAGTGATTTTTTTTAAAGAACTGAATATCCAGTCCAAGCAGTTATTTAGACTTGGTTCGATTCTGGGCACACACCTCTGACTTTTCTGAGTTATGTGTGTTTTAATCAATTAAATATCACTTTAACGGTAAAGCCTTGAAGGAAAACATCGTGAGGAATCCTGCACTCCTTTGACTTCCCTAAAGTTCTCCATCGGTATGTGAAGTCTACCAACCCGTACGGGGCCAGCGCAATGGACTATGGCCCAATACCCTCCTCATTCTGAGGAGGAGACCCGGCTCAGCAGTGGGCCGTTAACAGGTGGTGTGATGTCCAGTCCTTATTTGGTAGTCAAAGGTTCATGTGTTTTCGTGATCATGAGTCCTGATCACTTTCATTTTGCATATATTTTAGTTATCGACTGAAACTGTCAAATTGAAGAAAAATACAGGTCGAGATCAAGTGCTTACTAAGTACTTACTCTGCATGCATTTTCCATGGAATGTTCTAATCCAGAGTTAACAATCAGTTCTTCAGATGCGCCTGACATCATGGTTTTAAACGTTGGCGTTGGTGCTATCGCAGCTGATATGTTTGACTTCTTCAATGATTGTTCCACCGAATCTAATATTAAATAAATTAACATGTTATATATAAATAGATTCGTCTGCAATCCTTAGACGTTATAGATAAGTTTTTAAAAAATTTAAAACTTTCGCCTCTAAGCCACGGTTAAACTAAGGGACAAAATATCTTCTGAAATGCGAAACATCTAAATCATCTACGACTCTACAACTGCAACAAGTTTGCATCTACCAACATGCTATTGCTTATGGTTTCCTAAACAATGTCCTCGGCCAACATTTATCAGTATGACCTACAAAAAGTTCATTGACATGTCTTCAAACATTAGATTATTATCATGTCCCGCAACATTCAATTATCGCATTATGTTTCCAAGGTTTTATTATTTTCCGGTGACATATTAAACATTATTATGACACAGTTAAGATTGCTCTGTACCTAACAAGGCAGTATTAGAGTCCCTCCAAAACTTGATGCTCAATTTCCCAAAGCTCACGTGGTTGAGGTTTTTGAGGAATTCGAAGTAAGAAACAGTAACACCTCCCGCGTTTGCTAACAGATCTGGTAGGACGAGAATTTTCATCTCTTGAAGCATCACGTCAGCTGCTGGGGTGGTTGGTCCGTTGGCACCTTCCGCTATTATCTATCATAAAATAAATATAGGAGATGAATAAACGCTTTTACCGAAGTAAGAAGTTAGTCTCGAGAGCTAAAGGCTGCCTGAATTTTCGGTAAAATTCCGGGGCCATGATCTTAACTGACAATCGAGTAAATATTTTTCTAGTCTAAGATAATAAATTTCGATAATCTAAAAAATTGACTATGAAATATTTAATCAAATTTCATTTCGTACTCAGTAATTTTTATTGTCAATTTTTCGAGACAGACTAGATATTACGAGCATGTTGCAGGACCGTAATTTGACAGGAAAGCGAATTTTCCGTTACAATGAGTATAATTTATAATATTGTAATACACTGTTAAAACAAAAAATCTTTTGATAATTTCAATTATTCTTGTATTTTCTTTTATATAAAATACCATGTAATATACTCGTAAATATTTCTATTACCGACCAACACATTTTAAGTATTTAATGATAATATGGAGCGTGAGTAGTTCAGTGGTTGAGGCGTTGGATCCCCAATCGATAGGTCTTAGGTTCAAATACCAGTCAGTATATGATCCATACTCCTGTATTCTTGACTTTCTGAAAAAAATTACCTTGCATTTTAATTTTCCTACGTTATCCTGTGTCAAAGCTTTTTCCATTGCAGCTACTATAAGAATATCGTGCTTGACAAACATTATATCAGGACCAGTTTCTTGAGCACCAGGAAAACCTTTGGCACTTCCTCTATTTTTCATCTTGTACTCATGAAGCTCCTAAACCATAAAGAAAAGAGTTCATTGTGAAATTAGCAGAACAAAAAAGGCAATCAAATTACCCTCATGTCCTTCTGTGGCTTTGACCTTCACTATTATATTATTTATAAAACATCGAGAAATACCTTTGTTTTGATTCCATTATCGTTTTTAAGATTACAATCAACCTCAAGGACTCCAATAATCTTGACTCCCTGCTCCTCGAGGTACATTGCAACATAGCTTCCAACATTCCCATATCCTTGTACAACTGCAGTTTTGTTCTAAACACAACCAGAAAGTGTTTAAACTCTAACTGGGTGTAGACAAAATTATATTATTAAATACAAAATAGAAATACAGAAAAGAAGGTTCTCATAATTTCAGTTTAGATAATGCACAAACTGGGTGCTAAACTAATGATTAAAAATCTCTAGCCAACCTTCAACACCCCTCCCCATGCTAACCAGTTTTCTATCCATTGCCCATGTAATGCAAAAATTTGTGATTGAACTATACAGAGTGGATTTTTGAGAGGGGTCAGTAAGGGCAGATACCTTAACCGTTATAGTTACAAGAAATCGTTCCAAGGAACCACCACCATCCATGCAAAACTCTTTAAATGGTCGTCAATTTCAATTCCTTTTGACATAAGGACAAACGGATAATTCACCTTATACCCAGGCTCCAAGCCAATGAGGTTCATCCAGTACTCATCATGTATGAAAGAGGTAATAGTTAGGAATACACCACGGCCCGTAGCCTCCACACGGCCATGTATACCACCACCATTGATGGGTTTGCCAGTCACACACGCTGCTGCGTTTATGTCATGATATCCTGGTAATAATTACCGATAATTAAAATAAGTCTGCAAATTTGTTTTTTGTGTTGTGATCCCAAAAAATACAGCTTTGTTAAGAAAAAAAAAGTATCAATTAATTGAAAATACTGGCAAAACTTTAGATAAATAGAAATAGACAAATGACAATTCTTAAATACTCTTAGCATCGTCCCCCTTTAATGGATGATATAGTCCCCGTCTCATCAATAAAAAATAGCATAAGATATAGACATGCTGGATTTTTATCATAATTTTTATAGCCATCAGCGCTGCATAATCTATCAAAATCAATCATCAAATATCAATGAGGTAACTATAGATACCTTAACTACTGTTACCTTGCCTATCACTCGTGATAATGATGGACAAAATCCTTCAAACAGCACTGGTATTTAAAAAATATCCTCTTAGTAGACGTTTACTATTAGGTATGACTTTTTATCCAGCAGCTTCTCAGTACAGAAAATCCAATCAGAATTTTAATTAATAAACTAACCTAAAGTTTTTATATAGGTATCAACAATCCAGGACATTTCTCTTCCAGAAGTATTAACATCAGGAGCAGGCACGTCTATTCCCGCTCCTGAAAGTAATTATAGTTGACGTTTTCAATTAACTTAAACACAGAAGCATTTTTGTACAGAGTTCAAAATAATACTAATTAAAAATATTTTTTGTTTTTGTTATCATATAAAGTGCCCCGAATCATTCTGGACAAACTGACCTTAAAATACTTGACCGAATGTAAAATACAATTTCATACAGTATTTCGTATTTATACTGGGTTGCGCAAAAGTACTGACACTAGGAATTACGTATATATTTTTTTATGACATCTTTTTTTCTGATATCGAAAATTTAGTAGTAATCAAATGTAAAATTCACTAAAAATAATCATGGACTATTTTACTCTCCAAGAACGTGGAATAATCGTGCCAATATTGTTACGGGATAATTCATCAGTGATAAAAACACGTGAATTTCGGTGACGATTTCTCCACAGTCCGGCACCGGTTGGTTTTCGATGCTTTGCCGTACGCCTCGAAGCAACTGACTCAACTATGGATAGACGTAAGTTTGGCAGACCAAGAACAGGCCGTTCAGCCGATAATATTGAAGCTGTGCAGTAAATGTGGAAAATCGTCCAGAAACGTCAACGAGGCCACGCAATTGGGGATCCCCAGGCGGACTCTGCAATTGCTGCTGTTATCTCTCGTTTTGGCACTTTGCTTTGGCCTGCTAGATCTCCCTATCCAGACTTCTTTCTTTGGAGTTATTTTAAATCTCAGGTATATGTGAACAAGCCACAAACTCTCGCAGCTTGAAAAGAAAACATACCAACACCAAGAAATAAGAAACTTATTACAGGAAGTGTTACGACTAGTTATGGAAAATTCCATAAATAGGGCTCAAATGCGCTTCAACTCTGAAGATCAACATTTAATAGACATCATATTTAAATCATAATGCAACTAAATTTCATGGCACAAATATACATCTTTTTAAAACTTTTCTAATTTAGAAAAAAAGTTGTAGCTCAACCAAATAGGGTCATTACTTTTGCGCCACCCTTGTTTTGATTTTCGAAACTAATATCAAATATATAATTT
Source organism: Limenitis camilla (assembly GCA_905147385.1). Taxonomy (NCBI): domain Eukaryota; kingdom Metazoa; phylum Arthropoda; class Insecta; order Lepidoptera; family Nymphalidae; genus Limenitis; species Limenitis camilla. The sequence continues at coordinate 3,198,445 of LR990224.1, forward strand.
AATAGTAGAACACAATTATTTAATCTTAATAATATTATAAATGTTAAACTTTAAATCTGAATTACCACATAGGCTACATTTTATCCCAAAAATGTCAGAGTTCCTGCGGGATAATAAAATGAAATGTGTGTACTGTTGTATGGGCCTGAATTTCTAATATGTGCTAATATACAATAATGGTAAATATATAAAATAATAACCTATATAATTCTTTTTCGCCAGTTCTAAGGTGTAACGTCGAGTGATCCTTTGCAATTCAGCTACGGTAAACTTCCTTGGGTTTATTGCAACACCTTCATTAAGCAAAACAATATAATTTTATTAATAATTTGTTTATATAATAAACTATAAAAAATTCACTCCATCCTCTCCTGGCTCTAAAATATTTATTTTACTGGTATCTTTTTACGTTTATGCCTATAAGGCTACGTTTCTACCAGAGATGACCGAAGATTTAAGCTACCCTAAGTGTGTCAAGCGATTCTATTGGTTCTTAACAAAGACATTCCTCGCAACGTATCTGCGCATATCTCTGGCGGAAACGAAGCCTCAGGGTCGGACAGGGTTTTAAAAACACACTTTTCTAGAATTTTAGATACCTCCTTTAGCACCTCCAAAAGGTATATTAGAGCAGGCGCACTTATAAGTCATAAGAGCAGCTAACGCCTTCACTTCCTCGAGGTCCACTTGATCAGAAAATCTGATTCCTATGACATATTAAACTGATAAAATCTGTTATGATATTAGCTACATTAATCTGAGTAAGTAAAGTTGGCAAACTGAATTAATAAACTCGTCGCCAGGACAGAAATCATTACTACATCGCGAGTGTGTCTTGGGAGTGATATTCTAGTCAAACTGCTGTTTTTGGTTAAACGGAGAACTAATATTATAATTAGTAAAACATAATTAACTAAAAAACCTAATGTATAAATGGAAACAGATCCGATTTTGATAATAATTTAACTAAAAGCGAGATAAACTATTCCCGGATGACATAGACAATGTGGTGTCCATAACTGTTACTGTACACGATATATTAGGGTAACCAATTTCCTGTTCTAACATCGCCTCTTCCAAACACACGCCAAGCATCTTCTGCGCCGTGGTGCCAAATACATATTTGAAGACCAAAAAAAAAGAAGGAAATCAGACTTTGCTCACCTACAATAATCTGATTGGCCCCCCTCCCCAATAGCTATTGTAATGTACCCCTGTATACAATTACTTTCGTTTATTTAACCTTTCATCCAACTTTTTTTTTATTCGAATCATACTATTATTTTAGTTCTGGCGCACGCCCCCTAAGCTTCACGACACTACTCTTTCCGCCGGGACCGCCGGATTTGCCCGGAAGGCCAGTGGGGAGTCGCGTGCTCTAAAAGATTGAAAAACACTGGCCTACACAACTCGTATAGGTATATACTGAAATGAAATGTTAACCTCCTTTGCAAGGCAAGCGATGTACGCTGTGCTGTGATCTGTACCCACTAATGATTTCGTAGTCGCCATTCTTTCTTTGCAGCGGAAACTCGAATTGCAGGGAGCTGTTGCAAGATCCCATCACCTACAAAATTATTTAAAATCACTTTTCCACAAGAAGAATCAACTTTTAAATGTCAAATTTCAATTTTTCTAAATTTTTATCATGTTAGATACCTATATCACTCAGAATCAGAGACGTAGCTACCGACGTATCAATAAAACGGGGCCCCAGGGCTACAGAGGCCCCTAGTGTGTAAGCAAAAAGTTATGTAGTAATTATGTTATCCACAGTGTCACTTAATCTCGTGTTTCCCCGACAAAAAAAACCATAAAATATCTTTCATAATATGTACGTGCCTATAGAGGGCTTTCACTTCAGAAATAAGTAAAAAAAAGCAATCTTGATGATTTAATAAATCAATTTGCCGTTGTTATTTACTTGGTTGGCTTCTTTTGTAGGGGGAAGTGATAACTTATAATCAATAAAAAAAAATTTAAATTTAATGCAAGCATTTTAGATTGTTTTGTGTGAAATCTTTACCCTTCATTTAGGCCCTCACGTAATTATAATATAGGGCCTCTCCATGGCAGGCTACGCCACTGCTCATGATGTAATAATTGCAATCTTTATTTGATTATTATCCTGCAGAAATATGAGTTTATTCGGAGTAAAAGGATCATGTTACTTTTAGGCTCATTACATCACCAAATAAGCAAATAGGAACTCAGGTTTCATGTAAATATTATTAAAGTAATAAGTCGTTAATTTTCAAGGTTTTGGTCTAACACTACCATTTGCGATTTTATCAAGTCTATTTTCTTGTTTTTAGAAATTTATCTGAAAGTTGATAAATAAATACTTTCATAGTATTATGACATTTAAGTTTCGCCGATCATTAACAAATTATTAAAGAATGGAAAAATCTATTTGCACTCTAGAAATGGAAGTGCATAGAGTGAAACTTTATACGAGTATGCTACTTTGTTATGTAGATACATCTTAGAGACAGTTTTATGTAAATTCTACTTTAAACATGGATTTTCAAAAATAACGTCGCTTCTAACTAACCCATACAAATTAATAAAATTGCGAGTGTCAGTTTGTAATATTAAAATATCCGCTTTTTCTAAGTGTCTAACCTCTGAAATGGCTAGTCCTATTTTGACGGGACTTTCACTGGCAGATAGCTGATGTAACAAGGAGTAACTTACGCTATTTAACATCCCGCTACGACCTATAGGAGCGGAGCAACACGCGAACGAAGTCACATGTACACTAATATTATGAAGTTGACGACTGTTTGTTTGGTTGAACGCGCTAATCTCAAGAAATAGGTACTAGTTCGAATTTACAACACGCAACGACGCCGTTCCAAAAATGCGCAATATTTATGACTTTTAAGGGCTTTGTTGCGTGCGATGCATCAAATAAAGATATTTTCAGCTCCTTTAGAATTGTTTTATAGGTATAGATCATATACACTTGTCTACGCCCCACTCTCTCTCTCTCTCTTATGTGATGCATACGAAATCGCGCGGGTCGGCTGGTTTTTAATAAATGTTGATAAACAGACCTTTAAAATCCCGGCAACTCTTTGCTTTCGTTTCTTCTCTGAAAAATGTGTATGTTTTTTGAGATATTCGAAAAGTGCCGGTTCGACTTTTTTAACGGCGATGTGGTAGAAGTATTGCACCATTCTGTAGAAACTTGGGTTGGGGTCCTTGATCACCGCTTGCAGATGACTAGGAACCTCGTAAAATCTTACATTTAATCTTTTTTTAATTTTAGGCAATGTTCGCCTAAAAGAAATAGAACTAAACATTGTAATTGATTATTTTATTTAAAAAAATATAACACAAGATCAAACAATGAAAATGTCAGCCATATTCATTTGGATATGTACGATTTTTAAATTATAATTAATTTTTTCTATAATCTATGGTTTATAGAATATAGGCCAGCATTCCACCATGACCTTCAACATGAACGACACGTAGATGTTGCTCGTTTATCTCTTCACTCGGAAAGATCCCGGCAGCTCATTCCACATTTTCGCAGTTCCAATAAAAATAGATTCGAAGGGCGTGGTAGGTATGCAGCCGAAGAATGTCCACCTTAACCAAATCTAGAGCTCCAAGTTGGTACTTGGCGGTACCATCCCATAGATGGAAACTATCTAATTTATATTTTTGTGAGAATACCAACATTTTTTGAGGCTAATAGGGCTATCCACTCGTCGAGAATAACGCCTAGAAGCTTCAAATCTAGATGGTCGGGCATCGGCATAAATACTTTTCTATATCTATCGTATAGACTTTATAGTAGTATAGGATAATATACATTTTATTATTGTCCCTCTAAATGTATGAACTTAGATGGCGCTGATAAAGCTAAAGGGCGAAATTTAATAAAAAAGGTATTTTTGGTATACTTCAGATAAAAAACTAAAAGCTTACGCTGACGCCCTAGGCAAAACTTGTTCTGCCCTTTGATAAATAATTATTAAAGCTGTTTGTGAAACAATAAACTAATATTTTTATAATTTATGTAGAGACTTACTGCCACATTATGCCACATGATACAGATAATGTCGTAGTGTGGCCAAACCAATAAAAAAGGTTTTTTACTCTTAAAAAAGTTATTCTAAATTCATTTAAAAAGTATAATTAAATGTATTATGCATAAATAAGTTGTTTCACTATTAGTTTTTAGTAACAGCTAAAGAAAAATTGATATTACCTCTAAAATGTTATATAGAATTAGAATGTCAAATTGTCAATTAAACTTCGTTTTGGCTTTAAAACAAACCAGACATATTGAAATACAACTCGACAAAAAGCGATGGATTTTAGAGTGTAAGCAAACGGATAGAACTGCACAAATAAATCTATAAAACCTAAGAGTCCGACATGTTTTTTCACATTTCTACATGGTCAAATCACTCATTATCAAGGTTAAGTGAAGATTTTCCTAGACTTAAGTTTAATTATCATTAAAGGGAGCTAATTGATCATTAACTGACTCTAGGAGTGATTAATTATAAATTAATAATAATGAGCGAATTAAGTAACCATTTGACGTTTCTGAGTGTGGCTATTAGCCCCTCCTATCGCCACATCGACAAATAACTTCTGACGTCACAAAAGTTCTCTCCCTTCGGTAGAAATGTCTACAAAATAGTCATTTGTAAAGAAAAATTGTATTGTTGAAAGTTTTATACTAATAAAAAATTTAAATATCTGGTACAATAATAACTACATTCCCAGAAAAATAATTTAATTAAAATAAGTACTAGTTACTAATAAAAAAAGACGTATCTCTTTGTGTAAACATTATATTGTTATAAGCAAATTAATTCTACAATTCAACTTAAGACTGTGATCATTACATTGAATTATTTCATTTATCCATAAATAATAAATAAATTACATGCATGTTGTTAAAATAAAAAGAGTACCACACAATATATAGTCGACATAATATCGATTCTTTGTCGACATGATCACTATCATTAAAACACATTCCATTGTAGTGTGTTAGCTAAAAGTGACAAAATTGTTTTTTTTGTTCTGCTTTTGTAGCTAGAGATGTTAAATTAGGTTGTGATACGATCTCTGTTCACTACACGTTTGTACGGTTAAAATTGAAATTGCGAGTGTCAGTTTGTAATATTAACACCGTGCAGTGATTTTGAAAAAATGTATTTGGGCTTTGAAGTAATGTTATTAAAAGTTTACTAGATCACAGTCTGCAACGCGCGATCACGGCTGACCTACCATGCACATTAATCTTAACAGTTAACCATTAGGATATAACTAGTCTAAATTCATTTATCCATTATAGAAACTTCAGCATTTAAAATCATTTTGAAAATTTTCCCAAAATGGCGCCACATCTAAGGACGCCACACATACAAGATACATGCGACATAATCGTGCGTTGCTTATTTTAAAATATTAACTTAGCCTAAACAACTACATATCAAGTGAAAAATACTTAAACCGAAAGTGCAATTTTATTTTACGTGGGTCTAGCACCCATATAACATCATAATCTAAAATACGTGCTGCTAAGGCGGCAACACCACTCTCTTTTTTAATATCGCGTGTCTTTTAGAAACTGAGTAAGATGCGTCATACTAATTTTTTTATTATAATAGTTAAATTGATCGTATTTTAAAAGCATTTCATATTATTTTGCTTTAAAGAAATTCATCTTTTAACCGTAAAATTACGAATAAATCAATGACAGAGAGTGTTGCCACCTTATCATCTGGTACACACAATTATGAGCTAGGCTATATTTTTGTCTCTTACTTAAAACACACAATATGAATACATGAATACAATTAATCCTATCCGCGACCTTACGCGATCACTTCAAACTATTACTGAATTGTTCATTCGAATCCATTAGTCACTTACTTCAGCAACTAACCCCCTCATTCACTTTGTAAAGTTCCACCTGAAGGTTAGTTGAGAACCCACACTAGTTACTATAATAGTATTCCATACCACATATAATAGTATTCTTACATATTTCATATCAATTTCCACATGAAAATTGAATTTATGACAAGTTCAAGGTTAGTGCTTCCTGCACTGAGTAGTTCGAGTAACAGTTACGTAGCTCACCATCAATATTTGACTATTCTTAATAAAAAATAGTCAATAGATCCTCCAGAAGCGTCCAGAATAATCGCACATTGAATTTTTCATTTAATCTATAACACATGCACAAAATATTGTAGATATAGTCCATACTAACAATTTGTATCTTGAGAGGTTGACTCTACATTAACATTACATAGAGAGAGTAAATACAATACATTATATTTAGACAATTTTGAATATAATTGTAGAACTATTACTTTATGTATATGTCGCAGTTAAGTGGTAGGTACTAGAATGTTTATTGAAAGTTATTCAAATACACAACCAAACTTTATTTTAGACGAGTAAATGAACACAGTGTACAATAATACCAAGAAATTCAAAAAAGATAAGTTTTATATAGTACATGCAGTATAGGAAGGAATTAAAAGATACTGTTTAATATTCTAACATTAGTTTCAATCACAAACACTTGTATAGAATTAGTGAAAGAATTAAAATGGAAGGTGTGTGGAAGAATAATATTGTTCAACCAACAATCTAGCTGTATCACTCTATAATAGACAAGTATTTCAACCACTTACCAGCGACACATAAGTATAACACATAAAGTAGCTAATTTAAAAATATGTTTATGTAATAATTACTGCATATCAATTGTAAAAACTAGAATATATTATACAAGAATTTTAAAACATTACTTCTGTACAATTACTGTTTAAATACATTTTATTATTAAATTCAAATTGTCGGATATTTCGTGCCGTGTACACAATAACAGTTTTTTCGTACCAGAGTTCCTCTTCATTTTACACTCAATACGAAATATGCAATTGTTTCAATTATATTGTATTATTATATCGTCACTGTCGTCTTTTAAATAGTTTACATTCTGACAACACAAGTGTTCACTCGTTTACTTTTTAAACAATTTATTCCATGGGAGCTTGCCCTTGACTTGAGGCTGCTGCGCCCGAGAAGCGCTTGGCGCACCTTCTTGCTGCGCCTCTTGGAAGCCTGCCACATTGACACAAGAAATTAGCATCATTGAATATATCTAAATCAGAGGTTCAACAAACAAGGTGGTCTTATATTCCATCCTCAAAAGTCGATCATAGGTTAGGGGACGCTTCAACCACAGAAGTGCGATGATGTGTAGCGAGGGACGTGATTTGACACACTTTGAGCGAAGCTAGGAAATGAAAGCAATTTTATTGGTCCTTAACAAACAAATATCTCTGGTAGAATCGCAGCCTTAAAAGGATTAAAATGAGTACAATGAGTTACATGTGAAATCCAGTCAGGATATAAAGTTTTATGGTCTTTCAGATTGTGTTTACGATATGATAATGTGAGGAAGGGGTCTATCTACAAGCAAATAAGAAGCCAAGTGGTCTACGGATCAAATGCAAACAAAGGGTACACAGGCAAGGAACAGGGGATGGTTGTATGTTATAATTAATTGATAATTTCTTATGACTAATCAGTGCTTATAGATAACAAAATAATATTAATAAGATTATTCATATATAGTATAATAACTGCTAGCCTTCTCGCCTTATTTTATAATAACTCTAAAAACTGGAAGAAACCACTACTCAGTGATGAAGCTGGCGTCTGCACGCGTAATTTGGCTTAAGTTATTGTGTTAGTAACTCCCTATGTAACTCTAAATCATATGAAATTAATCTATCTATCTATAAGCCTTTAAACCTTAAATCACTTAATAAGAACTAGATACGCAATGAGCGTGAATAAGAGATTCTAACATTACGGTGGCCCAAATTAAATTTAGTATCATATGGGCACATAATTAATAACCACGTCATTGTACGTATACAAAAAAAGGAAGTTTGATATATTCGCTATATATTTTAGGGATTGTTATCATAGTATTATAATATTTATTATTTCGTCGAGATATCAGAATAAAACAGTTATTTTAGTTTAATTCTTATACATATCGGCAGCGGGTGCGAAAATATAATACATATAATAAATAAAAGAAGAAAAGAAGCGCATACTGAGTGCAATGAGCACAGAATAGCTTTTCTACTTAAACTGTTAACTGAATTGCTAATAGTTGACAGGAGTCAGTTTAAAGTGGGATACTGGCTGCGGAAACCTACTCGTGAGTCCTTGCGAAATATCTATGAATAACAGTAACGCGTCAGCAGGTCTGTCTGTGCCTTCGGTCCTGAGGTTGACACTCCCACGACCGGAGGGACAGTCGGACTTGCCTGCGGCGCTGGGTATGCTCGCGAGCTCTGAGGTAATTGCTCAGTGCGTGGGAGTCAACACATGACCAATGCATAGCCAACACATATGGGACAGACTATGGGATCTTCATTATGATAGTACGATAGTAGATGGTGGAGTGTTTTGGGGACTCTTCTTCGTAATCGCAGGTGATGAACTCGTCGACGTGCTAAGGTCGGGCGGAGAGTTCGTGACGCAGGAACCTTAGAGTACGATCGTACTCTGGGTACTACCGTTCGTGTGGAGATTCGGGTTTACCCAATATTTACTTTAGATCAAAGTTCATACCACCCCCGGGTCACACTAACTTGCGGGATACAGTGGGCCCAGCGGTAGCATTTATATGCTGCGACATCATTTCTTGTGGGATGCGGTCGGTTTTCCCGCTCTTCTAGGCATTAACATACCCACGGGGAGAAAGCACCAAGGTCGGGCGAGGAGCACTGACGTGACGGGTGCATGGCCTTAGATTAAAGTACCCTGGGCTTTACCCGATCTTCACCTTAGAACAATGTTTGTACCCAGGGCTTCATTGCTCAGGGTCCGATTAGCCTGGAGGTGTGGGTCTTCGGGAAACTGCCTTCCAGTGGCCTGAGACACCTTGCCCTAGGTGCTCGTACTCAAAGACTGGAGAGTGCGCTGAGGCCTCGCGATTTGTTTGTGATAGAGTTCCGGTGACCCTCCAAAGTGGCTGGCATACAATGACTTAAGTGGTGTAGGGCGGGAACGACTTTATACTCATACATCAGCCCGTTGAAACAATGGCTGACTTTCTTATTTGGTAGGATGCAGTATTAACGTAGAAGAAAGGCGTAAGTTTGCATTCCACTTGAATTTTAAAAGTTATGGGTTTAATTTTGCATGTTTTAGTACTTATTTAGTGATCAAAGGTTTAAACTTCAAATTGAGTTTTTCTTTAAGATTAGTCAATTAGGACATTTTCTGTCTTTTGCCTGTACCCTTCAAATTAATACGTTTATGCTAGTTTGAAGAGTACTAACCTCGCCCGGTAAAGCAGTTATAAATCTGCTTTTCCCGGACCGACTCCCAAAGGGCTGAACGCTACTCGGTCAGCTCACGTTCTGCCCCGCCCGCCTTCTCCGCGATGCAGGAACGCGCCACAGATGCGAACAATCTACAAATGCGTAAACCATTACATATTCTACTATTATTAATTGATCAAATCACTTCTCAACCGTCTACAAGTAGTACTTGTATCGATTTGAAATTCACGTTATTCTGCATTCATCACACTTTTTCAACACATTCTAATTTATCATTTATACACTAAAATCTAAATGAAAAAAATCTAAATCAAAACCACAGACAGGAAGTTATCTTAGAAATATAATATTTCTTTATGTATTGTAGGAATATAAGTAAAAAAAAATATAAAACATAATCAACAATTAAAAAACATAAAATATAAATACATAATATGGACACATAATATCTTTTCAAACCATTTTTGGGTTGCATAGGGTTTTAAAAGCATGCTGTATCGTCTGTTGCATGCTGTGTTCTCCACAAATTAGCTATAAAACGATAATCGTTTTGACTATCTCAAAATCTAACTTACTTCTCGATTTCTGGCGCACAGTGAACAAATTCATGACTCCAAAATTTGTAGGCGGGGTTCTTGATTAGTTCAATGAACGTGATTAGAAGACCCCATGGGTGTGGTCGGTTGACGATAAGTCTTTCTAGCAACATCCTTGTGATCTGTTCTTGTACTGCCTCAGAATTTGCTTCAGCGAACAAGTATAACAAACAGCAGCTAAAGTAGTGCGTGTGACTGTTCGGGTATCTCAGCTGGTTCGCGATCGCGTTCAGGAACAGATACCTGAAATATTAAATTGAAGATTTCTAAACCGCAATAAAAATACCAGGAATCCAAGAAAATGACGTACAATAGGCGGAGTTCTCTTTCAAACAACTTTATGATATAGAAGAAATTAATTTAAAAAAAAAATAGGTGGGAGTTGCTGTACATATAACAATACTTTTTTTTTTAAATGTATCAGCTATGTACGAAATTAAATGAACACACTAGGAGATTCGTTTTAGTAATGTAAAAAAGGAAATCACCAAATATTAAGTAACGCCCAATTCTTACCTTCCTTCATAGTCAAAATCTACAGTGAAATTTTGGAAAATATCCATGTGTGCCGAATGTGCAATGGTAGTCATGTTGGGCGTTTGTCCCTTTGCCCTGATGTGCGCTATCGCCTGGGTGCCCACGTACAAGACAACAGCGTTCATCAACTGGCTGTTGTATCTACGACCTGGCTCATTCACCACCTGAATACACAAATTATTAAGTTACATTGATGTCACATCGTTGGAAATATACATTTCGACTATAGGCACATATCGAAATGTCAGCTATAATATGAATTAAGCGTATATCTATTTCTATAATAGTTACATTGCAAAATTTTTATTACATTTTTCATGAGTTGTGGCTTCCGTATAAAGTAAACTTATAGTAGGGGAGAAAAATTTTTTGGGTTTACTTGAGCGTGTCTGATTAAAGTAAGGTAGGTTAATTGCTAGATAGAAAGCGTATATTTTGAAAATCTGACGATTAGCACATCACCACACTGTTTCTTCTTCTTCATCTTCACAGATAATCACAAAACAACTGTGTATGTAATTATATCCCTTCTGAATATCTGACGGCGCCTGAATACATTTTTTTCTACTCTTCTAGATGGCCACCTTCCACCACTCGAGTCGGTAGATGAACATACCATAATATTAGTGACAAGTCGGACCATCTTAACAATCAACAACTGACAAAATTTTATATGTTCTGAAGACGCTTGAGTAAATGCCCATTTAGGATCATGGCCTCCCCTACTATAAGGTTTATAGACATTAAATCCTCAAAAATATAAAGTCACTTACATGAGAAATGTTTACAATATTTAAAGAAAATAATATACAGGTAGACTGTCGTTCTTGTTTTAACATTAGGTATTAATATCAACTACAAATATTGATAAACAAAAAATTAGATTAAGAATACGTTAACGTTTAAATTTAGTAGATAGTAGGTAATTGATATATGCGTTATGTTTATAAAATTAAAAGTAGGTAGTTACAACATGTGTTCATTTGGAGGTATTTTGTTATAAAGCTGCGCGCACCTTCAACGTTTCATTTTGGTAGTTCGTCATAGTTTGTTCATGACATCTTCGCTTTGATACTTCGTGTTTTAATGGGAATGTCAAGTTAATATAGAGAGAACTTCTTAGTTCATTTGCTTATTAATGTGTTAATACTATATCTTACCCTTATCACCTAGGGGTATAAAAAATGTATCCCTTTGTAAAATAAATTTATGATTAAGTATAAGAATCTTTGATGATTTGAAAGTTAACTCGTCCAACCCTGCACTAAATAATATTAACGACCATTCTCAAGTTGATAGTAAATAAAGCAAAGGAAGTTTGTAAAAATATCTGAGGTAGTACTTGCTGCAACCCCAAATACTTGGGGAGACGTTTTAAAAAAGCCCTGCAATATAATTTGAATCGAGACTTCGGATTACATGGTCATTTTCAGAGTGGTTGCATGGTTCAAAAGTTCATTGATTTCTTTCATGTGTGACAGTTCAATAATGAAATTTTTTGGGAATTTGTTTAGCTAGATTAAAATCTGTGTAGTGAAATATTGATTAAGTTTTGCAGAGGTCATAAGGGTCAGTGATTTGTTTAGAATTTATTATAATAGGTGGAGGTTTAAAGTTTATAGCGTTAACAAATTTAGTGGTAAAGTGTGTTTGTTCTTTAGATTATTTATGTGATCTTTAGTTTGTTTATATAAGCTTTTGGTTGTTATTATCCTTATACTTTATCCCAATCTATAATTCATTAGAAAACTTCACCTGCATATTGCTGCGTAACTCCGACAGGAACGTAACGGGAGCGCGGGCTTTAATGTATGCATCGAGATCCTTTTTGAACTGCGATGCTGGTATGATAGTGTTGTAATTAATTACTGCACGTGGTGGGAGATTGATCTCCGCCAGTAAATCCACCTTTAAATTCGGAGTGAATGGATCGGGGAGTCGCATATTTCTCGGGAACGCAGAGAGAATCAGATTCCTCATTTGAATACAATTCGGAGGTATCTCGTCACAAAAGCCGTAGTGATAGTCACACAAAAATTCCGGGAAATCGTGTAATAACACTAGCAATACTTTGAGGGTGCCCTTGTAGAGCATCATCACAGGTTGGGCCAGTTCTGTGTTACGAAGGAACGGATCCAAAAACTTGAATAGGTCGATAAGTAGCGTCGAGTACATCCCCCAACCCTGCCAACACACAAGAAGCAATGAAACATTTGGAAATCGTTGTAAAAAAACAAATAAAGCGATTAGCAATGATATCAGAAGCTAATATTGAACTGTAACACAAAAACTACGGAATATTAAATACCAAAACTTCCTTGATCAACTTTAACAAAACAAAAAAAAATTATGAGTTTTTCAATTAAACATTATTGATTATTTCGTGTTTTTTCACACATACTCGTAAGTTGCTTATGGTTCAATTGTAATAATTACAGTTGATTTTATTAATTATATACATATATAGAAAAATCTTGACTAAGTTCAATTGAAATAATATTTAAAACAAACACCATGTCACACAATCATTACGAATATGTGAAAACAAACTGTTATATATGGGGACTATTTGTTACTAAATGACTTAATTTATTTATTTAGTAACTTTCAATGTTAAAAGGTACAGTATCAAAATTGATCAAAGAACATACTTAATTTCGAGATAGTTATTTTTCTATGTTAAAAGGTACAGTATCAAAATTGATCAAAGAACATACTTAATTTCGAGAAAGTTAATTTCTATGTTAAAAGGTACAGTATCAAAATTGATCAAAGAACATACTTAATTTCGAGATAGTTAATTTCTATGTTAAAAGGTACAGTATCAAAATTGATCAAAGAACACACTTAATTTCGAGATAGTTAATTTCAATGTTAAAAGGTAAAGTATCAAAAGTGATCAAAGAACTTAATTAGTTTTGAGATAATATTAAAATATTTGCCAAATTTGGTTATGACCTGAGAAGCAGATGGTTGAGGCAACATGACTTGAGAAGCGGGTGTTTGAGGCAACATGACCTGAGAAGCGTCAAGAATTATTAATTAAGTAGAGCCTAAGTAACAAACGTGGTAACCAACTTATCTGCGACATAGCAATTTGTTCAATATAAGAGTCTCTCTTAAATTGGAAGATTTTATCAGGAAATTAAGGAATTTCTAAGATGAAATGATTTTACTATCTATTAATATAAAAAAACTTGAACTATTTCTAACTAAACTAAACACAAGGTAGGACAGGTGATATTTATCTAAATGATAAATAAATAACAGATCACAAATAAGTTGGCCGGACTCTACATACAGTAGGAATCAACTGACAGGTTATTAAAATAGTATATTTCTATTTCTTATCACAATGTGGGATTTTAATAGTAATATTGAAATAGTTTAAATTGTGTTTGAATGGTTTAATATACTGTAATAGATATTTGCAACATAATGAAGATATATAATAAAAAAAAGGAATAAAAAAAACTCAGTGGAAATAATATTGTTAACAATGTTAATAAATACATTTTGAAGAAATGAAATACGAAGAAAAAATTAAACTAACGCTATTTTCAACGTTAATCAGTAATGGACAAAATGGCGGCTCATGGTGTCCGATGAAAAAAAAAATTATAATGATTTAATTTGTTGTGTCTTATATTGTCTGTTTTGTTCGTAACTTGAACAGTGAAATTAGCTATAGAGTTGGCAATATAGCTCAAGAAAAAAAATTGGCTCAACCATCTCGATAAATAAAAAATAAAATTGGAGCAACATTTTAATTAACTTGTGAATGAAATCAAGCTTTTATAATAGATATATTTTTGAAATAAGGATAAAAGCATAAATAGATATTTGTGTATATCAGTGATCCCACATTAGTATAAAAATATAGCATTTATTTATTAGCAGACAATGTTAAATATTTTTGGGACAAATGAATTTTACAAATGAGGTATTAATAACAGGTTAGTATGTTAAGACTATATTATTATATGTAAAAAAATAGAAATTTTGTTTTACCTTCTGTTGTGGTGTGACGGCGAGCATTCGGTTAATGAACGCTCTGTGCGCGACAATCTCGAGCCACGCGTAGCAAAATCCGGGAGCTACACTTGGTCGCACTATGCGTAGTGTGTGGCAAAAAGCAGTAAGAACCTAAAAATATACATAATTATAATTATTGAATTTTAAAACCTACATACACATGAAACAGAAGTATATAGAAGCATGTTCAAGAAAATTACGCTCATGGAAGAATTAGAGATTGTTTATTTGGTGATGGTGGGTGTACAGACAACCGATGTAAATGCTTGCTGGTTATTGAGTTATATAGTAAAATGGAAAGAATCATACTTGGTAGTTCATAGATTCCAAGACAGGCTCTGCCAAGTTCATGTCGAGGAAGAGAATTAGCAGAAGGCGGTGATAGGGAAGTTGTTGGAAGTTAGCACCATGCTCCTCTTGGTCCTGAAGGAGACAGCCCGCGATGATACCTAAAATCTATAATCCGGAAAAATTAACAGTAATCATAAAAGAAATAAATAATATCTGAATGGACTACACTTACCTTGTTTAATAAATTAAGTTTGGGCGTCGGGTTTCCACAGTCCGCCGTATTCCTGATCAGATATGACACCAGTTTGACAAATGAGTCACACATGGTATAATACTTTTCTCTCTTGATAGGAACTGGTGAAGGGTGAACCCTGTCTTCATTAAGCAATTGATATACATTCTCTATGCACATCTGTGCAGCAATTCTAAAGAATCTTGTGATCGTGTCGTCGGTTTTCAAAATACCATTCATGTTCAGTCTGTGTACGTAGATACTGAAGTTTTGTCCAATTTCAATTTCGGTTAAAGGACTGAGAAGCACATTCCTCCATTCACGGAGAAGGTTCTCAGTTTTCTCCTGGAAACCGGGGGGATCGTCGTATTGTCGTGCCTATAAGAAGAACACGTACAAATCTATGATATGACCACAACAACAAATTAATTAAATGCACTGGCAAAACAAATAATGATTTCACTTAGTCAAATGATAGATTAAGTAATACTTTTGTTAAGCAATGTATAAACTTGAAAAGTTTGCCTTTTACAAAACTCGAAACTGTATCTAGAACACTTAATACTGAAATATGACTTACTCGCACTTGCAAGATTCCATTATGAATATGTGCTGTTGGTCCTAATGGAGACCGTTCACCTAAGTAGGTGCTAGGATCTTGATTTATCCGTATTGTTTCAATTAGAGTAGCCAAGCCATCTGGGGGTGGTCTAGACTGAGACATCATTTGTACCAGCACTTCGGTTGTATGATATAAGTCTGATTCGGTAGCATATATATTGTTCCTATCGTCCACTAAATAAAGCTGGATCAACTGCATCGCAAATGCAACTGCCATGTAGTTATTACCGTGGTCCAAGAGATGCGAGAGCGCTACGTCGTACTGAAATACACATCATGATTAACTTTCATTAAAAAAAATAACTCCTGAAGTAAAAGAATGAAGGAGAATGATGTACAAATTTACAATCATATTCAACAAAGAATATGTGATATTTACCTGAGGTAAATTAATAAGATTATTCCTCAACAGGCAGTCAAATACATCCAAGTTAAATTTCTGTTCTTCCCTGCCTTCGGTAAGGCAATAGGTTATTTGCTTGGTGGTCCAAGCATGACCATAAACTCTAGCGTCTTCAAGTAATTTCAGAACGCGAAGGTGGATGTCGCGATATCGAGTCAGCATTTCAATGTGTTCAGGGCTGGAGCCGGGTTGTACTATGTGACCCTCAAGGAGGCCTTCTACAGCCTGTAGAAAATGTAATTGGTATGTATACAAATGGTGACATCACATTTTTTTTATCTCAATTTTGTATGACAATTTAACACCTTGATAGCGTTCATTGAGACCACACTTTGACCATTTTCTACTACTTTTTCTCTTGTCGTATTCGCTATACTAATTTTAACACTTAATTTACGCAAAAATATTTATTTTTATTAGAATTATTGTCATGCAAAAGAAATAAAATCATACTCTTTGCAGAAGCGCGTATCCAGCAACGATGTCTCGATTCCGTCTGGCCAAGATGAGGCATTCTAGTAGAGAATGCATGTTGGTAGCCTGTACCGCAAATGATGGGACAGACAACACGTTCGACAGGAACACTTCAGCAGCAGTTATGAGGGTGCTCATTTCATCGGTCCCGTACACCTAGTTAGCATATAAACAATAATGGTAATTTATAACCTTATATTTATACAGAATAAAACTGAAGACACAACAAACTAAACTTGAATGAATACCAGTAGTGGTAAAAATAATAATCAAAATAAATATAATTTATGTTTTAAAATATTAGATTGGATATCTAATGATTAAAGTTGCAAATGTTGTTTAAAAAAAAGAAAAAACAATTATTAATTCCATGGCTATTTACAAAAAAATAAACTATTAAAGCTTTTCTAGACCTTCATTAACTTTAACAATTCTTATGTTATACCTGTTAAAAAAAATAAAAAAGCATATAAAGTTAAGAATGAGATTTTAAATAATTTACGATTAATAGTAATTTTAAGGGATGTGGTAGTTTTGCCAGATTAACAGTAGATGAATAATATTCAAAATAGCAAGTCAAGATTAACTAAAGTAATAATGAAGGACTTTTAGCCTGGTGGTAATTGTAACAATTGAAAATAATAAGTTTATGGGTTATTACTTTGTTCTTTTCATACTTGTTATGAAAACCACTTATGAAATCATGAGTATGTTACATTCGAATCGGAATTATATCCATCACACTATGACTAGTAATGGCGGTAGTATTTACTGACATAAAAAACTCCCTATTTTTAATCAATCAATTTTTAAATTTGCAGAATACCTTAAATAAATCAGATTTTAAGATATAGATAATAATAAAAAATTTTACCTTTAGCCAATCAAGATGACTGACAGGACTAATGTAAAAAAAGTATTAAGTGTGAAGTATTTTAACAGAAAACATTTACTTTTTGTCAATAAATAATTTACCTGAGTGGGGTTCATGACTGGGTTAAAAGTCATCTGGGGGACTTGTTCTTGTGCCGAGGGTTTCGGGATGAACATTCCCGGGTCACGAACAGAAATAAATCCTGGAATATTACACGCAAATTCATCATAAACAACTATCTGCATCTCCGCTGGCCCGCCGACACGCAGCCGAACTCGTTCCGGAATCCTTTCAGTTTGATAAGTCAACACCATTGGATCGTAATATCTTCTGCCTTCTTGGCGAGCAATCTTTCTCATTTCGTAGTCGTTCATTAGCCTCTTATCAAGCTCTGGTAAAGCTTTCTCGACAGCAGTCTTCTGGATAAAAGCACACGCAAGTTCCATGTTTTCTGTCGCTAAAACAGCCCCTGCACTTTCTATAATATCTTTCTGCAAAGCGTTCAACTATTAGGACAAATAAATATAAAAAGGTAATATACATGAAAAAGGACATATTTTTAATCCTTGTAAATGAAAACTTACTTGTTGTGGAGTGGTCGGAATGAGCGCAGTAACAAACGCAGCTTTCAAGTTGGTGCTAATGGTGGTGATGAGTTGCTCCCGGCAGGTGATCATGGCCATCCCAGCAGTCAGATTCCTCATCATGTGATGGGCGCAAGTACGCATTCTACCCTCATCAGGATCAAACGAAAAATCTTTTCTGATTATCTGCTCGCACGTGGTTAATGCATACTTGATGGAACGATCGACAACCGGATGAATCCATTCTTGGATCGACCTTTCGATGGCGGGTTTGACAAACTGTTTCAAGTGTGGATAATTTTGGAAAAGTATAATATGGGGATTGAAGCATATTTTCTGGCCAAAGGCGGAGGTAGACGAGACGTTGATGTCGAGGTAGCTGAATCTAGGTTCAGGTATACTGAGAATCCCCATCATATTTGGATCGTTCGGAATGAGACCGGCGGGCGGAGGGCCCACGACTGATAAGTCTTCCGGTGGGATCATCGGTTGTGGTGGAGGAGGAATCATTTGTATCTGTGCCTGAATCATTGCTTGATTTATTGGAATGACATTAACTGGAGGTTCCTTGTTTGGTTTTGGTTGTGACAGTTGAAATTCGATACCTCTCAGTTTTTCGGGATCCTTTAAATACAAAGACGGCTTCAAATCAGTGATATCCAAGCCCAAGTTTTTACAAAGCACTTCTATTTCAAACTTCAGATTTAATTTGAGATCTGGTTCTTGATGTAGTTCAGCCAAAACGTTCATTAGAGCCATAGTCCACGGGTTCGGAGGTCTAAATACGACGCTTTTAGCACTCGACTCCAGTATCTTAGCGACAAACGGAACTACGTAAAGTAGCTCTTGCTGACCTTTATGATAAGCTTCAAGTAAAAGTGCTTTGAGATCAAGATCTATTTGTAGGATCGGCTGGTTACGAGACAACGTAAGCATGCCTAACCAATGACCGAGGTTTTTCAATAAAGATCGGTCAGAAAAGTTAGCTATACCTTTGTCGGATCGTAGTAATACTCGGATATTCCGATAAGTTTCTCTTGTTACTAATTTGTTTATCTCACGAATTTTTAAAACATCCAAGAAATTTGAATACAAAGCGTGGAAATTGAGTTCGATTGACGCTCGTTTCATGACGAGATATTGCGATAGCCATTGATAGTATTCTTCAGTAATTATTTCTTTTAGCTCTTCGCATTTGGGTTGCAGGTTTAGCTGGCTAAGATTATTGAAAATAAATGCTGATTTGTCTTGAATAGCTTCTGGTGGGGCAATGATTTTCTCATCTCTGTCAGTGGCAGTTAGGAGAGTGTCAATATTAGTCGCGTTGGCAATGGAGGGTCGGCTGCCTATACCACCCGGAAAGCAATTTGTAACCTTCGATATCACTGAGATGGGGTTGTGTGCACAAACTATAGCTCTGTGAACAAATACATAATAGATTAAAATATTTTCCTAAACTTTTGATAGACATATATGATATCAAAAAACGACACATACAAAATGAATGTGAAGATTACAAATAATCTATGTAAATATATAAATTATATACTAGTCAACTGCTTTACTTTTTCTTCTGGAATAAAACGTTTATAAATGAAAAGAATTTTTTCCTTGACATTAGATTCATTTCATTCAATCGTAAGTTAATCCTGCTTGAAATTATATATGATCATTAAGTTCACTAGTTTATGCTTACAATAAAACAAACTCAACAGATATGGGGAATGTTTGAAATTCTTAGATATCTAGATAGTTTCTAAGTTGTAATATGATAAAAATACTTGCCTATATGGTGCAGAAACAGTTACAATGGCATTCTGGGTCAACATGGCAGCAAGACTTGCTGGCAGCACAGGCCCTTGTGGTTTGGAAGGCGGTTCTTGACTCTGAAGTCCATACTCTATATATTCTATTAAATGTGGAGGAAATTCGGTGAAATGGGGAATAGCTCTCACATGCTCACAATACTTGTGGTAATCTTTTAAACGTGACTTAAATCTGTCGAGTGCTGCTATACCAAAATAATACATCTTAGTGCCCTCTGGTTTACGTAAAGCATCTAAAACGAATCTCAAAGCTAGACCTAGTGACACATAACTAGGAACTAAACCTTTTTCTATGATTCCACCAAATAATTGAGCAGTTATGTGGAGTTCCTTGTCTGGATATTGTGGAAAAAACTTGTATTCTTCAAATAGATTCCGGAGCATGCAAGAAAATACCTCACGTTCTCTTTTATTCGGCGAGTCTTGAAATTTCTTTAACATTTCTAAAACTTCATCAATAGACAGAGTTGGATGTGGAGGATGATTGTAAATTCTTTGAAAGTAACTATTTGCTTCGTCTTCTATCTCCTTAGAAACATTATGCATAACTTCCGGATAATGTATTGGGTCTGGTATACGTGGTTTGTCCATTCCTTGAGGAGGTGGCATTCTAATGAGTGCTGTCATGTTTACATTTGCATTATGTTGGATCGGCATCATTGCAAATGGGCTATTGGGCCCTCCTCCCATTAATCTTGAAGGCGATCCCGGGGCAGGCACCAATGGCCCTAATGTACCTGGCATTGCAAAAGCTGTATTTGCTGGTGCCCCTAAAGTCATACCAGCAACATTTGGCGTCAAAGCAGCAATAGGGTCTACATGAGGAGTAAATATCTGGGGACCCAAACCAGCAGGATTAAATGGTGTTTCCAATACTCTGGTGTGTGGTCGCGCAATTCCCGGTATACCAGGTCTAGGTTTACTTAATATTATCGTCGAACAAGCAGCTATCACATTGTAAATAGCTTCCTGCAACTCCTGTTGGACATTAGGTATGCATAATTGAAGACATGTTAACATTGTACCAATAGTTTCTGGAGGCAACTGTGCTGCTTTGGGCAACGGCTCCTCTGGTATCTTACCAATAACATGCGGACATCGTCTCTGTAAAAACTTCACCATTGCAGATACAAAAGTCTCACCATGATCTCTTATCTTATCAGTTAGCCATTTATCTAATTTGAGATATTCTCTCCTAGAAGCAAGGCATGCTAAGTCGATGATGAATGGGAAGGACTGAACATTTAGTAATAAGGATAATGCCTTAAGATCCTGTGCTACGTCTAATATCCTCGAAAGCTTGGATTGATCACATTCGCCACGTATATACCAATCAGCCATTGCGTGCATTATTATTGATTTGATGTTTGGATTTTGTGAATGCCACGCGTGCTGTAGTAACAGACCAGAATTAGGATGATTTCCAAGAAATATTGGGATTAGGGTCGTTAACAACTCTTGCCTGAATACTGTGACTGGTGGGTTTATTTGTAAAAGTGCTAATAGTAATATGTCAGGACAATGTTGTAGCGGAAACTTGAATAGCTCATGAACTTGCAAGTAGTAACCACGCTCTGCAGCATAAAGTAATAATTCCACCAAGTAAAGGCAACGCCAAGTTGCTACCTCTTTATTGTCTGTTTCAGGAGGTGATTTCAATAAATCTATGGGTACTGGATGAAAAGGATGATCCGCAAAACTGAATATGTCTGGATACTTTAGAATATTAGAAATCAAGCTCATTTGTCCATCTAAATTCGTCCATCGACGGCATAAATATTCGACTGGAAATATGTTAGCCGGATAGCCTGCGCTCTGCAGTCCTAGCCGTAAAATTGTGAATAATAAACTTAATCCCTGTCTATCTGGAACTATAAACTCTGGATGATCCAGCTGCAAGATTACCTCTTTCCAGTTTAGATTTGAAGCTAATTCTTTGAGCGTTTGAACAAACACTTCAGCATTCCATGAGTCCAGTCCAAGTGTAATGACATCTTTCTTGCCGTCATGATTCATCCAGAAATTTCCAGGAACCTGAATTTGGGTTCCCTCTGGCAAAGTCGCATGATACCTCACCATCATTGATATAATTCTTGCTACATCGATTGCCGTGGGTTCTCGAGCTCCGAAACTGATCATATTGTTTTTGCAATCTTCAACAGTCGCTGTGAAGTTACAACCAATATCTCGGATGATATCCGCTAGAGAGTTATCCATCATGGCTGCTGTCATGTCATCAGTTGTTGTCATTTCCTTCAGAGGTGTTTGTGTGTCGTCCGGATAGAGAAGCGGAGCTAATATTATAGGCACTACCTCTCGTGGAAAATCTATACGTAGTTTTTTCAGAAATAACTCTTTTGTCACAGCGGCTAGCCGGAAATTTTCGGATGCGAGGCTTGTAAGAAGTGTTTGCAAAACTTCAGGGCTGCATTCTTGAAGACCCGCACGCTCAACTTGATGTCCTCGTTCTAAGAAAAAAACTTAGTTTTATAAATACTACTAACAAAATTATGAATATTTATGTAAACTTTATAAATATATATATTTGGCTAATGCAAGAAAATCGAATATATTTTTCACTTCAAAGTCGCGCATCGCATTTTATAATTTCCCGTATAAATAATATGGAAATTTTTTAACTGTTCGTCAACGGATCTGCGGATCATTTAACTGCTATAACCGTAACGTAACATATTCTAGTTGTGAATTTTACTCTACAATAAAGCTTTATGCTAAATTCTTGATACTTCTATTCCGTCTAAAGTTATTCACTGTTTGATTATTATGTATAATATTTAGACATCTATATATTAATGTTTGTCTCTGCTTTTTTACAAGCGTCTTTTTACACATACTCAAAAGTTTTCGTGTGGTTTTTTTTAAATATAATCGATTTTTTGAATCAGCCTATTTATTATATACATATGTATCATTATAGAATTTATACCTGCATCGAGATAACATTGTACAAGGTCCAAAAACCGTTTCTTTAAGTGTTGTTTAGTGAGGGCAACAATTTCAGGCTTCAAGGAGTATTTTCTCAGCACCAACGAGAATACAACATCTTGAGTTGTTGTCAATTTTAGTAATCTTGCGAGCCGACTAAGTAATGTATTGGACGGCTTCAAAACCTGAATCATAAGAAATTTTGTCCTTTCCATATATTGGTTTCTGCATGAAAGATATCACGTGAGGGTTTGTTTACAGATTCTGCAGCCTACTTTAGAATTGCCACTGGCGATTTAAAATTCATATTAAAAAGTGTTTGATAAACAAAGCCTACTATTCTGTAAATGATTACTTGAACGATGACATAGTTTGGAATCCAAGTGACTTTGATACTCAGCTGAATGGTAATACAATGGTATAACCATAGATATCTAGAGATATGCTATCATTGCGTTTTAGTATACAAAACTAGTATCGCCGTTTTTCTCCGACCTAAATATTTAACACATGTACAAAAACAAACACGCTCATTATTTTTCACGCACATTATGAACTAGCTGCCACACTAATACATTTTTTAATAGCACACATTCATAATAAGGGCGGAGCGTTCCTAGCATGCCTACAGTCAATCAACGCACACATATGCAAATAGGGACTACAAGGTGTCAGTTTATTTTATCGATAGTTTTTCCCTTAATGTATATAACGAACCAAGAAAATTATGTAGCAAAATCGCAGTCATTGAAATTAAATTGCTTAAATAATTGTTTAATAATAAAGTTTTCTTACGTTACATTAGCATGTTCACTTAATGGTCTTTTAATTTGTAATGGAAACAATTTTGGGATTACTTCATTAAAAAGTATTTTGTTTATTTACTTTACGTTAATATCTAAGCAAGCGACAATAGTACAAACCAGACATTTAATTAATTTTAATTATTTATAGGTTCATAAATTTAAAAAAAAACTTAAGTCGAATTAGGACCGGATTCATTTGATTATAAAAATTTTACTAATACTTTAAATATGAGTGTGCTTGTTGGTATAACCATATTTTATATAACAGTTTATCATTTATATGCAATATAGGCGCACTACGCATATTGGTGTAAATATGCCTATCACTTCCATAATTAACGCAAATCGGTTCAGTGATATAACTACTTTTACCCGACTACGGCGAAGCCAAAAGGATGGGCATATTTTTGGCAGTCTATGTATGTATGTTTGTATATTCCACTCTAGCGCCTAAAATACAGAACCAATTTTAATAAATGAGTCAATAGATTCGTAATAATGGCGTGGGTGACATAGGCTATTGCTATGATTAGAGGAACACTAACAGGAAACAAACATGGTAGGTATACATGGGGGCTACCACGGTTCTACCTTGACCATTTTTATACCTCTCTGGTATCTATCTGAATTATTTTCTTGTTTCGTCCTTTTTAGACCATTGTTTTACTATCGGGTTAAAGTTTTATAAACTTTGTTTTTATTTTATTTGTATATTCAATAAATAAGAGTATCGTAGAGTACCTAATAGAAAATAAATTTACTTCAATAATAAGAACGTAAAAATTATCGATAGTCTACCGCACTCATTGCATAAGGCACATCTCTATGGCCAAAGTGTACCGTGTTTTCGGTAACGTTCTTATAAATTGATTTAAAATGTGAAATAGTTACATAATTGTTGAGTTGCCGATGGTAGGATACGCCACTTGTCTTAAGGTTTGTTGTAATTGTTATATTTTTGTAAATAAATACGGAACAATTCGGCATTTTGTATTTTCGTGAATATGAAGTACACGATGCGTAGTTGCAAAGCGACTGAATAGAGCGCACTGCCGCCGACCGATTATAAGCTATGATTGACCGCATAACGGACGCACGCGCCACGCCCTCATAACATATCCCTTGATATCCGTGGGTAAAACAGATTCAAGTAAACAATGGCGTTTTAAAAAAATCGATTGTTGAATTTCTTGGCAGTTCTTCTCATCAGAAAACGGCCTTCCGAACAAACTGACTGACTAAGCGATTTTTGAAGTGCCAAAAACACTTTGTAAAAAGTCTGTTTGGAATAAACTATTTTGAGTTTGAATTTAACAGATTGCTTATTCACTATAACTTCTGATTCAATATTATTATCGGCACTCGATTCCTAATCGAAATTTTATTATTTTATCGAGATATAAATGTCGGAGACATGAAGGATGAAAAAAAATTATGCGCAACGGATGTCCTACATCGAAAGCTACGCGAGATACTGTCAAGAAATAAGTAAACATTACAGATTCTAAATGTAACCAAAGCAGTGCCTTGGACTTGTGACAAATGAGTAGGTTTAAGGGATCCTTTTATGCAGTAAAACACTCACCTCCACTGCTCAGGTTTACTTAGCGAATTAATATTGAATGGTGTGGTAGAAGTAAAATCAACCAATAAAAACCGCTAGGCAATCTATCAGAGGCTATCTTCTTATATATAAAAATGAATCCCTATTTCCTTTGGTCTCGGCATCACGCGTAAACGCCTGGACCGATATCGCTAATTCTTTTTTTGTTTGAATGTTGTCATTCAATTAACGCGCTAGTCATTCAATCAAATAGCAGATTCAACCAGATCACTGCGACATATACATATATAAAAAAAGAACACAATTTTCTATTAATAAATATTAGTAAAGAATTTTTTAAAAGATTACTAACAGTTTGGATCACATACTACCAGCATTCCCTTTACACCTTCTAGTAAGCTAAAATGCTTGTGTCAGGAGTAAGCCACGCCAGTAGTCCAATGTCCGGGATTTGAACCCACGACTTATTCGTGAATCCAACGCCCGAACCACTGAGTACTAACGCTATTAATCCGTTGAACTGTTAGACTCAAAATATTTTATATCAATTAGACTTTTTTACAAAAGTACTTTTGATACGTCAAACACTGGTGGGTCAGTAAGTTTGTCTGAAGCCATCACCAGCTCGGAAAGCAGTTATCTGTTGAGTTACATCATGAAAAAAGGACAAATAAAGTAAGACACACATTTTCACATTCATAATTTAAATTTAGTTATTTGTTGTATAGTTTAATGAGCTCTCATACCTTCTGAAGAGATTTTCTCGGTTGGTCTATAAGCTGACACACTACAGTGTATTTAGCCGGGTGATTGAGAAGCGTCGACAAGTGCTGCACCAATAGAGACGCGTGGATACTGTACGAAGCGATCTGCCGCTCGTTTTCCCACGATGTCTCGGTAGCCTCAGCCAGCAAGCACCTTAAAAGTTGGTTTTCTGCTTCCAATCCGTAGGTATTGACGATCTGGACCCAATAAATAAACGTTTCAATATGATAAACACAACCATCAACAAACAATCGTCGCCAGAGAAGAGTACAACAATAAGAAATATAACATTCAACATTCTAAACTATCACTACTCGAAGATGAATTTTTAAAATGGTCTCTTACTAATATATGAAATAAATGTACAGAAATTTTAATTGTGGCTGCAAGCAACAAAAGGCCATTCATTTTTTAATTTACAATATCATCAAAGTGAGGAAAATTAAACTATGTGACATGTCGAAATGTGCTGCATCTTCTATAGAAAAAATACACTCTGTATTTTCAATGAATGAATGTATTTTCATTTTGAACAAATTTTTTTTACACCTTAGCACTTTCGATTTCAAATGATATAAATTTAATCATCATCTCTACTTCACTATAGATGCAAGCAAGTAGTGATGGCCCAGTGATTGAAACTTTAATGTCTTACTCGGGAGGTCCGAGTTCGATCCTGGGCTCACACCTCTGACTTTTCACACTTATGTGTGATTTAAGCAATTAAATATCATTTGCATTAACGGTGAAGGAAAACATCGTGAGGAAACCCTCCTCATTCTGAGGAGTCCTTGCTCAGCAATGGGCCTTTAACGAGTCGTGATGATGATTATGATGATGGTGATGATGATTACTTCACTATACAAAGCAGCTCATAACTCAATGTCATTCAGAACTATTACAAACAAAAAGTGATGAACTGTAACAAACACATTCAACATGCACATAATTTAATCTTATCTTACATTGTGTATACACAACCATACACACACATCACAGATACTTATTGTGGAGCAACAGTTCAAGCTGTTAATGGACAACATTCATAATAAATAATTATTTCTTATTAGTATCTATAGCCACATTACATAAATATGTTAGCAGACGGAGTAATTTTTAAATTTTATCTTAAATACAATGGCAGAGCTGCAACAGACTACATTTTGTCCACCTCTGCCTATATCCTTATAATCTTATAGTATTTGAAAAACTGTTACTATTAGAATCGTCAATTTGTCTTTAGGGAAGTAAAGTCCACAGAATCAATACTTTGATTGAAAATACATTACAATAAAAAAGTTTTCTCCAGTCTTTCTTGATGTAGCTCAAGCATTTGATAAAGTATTTTGTAAGTATTTGTATTTTGCAGATATCTTGAAATCTTACTTTTAATAGAACATTTAGAATCAGAGAGGAGACTCATGCTCAGTTCAAAATAATAAAATGTCCCTTATTCTTTGAAATATTATGTTAATTAAAAAAAAATCTTATCAATCATCTAGGATTTTAAATGCATTATAAAGTATAAATTTATTCAAAACCAATTATAGCTTAATGGTTAAGACTTTGATATGTTACTCCCGAGTTCGAACATGGGCACAATTTGACTTTTCTTTGGCCATTGATTTGAATTATGTGCTTTAACAGTGAAGGAAAGCATTGTTAGTAAACTAATTCAGCCCTGAAAGTGCTATCAAAGGTTTGTGGAATCTGCCGACTTGCACTTAGCTAGCGTGGAGTATGGCCTAACCCCTTATCATTCTGAGAAAGACACCGGGCTTAAGAGTGGCCTATTAAAGGTTCATGATCATTTTGTTTAATTTGGTTTATAATATAAAAAGAAAAAATATGAAGAGGTCTAAAATATTTAAAAATGCCGTCTGAAGTAATTCTGTTGCCTTATGTTGCTTCACAAAAAGTCATTGCAGTGAAGATTTAACATTATAGCAAGAAAGTAAACAATTCATTGAAATCAATATTTATAAGTGGTCCAAATATCGAAATAGCATTGTATGGAATTTACTCTAAAATTGTGATTAGTATATCAACAATGAAAGCGTTATTCTGTTTATCAATTTCGTACTTAGACAATACTTCTTAAAACAGGTTATTTTCTCGCGAATTTTTAAGATATTTGCATTAGAATTTATGCTCAAGCGTATAATAATTTCGCTAAGCGGTTCCGATTTGTAATATAAGCAGTATTGACAAATATTTATTTTAATAAACAGAATTCGCTTTGCTATTAATTTTTATTAAATATTAATTTTTATAAAAACTGTCTGACTGGCTTACTGATAATAACAAATGCACAAAAATTGATAATGGAAAAAATTGATATTCCATTTGTATGAACCCGATCAATTTTGCTTCCACATTTCCAATTTTACTTTCCACTTAAATCTAATATGAAACTTCCAATTTGAAATATTTTACATAGTAAGAGATATGACATACAATGCTGCTGTTCTGATATTTTGATATACATAAGTGTTTCAAACAAATATTTAATTTAAAGAAAACCACATCAAGTCCCATGTATAACAAATATAACATAAAGATAATAGTATGATCAGCAAACTAACTAACACTTATTATATCATCGATGAGCGTGCAAAACCGCGTAACAGCAGTTTGTTAACACCGTATACTCCTAAAAATTTGCAAAAATGTTGATACACGCCCAAAGACGATATGTCCTCTTTTATAATAGTGATTGTATAAAACGAAAATTACAAGTGATGTAAGCATATGAATTCTAAAACAAACACAAACTACTCATTCATTATACAAATGTTTAATGCATAAAATGGTTCAACTATTTTGTACACACAAACAAACGACTCACATTTGTGCTTCTTTTACGTAACATGTCAGACATGTAAAAAGAAAGTTTTTGAAACAAATTCTTAAAATCTACTTTCATTAAAACTAACATTTATTTGTAACAATACAAAAATAAAAATTATACCATAGTAAAATGGATTTGAGAATTTTGTTTCTTAAACGACACGAGATTACTGACTAACATCAACAATTTTTTATTAAATCGATCGAATCAAATCGATCGGACTCGCGCATTTACAATTTGAGTAAAAGGACAAACTTAAACTGTTGTCTACATACATCAAGTAGCCAATTTACACTTTTAACTGCAGTTAAGTATTTGTATTTAATTTTTTTATAAGGTTTTGACCAAAGGTTAAGGTTTCATCAAATTACACGATTCTGGGTAAAAGAATAGTACTAATATGTTACGATTGTCCACAACTGCAAAGGACTAAAGACTTGAGTATTTCAAATTAATTTCAACTTGATACCTCAGTTTCTGAGACAAAGGGTCTTCACACAAACAGGCAGACCGACAACAAAGTGATCTTTTCTTTTAAGGAGCCCTAAAAATTAAATTACAAACTAAGTAATTCTTTGCCAATGGCGAGTGTAATCTGTATTTACCAAATTCCTATATTTATAATGTATCTAGTTTAATTTGAAATTTTTCTTGCTAGCTCGAAAATATATATAAAATTTATCGAAACTGGTAAGAGCTACGAAAGAATTACCGTGGTAACTAATTACAAAGAAGCTCTCGTACTATTTTTACTAAATTTTGTTTCTCACTGCCAATTCCGTACGAAATCAATGTCTCTGTTCAAACTTTAATCTTTTGGAAATGATGCAAATGAGTATATTGAGATTTTGCCAACTTATATTTATAGTATGAGATGTTTTTATTTAAAGATTGGATTTTTTTTTATTTCGTCCCCAACCTATATGTGACGGTCATATTTTACTACTTATTCAAAAAGGTTAGATTCACCACCATATTGGTGCCCAAGATTCTCTTCTTGTTTTTTTTGTGATTTGCCATTAAGATAGCATCGTTCTAGCGTTCATGTCAGTACTTGTCAGTATGATGACATGAACGCTATTCACGACGCTGAACACTTCACCGGACGCTTTCCTATTCAAGCCGTATGATTAACTCTTTACTACTTTCATATTTGATCGACGTGTTAGCAGCTCTGGGGGCTTAGCAAAGTGGCAATCGCTTTGAAGCGACTCTATATCTTTACTTGTAATTTCTTCATCATTAATAAATTAAAATTCACAGCTAATGTATGTAACGAAAGTATTCAAATCGCCGCAATTGTCAATATCGCCGTGTTGCTTCACAACTGTCAAAAAAGTCACTTTTTCGATACGCGTTATTAAATATTGATTTGACATTTTGCTAAAGCCCGTAGCGTCTGATAGCGCCCGTGGTAATAGTAACATCTTCTGTGTGTTTCATCAGGCTATAGATTACTTTTAGCTTGTCACTATCCGGAAAAGCACACCCGTAAATGATTATGATCGCACCAAGGCGCTAAAACTTCTGGTTTATCTATATGAGCGAGAAAGAATTAACAAAGGCTTCTTTTGTTACTCAATTGTTGTTGGCACTATCTTTTTTTTGGATTTTTGTTTAATGTAAATTTCTTCTATCCTACTGACTGTGATCGTTCTGAGTCTGACTTGTTAAGTAGCTAGTCGTAGGAAGCAAGTTCACCTCTTCCTTCCTATACTCCATACTGACCAATACATTTATACATCAGCCAAATTCAAGAAAGAATTCACCAAAACAAACCGGACTTAAGGTCATCACAACACTAACTCAAATAAAATTCAATTATTCAATTAACTTCTGCACATTAAGTATGTAGGTAATCACATTTATTTTTACACCATATGAATTCACTCACATAATTTCAATAATATTTTATTTAAATGATAAATTAAATATTAGTCACTATTTATTGGAAACCGTAAATATTATTTGGCTGTCCATCCAATTAAGGGATTTTAAAATCTTTTGCTCAATGATAATAATGTAGTTTTTAAATGAACTGGTCAACGCGAATTTTGAGTCCGACTTCTTAAGTTAAAATTAAGATTTATTTTATCTTACAATATATTAAGGAACTTGCATATATTTTCTTTTAAAGTATTACTATCCATCCATCATGAATTATCAATGGAATTCTAAATATTGAATTATAATCAATATTTAGAATTCCAATTTATACATTAAAACTACAAACAATATAATACATAATCATTTAAAAAATACATTTACATTTATATTGTGTTTTACATAAGAACATATAAGCAAGAATAATATTTTCATAAAAAATCTGTAAAATGTATGATAAAAATGTTTGGAACATATGCCGGTCGTTAGTTGCTAAGTTACACTTTGTTCGTAAACATTCTCTTTCAAACTTAAATGAGCTATCGGATGAGTTTACTAATAGAAAACATGTTCCATGGTTATATTTGGCTCAGATTAACCTTCTAAATAACAATAAAATAAATTATTTTTGAAAAATACCTGTACGAAAATATTATGGAATAGAAATAACAGTTTTTGTGTTTTATAAAACTAATATAATAGCAAATTAAATAAGTCTTGAGAATTGGAGTATGGAAAACATAATTTCCTGCAAACAAATTTGAATAAAGTAGTTATATTCTGAAGAGTCAAATCCTTTGTTTATAACTTAAAATACCTGAAATCTATAATTATATATAAAATTTTCACCTCACAAAAGTAGTATGGAGAAATATATCTCAGTAAACTCATTTACGCAGTGTTACTGATAATACTAGTAAATACTGTAATAAAGATGCAAATATTTTAAGTGAAAACTTCTTTAGCGGCATTGTGCACTTTTGGTATGGTTAAAAAAAGGTTAAATTGGCGTCAGGACACTTGACCTAATCGAAAATTCGTAAGACGGCGCTTGCACGCTTAATTGGTAGCACATTTCATAAAAAACTGAATTTAAATTTGTGTATGATAGCGCAATATATGGATATTGTATTTAACCACATAAATGATAGGACTTTTATACTGATAAATATAGCAATTCCCTAACCATTACAAAATATTCAAAAATGCACAAAGTTAAAGCAGTTCAAGTTTGCACTTCTTTTTATAACAATGCAAAAAACTGAACAAATTGACATTGAACCACTTTATACCATTTTTGAATAATGGTATATTTTTTAAAGAGTTTTTGTATCTATCTAGTAATACGCTTTAGCATTAGAATGCTGTGCTATAATATGCAATAAATAAGCAAAACTAATTAATATAAAATTTAAATTGTTAGGTCAAATTGTTTATACTATGGGCACTGTAGCATGGTGCAGGTCACATCTGTCAATATATTTTATTTTAGTATACAAATAAGCCTACTAATATATTTTGTTTTTTTTAATCATTTATAGACAAGCATTTGATCATAATCTGATGATAAGCACAACACAGTCTACGATGTATCACACTTACCTAGAAGTTACCAGTTTACTCTCTCTTTACAATGTTTTGAAGACACCAACATTGTATGTATCAGGAAAAACAAACTCAGGCAAATCATTCCACAATTTCGTTGTGCTAATAATGAAAGTTGATTCAAAGCTTTTGGTACGCACTCTAGGAATTTTCACTATGTAACAATGTGGCTATGGTCGCATTTGTTGGGCTACTCATTGGGTGGGATTAAGTCATGGAGTTCTTCAGCACCCTAAATGTATCCGGTAAAATACTGATAAGGAGGCAAGCTACCGATGGTGCTCAAGGCTTTCCAGCCGAGACTTGACTTGGTCAGTTACTGGTCACTAGGAAATCTGTTCTCAAGGGTAAAACAGTACTCTATACACCACCTGATTTGCGCTTTGTATATCTGAGCAGGTGTTCTGGAGTGAAATAACGTCTCATGTTTGAGAGGATGCCAAGTTTTTTTTGTGGCTAGCTGGGCTTTTGACTCAATATAAAAGTGGATGAAAGAGTAATTGCAAAAAGTTCTAGGGGTTGTCTGTTATTGGCACGGATACATTTCAAAAGGATGGAGATAGTTCATATTTCCTTTTTTTCTCATTAAATAAAAACTTGCGTTTTGTTTGCATTAAACCTGACCCGAGTAGCTTCCCCAATCAAAGACTGCCTTTAGGGTCTCGTTCAAACGCTCAACCATGGTCTATCTTAAAGACCGGATTTGTGCCTCAATAGCTCGCGCATTTGATATATAGCTCTCTAGAATCAGTATCTTAGTTACAACAATCATGACATCCATTACAACATAATTGTGAATGATTCATCATCTATCCAAAAGAAATAGAAAATTGAACCTTTGAATAAAAAAACTGAATAAACTAATAAGAAACCAATAGATAAAGAAAAAACAGTAGCACAATACTGGTTTTAGCATTCTTGATTGATCACTGGTGTTGAAAAGTGGATAAACAACATTAATAATGGTGGAATACTAACATGGTCAGATAAGTCAGGCTCCACAGACTATAGCGAAACCTTGATTAACTCTCAATAAGGTAACTAATACTATGTATTTAGTGGAGTTTGAAAGCTTTGTTCATTATAACCTTTACCCTTGAGTAAAACCGATAATTCAGGTCTCTAGTGCCAACAACTGATGAGACCCAAGCAAGAAATAGAAGAAAAAAAGGCCATAATTAATCAACAGAAACAGTTTCCATCATGATAACACTAGACAACACACATCTTTAGCCACTTAGAGAATATTGGGACCTCATTTGGGAAGTTGCATTTTAAGTACATACAATTTTTTTCCAAAATCTGCTAACAAAAGACACAGTAAAAATCATTGGAAACAAACACTATAAAAACATAAAAACTAAAACCTGAGTTTAACAGGAACTCCTGAGTGTAAAAGTATTTCAAACAGATGAGATACTTCACAAATTGTAGCTAAGTACTGTCTTAACTAAATCGGCGATCAAGCTAATAAGTTCCTAAAATTATTAAAAAGAGGTAAAATTGTTATTAATTTTAGTTATCCTAAAACACTGAAAATTGTTGTCATCGTTTTATGTTAGGAGTACGAAAAATAATAATTCACGAAAAGTTAGAGGATATCTAATTTTTATTTAATTTCATAAATAGTATAATAATTATTGAAAAATAAGCGATTTATCACAGCGAATTATCTTATAATTGAACCGCAGCATGCTACAGTGCTTATTGCGCGTAATGTAGCTCATGGTGACTAGTTGACTACTCGTGTCTCGTCCACAATATGGCGACGACTGAAAACAAAGAATATTACAAAACGAGTTAACTCACCTGAACTAAGTCTTGACTCGTCTGCTTAAAGTTTTTCTTATTTAAGTGTGCAACGAGAACATTGATTTGTAATAAGCTAAACGTTGAAGGGTCCAGGTTCATAGTTCCATTAATGCGAGTACGAAAGCTTCAAACACGTTTGAAGCTTTCTCGATTTTTGACGAATTACTACCGTAAACGTGTGTTCTTTTACAGTTTTTTTGCGAAAGAGTAATAAGCTTAAGGTCAACATCACCAATAATATAAATTTACATCAAATTTAACATAATTCTAACACCCACTGCTATATTTCATCTTAAGTTAAAAGTAAAATCTAGTTAATATGTTATACTGCACACGAACACGACACACCGACAAATTGACGATCAACTGACGATGCGACATCGACAGTGTGACCAGATTTAAATTGAACGTTATGCCAGCTGCTCGTCCAAATGATCTTTCAAAACAGAAATTCCTGAAACTAACTTCATACTAAATGCTTTATATATATAATACCTATAACACGAAATAAAATATACGTGTCGCGAATTTTGGCGCCAAAACCCAACATAGATCATCTGCCATCCTGCTATTTTTTATTGTTATCTGCAACATAATCTGCTTAAATTGAATCGCAGAATCCTGCTAAATTTGGTCTCTTCGCAATGAGTCAGCAGTATGGTTAACCCGGATTTTGAAAAAATTGAATACATAGATTTATAAAATTATAATCTATTTTGTATTAAAATATTTTAATAGAATTTAATTCTTCTTTTTTGAAAAAAATAAGGGAAGGAATTCTGTCTAGGCTCTCCTACTTTAATGACTTGAACATTATTTTAAATACTGGAGCTATTCTGGAACTAGATCTTAACCGAATCTAAGTAACATAATATGTCTCATTTTCCATTTACTTGACTATGAAGTTAATAAAAGATTTTAAAGTGATAAAACAGTTTAACAGTTTTGTACCATAAATCTTGATAAATTTTAATGAAATATAAATAAAATCGAATGCATGCGGGAGCATGCTACCGACTAAAATACCGATACGTCAATCATAACTTGATAAGTACCTATACTAAAATAATTGACCTCTATGGGTACTAGAATCTCGTGTCTCTTTTTTGAAGTGAATACTTCTTTAGCGGCGTTGTGCAGTTGTGTACAATATTTTTTTGGGATGGGTAAAAAAATGTTAAACTCGCGTCAGGAAAATTCAAAGGCTAGTAGAAATGAAAAATCGGAGTCTTGCTTTCATATTTATATTCAATTGGATATTTTATTGACTGTCACAAGTTCATTTTCAGTTTGACGAGTGTATTTAATTAAATGATTTGATGCTACGTTGAGCAGCGTAGGAGTGATAGTCACGGCAGTTTGACTAGTAGTTTTTTTCTATTTTGTTCTTTGGGTTACTTAAACCGTAGAATTATATTTATTTTTCAAAGTCCCGTGACACGTTATGGCCTCGCCGTATGTAAAACAGATCTTAATAATACATTTCGGTTTTTTGAATTTTGTTCTGTAGGAATATTCTAAAATGCACAACGTTAATGTTCAAGTTATCATTTCTGTCAGCACTTCCCAGTGCAACCCGTTTCTTTTAGTTCCATAAGCTATGTCTAAAATTATCTGAATCCTTGTAATTGTAAAATTCCTTGAGGTAGTAGATGTCCTTGTACTCATTAGTCAAAGAAAAAGCGCAGTAATTTCCGAACAAGGTCATCCAAAAACATTTCCCGAGGACACTGACTCCTTATCTTTATCTTCTTTCTCCTCTCTGCCACCTTCCACTTCCACTCGACTCCATCATCAAAACCACAAAATAAATTTATTTTACTCGCGCGCTTTTTCTCACTCTTTTTGTTATTAAAATCCTCTGAAACCCCAAAGCTCTAGGTAATAAGAGTGGGCCTCTCCAAAAATTAATTTATATGTATATGTATGTAATAATAAAATAGGAAAATAACTGATCATCCAATCCAGTTATTATTTGTCAAAATGGTGCGCGCACTATATGTAACTCATGGGTTGAACTAACTATACGCATGCGCACAAATTTTGTACAGAGCCAATACAGACGAACTCTGCAGGTCCATGTCTTTAGCGCCGTCTGTTACAGCTATTAAGATACGAATTTACAATTTATATTTAATCTGTGTCACTTCTTCGTATGTAACATCTCTATTCTCTATTAAAATTAACTCTGTGATTTTTATATACCTATCATCTTTGTCTGTGATTATATCGACCACAGTCAACGTGAGGTTAGTTTTTTCTTTTTAGATATTATTTCTAACATTCTTAATAATCCTATGTCCTATACAATCAAGTACGTATTAAATAATTTCTCTATTTTATTGTTTATATACATTACTTTAGTGTGGGTTGCATTACCTGTATTAGGATTTTAATATTTTGTTATGTAACAGAAATGTATGAAAATAAACAATTTCTGTTATTGCTGGTTTCTTAATATAAATTTCTATATCTAGTTCACATTTCTAGTTTACCATATATCTATATTTCTGTTTTTAATATTATAAAAGAGAAGGTGTTTGTTGGCCATTGTATAATGTTGTAACAGTGACTTTGTGAATTTTTTGCATAATATAGATTATAACCTTTCTGACTTAATATATCCATAGGGTACTTTTTATCCCAGAAAAAATTCTAATTCCTACAAATGATAATAAAATATAAAAATCGGTTCAGAAGAATCTAAATGGCCGTATAAGTACAATAAATAAACTACTAAAACTTTGAAGACATATATAAAATAACTGTACATTAATTATATTGTTGAACATGTAAAAAATGTATTATTTCAGTTTATATGGCGGTTGGACGGTTCCTACGTAGGAATCTAGTGAGTATAACTTTCCCCACTTTGGCTGTAACATTTATTTGGCTTGACTGGAATCATACCAAGAAGTGGAAGGAGCAGCAAAAAAAGTGAAAAAATGGGATTGTTTGGCATTACTCCACGCTATTTATGGTTCAGTGTTCCCATGGCTGGGTATTTTATAGGAAAATACCTTGATGATCAAGAAACTTTGAGAATGACAAGCTTCAGGGATAAATCAATGTTGTTCGGAGGGAGGGTGAAGGAAGGCGATCCACCATCCTGGCCATGATTTACATTCAGTTACGATTCAATGTAAAAGCAATAATTATTATTAATACATTTAGTTAAATGTTAAAAGTTTGTTTCATTTCTACAGATTCCATTCTCAGTTACTACCTAAATATTTCTAAGAACTTAAGATATAAATGTGGACAAAAATATCTTTAATGATTAATTAATAAAAGGAAATGAGAGATTCAAAATCCTTGTTCATCTTTAAACATCTTATTTTCTTTCTCAACAGCAATTCTAAAAAAATATATATTATAAACTAATATATAATATAACTAACTTAACATGTAACTACAAATATAATGCATGTAGATTAGTATTGTTGAGAAGGCAGAGGGCACAAGTGTACTGCAGGTCGTACGTAACACCTTAGAAGTCTTGACTGGTGGAGTGTTCTCTGTTACAACAACAACTACAGTGCCTGTTTTGATAGGAACAGCGGGTGTGTTCCTCGCGACTGTAATTTATGCAAGTACCTTAACAATGCCAGAATGATTGAACTAAATTATCTAAAAGTAAGTGTCGGTTGATAGATATAGACTGAGTAAGGTCTTCAGGTTCGGGTATAGAACTAGGCTTAAAGAACATATTCCAGTGAATTTTAATAATTCCACTATACAAAATGTTCATTACAACTACTATAAATGATTGTTTCAGTAATACTTAGTTTATTTGTATATACTTAGTAGTGGATGATGTTAGGTTACTAGGAGTAGCTATTTTAATGTTAGCAGTAAACTAACTGTTTCAAAATCTTTTATACACAATTTAATCATGGGTGTAGATAAAGTCTTGTATGCAACTATTGATAATTAGGAATTAAAACGCTCATGTAATACTATTATCACCAAACCCGCATTGGTGTTTTAATACCCATATTTACACATCAGTTACATAAATAACTATTATGTATGTATCTTACAAAACATAAAACTAGGATAAAAACATTACAATCTATACTTAAAACATGATTTAACTGCAAAACTCAGGTATATGTCGACATCATTACCTAACCATTACAGTAAAAGTATTGTCTAAAAAACTTTGGGGAATTGGGATTGCAATTGAATGGGAAAATACAGTATTTAGGTTAGGATAATAAGGGTACTAATGTGGGATGCAGAAGAAAATGAATTAATAGTAGGTATGTTAGATACATAATATATTTATTTACGTTTCCCCATATAAATGAAGTCTATTTTAAATATATTATTAATTTAAACATCCCACTCCAGCAATCGTTAGTAAAACGCAACAATGTAGTTACACAAGTAATTGTAAGATAGAGCACAATTTGTGCAGCGTAGTAAGTCTTGCATAATATAATGTAATCACAATACCTATTGTATAAAGTATATTAAAAAATACTACATTATTTATTTTTAAATTATAATTAGAAAGGAAACTCAATATTTTTTTTAACTTTAAAAACTTTCTGGAGAATCTCCAGAAAGTTTTCAATCCTGTCTTAAACTTCTTATAGTAATAATAATATCATGACATTTTATTATTACTAAGATAACTGATAACGTTGCAAGGCTCTAAGTTATTCTTTTAAGGGGCCATCCATAAATTATGAAAAACTTTAACGGGGAGGGTGAAGGTTTGCTCTACGTGACAAGGGGTCAAAATCTAATATATCCAAATATAATGAAAATAATCATTCTGTTATTATGAAATCGTTTTATTAATTACAATTGAAATAAAACAAAAGTTTCATTGTTGCTGTTATATTTAGTAATTTTTAGATAAATTGCAAAATTCACACCAGAAAATGGGGACTGTCATAATGTGGTATGAACGGGGGAAGATTGAAAAAATCATGAAATTCGTTTGACGTAATTTATTTATAGCTCATAAGGCCTAGAAGAGAAGTGCAACGTCATTGATTTAATCATTTTTTTTTTTTTAAATTATATAATGGGCTTACTCTTGATCTAGCTCTAGAGCAAAGACGAGGTCGAAGATGGAGCGAGCTCGCCCAGAAGAAGCCTGTTCACTCGCGTTTTAAAAACATTCGGGTTATATTTTCTGGGAAATACAGACGCCGGCAGGGAATTCCATTCCTTGGCCGTGCGCATTAAAAAAGATGATTTGAAGCGCTTTGTACGAATAAAGGGTATATTAATCACGTGAGGATGAGCTCGTGCAGCTCCAGGGCACACTCCCCAAAGTACAATCTGTAAAAGACCGTTAGACTGGCAACTTTTCTTCGATGAGCCAGAGTGTGAAGAGACTTCACCAAACTGGCGTTAACGAATAGCCGCTTGGCTCTGCGTTCCACTGAGTCTAGTGTGGCGAGTTGATATTTAGCTGAGCCATCCCACAAGTGACTGCAATATTCCATGCACGACCGGACTTGAGCTTTATACAGTGTTAGAAGCTGTCCAGGCGTGAAATATCGCTTAACCTTGTTTAGGATGCCAAGCTTTCTGGCTGCAGTTTGCGCTCTGGACTCAATGTAATTGCCAAAGTTGAGGTTAGAACTCAACTCTATGCCAAAGAGGTCGAGGGTATCGGACACAGGGACAGGTGTACCCTGGAAAGTTGAAAGGACTCCGTTTAGCGGAGAACAAACGAACTTTTGCGTTTTGGCGGCGTCGAACGTGAACAGGTTACAATCACGCCATTGGGATACGTGCCCTAATATTAAGTTCGTTTGCTCTACCATGGCCTCTCTCTGAGAGCGTATTACGTCCCTGTCATCTTTTGCGCTGGAGAGATTTATATTATAATCTTCAATTTTCTAGTAAATATTTGTTAACTCAAGGCGCTGGAGATGGCAACTCTAGTTCTAATCTGCAGAATATTTGATTCTAATTGTCATTTTCGATTTTCTTGTCAAAATATAACACAAAATTATTAACTTCAATCTCGTTAACTTATCGGTAACATTTACCGCTCAGTCTCCTCCATATTTGTTTCATTATACGTAACACTGGCAGAATGTTTTGTGCATAAGCACATTCAGCCGTATATAAAAAAAATTGACCTCCAAATACAAAATATGATCAATTTATATAAATTATTTGGTCTATATTAATTTAAATTATCCAAAAATGTTATCCATCAAACGATTGCCGACACTCTCGGCATCAAAGATACAAGCAAAGAATTATATTCATTTAAAAAATGGAGTAGATAAAGATATCAGTAAACATTGTAACTATAATTTATTTAATTTGTGTCGATCTCTATCAGTTCTTCATAGTGTGACAAATAAAACTAGAGACCCTGTAAGTATAATTTGTTCTTTAATACAAAATATTAATAATTATTGTAATATATTTTTAAGATTGCGCAATTAAGTTTAAGGACCTGGGAAGATTTTATAATCTACATATCACAAAAGGGTTCTGTTAATAAATCTTATGCCATAGGAGACCATTATGCTTCAGAATATTGTCAGACTACCATATGAATGGTCTGCCACTCTTTTGGTGTAGGATTGAGGTATCCGCAATGTAACTGGTTCTGTCAGTTTTTTCAAATCTCTCAATATGCCTGGACCATTGCCATTTTAGTATTCTTGCTCTTTTGAGTGACAAAGAGGTCTGATTCTCATGTTATATGATTTATCAATAACATTACTTGCATCCAAAAGCAAGTAAGTTGCTTTTTCTATGCTGACCCGGCAAATACGGTTCTCTCCAAAAATATGTATTTTTGCTTTTGGGTCTTCTATAAGTGAAATGAAACAACATTTAAAGAGCAACAAAGGACATGACTTGTACAAAAAACAATCTGATATTATGGGATCCTAAAAAGGTAGGAGAAGGAGGGACAAAAAATTTCTATTTGAAATATCATCCGTAGTCATCATCTATGAATATGGTGTCTTTTAAAATATATTTGTAACTAGCTGACCCGCCGACTTCGTTCGTGTTTTGCTCTGCTCCTATGGGTGGTAGCGTGATGTTAAATAGCCTAAGTTATACCTTGTTACATCAGCTATCTGCCAGTGAAAGTCCCGTCATAATCGGTCCAGCCATTTCAGAGATTAGTCGGAATAAACAGACAGATAGCAAAAAATGTTGTTGGTATATGTACCGTGTATACATCCATATACACTAAGTAAAAAGCCGTTATTTTAATACAGTAGGGCCTCGTTAATCCAGAGAGGCAAAAACAAGACCCTTTCCGGATTATCGAGGCGTCCGGAATATAGTATGCCATATTTGATGGTAATAAAACGCATGTTTAACTATAGTTTCTTTAATCAATTTTTAAATTAAAGCATATAGAAGGCAGTTAAAATAAAACATTCGTTAATTCTTCTTGAAAAGTTCTGTAATACTCTTCTGTTCAAAATTTTCGCACTTCATTTCAAAAGGCCTCTTATTACCAACTTTTTCAGTGGCGAGAACTTCAATGCTATTATCCTCATCTTGCTCATCCTCCTCACACGCTTGCACAATCTCCTCATCAGTTAACACTTCATATCTTTGTAACTCGCTTTCTGCACCACCAGAAGCCCATTCTTGAGCTTCTGCTTCACTTATATGAGGATCATTGAGTCTCCTCAACCTATTAAAAAGCTGGGCTAAAGGAAAGAAGTTCGTCATTATCAATGAGAAATCCAGGGTGCAAATTCTTCCATGATTTGTTAATTAGGGATGCCTTAACATTGGCCCAGTAATTAGCCAAATGAAAAACTGAGTCCTTTAAATATATCGATTTTAATGAGTCGATGAGGTTCTCAGAAAATAATGCAAGACAGTTAACCAAGAGTGATTTACGGTAATTTAACTTCACATTTTGTATAACGTTCTGATCCATTGGTTGTACACACGCCGTGGTGTTAGACGGCAGGATTATTGCAAAAATGTTGCCGTCTTCAGAGACAAGTTCATCTGCTGATGGATGCCCAGGACAATTATCCAACAATAACAGTGCCTGAAGAGGCAAATTAACAGGCAAAAGATGGCGACGGACCGCGGGAACGTATTCCGTTTTAAACCACTCAAGAAACAAGTCTTTCGTAACCCAAGCATTTTTTTGTGCACGATAACAAACAGGAAGACCTGTTGATTTAAATGCCCGCGGGTTTTTTGATTTTCCGACAACAAGCAATTGAAGTTCATGAGTTCCAGCTGCATTTGCACAATGCATGAATGTCACTCTCATCTTCATCATTTTCCTTCCAGAAGCCGACTGCTCATTGCCAGAGGCTAAAGTATGATCGGGTAATAATCGCCAGTATAAACCAGATTCGTCAGCATTGTAAACCTGTTCCGCTGTTAAATTTTTTCTCTAATAACTTTCTGTAACTCTAGTTGGAATGGGCATTTGACACTTTTTCACCGACCATTTTTAAACGTCTTATACCGTGACGTTTTTTAAATTTGTCTAACCATCCTCGGCTTACATTAAACCCGATATTGGAGTTTGTAATCTGGCGATGAAAAATACGTGCTTTCTCACAAATCATATCACCACTTACAGGAACA
Source organism: Limenitis camilla (assembly GCA_905147385.1). NCBI lineage: Eukaryota > Metazoa > Arthropoda > Insecta > Lepidoptera > Nymphalidae > Limenitis > Limenitis camilla. Next base: position 3,241,084 of record LR990224.1, read on the forward strand.
TGCAATCTCCTTTGTTGCAAAAACCACGTAAACAAAGAATCTTCTAAAACGCGATTTTCCGATTTCTTCAGTGTTTTTCGTACACCGGGACCACGTTCTGTTAAACTTACAAACTTCAAGATTTTGTCTCTGTTCTTCTTTATGTCGCCTACAGTTGACCTACCTATACCAAACTTCTGAGCAATGATAGGGTAGTTGTCACCTTTCAATAATCCGCAATTTGTCTTTTAATGTTAATGTTGAATGTTTACGTCGCGGCGCCATGATGTTAGCGAGCGCGCTAAATTGACACTGTAGATAGACGGAAGACGATAAACAAAAGACTGACGACGCAATGGCTCATGGCAGCCCGCACCTACACCCGCCTCCCCTGCGAACCCCATTGCCCGAATGAGTGCCGATCACCGAACAAGCGGGAGTCCGGATTAACGAGGCCCTACTGTATTACAAACAAAAAATTTAATTTTATTCATTATCTAAAATCATCGTACATTCTAAAATCACTATGTATGTTTAAGAAACTGCGACTCTTCAATTTGGAGTATAAAGCAGCATCAGCGTTATTAAGAAGATCCAATTTACCAGGATTGAATTCATATTTAAATATAAGGAACATACATACTAGTTCTACTAATTACAATAAGGACGACAAAGATAAGGTAATATTTATTTATTTTATCTAAATAGAATTAATAATGATGATTTATAGTTGCTCTGTGCAACAAAAAGAATAATGTTTTTTATTACTACTTTTATTTTTTAGGACAAAAATAAAAAGGAAAATGAAGATGCGAATATACCATCATTGTTGGTAAAAGCGTTATTCTGGATGTTAACAACTTTCACTTTAATAATTCTCAGTTCATATCTAATTCCTGGAGACAATACACAGAATGAAGTAAGTGTGTTTTGTACTATGTCTGCAGTAATTCTGTCAGTTTGAACAGTTACATAGCATACATGTGTGAAATGAGGTCAATTATGTACTCCAAAATCTTGGTCATGCCATTGTCAACAAATTGGTTGAGGATGAGGTAAAATGTTGCATAAAGTGACATGACAATATCCAAGATTTTGGGAGTTGATCTTTAACCATCAATTGGAACTCTTTAATTTAAAAATTAATTAGTTATGGAGGTAACACATTTACAATATAATTGTCTACCCGCAGCTCATTCGATATGTCTCATGGAATGAATTTGTGTACTCCATGTTATCAAAAGGTGAGGTGGATGAAATTGTAGTGAGACCAGATTTGGAAATTGTTACCATTATATTGTATGAAGGAGCTGTCATCAAGGGCAAAAAGGTAATATTTAACAAACCATGTATTGTATAAATTGCTTGATTTGTGGACTCCTTCCATTTTTCCTACTATTTCCTCTAGTGTTGCCAGTTTTGACACTTTAGATTTTGACAAGAAGCTTGTGAATCCTTTACTCTTTGACACACAATGTCACTATTCATCGCTCGCTTCTCCACTTAATAGGTCATTTAATTCATTGACAACCCCAAATGATGATTTGGTAATATTATTATTTTTTTTATATATATATATTATATACATATGTCTAGACCAAATCAGCTAGGGTGTTTGGGTGTTGTAATTGTACAATTTCCTGTTTGACTAGGTATTTTTAGGTCATGTTGCAGTAGCTCGTTAGGTACAAACCAAGAAGCTTTGGTTATCTTCCTTAATATTTTATTTTGGTACCTCTGTACTATTTCAATATTAGATTGGGACAGGGTTCCCCAAAATTGGATCCCGCATGTCCAGTTAGGTTTTAGTATAGCCTTGTGATCAATGAGCCAATAGAGCTTCCTTGTTTAGGGACCGAGCTTTTGCCTTTTTGTGAATATATGCTTTTGCCAAGGTAGTGTTTCGTTTAAGTGAAGACTGAGGTACTTCACATGATCTGCTTGTGCCACTCCAATGTTGTTGAGTGTGACTCCTAAGTGTGAATACTACAATAACAGATTTGGTTTCGTTTGCCTTTATCAACCACTTCTTAAGCCAGTGAAATATGTCGTTTAAGCCATTTTGCAGTATTTTTGCCATTATTGGGTCGCTACGGAAGGCTAGTATGGCAGTTTCATGTGCAAATGTACCAGTAGTAACTGATGGTGATGTTAGCATATCCGCGATGAAAAGTAGGTAGAGAATGGTCCCAACACGCTACCTTGTGGCACAAGGTAGTTATAAGGTCATATCCTGGAGATTTTTTCAATTGGAGTACTTTATAATTTTGATGACTTGAATTTTCTAGCGGCTTTCCAGCTGTCGTGTATAGGCCGGAGAAGAAGTTACAAAAACTAATATTAGGATCTTGCTCTAAAGTATGCTTAAGATTTTTGATCATGTGGTTAAGGTATTTTTTTGTCTCTGGTTTGTTGCCACTGTTTTCGTAACCAGTTCGAAAACATTCCACTGTTTTCGTAAATAGTCCGAAAACAGTGGTATTTATTTATTTATTTATTTATTTATTTATTTATTTTATTGGGAAACAAACAGCTTTTTCTGCATACATTAAAAAGATACATGGATAAAAGTACATAAGCCAACAAAGTTTCCACCTATGACTAAGCTAACATGTAGGAGTGAATTTACTTACAAACTAAGTGATACAGCCAAAAATAACATAGAATTTATATAAAACTAATTGATAAAGCAAGAATAAAATAGTTATCGTTATTAGTATAATATAATATGTTTTTCCCTAATAAGAAATAAAAATATATAACAAAATACATACATAAATCAAAGCAGAAAACTCAAGTTGAATATTGTATTTTAGGATTGGTTAAGCTGTTCTTTAATTTTTTTAACAAACTTATGATAATTGAGTTGAAAAATATCAATGTGATTGTAATAATCATTATATACATTGCAAGCTCTTATTGCAAAACAGTTGCTGGTGTAATTAGTTCGACGAACTGGAGTGCAGAATGTTTTTTTGGAACGGGTACTATGACTTGGGCAGTTAAATTTAATATTACCTAATAAATAATTTGAATCTATTATATTATGAATGATTTTAAAAAGAAAGACTAAATCTCTGTAGTCTCTTCGCCTATTTAAAGACAAATAATTTAAAGTATTATTATCAGAATATTTAAATTTATATTGTAATCTTTTTAGAAATTTGTTTTGTACACTTTCAATTGCATGAATATATTTTCCATAACGTGGATTCCAAGCGGTCGAAGCATACTCTAAATAAGGTCTGACATAAGCATTATACAAAATATTAAAAGTTTCAATATGTTGGAAATCATTTCCCTGTCTAAAAATAAATCCAAGCATTTTATAAGCTTTAGACGTTATTATATCTATGTGTTTTTCGAATAACAGAGCTGAGTCCAATGTTACTCCAAGGTCTCTCACCTCAGACACCCTTTTAAGTGGTTGATTATTATTATTATTAGAACTAAAAAATTAATAAATTATTATATGATTTTTCAGACATCAAATCGTGTTTATCACATGAATGTTGGTGATATCCATCGCTTTGAAGAAAAGCTTCGTGAAACAGAGAAGAATCTTGGTGTGAAAGAAGGTATAGTTAGAACATTTTCTTGAACAAATATCATTCGTATATTTTAATTTTTAAATTGAATTGTATGAGATAAATTAGTTTAAAAATATATTATAGGAGTTCGAGTAATATATGACAGAAATGGCAGTGTGGCTGGAAAGGTATTCACTTCGCTAATAATTGGTGCTGTTATTCTGTCTTTCCTTTATTCCACAAAATCTATGAAAATGAATATCAATTTGGGTGGATTTGTAAGTATTTTATATTATTATCTTTGCAACAACCATATATTGAGCGGAGTATACAACACAAGTAAATAATTTTCTTCTCAGAGCCAGTTACGACGTGCAAAGTTTACGCTTGTGAACTCAATGACTGGTCAGGGCAAGGGCGTCAAGTTTGAAGATGTGGCTGGCCTGAAGGAAGCCAAGATTGAAGTTATGGAATTTGTCGACTATTTAAAGCGACCTGAGCATTATAAGGCACTGGGTGCTAAGGTATTAATTTTGATATATCATTTAAATGTGTTTTTTTAGAAATAGTTTATCTGTTTATTGTGAAAGTCACCTTTTTAAATTAATAATAAATTGTTAATGTAAATATGTACAATTTTTTAAATTACAGGTCCCCAAAGGAGCTCTATTATTGGGTCCTCCAGGATGCGGCAAGACTTTGCTAGCGAAAGCAGTGGCCTCTGAAGCTAATGTACCATTCTTGTCTATGAATGGCTCAGAGTTTATAGAAATGATTGGCGGCTTGGGAGCAGCTAGAGTCAGGTAATACATGTTTTATAACAGACAGATATAATAAATTTTCTAGTTATGTTTGACAATGCATTGTATTCGAGTAAGTCTTTTATCATATAATGAAATATGATTCTTCCATTCTTGGTGGTGTAAATGTGGGATTGTGTAAATTAAATATTAAAAATGTCTTCAAATAATTTTATTCTTATCGTCTTTACCTCTTCTAATACACTGTGTAATTCTTTCTTCTTTCAAATTTCATCGTCATTCGTCCTCTAATTTTTAGCCGTTCAACAACATAATACATACAACCTCTTTCATGTGTTCTTCCTTACCATTAAATCTAAATAAAATAATTCGTAATTCCCACATAAATTTTCCCTATTTGACTTATTAAATTTTTAGGGTTTCTTTCCTTAAAAGGAATAGAGGAACCCATATATGATCACTTCGATGTCCGTCTGTCTGTCAAAACCCTTTTTCTTAGGATCGCGAAGAGTTATCAAATTGAAATTAATATCAAATACTCAAACCTGCGATCCATTGCGGCTGGCAAAAAATCAAATCCACGCATTAAAAAGATATGAACGTTAATGTGGTTACTGAAAAAATTATAGGGCACTTCCTGCTGACCTAGAATCGTGAAATTTAGTATCATAGCACAAGTAAAGGGTAAAATTAAAAATCTGTAATTTTTTTTTCGATATCACTAGAAAATTAATTTTTTTGATCGCACCCTTTTTTTCGAAAAACGTGAAAATATCAAGTTAAAATTTATATCAAATGTAAAAATCTCTTAGTCTCTCAGATATATAAAGAAATCAAAGTGCTAAGTCAAGTATCAAGGGGAGGTATATTGTATAACATATTCCAATGTTAGTAAAATCGCAAACATTGACGGTTTTGTTGTCGTATCGTGCGAAATGAATCTAAAGCTATTTCGGTCGAGTATCCTAGTAACGATTGTTGACGACGTGACATGTTGTTAAATTACAAATTTTTAAATATTTTAATCGACCCCAAAAAAAGAAGGAGGATCTATTTTTGACAATATATATTTTATTGAATATGTTCACCGACTTCATAATTATTTTATTATTGTATTGTATTTCAGTTTGAAATCGGTTAATTTTTTTTTTGTTATAAATGTTTATATTCTTTTTATAAATAATTATAAATATGTCGATTGAAATACGCATTACTTATGTCGGGTGTAAACGAAATTGTACGGAACCCTCAGAGCGTGAGTTCGACTCTCGTACTTGACCGAATTTTATTTATATTATTAACAATTAAAATTGATATTTCCAGAGATTTATTCAAAGAAGCAAGTACTCGAGCGCCTTGCATTATCTACATAGATGAAATGGACGCGGTGGGCCGTGCTCGGTCGTCTGGGGCATCTTGGGGTCCAGGGGGAGGCGAGAGCGAACAGACCCTCAACCAACTACTTGTCGAGATGGACGGCATGAAGAGTCGCGAAGGTGTCGTAGTGCTTGCCTCTACAAACCGAGCTGATGTTTTGGACAAGGTTTGTACGTCCACAGCTCCACAGATATTTTGTTACTTGGAACGATAAAATATCATTTACTATATTAAAATTATTTATTATAGGTTTTGAAACTAAATATAGATTTTTATCTTTTTATTTTAGGTATAATTTTGATAGATTTTAAAAATAATCATATTTTTTTATTAATATTTGATAATGAAAATAAATCTGTATATAATATACATTTCTCATACTCAATGTTTCTCGCATGTTATGAGTAATTATTCCAAAATCGAAAATGATTATTTTCTTTTAGTTTTTGAAAAGTATTTGTAATAGAATGAGGTTTATAATAACAGTGTTTATTACTCAGGCTTTGCTACGTCCAGGGCGATTCGACCGACACATCCTCATCGATCTACCGACACTAAAAGAACGCGAAGAAATATTCGAAAGACATCTCAAGAATATTGTATTGGAAACATTACCTAGTTACTATGTAAAAAGGTAAAATCCTATCAATCTAATCAAATCAAAGAATCTGTTATGAGTTATCCTGACAGTAGTGATAAATCCTTTTTCTATGGCTTTAAAATAAAATTCACAAAATATATAACACTAGCGGCTAGTCCCGGCCTGGAACGGGTGGATAACTTTTTTTTAAAAAATTTGGCTCTCGCATTTCGGTACCCCCTCTCTCGCTTTATTGCTCGCTGCGCTACGTGGACCCAAACCAGCGCGTATTTTTTGTTTATATTGACATTTTTAATTTTGTAATATCTTATGAATGGAATATCTGATTTAAATAGTAATTCAAAAAGTAATCAACAGATATTGAAACTTTCTTGAATACCAAAAATTTATTTGGATAAGAATTAATACTGATTAACATCCAGGATAGAACTCTCAGGAGTGCAGGTTTCCTCACGATGTTTTCCTTCACCGTTATAGCAAGTGATATTTAGTTTCCTAAAACCTAGAAAAGGAACCACTGTTCAAAATTTCAATAACTATCCCTTATAGTTTAGGTACTGCGTCGATATGTTAGTCATTAAGTCAGTCAGCTTATATATTTTTTATATATATAAATCTAATATGTTGTTTACAGATTGGCGTACTTAACCCCCGGGTTCAGTGGAGCTGACATCGCGAATGTGTGTAACGAAGCCGCATTACATGCAGCAAGACACAAGCAGAACATTGTCAAAGCAACCAACCTGGAGTACGCCGTTGAAAGAGTTGTTGGTAAGGAGTATTTATTAACTAGTTGACCCGCGGGATAAAAGTAGTCTATGTGTCAATCTAGGTTATAAAGTATCTATGCGCCAAATTTCATTAACATCCGTTCAGACGGTTTTGCATGATTATGCAACTCAAACTCAAAAGAGTTTATTTCAATTAGTCAGTCATTCAGTTTGTCTGCAGGTATCACTGAACACAGTTCGGATAGCAGTCTTTCTTTTGAAGGATTTATAAGGAGACATAATATTGTGAATGTAACTAAAATAAACAAGTGTAGATGTATCGATGTCAGTTAGCTGCCTTACTTTCCTTACTGCTGAGTGGGAAGCCGCCATTTATCGCTACCGCCGCTCCCATTTATCATCTCTGGCGGGAAGCCGCCAGAGATGATAAATGGGAGTTCCACTGAAGTTTTGATTATCAACTAAACATTTTTAGATCCAATTAAGTTCACTATCCCTAATGTTATACTTGTCATGTTTAATCTACTGCAAATTCCAAGCATTTAATTATCTTCGAAAAAATATTTCTCCACCCTTTTTTGGATCGAAAGTTAAAATACTCGAAAGTCAACATACTCTAAACAAAAGAGAAACTTGAAACGCTCAAGATTCTTCAAGACTGCTCCTCCATTATTCTCCGTTCTCCCGTTTATTATTTTTAACCCTCGGGGCTAAAACGTCGGGGTGTTATAGGTTTAACGTGTGTATATGTATATGCTTGTATGTGGCATCGTAGCAACCGAGATAATGGACCGATTGTGATGCTGTTTTATTTCTTTGAAAGCTGATTTCGAGATGTTTTTGAGCTGTAACTTTTGAAAATATGGTCAGCCGTTTAAAGACTATCAGCTCAGTTCTAAACAGAGCGCTGCGTGACCTTGGCTTTTATACTGGATTTTATGATTTTAATTTAACTTTTAGTTATAATTCTTTTTAGGTGGTACTGAAAAACGTAGTCACGCAATGTCACCAGCAGAGAAGAAAATAGTGGCGTATCACGAATCCGGGCACGCTCTGGTTGGGTGGCTGCTGGAGCACACGGACGCCTTACTGAAGGTCACCATCGTGCCGCGCACTAACAAGGCTTTGGGTTTCGCACAGTACACCACTTCCGACCAAAAACTCTACTCTAAAGAGGAGGTATGTTATACATAAAGTGACCATTTTATTTTTCTCTCAAAACAGGATACATCTTTCAGACATCCACGGGTGAAAATACAAATGAAACAAAACAATTTGTCCTCGGGTATTTGTAACTGGAAAATCATAGTGACGAACTACGATATTCTCACCAAAGAACTAAATAAATAATAATCATAATTGTAGAGAGAGATTTCATATATTTTCTTCTTTGAACAAATCCTCGTCATTCGTCATCTAATTTTCAGCCATTCAACATCAAAATACATACACCTCGTTATTGTTTCCTCCTTACTATTAAATTTAAATTTATATAAATCTTACAATTCCCAATCCTATATAAATTCATAACCTTCCATTTGGTAGATGAAGTTATTAAGTATCCCTAGTATTTTCTAAAATAAATACCATGCAATAGGTATGACTTGTTGACAGCTACGCGGAAAATTTCGCGCGCTTTCGGAAAACAGGGACAACGAGACTGGCTACCGAATAACGGTACAGTCTCGTTCAAAATGGGGCATATGGTTACATTAGCTATACATATAGTCAAAACTAAACTTAATGTGAGGAATCTTTATTAGTCAAAACTGAAACAAAAATTTTAATATTTATATAATGTGAAGGTTTGTATATTAGTTACTCAATATTACAACAATGAATTTTGGTACTGGATTAATAAGTGGCTCCTATTTATCAGGTCATATACAGGTATAATTAATATTATTTGTAATTACAGTTATTTGATCGTATGTGCATGGCGCTGGGCGGACGCGCTGCTGAAGCTGTCAATTTCAATTCGATCACGAGTGGTGCCCAGAATGACCTCGAGAAGGTCACTAAGATCGCGTATGCTCAGGTTATTATCTTTATTTATCTCCTGTTGTTTAATTGAGCTGAGCTAGAATTCGTTTTAAGACCAAGGAGTATAGTTTTGATCACTTAAAAATTGAATGTTGTTGGAAGTGAGTAAAGTCTTTGAGCTATAGAAATATGTATGCTGGTTTCATTACAAATATTAAGAAAGTGTCTGAAGAACGCACACAAATAAGTACTTTAAGGTTACCTGATCTTCCTCCTAACAATTCCACTATTGTTTCATGAGAAGGACAAATATATATTTGTTGTTAAAATACTTTAAAGTGATAAACTTTATTTTCTAAAAATATGCACTATTCAACTCAGACGTTAAAGTCTTAATCACTAGGCTATTACTGGTTCCATACACAGACCTCTGACTTTTCTGAGTTATGTTTGTTTTAACGGTGAAGGAAAACATCGTGAGGAAACCTGCACTGTGTGGACTGGTGGACTATATCCTAACACCCTCCTCACTCTGAGTAGGAGACCCGGTTCAGTAGTGGGCAATCAATATGTTATGATGACGATGATGCACTAAATTCGAAATGCTCTAATGGAGACAGAAAGGACGATGAAGTGAATTGTATCTCTTTGTGGTGTCATGAACTCTTTTACCTCGAACAGTTTAAAGCGCTGATTGTGATTCCCACATAGTTCTCTTTTTACTAAAGGGTTGGCAGTACTCCATTTTTTATGGCTACAATAGGCTTGTGTCCACTAATGACAAATTGCTTGGTTTATAGTTTCTAATTATAAATGAAGTGACGTAGATAAAAAATAACCGGTCTATTTCTCATAAAAGTTAAACATAATTCATATTTTTTAGAAAATAAATTTGAAAAAAATAAGCATTTAGTCACGTGACAGCGAACACCAATCAGAAAGTGTTACGTCACACCACGCTAAACATTATTGTTGACGTTTTCATACACAGTTGACACAGGTGTAGACAGTTTTATTTCGCAGACTGTGACTCTCACTATTCAGCGTTTTCGAGGGAAATCTAAATTGCTTTTTTTTATATAAAAAAACCTATATTTAATAGAAAAAACAATATTTACATTATGTATTTTGTATACAAAATAATTAGACTATTATTAATTATGTATTTTAGGTACGAGTATTCGGTATGTCACCAACAGTAGGACTAGTATCGTTCCCGGATCTGAAGGAGCGTGAAAGGAGTCCGTTTAGCAAAGCATTGAAAAACCTAATCGACATGGAAGCCAAGCAGCTTATAGCTAAAGCATATTATCGGACCGAGGATTTAATTAAACAGAACCACGATAAACTAAAAGCTGTAAGTATATATCGATTTTACTAATCAACATCAAAATTGTCTTTTACATAAAATGTAAAAGAAAACTAAAATTTGTTTTTAATTTAAATGAAATCGTTTTAATGACTGTTGATTATGATGTTGGCAACACTAATTTGAGTAGCTTAGTTATTTGATGTTGGTAGTATGAGTAACATTTTTACTTTCTTGAATGTTGGACAGATGATAAACATCAATCGAAGAAGTAGGGATTGTAAAATAAATACGTTGTTACGACAAAATAATTTGCGAGTATTCTACCAGTAATGCTGTTAGTCTGCGTATATGTATCTCCCATTTATTTACATTAGTTACATCTATTATTTTGTTTCAGTTAGCTGAACAGTTGCTGAAAAAGGAAACGCTAGATTACAAAGATGTGGAAGGTATTCTAGGACCGCCTCCTTTCCCGGGGAAGAAGTTCATTGATCCTGTTGAGTTTGAGACTAATTTGAGGAGTATGGAGAAGGCTGCAAACCCTGAAGACAGCAGCGCCAAAGGAGCGCCATCTACTAAGCCTGAACCCAACGTGTAATATATAATAAGTGTAGTTCGGACGTGAATATAGAATCAGTTCTTAAATTGTCTTTTATTTTTACAAGAATCAACCATATGCAAGTGGGTATGAGAGAAAATATAAATTACTTACATAGGAACCTCCTGTCAATAAAAAACACAACAATAAAAGGATTACCGAAGCCGGGACTAAGAAAAATAGAGATTCATTTTTATACTAACCGGCCTGCGCGACTTGGTATGCATGTTGCTCCTCTCCTATGGGTCGTAGCGGGATGTTAAATAGCCTAAGTTCATCAGATATCTGCCAGTGAAAGTCCCAAGTCAAAATCGGTTCGGCCATTTCAGAAATTAGCCGTAACAAACAGACAGAAAAAATTGTAAAAAAAGTTGTTTTAGTATATCTGGTGTGTGCGTGTATACATCCATATGCACTTAGTAAAAAGCGGTTATTTTAATATCACAAACAGACACTCCAATTTTATTTTTTTGTATGGATATTTAAGAAAGTTTATCAAACCACTAGAGGTTTAACATATCATGTAGACAACAAAATTTGTATTTTATTACAAACTTTTATTTAACTTGCAATGTATGTATGTATGTATGTATGAAATATTGCAACTTAATTTAGAAGCAGATATCTTCAAATTGAGCTGAAGTTTTGTATACAAGTTCAATTTGGATGACAATGCATGGTTAACTTTGTGACTTCATTCCAAATCCAACATGGCAGCATATAAAAGATGGTGGACTAGTTATTTTTAATGCATTTCTACTATATGGGTATCAAATGAAAGGGATTGCTAAGAATAATTCAAAAACTAAGTGACGTCAGTCTAAATCCAATATGACGGACTAACTGTTTTTTAGTTCAGCAATAGCAGTTTTTCTTTATGCGTTGAATAAGATGAACAGACTGAGAAACGTGTCCAGCGATAACTAAAAAGTTAAAAAACTTAAAAAAAAACAAGCTTTAATTTTAATGCCTTAAAAAAAAGTATATTTTTACTGTCTATTTATAAAGTCATTACATAATTTATATGGTATAAAAGCTTATATAGTGTATTGAAATAAAAGCTTGTTTTTTAAAACGGTTTTTTTACTTTTAATTACATTAAAGAAGTTAGAAGCGGTTTTTAAATATTTATTTAAATTCCTTTTTTAATTTACTATCATAGTTAGTCATAGTCTGAGTATGGGAGAGGTCATTTTTAAATTTTTATTAATTGAATATAGAAATTGTAAATAAGTTAATTATCTGATTACCCGGAAATTTCAAATTACGCGCTGAAACTATCAAACTTGAACTACCCCAAAATCGGGTAATTACGCACACATTGGCAACACTGATTGTAAGCTAGCGGCATCTGTCCGAGAGTCTTGATATGCAAACTATTGTCAATGGCTGGCAGTACTATCGCGCTACTACGCGCACTGAGGTAGTGGAAGATTGCATTCTCATAAAATCACAATACAGATGGCGCCTCACATTTGTCCATTGAGCGCATAGATGGCGTTAGTGTGGTATTGTTTGGTGATTTATCTAACTACAAAAACAGAATCAGCTTCTATCTATATTTTCTCACTCCTTCTTATTTATTTTTATGGGATAAAAAGTATCCTGTGTAATGTCAATGCAAATCACGACGATCGCTCTGAGACAAGACAAACCAATAAGCATACTTTCGATTTTGTCGTTAAATCTTATATTTATACTAGTCAAAAAATAATCAACAGGTATTGAAACAGTCTTGAATACGAAAAAATTTATTTGGATGAGAATGAATACGAAGGTATGGATAACATGGTCTGAATTTGATAGGCATTTCTATCAACTTTTAAAATGTAAAAAAGTAGCTATAGTGACATAAATACAATAGTTGGATATGGTCTCGTGGAGTTTTTTGTAGATATTCATAAGTTATATAATATTGTAGAACATTTTGTTGTCCTACAGGAACTTTTGTTTGTTCCGGAATAAAGTTTTTCTCAGTTTAATCAAGTTACACACTATTTGTGTAGAAAAATTGTATGTAGTATGTTTTTCTTGTATGAACATTACCTTTCAATCCCACAGGAAGTTTTCCGTAATAAAAAGTAGCCTATTTGTTAATCCAAATTATAAAATATTCGTGTACCAAATTTCATTTAAATCGGTCTAGCCGTTTTAACGTGATGCATGCACAAATAAATACTTATTAACACGGCACATTTACGATTTTATTATAAGTATAGATTGATTGGTAAATTGAATTTAACAAATAATAATTTATTCTTCTTCTTCTTCTTTGATTTATGGCTTTTAGTTGGGCAATGATTCAAAATGACGTTGATGCTCAGCTGAATGATTATATTTTTGTAAAACAGACTGAAGTAAACAATGGCGTTTTGATTCGAACGACTGTTGAGTTTCTTTCCTTCTTTTCATCAGAAACCTCTTTCCCGAACTGTTAGTAGCTTCAGACAAACTGACTTACTGATCAATTTTAACGTGTCAAAAGTTCTTTATAAAAAAGTCTAATTTAAATGAACTATTTTGTGTTTCATGCTGTTTTCCCTAATAAACATTGAATATTCAATGAATGACTATCTTCAGCGATATTCAGTCTCTTCCTCTTCGTCACATTAAGAGGATAAAAAAAATTGTAGAAGCGGATGAGGATTCGTGAAAGAACGAGGAAATTGCACATTGAGAGGTAGAGGAATCCTCATAAGCCCTACTTGGGGCAAGTTTAAAATGCCCTTTTAGATTGCAAAAACTCATCTGCACTGTTCGACCACGTTAACCAATATTTAACTCCCGAAACCTGTAAGAGATCACTTTGAAGATTGACTCAAATCTATCGCTAAAGAGATTATATATTATCTACACGTGGGTATACTTAACTAAGGGTTACGAAATAAAAAACCAATAAAGGGGAATTACCATTTATTCACAATCAAGAAGACACAGAGTAAACACCGATTGTCGAAAATTGAATATAAGTGGGTATATCAAGATATTTCATTACTATACTAGTGTACAATGATAAGAACATTCCCTAAGGGTTAGTTATAAGTCATATCAAACAAACAGTCTTCAGATGTAAAACGTTGCAAGTCGCAATACATCGATTTCCAAACTTTACATAGGTATATACATATAAAACTCTATTATGTTGTATTCATACCGCAGTTACTTTTTGGGGCACTTGTTGCTATTTATTGAATTCATACCGCTGAATACGTAAATCCTCAGTCAAGGACATTGAATAGTTATTGGTTCTGGATTCAACGGATTTCAATAAAATGCAACTCACAGATATTTTTTCAATATTTTTTCAGCTCGGAAAATATAATATTTCCTGCTGAATAGTAAAAAACCGGCCAAGTGCTTATCGGACTCGCGCACGAAGCGTTCCGTACCAATATTTGGAAAAAAACTCACGTTTGTTGTATTCTGTTTTTAGCATTTGTTGTTATAGGGGCAACAGAAATAAATCATTTGTGAAAATTTCATTTGTCAAGCTATCACGGCTCATGAGATACAGCCTGGTGACATACAGACGGACGGCGTAGTCTTAATTATAAGGTCCCGATTTTACCCTTGGGGTACGGAACCCTAAAAATATATTCATTCAATATTTGATACAGCAATATATTGAAGATTAAAAGTTGAAAGGTTTTCCGATGGCTTATACTATGTGAGAGTTATTTTTGTTGATGTCCGAAACCTTTCAATCAATAAAACGGATTTAAACGAGATTCATAAAGTTCGGACTAAAAATAGACGGATTATTTTTTTTTTTAAAGATTACTAGCAGTATGGATCACATACTACTAGTATTCCCTTTACCCCTCCTAGTAAGCTAATAAATAGCTTGTGTCAGGAGTGGGCCACGCCAGTAGTCCAATGTCCGGGATTTGAACCCACGACCAACGCTCGAACCACTGAGCTACTGACGCTTCTATCCCCGTGTTCCGAAATACACTGAAAGCACTGGCCACTGCTCTCAGTGGTCAGAAATGTGTTCCGTTATAACTATCAGTATCATATGGAAATCCATGACGTCATCAATCGAGGCCATTTTTGTACTGAAACCACTGGAGCTACCGAGGTACAGTGCTCCCAGTGTTTTGATCACGTGATCAACAGGGTCAAGAATTGATCGCTTCATGCTTGTACTATTGATAATAAATAATTATTTAAATTGTTATCTCAAGAAATCGGGCCTTATAAAAAATGTAAAATCGTAATATTATCAAAGAAACCTTTAAACATGAATGACATTGACAGTATACATACTGGTCTGCTGTTCCGTTTTAAACAGTGGTCCAGAGTAGCTAACTATAAAGTTACAGCTTTCCAGTGTAATGAAGTGACGTCACACCCTACAGTGCTCCAGTGCATTTCGGAACACGGCCTTATAACAGTTGTATTTTGAATATATGGGAAGTTTTAAACCAACTTCCTCACGTCCAATATTTAGGGTTTTTATCCAATAACTGTGTTAACATGGACCAACTGTTTTGTTTTAAATTGTCCATTGACTGTTTTAGAACTTTTTTTGGTAATTGACGTTGAGTTCCCAACATTCCCAAGTATCTGTAAAGTTGCTCCGCACAAAGTAAGTGCGGTGTGGATGCACTATAATAGATAAATTCGAAAGAGTATATAGTATAAATAGCTTAAAAATACTGAAAGTAAGTAGTAAAGTACAGGCGATTTCATTTAATATAAAAGGAGAATTTATACAAAAAAAAATAAAGTAGATTTCACTGCCATATATACTATTTTACATGTACATGTATTTTTTTTAATTTAAGGAAAGATTAAATTGGGCATCCCTTACCAAAAAAAAATTAAATCCGCTTATGAACAAAGAAAAAAAAAATAAAACAAAAAATGCAAAACAGAAACATTTATTTTAAAAATTAATTTAAGTACCTACAATGTCTACAATGTCTCATGTGTAAATAATATATATTTTAAACACGCCGATGTTTGGCGATTATTCCGATTCTAGACCATCTAAAACTGGCTATAATAGTGCACACCATGACTGACTCACACAACATTGTACCGTGTACCCACTTAAAAGCAGAGCTAATTTTGGGCTTCATCAGAAATGGTTTTTTCTTCTTTAGCCAAAATCCATACACTATTTTCCTATTTTTTTGACTTTATTTTGGGTTTGATCAATAAAGTCTTAGTTTTTTATAATTCCAGTCCAATAAGCCAGAAAAATAGATCCGCTTCTGCGTTAATGTTGTTTGAGATGCAATGACATATGAGTCAGTTTTTACTCAACTAATCCAACCAAACTTACACTTAAATTGACAATCACATAGTGAATCTATGTGATTGTCAATTTAACTAATTGTGTACTAGTTTTAGATGTTTTTCCTAGTCTGGTCAGATACCGACGTGATCTGTGCAATTGCCAAATACCCCTAAAACAAATATAAAGTAGGGATGGACGATTTATCTTAAAAAAATCTATCTGAATTCTCGATAAAAATGTCTTATATCTCCGGACTTTAAAGTTACTTAATTTTTTTTTAACTCTGAATGCAAAAACGACAGAGTGTTAAAAGTTCAGTGTTTGTATCGCGTGTCTGTCTGTACCATCCAATTATTAGACCAACTTTGGAGGGGTTTTTAGTTATAATTTTTAAAGATTAAAAAAAACAGAAGTCAGGGATCATTTAAATATTTGAAAGAAATGCAATATCCATTCAGTGGTCAGTATCGGTCTAAAAAAAGCAATTTTTCGATAGATTGATATAAGATCGCCATCCCCAAAATACTGTGCTACCAGCGCGAACTGTTCTTGAAAAAAAAAAAACTTAACAATAACTAGATAGTCAAATAATTGCCTCTCAACTTTTGTGCAAGCGTTGAACGCGAACACTAAACTATTTATATGCTAAAACAACAAACATATTATCTAAGAAGATCTTTAAATCCTAAAATATAAATTTGAGAGTTTATAAATATATACGCATACTGATAAAGCATGTGTTTGTCATGGAATATTATAATAGATATATAGTCCGATTACAATAGAAAGTCTGATGTGTAACATGGGAAAAAATCCTATGGACGGCCATAGCCAATTGTGAATAAGCAGTGTTGATGGCTTTGGAGGACATATTTATCATCTTATATTGTAAACGTGCGTTGCCAGATACTTTGAATTGTTTAACCTGCTGTTAGATGCTTTCAAAGTTTAGAGATTCTGCTCGATTGTTGTAACCAAGTAAGTATTTGTTAAACAAGTATTTGTCCTTGAAAGATGTGAACTATAACAATATCCAGTATATAAATTCAGAAACCAGGTTGTAGGTATTTATGTTAGTTAAACCTACGACTTTGTTTATCTATAGGATTTTTAATGAAATTTTGATCGTAAATTCGTACGATGAAAGTAGACTTCATACAGTAATCGGACTATATTTAGAAATAATAAAATAATACAGATTGAGAAGTAATTAATTGAAACAGTTTCTTTCTCTATTGAATTAATTTATAATAATATTATCCCTAATATACAATTCTAAATAAATATTTGGAAAATTCGAAAACAAAATGCGAAAGTAGGTATTTTGAATCTGATTTGCACTCAATTACTCAATTTTTTTACTGTTGTAATTATAAACTTTAAAATACTCCTTCATTCCGATTTACGACAACGTTCCCTTTTATGTAAGTAAGTTTCAAAATTTTAGATTAGTATCTAAATTATTTTAGCAAATGCTGATGATGTGATCTCAAGTAAATATTTGTTTTAGATGATTTCAAAGATATTTCCGCGACATCCCAGGCTCCTAACAGCTTCTAAGTCTCATGATTTGTCAGTTGCTGGTGACAAAACATAAACAACGATGAAATATCATAAATATTTGGCGAATCAATTTATTGCTTCCTGTTTATTCCTTACTAGACCAATTGGACCCACCTGTACGTAATTGAGTGCACGAATAAATGAAAATACTACTAAATAGGATATTTTAGGCTAAAACATTAAAACAATATTGTGATCGGAAACTTCTAATCATTGTACATAAGACGAATTATGATACTATTTGCAGTGGAGCTTGGTGCGGGCGACAAAACAACCGTTCTTGTTAAATAAGTAACATTCCTGTCTAAAAAAATGTTTTTTAAAATGTTTACCTGTCTGTCTTCTGTATGTGTGTGCGTATTGTACAATACGCAAAAACTATTGCATGAAATTGGATAGGAGTTTTAGTCAAAAGGTCTAATTCAAAATAACTTCTGTCTTGATTGTTTCATTCAAATCGACTGTGAAGAAAAGTTTTTTACCGTTTGAACCAAGGGGATCTAAAAACTGACTAGTTTTTAAACAAATTCAAAGTAATTGAATTTCAAACAGACAAATTGACAGCTGTCACACGCACCATGTATAATGCAAATAATATAACACAAGCTTAATATTAGCCTAGTTTTTGAGCCTGAATTAGCATTGAAGTAGTTGAAGAGAAGACAGGACATCAATATGTAATTAGATCTTAATATTTTAATATCTCTGTAACCTACATAGAATGGAATCGATTATAGAAATTAGAATACCTAAACCTGACATGAGAGCAAGTCCAAAATCGGGCGTCACTACATATAGAATTTAAAATGACACGTAATCTACTACAACATCAAGTTCTATATATACGTAGGGGACGAGTAATAACATCAAAATGGGTTAGTGATGATGATGATAGTTCACTTCAACTGATTTAGTCTCTATTAGCCAATTACTAGTAGTATGTATGTAATGGAATAAAGTTTATTTTCGTACCGTTACATCAATGATTAATGAAATTTAGTTTCCTAAATATACAAATACATTGAGCATTACAAATTCATAACAACTAAAAAAAGTTCTTATTCAAGCGTGCCCTATCGTATAGCAGGAAAGTTTATTAAAACGAGAAAATACAATTTTGTCATAAACCTATCAATATCTCATTTAATACTTTTCCTATTTTTAAGGAGTTTTCTAGTGGAGTTAAAATTTAAGAAATAAAAATCTATAAATAACGAATCGTGAGGTGTTGTTAAAGTACCTTTGTGACTCAATTGGACTAAATTTATATTTCTTTCAATAATATAGGGGATTATACAGAACTTTGGTATTTTGCTACGGGTGAAAAAATGCGTGAATCGACAAAGGACTAGACTAACAGGTAAACTAGATGAATGATGTTAAAAATACACTCTCATTTACCATTAAGCTTAATGCAATATTACTATATCTATATAATAGGAAAAAAGCTGACTGTCTGTCTATGTTTCCAACTACGAAGATGCATGTCTTCAAAGCCAGAAGAAATAGTTATGTTCTTTCTATTAATTATATAAGTCGCTCAAATGCTAGTCAATATCATCTAGTAAAACATCTCTAATAAAATGACATCAATATAATTCTACAATACTGCAAATGTAACTATTTACTGTAAGTTGACAAATACAATTAAGACATTTACGAGTACATAGACGACGATGCACAACTGTTTTTTTTATGTTTTATTTTTTTTAAAAAAGCTTAAATTACAATTAATATTTGGATATTTCAACTGAGCAATGCAGGCAGTCCTTTATCTCTCTCAATGCGCTTTTCAGATCAGTCCAAATTATAATTCCGCAAGATTTTATGTTGACGACTTAAACGTTTTGGTTATGCTGAGAAAAATCTTAAATTTATGTTTATTCAAACGAACCGTAATTACAAATTTTTGTAAAAATTACTAATCAAACTTGTGCAAACACAAACACACAAGATAATAGAATTTCATTAATCTCCACAATTCTTTTACTGTAAATAGAAAGGCGATAAATGGTTTTAGCAGCCGTCAACAAGAAATCCATAGAATAAGATATTCTTTTACGCTAAACAAGCTCAATCCTCCTAACGATGCTTTACTCAGAGGAAATTTACTTCTAAACGCTTAAATAACCTTAATAATTACTGTACTGTGATTCTAACATATATATTCTAATACGTATAGTTATTATTCTTGGTATCGATAGAATTCACAATTTTATCAAAAGACAGAATCTTGCTAACAGTATTATTAACCTCTACAGGAAAATACTAAAATGCCGCATTTTGACGTTAACGACATTTACTTCATACTGCTGGATCTACTTTGATAATATTCATAGTAGACTCGTAATTCAGGGCAACTACATTAAAATGAGAATGTAATTTTATTAGGTTTAGTATGGCTGTTACAGAGAAAAATTGGTTTTAATATATTTGTTTATGAATTTTTGAAGACCAAGTTGGTAATACTGAAAATAATCCCTTGTACACTCTATAAGCTAAAAGAATGACTAAATACTTAAAACTATGACTATATACCTTTAGAAATACTAAAAGTTATGAGACTCTACTCCATTTTAAAATGCCTAAGATAGCCAGTTTTAGATGTGTCTTTGAGACTTTCACTGAAAATGCGATAAATTAACCTATGAGAAGTAAGAAAAAACTAAATTTTAGATATAATTTGTACTAAAAATAACTTAGGGTATATTTCACTGGTTCGAGACCCGCTCTGTAACCAAAACATGCCAACACAAACGTGAAAATAAAAAAAGATACTTACACCGTTTATAAAGTAATCATTACGTTCTATGCCCGTAGATTTAATTTAAATTAATACAATTTGTCATTTCCTATTTCATTTCATAACATCTTTGTCTATATAACTATAGACGAAGAATTCGTCTATATAATATAATTTGATACAAGATTAGAAATATGCTACGGGGCCACATCACACACATGTGATAGGTGGCAGCACCGCCATATTGTATCATAATTTAAAGTTACAATACATAAACATGAAATATTTGGCAATTTCTTTCCAAATTACATGTTTAATGCGACATTTCCCAAAAAGATTGCAATGGTACACCTTAATTTACCCTTTCTCTATATCCGTCTCATTACCTGTATTTTCACGTTCAATAAGACGAAACACCTGAAAACAATGTAAAATACATTAGTACAAACATCTATTTAGTCTGTTTGTAATTTGACGCATTTCCCAGTTTCCGATAAGGCGAAAATTTAGTAAGCAAATTTATATCTGATGACAATGCAATATTATTACTTAAAATAACAGGGTGTTAAACAATAAAAGTTATCAAGAATGTGTGTTAAAAAGGGTTAACCACTGATGAGCCGGGTCTCCACCTCAGAATGAGGAGGGTATTAGACCATAGTCCATCACGCCGGCCCAGAGAACATGGAGAAATCTCAGGAGTGCAGGTTTCCTCACGATGTTTTCTTTCACCGTTAAAGCAATATTTAATTTCTTAAAACACACATTACTCAAAAAAGTCAGAGGTGTATGCCCAGGATTGAACTCGGACCTCCCGATTAAGACATTGAAGTCTCAACCTGCACTGCACTGCTTTTCTGCTATAAAAAAGGTTAAACCATGGCCGAAATATTAAAATAATAAATAACGAAGAACAAAATCTTATGGTATTTTTGGTGTCAGTGGAATTACACTCTTGTTAAATACGTTTAAAATATGATTTTTATGATTCCAAATAAACATAACACTACAAAATAGTTGAGGTATTAATTAGATTATTTTGTAAGATATACGAGTGTCATTTAATCGTTATTGTGTCAATGCAAGCGTTAATGACAATACATAGTAAACAAAATTAACATACAAATATTATCCAATCTGTTGAACAACTACTATAAATGATAATTCATTTCAAAATCTAAACCTATTAAACCAAGCTACCAATATCTTATAAGTTCAAACAAGAGGAACATGAGATTCACTACATGACTTTATTTTTCACAAATGACATGAACCACTATATTTTCTATGTTCGGCAGCGATTTGTTTATTTTTGTACCAAATTTTCTATTATTTTATAGATCACAACATCTGAAAAATACATCATGGTACTGTAGAAAAAAAAGTTCATAATATCACTATTACTATAAAACCATGCATTAACTACGAACGTAATAATATAGACCGGTACATATGATATAACATTCTAAATTTGTTGTTAAATTATTTCAGTCGGATTAAAAATAATTTAGAATTTTCTATCATCATACCTAAATCTGATAAAAATAAAAGTAAATAATATAAACACATCACAACACCAAAAGTTATAAGCATAATCAAAATTAAAGAAAATTAATAAAAAAAAGACATCGACTTAGCACCTGTAATCACCTCAGCGGGGAGTGAACTCCTGCGTGCTAAATACTTCTGATCTTGATCTCCATAGACCTTGGCAAACCATTGCTGGCAGGACATGACACTATGTGGGGGGGCCCACGAGGAAGCTAGTGACCTTAAATCACTGACGGCCACGGGTGCAGGGGCGGAACCCCTACGACGATTGTTTATGCCGGATAGAGTGGGTTGTATAGGTCTCGGGATTACCACTGACTTTTTTTCATTTTGCGCTGTCGAGAAACATTGAGATTATAATCTCTTTGTTGTATAACGAAAATCACTTGAGAATTATACGTAAAATTAAAACATTAAAATAAAAATTAGATCAATCTAAGTATCTTAGTGAAGTCTATTTCCGAGACTAGATAAAAGATTGCTGAGAATTTATAGTATTTATCTACTTTATTTTCTTTATCAAGATCTATTTTTAATATCTTAACGATGTTCTAACTGAATATGACAATAGTATAAAAAGTAAATCGAGAAAATAAATTCGTTTAAACTTACCACAAGCCGCTACTTCTGCTGGCATGGATATCCGGCGACGGGGTGATTCTCCAGTAGATGTCAGTTGTACCGGTGACAAATTGTCTCGTAACTGGTAGCGTACTGTTGATGCGGAGCCTCGCCTAGTCTCTTTGAACATATTAGAATCTTCGATAAAACTACTTACAGCTTCATCCCCCTCTGCTACATGTATATTATTATCAGAAGCATATTCAATCTCACTGCAGACAGCCATTTCGGTTTGGTGACCACGCGACAGCTCGGCTTTGGAATCATGGAGGAGTATGTCTTCGTTGCTGGTATACTTTGAGCGGCCAAGTAGCCCGTGAGTGCAAGCTATGGGTTCCATCGGTGGGAATGTTTGTTGCCGAACAAGTTTCCATGTTCCGCTATCTTTGATAACGGTATTAATCCTCGTGGCCTGTAATGGCGTTGTTATCGAAGCTATTGACGAGTCTGGTAGAAGCTTTTCAGTACTCATTTTTTCAACGACGTCTGATTCACAGTGGGAGCCAAGTTGTGACTGAACGGAATGCTCGCTTCTAATCAAGCTAGCCATGTCACTTCTACGCATTTCAGTCGAGATTGATTCCCGGGCCTTTCCTTTTATTTTGAATTTAGTATCTTGGAATACATTAAGTGGGGCTGAAAAACGACGTAATTGGTCTTTTAAATCGACTGGCCTAGCTGGATTCAATGAGCTTCTACGCAATGGTAATAAAAGTTCTGAGCTGTCCGATACGTTAGTTGCAGAGCAGGTTTCGATCTCATCGTCCACATTATGTGCATCGGCTACTTCGGTCTTCGTCTCCGCAGGCAATTCTTGAGCGGCTAGTGCTTCCCATTTATCTTGATTGTACATTAAATTTTCTAGCATTTGCGTAGAAAGATCATTTTGCAGAAAACGATGCCATTCGTGGATTAGAGGAACTGCGATGTATCTCAGGAATCCTGTTGGGATATGAACATTATATTAATATATTAGAAATATGAATTGAGGAAATCATTTTAAGTAATAATTAAGCAAGACTGATATTGTCTTAAAAGCACTGTGACATTGGTGCGTTTATAACGACAGAGAAATTATGGGAATATTTTGTAATATAAATATATTAACCAATTTAGTAAAGCGATTAAGAAAATTGAATGGATTCAGAAGTTATTTGCTTCGTACGTTCGTTCTAAATTGCTTTATAACTTATCAATTATTCTTATTACATTATTCAAAGAAAATAAACGTTCAGTATGTTATTATAAATAGGGAATTACTTCAGTCAATCAAACGAGCACAGTAAATACATTTTTTTGTTAGGACGCAAAAGTACCTGCTTGTATTTCCGGTATTGAGGTGTTGTAGCGATCACAAAGGGCGGTCACCGGCAGGTTGAGTTTCATTTCGTAGTCGCCCTGGCGGAAGAACTCCTCACACACCTTCAGACTCCACGTCCTGCTAATTTCCCATGAGCGGCAGGGATTTGAAATGTCAGCGCATTTCAGGGCGATCTGGAGTACTAAATGACGGTGTTCACTTTTACGCAAGTCCAAAGTGTTGTTGTCCAAATAAGACTGTTGAACAATATAACAATTTAATATATTTCAGCTTTGTAATAACATAAAACTAAAAAAGAGGAATATATATACATTAATTAACTGCTAATTAGTCCTATCTAATTATTCAGCCAATAATCAATTATTATCTAATACTCAAAATTTAACCAAGCAAAGTTTATAGATGAGTGCCTTTACTCGAAGATAATATTGTTACTAATTTTAGCATTATCGATGAGTAGACTTTGCAGCGAGTATCTCGCTTTATAGAGTCAAGGTTTGGTTAAAATAATTTATTTAATGAGTTTTTTTATAGGATACATATTGAAAACTAACCTCATGAACACAACACTTAGTGTAAAAACATATCATCCAGGTGATGATCCCGAAGTTTTAAAAATACATTAATTCAGTCCAGTATCCAGTCTTATTAATAGATGAAAAATTAATCATAAATTATATTTAAAGGATGTCAATTTAATGTAAACTTTATTGCAATCACATGATTTTATGAGAATACAAAACATTTTTAATATAAAGACATCTAGGTCAGAATGCATTTAGGAATGTTTTCATGTATAATGTGAGCCATTATTAATCTGGAGTGCGGCTAGAATTTAGTCTAGGTATTAGAGTATACTATGGAGTAAATTAGATGAAGTAGACAACGGTAGTGTTGGCCGTGTTTACTTTGTAAACATAACCCACTTTCTCAATTTAGGATTACTTCAAGTGTGCATAAAGATTGATAAACGATAAACATCTCGCATAAATTTTTTAGGTTAGACGTCTCTTATCTGATGAATTCTTGTAGTACAGATCAAAAGATAACCTAATGGAGAAGATTTAATTTTACAACATAATAGCGACCCGACTTGGCTCAGCACCATAAAGTTATTAGAAATCATTTTCTCGATAAAAATACTATAATACGAGTATTATGCAGTAATATGTATAGTTGGTCTTAAATTGTACCTATGTAACAAAAGAGTGTAGAGATCAAAAAGTTACTTCTGTCAAAAAATTGTCCAAAAAGACAAGCTCAATTTCAGCGTGAAAATTAGAAGACCAATAAACACACTTTTGTATTAATAGTAGTAGTTCTCAGTTATACTATGAAGTATTTGTTTTGTACAGTTTTGATATCTCATCGCGTGTAAGAGTTTTGAAAATACTAGACAAATCATTATTAGACTCTTATTGATATAAATATCGTTTTTCAAACAAGATCCATATACCTATGCCGATGAATGCAGCTACTCATCCAAGTAATTTTTAAAGTATGTCCGTGTACTAATAAATTCAAAAGTTCAGCTGAACGTTTATATCACTTGAAAAAACTTGGTTGTGGGCACTTTAGAGTACAGTTAGTCATGGTAAAAAGTATTTTAGATTTTTTTAATCCCGAATCATAAGTTTTTTTAGAAGCACAAAATAAAAACAAAAACAAATATAGAAAAACTGCGACGCTCTATATGGTAAAGTACTTGTATTATGATATCGGTCGAACTAACATAAACATTTAATTAAGAGAAGTTGGCAACATCATTTATAACTTGTTCGTGGGTAGTTCATTTGTGTGTTTTATCGCAAGTGTTCCCACGTGTAGAATATATAGACTCAATTCTGATCGATACCAGCAGTCTGTCAGGGTGCAGGTCTCGCAATAAACATTAGGGTCAATAGTTCAGTGCTGACGCTTCTTTTTTTACGATGGGAAATGCTCTTTACGAGTCTCCTCTGAGCTGGAGGGGTATGTGAGACTCACAGCGAGAAGCGCCGAATGCCCACTAAAACCCATCGGTACCGCCGCCGTCGCGCATTGGTTCTGGTGGTTCGCAGGATAGCATTTTACCTTAGCATTCAGACGAACCTACCTGCTTGGGGTTTCAAGCTTATACCTGGGGTCTAGTCAGCTGTGCGTATGCAAATGCAAAAAGTGCGTGTGCGTCTGAAGAAGGATCCTCTTCTCTACCGTGCAAAACAGGGTCACGGCTTTCCACTTCCTCTCTTTCGACAACATACTCCCTATGAGTGCCGTCCGCGACACGTTATCATCGACCCAAAACTGCAGTTGGAAGCATTGTGGTTCCCAAGCTGGGCAATGCTCGAAGGTGTGGTCCACGGTGTCTACGTCTGCACCAAACTCATGACAGGCCTCTGTCGTCTCTCAACGTGCAACTCGGTACAGGTACCTATCGAAACAGCCATGCCCTGTAAGCATCTATTAGTGCTGACGTTCCTGTACCATGATCATGAACCTTAACCTACAGTGATTATGTACCAAGAACAAGCAATGAAGGGGAAAGTTGTATGTACATAAAAAGCCTTTAACCCTGCTCCTGAGTCGCAATCACAAGACATAGCCAAGCCTCATAGCTGAAGAGCATGTTATAATAATATTAAGTTTGTTTTACTGTACATGTAATAGGTAGACGTACATTGATACACTTGCTTATATTGAGCTATAATAGAATAAAAGGTTTTATTGAATAATGATGTAAGGGTCTTTCTTTATCATTATACAAACATAATTCTTTCTTCTCCATGGCGTAAGCTCCTTAGTAAGCAGTAATTTCACTTATTCCTTACATTTTCTACATCATTTATCATATTACAGCAATTGTTAGGGTAGAATAAGAAATTATTAAAATGAATCATACAAATATATGAAAACGGGACTGGAATGCAGGGTATGTTTGAGTTTTTTCCTTCCTTTAGTAAAACTCAATTCATAATTTTTCTGCTTACAATTAAAATGTATACCTTGTATTTCGAGAGCCGAGAAAAACATCCGAAAGTACCAAGTAAGAATTGGGTATTGAGTTGGTTCAGTACTATATCAAATAGAAAAGGAATGTGTATAAAATGGGGGAGAAATTACGTCAGATTTCATCTTCATTGAATGTTACCTTGGGAAATATTTAGGGCATTATCTACGATGCCCGACATTTGATGGTTCCTCTCTTATGCAAAACGTCTCAAAATTATAATACATACATTTTGATACACTAGTTGAACAGAATATTTATATTATAAAATTAAACAAATAGGAGTTAATGTACGATTAAAATAATAGAGTAGAGTAAATATTATGAAAAGAAATAGATATAACATAACAGTGTACTAGATAAAATAGGTAGGAAATAAAGATAAAAGATTGAAAGTTACAAATTAAAAGAAATAACCGTTCATTAGATTAGATCACAAGCAGATATTTGTTCAAAATAATAGACAATCATATATTTAAAGAAAAACCTGAAATCTGAACATAAGTGCGAAAGAGAATTTAAAGCTTTAGTATAAATTAATAAATAAACCCCTTCTGAATAACTTATTGCCTTCCAACGTCCTCACTAAATTGAATTGAATGACGGAGCCGTGCCGCAACTCTCAAAAAGGTCGCACTTTAAAAAGATGTTTCAAAGTTCGGTAATTTTGGTTAAAATTACGTATAATTTTTTTGTATATGTTACTCATAAATCCCATGACTGGTCATATTTCTGACAATAGTTCGGAAATAAATAGCAGTTAGTTTCAGAAAGTAGCCAGTCTTTTTAAAAATTCAAGCTAGCTTTACTCTCAACGAAGTTACAGCAGGGTCAAAAGTGCAGTGAGTGGTTTCGAGAAAAGGATGATACGGCTGTGCTTTGTTTGATATTCTACTTACTATATTTCTGTAGAGAATTGACCTCATAAAATAAGATTTTAAGTATAAGTTACGGAAACCTAGTGAACAGTTTAACTCGTATTAATAATATATATAAGCAAGGCGACCTGTTTCTCGCTTCGCTGGGATGATTTTCAATACCACTTTAACTTGGTAAAACATGCTTAACACGGATGACAGCTAATAGCAAATCCGGAGACATAACTTTTAACCGTCTTAATGGTTTTTTCGTTTCACAACATAAGTAATCTTTGTTTTCCACAAATACTAAAAACTAAAGATATTTTATGTACAACTATAACCTGGGTTATAAGTAAAATAGAAACATAAATCTCACATTTAATATAACAATAAAATTATGATTACATATTGACAAGGTTATGTCAAATGAACAAAAGCTAGAGATGAGGTCAATAAATAATATAATAAAGTTTTGCTACAAATTTTCTTGGCAATAAGTTAAGGACTTGTTTCAGGATACACATTTAGGCAATCAAGCGGTTTCACGTGTCACGCCTCTATTGATTTCAAAAAATCGCTTTTTAATAAGTCTCTTTGTGCGTGATGTTTGTAGCTTTTGTAGTTTCAAGTTTTTTTATAATTAAAAGTAATGTATTAGATTTACAATTTTTGAAATGTAATAATGTCTATTTTAAAACAACAATAAATATTTTATAATTAGGTTAAATTAATATCTCGTTGCATCGTGCGGATCGGACCGTTTAGGAGATTATCGAAAGCTCGCCCACAATGCGGTAATACAATGAAACTGCTACTAATACAATCCCAAACATTGTTAAGCAGGAAAACTCAATGAAAATAACAGTATTATGTATTTTGAAAGAAAAGTAACAAATGGATTTACAGCGCATTAATAATTTCAGCTCTTTTTCGAAGCGTGGAAAATTTGGATTATTTAACGAACCCAGAAAAACCTCTATAATACGTCTGGCTTAATTTTTTACATTTTAAAAATTTTACGATTATTTTAATCAGAGAATATTCGAAATAGTAAAATCAAGCAAAACGTATTCAATGTCGTAATCAATGAATGATTACAACACTATTTATGGTATTTATTAGGCCGTCGATAAATTATAAAGCTTCACCTCTACTACAGTAATCAAAATTAAAAAAAAATCCTTATCTTATTTTTTCTCGTTGTTTGTCAAGATATCCAGTTGTTACGTGATCCAGTCCCCTGCCGAGTGTATGCTTATTGTTAAACCATAATAGCTCGTCGTACTACCGTTGAATAACATTGGCAATCATTCAATTTATGCATTGGCTATTCTGTGAAAGTCGTTGATGTACTCTTATTGGGTCTAAAAAGGCGTACACGATTTAGCAATATATCTTGAGATACAAATAAACAAGATCAAAACCCGAAATTGCTGGCTAATCGTCGATAGCTGTACGATTGGACATGCTTTTCAACCGTAGCGACGAGTACGACATATTATAAGTAATACTAGGCTTATTTACGGATATGGAGCATCGGTAACACTCTGATATATAATAATGCAGATGATATACGAACAATAGAAGTTACACTATGTAAAAAGTGTAATTTCACCAAAGAACGGTGAACACGCCGGAAGGTGACGCTGCTTCAAACAATCTCTCTCAATCGTAAGAATAAGAAGATTTAATTGAAACAATAAAAAAAATGAGCTGCACTGCGGGAGTGGCGGCAGAAGAGAAAATTTGAACATTAACGTTGTGCGTTTTTGAATATTCTCAAAGAACAAAAGTCAAAATAATTCGGCCAAGTGCGAGTGTGGAACTTGCGCTCTGAGGGTTCCGTACAATTTCAATAAAGGGATAAACACTATCAAATTTTGATTTTCGTTTCCGGGTTAAAATATTATCAAAAATAGTATTGGAGGGGGCATTTATTCCCGACATTAGTAATGCATATTTCTATTGACATAATTATATTTACTTGCAAAAAGAAAATATAATAAAACATTTTTAATAAAAAAATGCAAATAAAATTATTTCTATAAAATCATTTTAAAGTTGGTGAATATATTATACCAATTAAATATAATAGTCAAATATAGAACTTCTTTCTTTTTTTTAGTCAATTAAAATATTTTACAAGTCGTCATTTAACAACATGTCATATCGTCAACAGCCGTTGCTAAGTGTTAGCAACACTGTTTATAAAGTAGTAGTAGCTGGTATATCATTTTATATTATTACGAGTATACCAACGTGGAGACTTTATATAACCTTTAGTGCGATAGATTAGTCTCAGTCTTTCTGGTGTTTTCGTGCAGTGAACATGGAAGTTAGTGTTATAGTGTCGTGATTAAGGTTACCCTTCTCGAGGTCCACGTAAGTTTACTTTATTATCTATTGTCGTTAGCGAGGTCGAGTGGTGGAGGTGAGAGTTAATATATTATGAAAGAGCTCTTTAAACCTGCTCCTGGGTCTCAAGCCCCAGGCACCGCTCGCCTCAGTTTAAATTGCATGTGTATACGTGTTGCTGTACAGTGATGGGTACCGAATTTCTCTTATATACTTAGCATAAGTTTCGCGTAAATATAGCTTTAGATTCATTTCACACGATACGACGACAAAAACAGCCATGTTTGGGATTTTACTAACATTCGAATATGTTATAAATATACACGTCTTCGGTACAGATTCAAGCCCTGATAAACGTGAGTAAACGGAAGAGGTGTCTTACTTTAAACCTTATTCCCCAGTCTAAAAATAAAAACTTTAAAAAACATTTAATGGAATTTATATTTTACTACATAATCATTTTCAAACATACATTTAACATTATAAATTATTTCTTTCTTTCTCGGGATAAATGTATTTAAAGTTTGTAAATTTCAATTTCATAAAATTAATCTCGTTAACTAGAGTATATTGTAGAAGTATATTGTACAACATAGTCGAATATTACTAAAATCGCAAACATCGACTTTTTTCCCTATCCACATATTATGTGGAATGCCCTATAGAAAAACTACTTGTTATCACTTCAGTACAAATGGCTAATTTATTGCTTGCTTATATTTAAAAGGTTGATTTTTTCACAGCTTCAGGATATTATAGAGTTACATGTTTAATATATTTCAACTTGATAACTTCACGTATTCTTCAAATCATGCGTCAAAATCTAAATAAATAAAAGAACATTTTTTTCGTGATTTAACAACAAATTGAAATTTTTTGGAATTTTTGCCCATACCAGTGCTCTGAGCCTTGCTTCATCAAAATCAAAATTACAATACATGAGATAAAAGCGGTTGCAGCTTTTCATTAAATTGACTTAGCAGTTTGATATTTTTACATATTTGAACTAGAGATTAGAATATTTTGTATAAATTTCAACTTGATATCTTCACGTTTTTCTGAGAAAAAGGGTCTTGCGTGAAAGTCAAAAAAAGTTACTTTATGCTAAATTTCACGACGCTAGGTCATTGGGAAGTACCTTATAATTATATGAGTAACCACATTAACGGTCATATCTTTTCAATGCTTGGATTTAGAGGTTTGATTTTTTGTCAGCCATAAGTATTTTGAGTATTTGATATTAACTTGATACCTCCACACGATCCTGAGAAAAAGGTTCTTGACAGACAGGCAACGAAGTGATTCCTATAAGGGTTCCTTTTTTCCTTTTAAGGTACGGAACCCCAAAAAAACTGTATTATTCAGATCTGACGCTCACGTTTACGAATTTTCGATCAAGTCACGTGTCTTGACACAAGTATAACATTTTTTACCCATCCCAAAAACTGCACAACGCCGCTAAAGAAGTTTTCATTTCAAAAATATTGTTATAATAAATAAATTAATAATATTTAGAATAGTTTTCCGTCCTCTAACAGAACTTTTAGGAATTAGTGCTGACATATCATTACGTAGCTGCGGGGCTAGCTAGTGTGGGTCCGATTAAATTTTGGTCCTTTTTATTACCTCTATACCTTTATAACCATCTAAAAATACGATACCTTAACACGCGTCAAATGGTGGGGTTTGTAGGTACTCTAATTTTTTTGTTAGGAGCATATTTTAAATGATCAAAGATATTTTTAGCTCGTCCTAGCCTCGCTTAGCTAAAACAATTTTAAAAGAGAGTATTTTTATTATGAAATCTGATTTTAATTAGATAAATCCCAGATATCATGTTAGTCGTATAGACTTTTGTGCAATAATTTTAGTAATCTTCTATTGGGGTTATAAAGATTGCCTTACATTAAGTTTTCTTAAATATCTTCTATGTACAGATGTATTTATGCAGAGGATGTGTAACTTCGATACATTTTCTGTGGACGGTCAACCTAACTGGTAACGCGACATGCGTCGGAGTTGCGAAACTCGTTGCGAAACGCACGTTATCTATAGACTACATCCTAAACGAGCATGTGAATGAACTGCTCACGATCTGACATACACTCTGTGTCATGTGTAAGGTGTGCACAATTACCAAGGTTTTTACAATCACTTTATAGGGACACAAATCACTTCAAATGTCTTGACTATCATTGTATATAAACTTTGGAATCTTAGTTTACTATATAATATTATAAAATATGAAAGTTTGGATGTTTGTAACTTAATCACGCAAAAACGGTTGAAAGGATTTCAATGATTCAATGAAAGCTGGGGCGGGTCGACTAGATTTATAATAACTAGTGGTTGAAATTTCGACCATAATCCAGTTAAATAATTATTTTCTACTAATATTATAAACGCGAAAGTTTGTAAGATGTATGGATGGATGCATGGGTGTATGTTACTCTTTCACACAATAACTACTGAATGGATTTTGATGAGATTTTACAATAATATAGTTTACACATCAGAATAACACATAGGCTATATAATTTATAATGATATAGTGTGAATTATTCAAAATACAGCGGGTGAAACCGCGGAGCGCAGCTAGTTTGTAAATATTTTTCATTAAAAAAAAATACTATGCGATTATCTGTTGTGAAAAAGCTGTTATCCATTAATTATCCAAAATATTATCCAACTTAATTCCATCCATTTGCATTCATATTAAATGCGTTTCACATGGTAGTGTTCGTAATGTTATTTTATTCATTTATATTATCTTTGTGCACTTCTTCTCTTAATAAACTTTAACTATGCCCCATACTCCTCCGTCTGCGTAATTTTCGTAGAAAATATTAGTAAATAGATGTATTTACTACATACTTTACTTTGAATAAATGTTTATTAATTAATTCACTCATTTGCTAACTTACTCACCCACACATTCATCAGCTGAATTCAAATTGACATTAATACTTAGCTGAATAATTATACATTTGTAAAACAGCTTGATGTAAACAATGGCGTTTTGAAAAGAGCTTCTGTTCAGTTTCTTGCCAGTTCTTCTCGTGAGAAAACCGCTTTCCGATCTAATATAGTAGAATAGTAGGTTCACACAAACTAACTGACTGACCAGTTATAACGTGCCAAAAATACTTTGTAAAAAGTGTAATTGAAATAAACTTTTTTGAGTTTGAATGTGGCACACATTTTAAAGTCTCTATTTAATTATCTCAGCTCTAAAGAGTAAGCAAAAGAAGCCACAGACGGATGATGCTGGTCATACATAATCCCATAAAACTTCCATACATTGTAAATACATTTTACATTTATAATAGGACAGGCAACATTAATATGACATTTCGAGTGCCGAAATGTTAAGCCCAAATTAACCCGATATTGACCAGGAACTCTTAATGCTGGTATAGTTGAAATAAAAGCTTGAGGAAATATAAATAGAAATTTTTAAAATTAAATTGAATCTTTTTAGGTACACCAAAGTAAAAGCAGTGGGAATTTTCGAGACTTTTGAAGCTGATATTTCCCCCGAGCATGCCCTAATGTATACAGATGCACGAATCGATTCTTCCATTCTTCCACTCGCTCCACTATTCCCGAGTGATAATGCTCACGGGAACTGGTAGCGAACTTTCGCCCACACTGCTCGTCTTTCTAAGTCACATTCGACTAAATCGTCGTTTCCCTAGTCGAACCACCGCTGTTCTATTGATAATGTGTGTAAATGAATAATAAAATGCACTAGTCAAAGCTATAGCCAAATGTATTATGTTAGCACATGACTAATACAACCTTAACGTCTGGAAGCAGACCAGGGTTAGAAAAAAAAACAGATTTTATTTTATAAAACAAATAGTTCAAATTATTTTAAACGAGTGTTTTATTTGTTTTTTATGTCTCATTTTAGTTTAGGCCATTAATTTCAAATCAAATAGACCTATATTAATTCATTTTTAGACTAGATATTTTCAAATTCACTATAGTAAATTAAATATTTACAAAAATTTTGATCAATGGATAAACATTGATTTATTCTATTTTGCGCGCGTTCCTATCTCTAATCCGTATTAAACGCTTTACATTCATCCTGTATGTTCTAGCTAATGTTCATTTTTAATGGGCAACCCCAATATTTATATCATCCATTGAAATCCATTGAATTAGTTTCTTTCGAGGGCCGAGTGCCGACATATCTTTGTTTTCAAATACGTTATAAAATCACGATTTTAATTCAAACTGTTTTAAACGCTAATTTAAACACGTGTTTTAAAATACTTGTTTTAATCATGCCAAACCTAATATATTTTGACACATTTTAAAAAATTACTAGCAGTTTTGATTGCCAACTATTAGTATTCAACTAAGCTAAAATGCTTGTGTTAGGGTCATTAGTCATCATTATGACTGGGATTTGAACCCACGACCTACATCGTGAATGCAACGCATGTACCACTGAGCTACTGAAGTTTAATAATATTAAAATTAATTAAAATATTTTTGCACTATTCATATTCTTTAGTACAAGCATAACAAGGGGCTATCGCTAGTTTTAGATAATACAGAAAGAGCCGCACATTAAGGATTAGGATTACATTTAGGAGTATATTTCTATTATGCCTTTTGAGTAATTTTATCAAAGATCATTGTAGCTTTTTTTATGCTTATTTAGAATTCAAGATGGTTTCCGTTCCATATCATACTTATATGCATATAAAATTTTTATGGATATAAAAAATTGGTAACCAATATTTGTTAATTTAGCAAATAGTTTTATCACACAGTTATAATTGGATTGGCAAATAATATTTAACACTTTGATTGATGGATCAAAAACATTTAAGTCCATTTCCAATATACATATTTGCGTGTCTAGTTGGAATGAAAATATAAATTGGGAAAGCAATTATTTGATGATTTTTTTATCTTTTTCCAATAGCAACTGCATATTAAAAGCAAATAAACGAAACCGAGACCCAGATACAAAAAAACTAATAAATATTTTTAAAATTCAAAGGGTTAAAATAAACATTGCCATACATTTTGTATGAGGTTTACAGTTAGTTTTGCATGGTTGGCGTTACGTTGAAACAATTCGTTATTATTTAACCTCATACTGTGTTTTATTTTTCGTTTTGTTGAGTTTACAATTGTTTTATTGAGGTTTCTGTTGTGAATTTACACGAGTAAATGCGGCTGCTCACTTCCAATCTTCTTATCTGCTTAGCGCCGGAAAGTACGCCTTGCTTCTTTAAAGGTTGTGGGTATTTATGAAATACCTAAGCTTATACAATTTTTCACATTTTCAGTTCAGAGTTTAATAAATAAAAAGAGAAGAGCTTATCTATACAAAGGATTCTTTGTGTTGATTTATACTTTACCGATACCATCAGATTTTTCTACCCGATGAAGGAACGATATACTTTGTAATACTGGAAAATTCTAATACTAGATTTAAATAATTTTAGGGTTCCGTACTAAAAGGAAAAAAGGAACCCTTACAGGATCACTTCGTTGTCCGTCTGTCTGTACTTCAAGACAAGTACTTACAATACTTCTAAGTGTAAGCAATCAATAAATATGACTATTAGTACTGAAGTGATTACAAGTAGTTTTCCTATAGGGCATTCCACATATATGCGAACGTTAAAAAAAGTAAATGTTTGCAATTTTAATAATATTCGAATATGTTATACAATATATCTCCTCTCGAGACAGGTATAAAATATTCCTACCATTTAAACTGTTTCATTTTACGAAATAGAATTTTAAAAACCTTTAATAATTTTTTTCCAAGAAAGAAATAAATAATTTAAATTCCATTAAATAATTTAATTAAGTTTAAATTTTTAGACTGGTGGTCATAAAGGTTTAAACTAAGGTAATTCTTAACCTTAACGTTCAAAGGGGTTTAAATCTCTACCGAAGGCATTTATATACGATATATACGACATGTATGACATATGCGAATGTCGAGAGTATAATACTATTTTTGATGATATTTTGACTTGCACACGAAAATCAAAATTTGATGGTGGTAGTACCTTTATTGAAATTGTGCGAAACCCTCGGCGCGTGAGTTTCACACTCGCACTTGGCTGAATTATTTCATATAAATTCGCCATATTAGCTATCAAATTGTTAGAAAATGAAACGAAATTTCATGTATTATTTGGCATCATACATCACGTCATCTAATTTTGAACTTGCAAGAAGAAAAAAAAAATGAAATTAAAATGCAAGTCTTACCTGAATCTACTGTCTTATCTCTCTCCCGGTACGATTTTTAATCGGATCTTGTATTGCGGTAAATAAAAGTTTGTAATTATAAATAACATGGTAGTTGTAGTGCCTCAGAAATGATGCCAAAATATTATGATATATAAGGCATTGGTTGTATGATATCCTTGCAATGTTCCGATCTTATCAAAATTAAGTGCACAGTTTCAAAAAATAAATCAATGTGATGCTGCTTTACAATTACGTCAATAGATAGTGTTTCTACGTTTAGATTGCCTAGAGCTGATATTGTATGCTATGTATCCGATTGCGTATTTGTGGTTGCACGAATTCTATCACAATCAAAGGGTCGATTTCAAGCTTCTCCAATTGATATTTAGTCTCAGTTTCCAAGAAACTTCATTACAGCGGATAATACATTATTATAAAATTAATTAAATGCATGTAATTATTAATTAAGTCCTATTTACCTACATATATATCATCTGTTGCACAACAAGAAGTGCGCTTTTGTATCCCAGCTATTATAATAGAAGTTAGGAGTACTAAGTTCGTTCAGAAAGCGAGTTTACCTTTGTTCTTTGTTTGTAAACAATTTTTTTCAATCAAATGAATGTTTATTTTCAATATCGTATTGCTCAAAAAAGCAGTGATGGCCCAGTGGTTGAGACTTCAAGTCATACTCGGGAGGTCCGAGTTCGATCCTGGGCACACACCTCTGACTCTGAGTTATGTGTGTATTAAGCAATTAAATATCACTTGCTTTAACGGTGAAGGAAAACATCGTGAGGAAACCTGCACTCCTGAGAGTTCCCAAAAAAAGTTCTCAAAGGTGTGTGAAGTCTGCCAACCCGCACTGGGCCAGCGTGGTGGACTATGGCCTAATACCCTTCTCATTTTGAGGAGGAGACGTGGCTCAGCAGTGGGCCATTGAATGGTCGTGATGATGATGTATTGTTCAACTATTTATTTGATTATTTTTTTGTTAATATGTTAAGCAAATTTTTGAACCCCTATTTTACGAAAATTAGGCACACAGAGAAACATGAAATTTTGTCAAGTTAAATGGAGAAGAAGTGCATAAAGCTAATATTGATAAGAGTGTGTTTAATGATAATATACCGGGTCTCAAAATAGTCGCTCTTAAAATTTGGGCGTAACCAGACCCATAAGTTTTAAAACTCGAAAAAAAAATTAATTACTTCGTGTATATTCTCTCTTTACTTTCTGTAATAACAAAGCTGTGCTACGAATTATACGCACAATACAATTGATACCAACACTGTTGATTGCGTTTAATTGGCTGGTGTTTTATTTAAAAAAGTTTGAACAACTTATAGTTAGACGAGTTTTTCATTAAGTGTTACCCTTTTTGAGGATCAGGATTGAGACCTTGTTATTCTGACTAGCTTAGATAAATATTTGGTAGCGGGATTGGCAGTAAAGGCCAGCGTTTATACATTGTAAAGGCACTCGATAAACCCGCTCTTGCTGTTTAGAGCGCATTTTATTATTCTCTTCATTGTATTACTTTATAGTATAGCTTAATATAATTGCTAATATTGTAATCACCAAAGTCGTAGAAAGTCTACGGCTGTCTGTTTATCTCTTTCCGGTAGGGGATTTTGATACAATTATAAAAAGTAAAAAAAAACGGGTTGCACTGGGGAAGTGCCAGGAGAAGTGAAAACTTGAACATTAACGTCATGCGTTTTTGAATATTTTGGATTGGTTAGGGAATTGCTTTATTTATCAATATTCATAAACACTGAACTTTTACCCTCTCTTTTTTCTCACTTTCATTTTCTCTTTTTCTCTCTCCTTCATTCTCTCTATTTTCAGTTTCCTTGTCTCTCTATAGGTGCTATGTTTCTTTTTTACTCTTTCTCTATTTTTTATCAATCTTTGAGGTGGTAGAAAAAATATTGTTCACACTTGGCTTTTCTTACCCTCGGGATGAAAGCTGTCTTCCCCCTTCTGGTAAAAAGGTCTTTTTGTGAGCATTACGAAATATAGGTACTATTTTATTCAAGGTATAAAAAAATGTATTTTGCATATTGGTTCATCATATCACTTCTTAGGGCGGAAAAAATGATAAAACTTTCATTTATACGTTGAGTACCGTTCGTTTAAAGAGAAAGAGAGAAAGAGAAATAAGGAATGTCTAGACTGTCTGGCTTACGACTGAATTCTTCACCAAGATGTAATACACCAAACTATTTACATTAATTATATGAACTATTTATTAAAGTGCTATGAAACTGTAAAATTGTACGAAGACTATAGTAATGTTCACAACAAAAGAAAACAAGACTTAAGGCCTTTATAGAATAAGTGCTATTTTTTTAATAATAGTTATAATATATGTATATATTTTACTAATATTATAAACTGCCCGGACAGACTTCGTTCTGCGAACAGTTATATTTTTATTTTTTTATTATTATTAAAATCTTCTGTGTGCCTTAAGGAAAATTACCCGAAATATAGTATATTATATGTCTACTGTCTTAAGCGCTTAGAATTTTCATTAAGAAACAACATAATTGAAATTAAATGTTTTTTGATAAATCTTAGTACTCTACATGATAATTATAAGCCATGAGAAGACGTGGCGGGTCGACTAGTATATACTGAGTAGTGGAGGCGAGTGTTGGTATTCT
The DNA here is from genome assembly GCA_905147385.1 of Limenitis camilla. Classification (NCBI taxonomy): domain Eukaryota; kingdom Metazoa; phylum Arthropoda; class Insecta; order Lepidoptera; family Nymphalidae; genus Limenitis; species Limenitis camilla. Next base: position 3,280,116 of record LR990224.1, read on the forward strand.
GTTAAAAGAGGACCTTGGTCACAATTCCAAGGCACTGTTTTCATTATTTCCCCTCTCCTTCTTCTTTCTAATCATTAAAATCTCCGAGATGCATAATAATAATAACTTTCAAAATAGATAGAAAACAAAATATTGACTATTATAAATTACAATTACCGCGTTTAACTTGTTAGCTCGTATTAAATGCCTCATTGGTGCTCGTTGTGTAATTAGTAATGGTAGTGAACTTGTTCATTGAAACCTGATTAAGGCTTCTGTTACGAGTAGGTAGTATAATATATGTTACTGTAAAAGCTAGAACTACTGTTTAATCAAAACATTTCTAGTTATACTAAAGATTTGCCAATACCGAATTTTTATAACCATCCATATTCTTTCATAGGTTTTATCTCTATCTGTTGATTTACATTGGCCTGGAAAAGAAGGTATAACACTCATATACGTCACGATAACTTTGTACTATTTAAGTTAGAAACTTGAAATAAAAAGCAATATGTAGAAAATTTAGTTTTGTTATATAAACATTTTTAGACAAAGGAACCTTTTAAAAGATGGCTGAAAAACTAAACAAAAAAGAAAAACGCTCCCAAAAATGTTGTCATTTTTTACTTTCAGCTTTCTGATTTTGTTTTCGCATTGGTTATTTGATCATTTACATTTCATTTAAAAACCAGGCTTCAGCACGTAAACATTCATTATCATGCCTCTTTCACCTCAAGATTGTGCAAGAATTATGGCACATCTGGAACTAGGCATCAGTATGCGTCGTACTGCAAGAATGGTGGGAGTTACATTAAGAACGGTCTTCAAGGTAAAACAAAGGTACGAAGAAACCGGAAATCATCTCAGAAGACCATGTAACGGCCGTCCCTGCGATGCGCTACGGCTAGAGTAGACTGATATTGCCAGCTCTATTTTGAGAAATCGTCACCTCAATGCAGTTCAGGTTCAATAGCAGCTTCTCCTGATGAGGGATGATTACATTAGTGGAGACACCGTCAGAAGAAGACTTGTTGAAGTAAACCTGAAGCCCTACAGGCCGGCAAATGATCTCAAACTTGAGGCAGGAAAACGGATTAACAGATTGATGTATGCTCATGATGTATGACCACGTCAAGTGGGGTGAAGAAGAATGGGCAATAGTCTTGTTCATGGATGAGTCATGTTTCTTATTATTCACTTATGACGGCAGGCGAAAAGTCTACAGGCGGTCTGGTGAGCGAAACGCTTAAGCTGATTTGCAGAAAGAGTTCGATATGGCTGGGGTTGTGTACAGGTATGGGCTGGCATCTCTTCGGAAGGTCGAGCAAAGTTAGTGGCAATAGAAAATGGCATTTTGACCGGGGTGAGATATGCTCAAGAGATCCTCAATGAGTATGCAGGACCATATCTGGTAAATATGGGTGATGGATCAATTCTAATGCAAGATAATGCCCGGCTACACACCGCTCAGGTTGTAAAAGACTACATTTAGGAGGTTGGTATCAAATTGATGGCCTAGTCACCAAGGAGTCTTCACCTGGATCAAACACGCATGGGATGAGCTCGGAAGGCTGGTCAGATCACGCAGACGACCTCCTGTCACCCTCTAGAATATCCCCCAACATCGTCTCCGGAATTCTTCAGTATGCCAAACAGACTCGAAGCCGTGATAAGAGCCGGAGGAGGCAACACCAGTTATTAAAAATGTGATTTTTAGACTACAAACACCTTTTTCAGGATTTTTAATTACTTAAAAAATTATTTTGAGGGTTCTAAATGTTGTTTTTTATTTCAAGTCTCTAAATTTAATAATTTAGGAGAAAATTGAATTTAAAGACTGTTACACCTTGTTTTGCAGTCCAGTACATATAAAAATGCTACTTTATGATTGAGTTTATTGGCCCTCTGATTTAAAAAACTTCGTTGCTAAGCCAGAATCTCAAAAAATGTCGAAAAATAAACATATTTTTTCTTATAGGCGTAAAGTTTTAACCTAACCAAGAACCATGATATTGTTATTTTTATAATAAATTATTCTCAAAATTAACATTTATATATACATATAATCATTTGTGTATACAGTTACATATAGACTTCTAAATATCACAAAATATATGTGACGTCTTGTGTTTAGATTGCATCAGAATATTATAAGAAGATCATTCGAGTCCGATTATGATACCATTGACGTCGTCTGAATATCATAAATACAGTTAGAGCATCTTATGAAACTTCATGTTTCTTTCATTTTATTTATCGGTTTTCTACGACAGTACTTGTTTTTATGAAGAAATTATTAAGTACTTACACAACAATAGTTTTGCTTTTCTTGCAAAAGCTTTTAATTGACAGGTACTATTCTTTAAGGTTTATTTATATATGTATGTATTACATATTTATTCGGAAATATACATATAATATTTTTTATCCCGATAGCCTTTATCCCGAATTAATATTGTGTAAAGTATCAATAAGTAGTAAGGATCTTGTAATTTTACGTTATTATTTTGGTTTGGCTTGGTTATAGGAATAAAATAATTCCTTACACTATCTATTATTTCTATCGCAAACTCCTAATTATTGACACGCATCAAACACTAAATTTTATTATGCTACAATGTAGATTACATTGCAGCATTAACTGTTTTAAATTAATTGTATAACTTTGTTACATATCTATCAGTAGGACCAATAAATAACAGTTTAAAAATTACCCATCAGAAACACTTTAATAGCATTCGATACATTGAGGTTAAAATAAGTATGTTTATTTCAAAACAATTCCTTATATATTTAATATGGTTAAAAAAAATATTACTAATTGATTAACCTACATAGCTTTTTTAAGCGTCAACCTGGATACAGACGTCTCTATTTTTCAGGCTAGTCTTCGCAAACAATATATTTTCCGAGATCAACATGGGAAGAAATTTACCAAAGCATCTACATTAATTTAGTAGTACAGTCCAAAACTAAAATCTGAACAACTTGGAAAATCTAACAAAGAAACGCTCACACGGTTTCCTTTTTGTGACATATCCAAATAAGATATGTACAACATTCTCCAAGCACAAGATGTCCTTATCTAGACTTCGACATTGAAAGCACTGATAAAGGGCTATATATAACTAACAAAAAGCTCCTTGAACTCCAAACGTTCAAGTTAAGCGCAGTGACCACAATCCTTACAGGACATGCAAATTATACAAACATTTGTTTAACTTAAACATGACAGCTTCTGCGAATGTCGCTTGTTTATGTTTATAAGACGTACCCATAATTACTGACCGTATATCAATCATCCAAAAGAAATACAAAAAACAGTCAGTTTTTATTCTTTGAAAAAAAAATATACTAGCAGTTTGGATTGCAAACTACTATCTGTAGTATTTTTAACCTCACCAACTAAGCCCAAATTGACTTGAACCCACAACTTATCAATCCCGAATCCGACGCCTGAAGCAAACTGAGCTACTAACGCTCTCATTAGAAAACTGAAATTGATACTTTAAAAAGGGACATAAATATACCATTGTAATAATAATCAATTTATTTGGAAAGTTTTGAAGGATATCACTTTACTAATATTATAGGCAAATATAATATTTAGATTTAATATTCTCTTGACTGTAGTTAACTTATTTAAAATTAATTCAAATACATCGTCTACACAATTATGATTATTAAATCACAATTATGAGTGCTTGCACTATTATACAAAACTAAATTGTGGCCTAGATAAGAATTGCAATATTTAAAAAAAGGCATATTTAGGCTCATGTAGGTATGTAAATATATTGTAACTGAGACACATTGAACAAAAACTTTACTTGTGATATGATGTATAACTCATCATTATAGAAGTATACAGTAACGCGTGATTAAAGATTTCGGCGCTAAATTATTGAGTTGCTTAAGATTAACAACTCAATAAATTGACAACGAAAACATCAAATTTTGATTTCGAAAATCGTGCACAGATTGGTTGATCGAATTTTCAGTGGTTGAACCCAACGTGGGTTGTGAGAAATTACTAGTGAGAAAACTGAGAGACATAAGTAAGGGAAAATTTTAAATACTAACCGAAAGTATCTATCCTTTAGTAGCATAAATGTTAGTAAGCTTAATTCTGCGAATTTTTGCTCTCAATTTCCTGCTTTCGTAGAAATAGAATTATAGTCAATATTCAAACATACTTGAGACGTCCGTGTCCCCTTCGAAATGATGTTTATTTGTGTGTAAGTCTCAAAATGGGTAAGTATATGTTAAGTGTGTGGTTACCATTACATAGTATAAATGTAAACCGTCGAGCACGTAATGGTATCAAAATGTTTATATGGCAGTATTTCAATCAGTTTCGCCTGTGGGATGCTTTATGCTTAGTCCTTGGAAAACCAATTTACAACTAAGTGTAAGTTATTCAACTATCATGAATTGCTGCATGATTTGATGAGAAATCTATACCTTTATGCAGTTGCTTTAAAACAGTTTGTAATTATAATACAATATAACCTATGTCATCCAGTATTCCTTTTGATTTACTGTAATTATATACGCACTTAATATTATATTAAAAGTAATACCTTTAAATTAAAATGTAGTAATTACAAGCTACGGGAGTTCGAATTTTTATCCTTTATCCTTTCAGTAAAAGTTTAAAGAGTAAAAAATTTGAAAACCGCTACTCTTTTTCAGACTGAAAAGCCGGATATCCTGCGAGCTTCACTATTGTGGGCACGTTTTTTGATGAATATTGGAAACTAACCTTTACTATAGAAACATATGGGTATATAGTTTCTATACACAATTGGCACTGCACAGTTGGATCTGCTTTTGGGATTTATTTTGTTTTGACGAGTCATTTTTTGAAACTTTGATTTCAATCAAAAGATCTTATTTACTTAAGCTAGTTAATAATATAGACTTAAGTATACGAGCTGGCTTCTAAAAATTATGAATTATAATTCTAAATAACGTAAAATTGAAATAATCCATAATTTATTAGTTTACAATTGTTTCTTCATTTAACTGCATTAAACTTAGCTGGATTTGTTTGATGTTAAGGGTCTTTGAGTTAGTCTAAGGCTAACTAAATAGCAAGCATACTGTCGGCTAGATAACTAGTTTTAGTATTGTTGAAATCTAATTGATTTGATACATAAGTAGAATTTATATCTAAAGTTAGTAGAAGGGTAAGAACTAAAAGCCGTCCTATTATCTTGTTTATTATACTTTGTCAGTCTCTTACTGTAAATTTTAAAAAAGATTGCTTTGGTTTCTATGTTGTTTTATAAAGACTCACTTTTTTTTCTTAATATCTTCTTTACTATACAAACATTTGATGATATATATTTTTAATTATTCTTAATCATATGTAACCGCAGTTCCAATAGATCCGAGGTAGTGTCAGTTCTCTCTGTTAAAGTTTGATTTATTATTATTGGTTTTTAAAATTTACTTTGTTTCCAATGTTAGGTAGCGAGCTTAAGTAGTGGATGGTGAATGTGCAACAAAAAGACGTCCTTAAACCGTACTTATTAATTCTTTATTACGCATTAAATTGAAGTATAGCTCATACGTAGTTAATAATAACAAAATCTCGCTCATAAATTAAACTAGTTCACAAGCAGCTGTTCAGGTTTTTTTAGTTGTTGAAAGTATGAACGAACTATATAGTTAAAGATAAAAATACATTGTTTACAGGTATTCCAAGAATTAAAACATTCATATAATCTGATATAACAACAAGAAAAACACAAGAATGTATTAGAATATATAGGTCAATGAAATCTGGAATATATATAACACGAACTAGAAATCTGTTCTGAATTTTAAATTCTTTTACAAGAGTGATAGTCTGTTGAGTTTCAATAAAAATATCTACGTTCATTGGAACATTAATTTGAAAAGTTAAGAAATAGCAGTACACTTAAATAAACTAACATATGGGTATTGATCTATTTCGGAGAAATGAGGCAATATCGTGGTAATTAATTCAAGAGAATCGATTTATAAGTTAGTGGTGCTAGTAAACTTTCACGGTTATACGAATGTTAGCAGCATAGTTTGTGCTAGTTAAGTTGAAAATAACCTTACTGCTCCAATCTATACTAATATTATAAGAGGAAAGATTTGTATTTTTGTATGTAACGAATAAACTTAAAAACTACTGGACCGATTTCAAAAATTCTTTTGCCGTTAGATAGCTATATTATCCCGAGTAACGTAGGCTATATTTATTACTAGAACACAACTAGGTGTAAAAAAATTATCCATAAAATATCTTTCATCCCATACGCTGCGGAAAGTATTGATGATAGAACAACAAAAAAATGTTCTAAAATATTATAGAAAGTATCAATATCTACAAAAAACTTCGCTAGATCATGTGTGCAACTATTGCAGTTATGTCACTAAAACAATTTTTTTACATTTTAAAAGTTGATAGAAATCAAAATCAGACCCTGTCATTCATAGCTTTGTTATCCAAATAAATTATTTCGTATTCAAGACTGTTTCAATACCTGTTGATTACTTTTTGAATTATTGAAATCAGAAATTCTATTCAAAATATAAACAAAAAATATACGCCGCAGGCCGACGTGGCTCTAGCCGCTCCACAAAGCGCAGCCACCAACGCGGCGAGAGAGGGGGCACCGAAATGCGAGAGAGCCAAAATGTAAAAAAAAAATGTGTCCACCCGTGCGAAGCAGGGACGGGCAGCTAGTTATTTATAAGTTCTCATAGATCAGATAGTTTGACAAGAAGTGTCTTTATTAACTTTGCTATAAATTTATTTTATTTCTAAACTACAAAGTTAATCGAAAATGTAAATATATTAATTTTCTTTGTTACTTTCTTGTTATCAAAATGAAAATGTCTGTACTATGTATATAGGCACTTCCTTTTTTAATAATGTCAACATGAAAAAGGTGTTTGAATGGTACTCAACAACACCGTAAGCGGCTAACTTTAGTATCACTTAGTCATTGTTAAAGTATGTAATTGCTTCAGTTGTGCCCAACTAGGCTTTTGTCCAACGTAATACTCCTATTTCGTCGTCGTACACATAAAGCGAATACCGAGTATACTTGTACTTAAAGTGCAGCAAAAGTTAGTTGCAAAAAAAGTTGTTGAAGGGATCTTATCGTGAAACTGTTCCTGAATATTTGTTTTACATAATATTCTTGACGTAGAAATGTTGAAAACTTTGTATCTGGCTACGACTTTGGCTCTAGTTTTCATGGTGGGTGAAGTGAATTGAAAGATACTCACACACCATGTTTCTCCAAAAATTATTCCAGCTTATAAACGAATCAAATTGTACCCGTGCGAAGCCGGAACGATTCGACAAGTATGCAATATGTTGCACTGTTAAACTGTTATGATTGTGTGCACGCAAATGTGCACACAATTACAACAGTTCCCTTCTTCTGGCAGAATCTTTTCGGCTTAATTAGTACCTAGCCTATTAGCTAGGTTATTAAGTATCTGTGTGGTAAACTAGAGTTAGATAAAAATAACTCAGCTAGGAGAACTATTATAGTACATTATGATACAAGTGTGCTAAATTGGCCATTACAGTCGATGCGGAGGAGTGTTGCAGTGACGCGTAACGGAGCCGAGAACTGTAGTTCCATCCAACCAAAGCGCACAAGTGCACATAAGACGTTGAAAAGCATATTTGCGAGGAAAAAAAACAAATGAGTATTACTGAAATATAAAAACTTTCAGACATATATAGGAACAACCAAAAACTAAAAACATAAAAAATTAAAAATAAATTTCCAATAAAGGCACAGATTTCAAGACGCTCAATAAGGAAAATTAATGATATACATTTTAGAAGACTTCGAACAAATAATTATGGGAAGAAAAATATCATGTTCGATGGGGTTCAACTGTACAACAATTTACCAAATAATTTCAAGATAAATAATTTCAAGAAGCTATTAAAAACTTATATCTTCAAATAAATTTATTAGAAACAAATAAAAAGTATAAATATATACGTAATAATCGATCGGAGCAGTGCACATTGATTGTTGACGTCACCATCCCGCATGACGGGAATCTCGTGAAAGCTGAGAAAGATAAACAAATGAAATATCTTGATTTAGCTCATGAGATTGTCGACATGTGGGATGTGGACTCAGCAGTCTTTGTGCCGATTGTCGTGGCGGCCAATGGCCTAATGGCCAAGAGCCTCGATCAACACTTTAAGAGGCTCGTGTTAGATAGATGGGTCAAGGACCTGATGCAGAAAGCGGTACTACTGGACACGGCACATATCGTGTAGCTTGGACCGTGTTCCCGCTGCCGGTTGGCCTCTATTTTTTGTATTTTTAAATGTATTTTGTTTTTTTTTAGATATATTTATAAATGTAAATTGTAGGAATTGTAGAGAAATAAAAAAAATAATAATAAAAAAACTAGAATATATAAACTTTAATTAAAATTATAAAGTAAGTTTTAGTAGTAAGTTTTTTTAAAATACGCTAACGCTTTGTTAACGTGCTCGGGACTTTAGTAAACAACGATTAATATTTCATAGAGGTATTCGTAAGTTAAAAAGTTGACTTTGACAAAATTTATGTATGATTTTAGTAAATAAAATGACTTAGTAGAATTGTAAAATTGTTATCCAATTATTTAGTTTCAGTGTACGTTTCCTTGTATCGACTTATTTTATAACTAAATCTTTTTTTTATATATTTTCTCTAAGCGAATTCTGTAATTCTTTTGAGAAAATAAATTTTTTAAACCTATTAAATTACTATATAATATATTGTGTATAGTTCAATCCACGGCGTCACACGGCTTGCTTATTTTTTTTGACATATAAAAGACATACCATGCGGCGTCTTGCATTAAACTATAAACAAACATATGTGTAGATAGTCCAATTCACCACGACGCGCAGCCCGCTTATTATCTATATCTATACTAATATTATAAAGAAGTAAGATTTGTATTTTTGTATTTTTGTATGTAACGAATAAACATAAAAACTACTGGACCGATTTCAAAAATTCTTTCACCATTAGGAAGCTACATTATCCCTGAGTAACATAGGCTATATTTATTAAAAGAAAAAATTAGAGATCCTCAGGAAATCTCACTAAAACCAACCCAAGGTGCAAAAAAATTTGCCATAAAATATCTTTCTTCGCATGCGCTGCAAAAAGTATTGATGATAGAACAAAGAAATGTTCTACAATATAATAGAATGTATCAATATCTACAAAAAACTCCGCGAGACCATATGTCCAACTATTATAGTTATGTCACTATAACTACATTTTTACATTTTAAAAGTTGATAAAAATGCCAATCAAAATCAGACCATGTTTTCTATAACTTTGTATTAATCCTTATCCAAATAAATTATTTCGTATTCAAGACTGTTTCAATACCTGTAAAATACTTTTTGAATTATTAAAATCAGACATTCCAGTCAAAAGATATTACGAAATAAAAATATCAAGATAAATAAAAAATAATCCCTGACGGGCCGTCGGCGCGGTGTCGAGTGCCTCGCAGCGCAGCGAGTAACGCGCCGATAGAGGAGCGACAGAATGCGGGAGCCAAAATGTTAAAAAAAAATTATCCACCCGTGCGAAGCCGGGACGGGCCCCTAGTATTTACATATATTACATGCGCCAGATATTGTCATGGATTGAACTATATATACGTACATACAAAGAAACAACCATATGAACAAACATACGTATATAGGAAAGAGTACAAAAGATCTGCCAAAAGTGTGGACCATCATGCAGACAAAGTAGCGCTTGTAGTTTTTATAAATTCATTATCGCACTAGTGCTGTAATGCAAAGTAAATGTGCACTTGTGTGTTAGGAGCTGTGTACGTTCACAAAAATAAGTTTTCGTAAAATTGTGTAGTCTCATGAGCAACACCTTCTGTTACAGAAGAGTATTTTTCTTTTAAAATTGTATTAGAAATTTACCATAACACAAAACACGTGTATTTATTTATAACAGTTCAGTTTCTAATTTGAAAAAGAGTAATAAAGTAAAGGAACGACTAAAGTAAACCACTTCTTATGAAACCATCTTTTTTAGTCCGCGACGACTTTAGCGAAATAGAAACTATCATTTTAAACACAGGCGATATAATATTCTTATTATTTTCTTACCTGTAACATCTAAACTACATAAAGTTATACTGCACCTAAACATGTAACACTATTGGCAGAAATACGAGCACTGACGAAAGGCTTGTGACCTTATGTGCAAGTTTACAGGCTACATATTACGCATTAAATTCTATATACTGTTTAAGGAAGGTGGGAAAAATTTATACGGTATTTTTAGAATTATCGTTTATAGGTATTATTGCGCTCTGAAAAAAGCAGATGAAAACAAATTAAATTGTATTTGTAATCGACCTTGAGTTTCGTACTCTTACAAAGAGAAACACGGCTTGAATCAAATTCATTATATTGTTTCGAACTCCTACATACAAAAATATCTATTTATGGGTGCGACACCCCGGTCCCACGTCCATATTATTATTGTAGGTTGGCTTTGAAGCATTTTATTTTTTTAATCCGCAGCAACAAAGCATTTTATGTTTATAATAGAGCGTTCTTAATTTTAATGGGCGCTTTAATCTTTCTATAATCAAGACTTAAGAATAAGTTCAGGTACTCGATTCGAGTGGGTATAAATAGTTTTAAAGAGGATTACCGAGCATATTGAAAAATATAAATTTTTTTTTTTTGATGAGCAATGCCGGGCGGGTCGACTAATATTACATAAATATATGTATGTGATTGGTATAGTATATTTTTAATACATAGGATATGAAAAAAATACCTTCCTGCTCTCCTTTGAATGTCATTCGTAGGATAACATTTGAACGTTTACATGATTGATTTTTGTGAATGTGTTTATTTTTCACAAAGAGCCGTGTTCGTTTAAAGTGTCAACTGTTTTGTAAACTGACAGAGGGTGCAAATACACCGGAATGACAGGCTGTGTGCTGTTTTGAAAGGGGTTTCATAACCTGTTCGTCAAACGATGTTAAAAGCAAAATCCAATTAGTACGGGAAGTTAATCGTCTGATCGTTATGATTCGTTCAAAATGAAAATGAAAACGAAAACAAAATTCAATTGATATTTCACTAGTTCAAGTACTTTGAAGTCATCGTTCGTTCCGTTCAGTAAAAAATGATATTGGATTTCTTTAATGAACTAAAATATTCATTTCAATGGAAAATTTACGTTGTTAAGCAAAAAGATTTACGTTTATATTTGTTATTAATAAATATATTTTCAAAGTTTCACTTATAGTAAATACATTTAAGGTTCATTAGGTTCAATTCGTTTAAATTTTCTCTTACAATTTACTACGAAATTTCTATATAGCCTGGGGTCATCTCTTTAATATATGTACCAGCGAAGTCCATTGTTGTAAAACTTTTCCTTCTCTAATAAGCTTTAGTTTTATATTTATATTTACTAGCTGACCCGACAAGCGTTGTAATGCCTTAACCATGAAAAATTTAATTAGAATTGGTTGTCAAGAGCGATGAGGTTACAATAGAAAAGTTAATATGGTTGTTGTTTTAAATTTTCTAATTTTCCGAGTAACTTTCGTGATTTTTCTTACATAAACCTTATCCTGTCAGTAACATGCATAAGAAAAAAAAATTAGTGAAATCGGTCCAGCCGTTCACGCGTGATGCCGTAACTTAGGGAAAGTAGGAATTAACTTTTATATATGCAAGATTTAATACAAGCGACATACCATGGATTAGCAAGCTTTAACAAAACTGAAAAATGAAAAAAAATATTAAGTATGTTCTTGTTTCGTAAAGCAAAACGAACAAACTCATATAATGAAAATGATATTTGCATTCAAAAATACTATCTACTTTTCACTTACTATCACGTTATTTTTCTAAAAAAAAGCCTGATCTTAAAACAAAAAAAGAAGGGAAATAGATGAAGTAAATCTGAATTAAAGTGCTTACATATATTTGGAAATTAATTTTTATTTATATAGAAAAACAAGCATATAAAAATTCACTTTTAATAAAATACTCTCAAGTCCAAAGCGGATGTTGAGTTTGAAATGTTTCAATCGCAATTGATAATAAATTTACAGTTTAATATTCAGTTTAGTTCAAGTAATATTTAATTTTTTTAAAAAGCTTCATAATTTTGCTACTAGATAAGATAAAGTTAAAGCCCTTTGCTTTAAGTTTCTATTACAAAGAAGTGTTCTTAGAATTTTTCAATTACTTAGTTAATAAGTTAACGGAGAGGAGACAGTTCTTTATGTCAAGATATGGTTTTAAATAACGTGAATAATTTATGCTTACACAAAGGACTCTCCCTCGTTTCCTTTAGGTTAAATGGAGTTCTATATGTAAAAAATACAAAAGAAAAAAATATTTTTATTTAAAAAAATAAGAATATTTAGACCGCATTAAAACAAATAATAAAAATCCCTAACCTATTTACTAGAAACCTTGCACAATAACTTCTTTATAAAACGATATATTTTTCAATTTCTTTATTTTTGAAGTTACGATGGATTTGTGTCAGTTGTCAAACGGAGCTCTCGTCTGGTGACCTAAAAAGGCTGTGGAACTTATGTGGTATCGTCATGCTGAGTCTCCATTACAAAGGTTTAGAGTAAGTGTTTAATGTTTGTTTCTTGGTTTCCGTTTAAAGTGCATATTATTATTCTGTTCTACGTTACTGTGCGGTACAGTTTCCATTTAGATAACATTCATCTGTCTGTCAAGACGTTTTTTCCAGGAATTCGTGGAGAGAGGAATCAAGTTGAAATTAATATCAAATATTCAAGTGTCCAGTATCTTGGAACTATAAAAAATAAAACTTCTAAGTGTAATCAATCAATAAACACGGCCGTTTATATTGTAGAGACCACAATCGGGTACTTTTCTTTGACCTAGAACCATAAAATTAGGTGAGAAGCAGTTTATTTCAGCACACGTTAAGGAAATAATCCGAAAACCATAAAATTACTTGGTTCGCTAATAATTGTATTGTAGTAAGTACAGTAGTTGTGTAATCAAGATGAACAAGACAGCGAGTTATAAACATGTTCTAATATTATATTATAGAAATTTTCTCGATTTTCACACAATTATATATCATATTTTAATGTGTACTCATGTATAGAAATAATCATAACTATCCAACTAAGGTTTCGATTGTGAACTCTTTTTAGCGTATGATTTCTATGCGCGTTTTCCATGAATTCATATAGCTTTACGAGTGGTGAATTAATGAAATATGTACTTGACTAACGCGGATGAATTTTAATCCTCAACGCGATTTATTTATGTTTAACAGCAAACTAGTTAGTACTTGATTTTTTCTTCATAATATAAAGTAGTCAGTTATTTCTTTGTAACACGTCGATCCTTCAATTCGATTTCGAGTCGATCCATCACTTTCGCATAACAGTGATGTTACAATATCTGGCTGTCCCTAAATACATAATAATATTGACAAGTAATCAAGTAAGATTTGGTATCTAGAAAACACTTCTGGCTTTGTGCCCTTGTTATTAGTCGACCCATCTTCGAATCGTCACGTTTTTAATTAGGTTAAGCTATGTGACTCCTAATACTACGTTACATTTATGAGTCATTTCCAGAATATAAGTTCGATTAGATAATCTAATGTCTATACATAAAAGATATTTAATCAAAAACGGCTGAACGCTTTTCAATGATATTTGGCCCACAGACCCGGATTAAGACATCGACTATTTTTCATCCCAAAAATATTCATGACTCTTGTGGGATATGTTAATTAAACGCCTGGATATTTCTACGTTGCAATATATTGAAAATTAAAATGTAATTTGCTAAATTTAAGGATACGCAATTGCAGCCGTGCGAAGTAAAAACAATATAAAATGAAAATTATGAACTCAAGTTTAGATAAATTTTACTAGTTATTCTCGAATATCTCTCTCGTTAAAGGAATAGGCCTTTAATTGACACTGCAGAATGCAGACATTTTATTTTTGTACGGACTGTAGTGTGGACACATGAGTGACTGACGAATTGACATTCTATTGCACTGCAGAGCTAAACATAGGTAAAGAAGTTTATTGAGCCGTTGACCTCGATTAAGCGCAACTCTACACATGTGTTATTTAAAATTTCAGTCAATACAAGCTTCTGAGACATGGTTAATTAATATATTATATAATTATAATCTTTTTTTTATGGTAGATAAGGTGCAAAGGAGCAGATGGTCCACCTGATGGTAAGTGACCACCATCACCATATATAATCAGCAGAGATACTCTCTTGTTTTGCCGACGCGTTGCATCCTCAAAGATATAATGGGGAGGGGGAGTGAAGAAAATCGCTGCGGTTTTAGCCGAACCTGAGCAAGAGCCCAGAGTCCACTGGATCTGCAACATTAATGGGATGGGAGATGGAGAGGGTAAGTCTGGCCCACATGCGTCTCGACTGGATGACACTTGGCGGTCGGATTCCCTACCATCAAGGAGTGCTGGGTTATTCGGCTCTTAAGAAATGCTCTCCTTGGGGCAAAGGGGAATAGTATTCTAACCCGTCGCCGCACGGGTAATTACTAGATGACCTGATCTTCCGATAAAATTTGGCAAATTCTAAGGTGGGGACACCCACGGACACACCAAAATATTTCTACATTGCAAAAGAAAATTACGATATAAATGTAATGTTTTTGCTTCAGCGTCTGCGGATAATACAACTTATTTGAGGAAGTTACAAATAAAAGGACACAAAGTTGCAGGACTCATTACAGTTTCAGATGTTCAGTTTTATTTGAAAATGTACACCAACTTCAAAGTTATATAAAAACAAAGTTGGGAATGTAATACGAATATTTTAATTTTAAAGCAAACTGTTGGAAGATGAAAATATATTATACCTATTTTATTGAAAAGCTTCTTTAAAGATACTGAAATGAAAAATCTGTTCAAAAAATCATCAGGCGACACTAATGAGTCCATTCAAAACATTAAAAGATCTCTTAAATTATATTGTTGATTTATTCCCGAAAATCTAGAACATAAATTCCCGAGATTTTATTATTTTTCAAGAAAAAAGAGCTTCGATCAGGCACAAGATAATGTATTTATAAAACTATTTTTTTTTGTCCGATTAATTTTAGATGAAACTCCAAGGACTTATGATGGTGACCGTAAGGACCTTCTGTTGGAACTGAGTCAACACAAACAGCTATACCTTTTTTTTTCAAATTTTCGTGACTTTAAGTCAAAACATTGTGTAATGATGCCATATTAATAATTATATAAAATAAAATGATTTAATGTTAAAAAAAAACTGATAATTCTCGTTTTGTCTCTAACTACAGATTTGACGAAGAGTGACAACGTCACAAATGTGTGGTCACGTAATATCGTTTTTATACCGTGATCTATGTCAACGAACGAAAAATTTCGTTACTATAATTAATCATTTTTGTTTTGTTGTTTTTCCCAATTATTTGATTTTATTAAAAAAAAATAATTTAAATGAAACCTAATTTTGGAACTGTTATTAATTTAATAACAGACGTAGAATTGCAAATTATGTTACCGTTACACTAGGGAGTGTCACACACAGACTTTGACCAGCTGTTACAAGGACGGGGTAAGTGGTAAAGATATCATAAAATTCGTGGGGTAATTTATGCCACAAATGGCGTAATTGCGTAAAAACTAATTCTTAGGAAATGGAACATTGATCCGAAATTAAGTATTAGTTATTAGAGTTATATCAACAATAAATACTATTGTCCTTTTTAATTATTAATTGAATTCAGCCTTGTTTGAAAGATAAAAATGTAAAGTATGTAATTATTGATTTCGAATATACTCGTATGTATAAGTGCAATTTGACAAAATAAGCCAGTTTTTACCCGTGACGGGTTAGAATACCTATGGGAGGGCATCTCATAAGAGCCGAGTAATCCAGGACCTCCTTGGTGGAAGGCAACCAGCATGCGAATTCGACTGCGAAGTGTCATAGACGCGTTTCGGTCGAGCAGCATGTGGGCCAGACTTATCCCCTCCCTCTCCCATCCCATTAATGCTGCGGATCAAGTGGACTCTGGGCTCTTGTTCAAGGTCCGCTGAAACCGCAGCATTTTTTCTTCACTCCCCCTCCCCACTCTATCTTCGAGGATGCAACGCATCGACAAAACAAGGAAGTATTTCCTGTTTGGCTGATCTCCATGCGCGATTGGGGCCACTTACTATCAGGTGGACCATCTGCTCGTTTGCACCTTATCTACCATAAAAAAAGTTAGTAGAGTCGCCCGCTCTTCGTATATCGGCAGTATGGATGGTCCCTTATCTGGATAATTCCACCAAGTAGTGGTGGAACCGGCCGTTATTGAAGTTATAAGATGTTAAAAGATTCGTTATAGATAGTGGGGAACACGAGATGCGTGCGAAAACATCTTAGTTGTGTATTCAAGTCAGGATCATACACTAAAACACGGTCAGCGGGGAACAAACAACTCTTTTTAGGGCGCCGCTCCGTCACGTCTTCGTCGAGTAGGCCGACTACGGACGCGAACTTGTGATAACAGTAAATTTTTTTTTTTGAAAACAATTTAAATATTTTACAATCCATTTTTATTAAGTAAAGAATGTTATATGAGTACTTAAACTTTTAGTGTAAGGAAAATATACCATAGTATACAAAAAACTATATTTACTTTGCATCATCTTAAAGGTTGCCAGGTAGAGATAGCTCAGTTAACGACAGAACTAAAACCACCTATTGTATAAATTTTTAAGTGCATTTCTAAAACTTGTGTAATCTCTTTAACTATTAGATAGGACTGTCTTATCTCCTAATAACTGTATTAATAAAATATCGTGCAAAAAGAATAAATACAATAATTCGCACCGAAGCCGGAGAGTTCGTTTTTAGAAACAAATATCAAGTATGCGATTAACTTTTCAATTAATATTTTTTTTAGTCCTAATATTTCGTTAGAAAACGCCTTATCGATACAGCTGGTCCATTGTAATCGCACTCTCATTTATAAATCTGCCATACACCGAAATGTATTACACACTAGTGACCGCGTTTGCACACACGTGTATCATTAATACTTTTCTTTTTTTGAGTAAATTTCACAGCGGCATGAATTAGTTTGCATTACGATATTTATTATAAACATTGCTTGCAGCATTATAAGCAATATGGAGTAGGTAAATCATATTATAAATAATAAGATTTTAATATTAGAAATGCAGTAACTGCTTCTTGAAGTGGAATTATTAAATTTGCGCCTCACTTCCCGTAATAATGAGCTCGAGCACATTAATTAACTCGCATATGAGTCATGAATATAGAAAACATGTTTAATAGAATAAATCCAATTTTCACAACGCTAGTAATCCTTAAACAATTTAAAAATAAATTTATTTGGATATACACCTAATAAAAAATAAGTTTTTTTAGCACTTTAAAAGTTTGCGAATATTTTTATTTTTTTCGCATTACATAATCCAGAGGTTTCCTAATTTACTTGACCCGTAGGCAAATTGCAATGCCATTGCAAATTCACACACCGACAGAGAAGTTTAGGGAACTCTCAGGAGTGCAGGTTTCCTCACGATGTTTTCAAGTGATATTTAATTTGTTAAGAATATAATATAGCATAAAATTTAGAATAAGCATGGTCAGTCATTTAACTGTCTTACCACTTTTACAACAAACTCTTAGAGTATTTAAATTTCACTAATGTTAAAATTTTTTAGCATCAGTAGCCCAGTGGTTCATGAACGATATAGGTCGTGGGTTAACTACTGACATGGCCCACTCCTAACAAAAGCTTGCTAGCTTACTTGGAGGTTAAGAATACAAGAAGTATTCAATATATATTATTAGTAAAAGCATACCTAGTAATTAATTAATACTGGAGTCTTAAGTGCCACACAATTTTTGCACGAAGAAATCGTTTAACTGTTTTCTAATGCGTATTGAATTACGCCTAAGGTTGGTAAGGCAATTTCATGGGTTTTCAATGTCACTGTACAATGTAATGATATAAAACAATTCAACATTTTTTGATAAAAATGTTGTTGATATATGCGTGTCATTGGTTGCTAGGCAACGCTTTATTTGTAAACATTCTTTTTCGAACGTGGCGGAGGTGTAGATATAAATGTCAATATATAAATTAATTAATTTCTTGTTGAAAAGATTTTGAGTGAGATTTTAGCATTGCGATTGCGATTTTCCAATGCAACAGAAAGCTAAAATCAAACAGATCCCTAAATGTGATCTGTTTGATTTTGTGTGGCGATAATAGGAAGCTTAATTAAAAGCAGACCCAAATTACGATACTCTTCAATGCACTGCGAGTAAGCTCGGAACGTTCGAAATAATTCTCTTGAAATTCTCATATGACACCCGATCCGAAGAGCGTATTGCATAGCAAGTATTATGCTGGAAATGCTCGGAAATAATTTCGTGGAAATAGTTCAATTCAATGTGGATTACTATGAAAGCAAATCATTAAACATTATAAAGTTTTTCTATACTCACTGTCTCGAATATATATAAAGTACATTGTCACAGTAATTTTCTACTCTAGTGTAGTTTAGTGTCGTGGTATTAGATCTTCCTTAAATTTTTTTATTTATTTGAATATTGTGTAGCGAGGTAAAAAAGTAGAAAGCAATTGTCCTAATGATCAAACGCGTCTTAAAATTTGGTACTAGGTAACAAATTCAAGGAATTGTATGGTTTCCTGAAAAATTAATGCTTTTATTGAACTGAGAGAGCATAGAAAAGTTTTTTAAATCTGAAGAAGTGATATACACGAAAATCTAAAATCAGAGCAATAGAAAAATAAAAATGTGTGATTCAATTCCAATAAAAATATTTATCGGAATCATTTATTTAATATTACTGTGATAAACACAGAAAATAAGGTCACAGATAAACCTTCAACGAGTCTGATGTGTTCCCAATAGATTAATTGAACCTGTTTGAATGCAGTTTTCAGTGATACTAAGATAAAGCTCGAACTAATATTTACAGTTTCACTTAAATCTGTGAACAAATAAAATACTGCGCGCTACGATTCGTGTGCCAAAGTAAGAAGAAAATTTATTGAGGACAATAATATATTATATAAAATATTTTTGTGCAATGCAGCTCAATTAATTGTATACACTAGTCAGCGAGCCAAATCGCCTCACGATTTTCCTGATAGAGAAAATGTGCTTTTCAAAAGTAATCTCACACCTTTAAAATGAAAGTGACTGATCACTAAATTACGATTTGTGGGAATTGAGCAAAAAAATCTTAGCTAGCTTTTTACAAACAAGAGTTTCGTGAGTTCAACTTTGACTCCGTTCATTCACTCACGAAACTCCTGTTTTTAAAAAGCTACTTAAATGGTAACTGTGATTTTGCTCTAAAAATCAAAATGTTACATGGTCAAGCAGCCAGCTGACGTATGTTCCACCACGTTATGGTCAGCTGACTTTATTTTTCCTTCAAGATACTAGGTGAACTATAATCGACAAATTCTCAAACGGGAGGAAATGACTGAAAAAAAAATTTCTACATGTTTGAGAGGCTGCCACTGCTCTCCCCACCCACGGAATCGCAGCTGACGGTCACGAGTAATCATAATATATATTCATTATGCAGTATACGAATTTTCACTCAAGACGAAATGAATCTAGATATAGATAAAGTTTAATAAACTAATTACCACGTTTCGGTCAGTGAGAAACTCATAAAGATTTATCTTTTGTTCATGATAGAATTAATTCATTTCATTTAGTTTGTTTTAACCACCTATAAAACCGGGTTTATTTTGCCTCGTATATTTTATCATTCCGTATATTATAACACTGAAAATGTTCTATATGAAGCATTCATACCTTATATGAAAGGCTTCGGAATGACTATCTTAATTTCTCTCTAATAAACAAGTTTCATATTAGCTTGCAACGGTTGTATATATTATATGTATATGTATGTAGTACTTATCCCTCAAAGCAAAACGTTTTCCATGCACTTTGTGTTATCCGATTGAAGTCAAACGCACACTTTTGTAAGTACCTTTTTATCATGAATGATATAAGCTCTTATTTAATGTTTGTATTTTTATTAATTTTAATTTATACTACTTTTCTGAAATTTAAGAAAGATTCAAACTTGAAGACTAATCGTACTATACAATACAATCCATTTTAACCTTACAGCTAGCAAGGGTAGGTTTGTCAGCTACCTTTATTACCATACTTGTTTGTTATTTTACTCTAAAATGTGAACACTTTTAAGTAGATATTGTAAAAACTATGAGAAAATCCAACGCAAAAGTAATGTACAGCTGTAGACTCTTTGCTGTGTAGTGGTGTAAACAGAATAATTTAAATATGAAGATAAGTTTAAATAAAGTGGTAATTCAAAGACAACATAAAACCAAGTGCAGTAGTGCTAAAAGTTTCTTGCGTCCCTGCAAACGTTTAGAGTTTAACTTAATTTAAAAATTCAACTGTGACTCAAGCTCATCTGCTCTTCAAACATTATGTCGATAAACAGATCTATCATATGAATAATTGACCTGTCATGTGTGAATTAAAGTCAGTCGCGCGTATATCACGGATATATATTACTTAGCATAAATTCTATTACCATGTTGATTAGCTACACAATTATTTGGAATGCATATGAATTAAATATTTGGTAAAAATTGTAAAAAGCTTTTAACGCTAGCTCTAAACTATAATCAATAATAAAAAAATAACAAGTTATAGTACGTATAGACACGACACGACATACTAGAATCTATACGATTTTAATCTTCTGTATTTGCTCTGGTGGTGCTCTCTAAGCTATCGTAATCCTTGCCAACAGGTCTTCTCGTGTGGTAAACTAGGTGGTAAAATTAATACTATGTATTTGCTTCACATTTATAGTGCAAGATACTAACCAATCCGAAAAATCGTTAAGCCTCACGACGGGGTAAAAGTCTGTAAAATTATAACTATCTGTTGGAATATAACAAAACTAGAGTATTACTATGATTTTGCATATCTAGTAACATTCTCAATATATAGTGTATGTAGTATACATTTAATATTTTTTACATACTTTTATGGGATGTTCATTTAAAATAAACATTAGACATTATTGCAGAAGGATAACATTTATTGAAGCGGTTTGTTTAGCTGTGAAAGCATAACAGACAGAAGCAGAAACTTTCGCAATTATATGTCTAAGTGGATATTAATAAAGTGTACAAGTACTTCTATATTGAAGTAGAACTTGTTTGAACATAAATAAGGCATAGTTTATTACAGACGATGTATGTAGTCACTACAGAAACTGCGAGACTGAATATATATATATATATTAAACCGTATAACCCTTCTAAGTTACACTTACTCCACAATGGACAGTTTTAGGGAATGTTCAGTTCTGCGGAAATTGCGAAGAACAATGTCATAAAATGCTGCTGAGCTGCAGAATTTAAAAAAAAACTTCTAAGATTACGGATCAGAAAAATACTTAATGTTACTATTGAGGGCTATGACTTTAAAGATTTTTTTATACGACATATGGAATTGATTACGTTATTTCATATAATACATAAATGTACAGAGCACAAGAATTTCCATGTTTAACATTAAATAATAATTTTCTTTTTTAAAACGGCGGTTGAAAGGTTTAAAGCTTCTACTTTAATCAAGAGCGTTCTTTACTTTGTTTCTTAAAGGTTTCATACAGGTTCTAATGTGCGATGTTACAGAGAAAATGTAGTTTGCTCAAAGAAAGTTTTATTTTTCATTTCAAGAAGGTGGAAAATAATTACTATTTAAGTGAAGTATTTACACTACAATTTATAAATGATTTGTTTGGTTTGGAATATTTCTAAGAATTATTTTATGGCCATTTACCTAATATACTTGAGCCTTCGTGTAGTTCCACGACACTCATAGTAATATAGGTAAAACGCGTCCACGCTATTACTATTCAACAGTACCTGCGAGAATATATCTCAAAGAAGTTGAAATATTTCGATTTTGTTCAAAACTATTCTTCTTTTTCATATAACGGAACATATGCTGCTAAAGAAAAAAATTTAAAAAAAATCGAAAGTTGCAAAAAGGACAATGTTCAAATTGGTCTAAGAAATTAATAAAATGATATCACAAAAATGTCATAACTAAAATTACTAACTTAATTTTAAACTTAAGCATCAATATTTATTAACTGACGGCCTCACTCACTCAGCCACATTTTAAAAAGTACTCATTATAATTTCCTCTAAATCAGACTCCATTTAAGTCTGATATCATCAATGTTGCCAAGGCTGTAATAATACCCCCCTTTTTACTCATGACAAGCACTGGCAAACTACAAAAGCATCGTGGCGTTAAAATACCTAATAAATTATTAACGTCTAGATATATGGCACCAATAATAATGTATTTTTTTTTCTTTTATGTATTACTGAAGCGTAAGTTAGATTTTTTTTACATTTTCATTTTTTTTAATATTAAAGATTATTTTATCACTTTACTTTATTAACCGATATTCAGGAAATTCGTTGTTTCAAGGATAACTTAGAAGGTAATTAAAAAATTGGAGTAATTCTCGTATTTGCCATTACTATTTCATATACCTAATTAAAAATAGGTTTACTGTAATATTTTAAAAAAATATTTTTAAGTATGCTCATACAAATTTACTATCATTGTGTATAGTAGGAATGTCTAATTATCTTATTTTTATGAATTTTTTGCTGGTGAATTTATCTTAATAATTTTAATAACATAAAAAAAAATTGGAGAAATGAACAAACGACCTAGTAACACTGGATAACGTCAACCAAATATACGAAATTGAAAATCGTAAACAAGACAAGTCTGTTGTTAAAGTTATTTGTGAACTTTTGTTTTTACTTGTAATAATTATATATTATAAATATTATTTTATTACTTGTAATAATGAGTATTTGCTTAAAGATTCTGATTATATCGACTTATCAGACTGCGATTATCCCTCATTAGCTGTTCACTGCGTACGGATACTGTGAGTGTGGGAGGTCGCTACAGCACATCAACAAGTATATAATATGCAATAGTACTTTGATGATCTGCCCTGCCATACATCTTGTAATAGTTAGGTGAGTTCATTAGCAAATAATAAGTAGCTTAACTTGTTAACTATCTTATTAAAATTGAACTCATTGTTAACTTTATATTTTGTAATATATTGAGAAGTTCCACTAGAAATTAAAGATCAAACGAACTTACCAAGTTCGATCGTAATTATATGAACACAGAATTCATTCGACATAGTTTAGGTTTTACTTAATGTAGCAACACTTTCTTGCTGGCAGCCTTGCACGTATATAACCGACGACACAAGAAAGTGTTGCTACATTAAGTAAAACCTAAACTATTACAATGAATGCTGTGTGAAATCTATACTAATATTATAAAGAAGCAAGATTTGTATTTTTGTATGTAACGAATAAACATAAAAACTACTGGACCGATTTCAAAAATTTTTTCACCATTAGGAAGCTACATTATCCCTGAGTAACATAGGCTATATTTATTACAAGAAAAAATTAGAGATCCTTAGGAAATCTCACGAAAACCAACCCAAGGTGCAAAAAAATTTGCCATAAAATATCTTTCATCGCATGCGCTGCAAAAAGTATTGATGATAGAACAAAAAAATGTTGTACAATATTATAGAACGTATCAATATCTACAAAAAAGTCCGCGAGACCATATGTTCAACTATTATGGTTACGTCACTATAACTACTTTTTTACATTTTAAAAGTTGATAAAAATGCCTATCAAAATCAGACCATGTTTTCTATAACTTTGTATTAATCCTTATCCAAATAAATTATTTCGTATTCAAGACTATTTCAATACCTGTAAATTACTTTTTGAATTATTAAAATCGGACTTTCCATTCAAAAGATATTACGAAAATAAAAATATCAATACAAACAAAAAATACACGACGACGCGACGGGCCAGTGTAGCGACGCAGCGCAGCGAGTAAAGCGGCAAGAGAGTGGGCACCGAAATGCGGGAGGGTCAATATATTTTTAAAAATAATATTCCACCCGCGCGAAGCCGGAATGGGCCGCTAGTATAATATATTTTTGCTATAATACATGTATGGCCTGGCCTATACATGTGTTTTAACTTAAAAAAACATTTCAACTACCAAGCTATATAATACCAATATATATTTCTATATTATTAAGTAAAAATGCTTTTAAAATGAGAAAGATCTATAATATGTAGAAAGTTTTATTATTTGGAGATCATAAAAATAAGTTCATTGTAATAAATAATTCTATTAAGTACATCATAATAATTCTTTAAAGTATTTTAAAGCAAACATTTAAATATTTTAACATATTTGTACTAATTATTTCTATATATAATGTTTTTTCATCATTCATATCATCATATATAAATAATTAATTTTTATCTTTGCAGATTACTCAAAATGACTATGTTTGTGAAGCATGCTAAGGTGTAAGGTCTTGCAACGTTTGAAATCAATAGTAATTTAAAAAAAAAACAATCAAGTCATCGAGACCATATATGTCATCTTCTAAATAGCTCGAATTGAGCTCGAGCACCGAACCGAACGAGATGTTACATATTGGTACATAATGATATTCCTTACAGTACTGGAATTATTGTGTTTTGTTTCAGTTGTTGGATTAAGATCAGCCTAACATCAACAATATTTATTACAACCTTAATATTTATTTAAAATCGGAATTTCTATATTATCTATTAGGTAAAATAACTAAACCTACCAACAATATCAGCTTAATTATAATTGTATAATTTATTTAGATATACTTATACAGTTTTTAATGAGTGGCTAAGTAAACTCATAATTATTACTGTATATAAATATAGTCTAATAATTCCTGTAATAATAAAGCGATGAAAAAGAGATAACTATAGTAGTTATTTTGTATAAAATTAATTGTCAACATGAGAAATGGTCCCTAGTTTATAATAAGTAATAATAAAATTATAACAACAAATATGACATTAACTTTCACACAATCTAAAAAACTTACAGAATTAAATTTTTTATATACATTTTTAGATCTATAAATCAAAATCAAAGTGATTTTTTTAATCATATATAACGGTGCAATTTTTTTAGATCAATCAATAGGTGTTTGTCAAGATATATAAAAGTATTGTCTTAACAATAGTTAAATTATAATATATTCGCTTATCAGCGAAGAAAATTATTTTGTGATGCAAATACAGGCAGTATTATCAATTTGAACATCAACACTTGAATATTTGTTTTATTTATGAATATATACTAGCTTCTTACCAGAGGGGACTCTGGTAAGAAAAAAGCGTAAATAAGCGCTTTTTTATTAAACTTATATGCAGAACGAAATGTACCTACTATTATTATTGATAATAGTAAAACTTATAGCACGCTACAAAATCTTGTTCATGAGCAAAATACACTGAGCTCGTTTAGTCGGTGCATGACAGGAGTACAATGGGAGGTATTATTACACCCCTGGCAACATTGATGATCAGATTTCAGTGGAGTCTATTTTGCAGGAAATTATAATGAGAACTTTTTAAAATATGTGCAAAATCCTCCGAGTGTCCGTCAGTTAGTAAACATTGATTCTTAAGTTTAAAAATAAATGAGTAATTATCGTTATGATGACATGTTCCTTTCCGTTCGTAGGCAAACGATGTATGGAAGGTGGTCATGTCCTTTGTTTTATTGTTTTTATTTTCGCTTTTTAACGTCTTCAATTTAATTATTATGCCTTAAAATTAATAATTAGAAGTAACTTTATCGTAGTTTTATTCAGTGACTGCCAAAGAAAGATTTTATTTTATAACTTATGAAAAAAAAATCATATCTTGAAAATTTCACAATCTTTTAAGATCAGTTAGTTGTACTCTATGTACTCTAAAAAAAAAATAGAGCAAAAAATGTTACGTCCGACGTCTATTTTTGTTCTTGTAAAAAAGCGACATTTAGAAAAACAAATCGAAATTTCGAATGTGCATAAATTTTGATAAATATTTTTTTAATTTTTTTTCTTTGGCAGAACTCCGAAAGGGCTCTAAAGTACTCGTAAATGTAGTTTTAAGTGCTATTTCATATTTAGGTTAGTTAATATTAATTATTTGTATAATATACTTACCATTTGAGTTGTACTGTTAAACCACATTCGTTTTCCTTTGAGTTGTTTGTTTTCACATCGTAACAAATCGCGGGTGACAGACAACAGTATATTTTAAAATGGACAAAAATAAATTACATAACAGTATGGCCAGTGAATTCTTCCACATAAACAGTCAAAAGAACAGAAATTGTCAATTTTATTAAAATCAATTTTAACTAACAGCTATCCGTAACTTTTTAACCTTCATATTTGTCTTGTAGTCAGTCATCTAAAATTTACATATACGATTAAGTGTATAGATTTTTTCTTATTTGTCCTTCTCTTGATTCACGTATTAAATCATTTTATTGATATATTGCCATCTTATTTGAGGGTAAAAAAACTTATCGAACAAAAACGTTTTCGTATCATTATGTGATGCAGTTATTACAGACAACAAAGAGGTCATTAAAGGGATTCATTTTTAGTTCCCTTTTGAGGTGCCCTCGAATAAAGCAAATTAAAGTTAAGTCTTTTTATAGAAGTTACTAGACAATCAGCATATCTCTGTTCTACTATAGTTAGAAACTTACCCTGAACTGGTTCAAGTATTCATGTTGCTTTGTAATATCAGTAGCCAATATGAGAGAGCTGATTTGACTCTCGACCTTATCGCGCAATTCAAACCCTTCCAATAATTGGCTTTCATTGATGCAGCTAATGGCTGCACGCCAGTGATGATTCTCCAGCACTGATTGGTTCTATGGGCAAAGAATACTCTATTAGAAATATTTATTTAATATTTACTAGCCAACTTAGCTTTCGATACAGTTAACACTGAATACAGTGGTTTTATATACTTAGAATTTTATTGAAATTATATTTAATTCAAATGAATAAATCATAATTGCTCAAAGTCAAACTCTACTTACTCGTTAATAGTCATTAAAATCTGTTTAGTAATTTGAGAGATATACATGCACACAAAACAAATAAAAAATTAGATCTTCTATACATTTCTCTTTTCGTACTCTCTTCAAACTTTATATACATTTCCAACGTAAATATCTCGTTAGTCATTTGATAATTCGTTCCTTCACTGAACATCGCATCGATGAACTCATTCAGTCCCCCACTTATCAATTTATTCACTCATCCCACCAACTAACCCCCCACTTATTTACTTTGTCATTCTCTCAATCAGTCATCAAATTTCACTCTTCCCTTCATATTTCATTACATTTAACAAGATTTTACTATATAATTATCTTTAGTTTGGTCAACAAGTTCAAAAACGTTTGAACTTGTTGACTAGACTAAAGATAGACATTAATAGACTTTCGATACGTTACGTTATTTTTATTAGTATGTACAGACTGCACGGCTTTTGTTTGGCTTAATGCCTGGAGGCATTTTCATCCAGTTTGCCTGCATTAATTACAATATGTTATAAAAGCGTGCGGAGCTACGTCGAAAAATTTCAATAGTGTTCTCTTTTAAACAATATAAATTTAAATTCTTGTATGCTTAATCACATACAAAACTAATATACTTAATCAATAGGCCCACGCTCTGCTATGTTTTTGATGAGGATATAAAATTCTTACTCAAAATATTTAGAATTCTTCGATTTCAAAAAATTTAGAGGAATAAAAAATAGAATCGTAAGTAACAGACACTACTAACAAAAAAAAAATCTAGTTTATTGATATGACAGTGAGGATGTATATGGGACAATAGACCGTGGTCTATATATTATAAAAGGTGACATATTAATAATATTTTGGCCTAATAACTTAACAGACACTTTCATCCCCCTTTGGCTTTCAAAATTTTACGGAACACAATGATCTTATATAAATAAAAAACTTCTGCTAAAGCACTCGTACTTTGTTAGTCTCTGTTTACAAAAACTTTACAAAACTTCACTTATTAAGACAAGTTTAAAATCTTGTTTAGTTTCTTTGAGATTGAGCCGTGCTTTATACGATATATAACTCGGAGAAATGAGAAGGAGGAGAAGAAGAGGGGGTATATCTATGAACACTACAAGGGTGGGGGGTGATATTGGGTAAACGCAACGTAAATTGCTACTGAACAGATAAATAACTAAATATTATGATCTCTTTCAATTACGACGGGAACCTAATCAGGGATCAAGGTGTAGTTTGCAAGGACAGTTTTTAACAGAATTCCAACACTCGCCTTCACTCAGTTTCTTTTACTCACTTTAAACCTAAGGTTAGGTTAACCTAAGCCTAAGTTACGCGCCAACATATGTATATGTCGGAAGTATAAGTTAGGTTTAGGTTAGCCTTTTGTTAGCCTAACCTTAGGTTTAAACAGAGAACCTGGGCAGTGGAGGCCTTAAGC
The DNA here is from genome assembly GCA_905147385.1 of Limenitis camilla. Classification (NCBI taxonomy): domain Eukaryota; kingdom Metazoa; phylum Arthropoda; class Insecta; order Lepidoptera; family Nymphalidae; genus Limenitis; species Limenitis camilla. The sequence goes on from LR990224.1 coordinate 3,308,680, forward strand.
CTACACCTTGGTCACAAGTCCAAGGCACTGCTTTAGTTTCTGTCTGAATATTAAGAGATCGTAACATTTAGTTATATCCTGACCGTGTTGAGCCCGTAGCTTATATTAAAGGCCATCCGTTGTGCACATACGATGCTTATAAATGATTGTATATCCCTATTTTAATATCCGACATATGTATAGCCTGTGTGCTTCCATCTTGCATTTGTATTCATATTTAAAACCGTAGTAAACAGCTAGATAAAGAGTCTGTTTTACAATGTGCAAGTAAACTCCTGAATAAGTAACTTTCAACTTAACCGCCGTATTTGTGTTTTACAACCTTTGAACAGTACTGTAAGGTGCCACTATCGGATCAAAAGAACTTTATGTGATAGTTAACACCTGTTAGTCGTATTACGTGACAATATTTGCGTTCTTTACTGATTTATTTTTGTGTAAACAATAATAATAAGGAAATATAATACTTCAATTGAAAAGGAAATTGATAAATTTATTGAGAGATTGACGCGCCCCCGCAGGAATTTTCTTTTACAAACATCATTATTTTTAATAATATTTGTAGATATCATTTGCTTTTGATGTCCAAATCAAAAGTGACACGAGAAATTATTTTATCATAAAATGTGAAATGCTATACCATTTTATTATTTAGTTACTGTCAAATAATTAAACAAAATTCAAGGTGTCGTGTCTATAAGGTTTAAAGATCTTTCATATCTTATCACTTGCATTGAGAACTTACATTTTTAGATATACATTATATTATATCTTACAGTTTACAGAAGGTTACAGTTTGATAATTTATTAATTGTTTACACCTATATAGTAAAGTTTAAAGTTAAACTTAATTATGGAAAAATAATTTAAATACACTGCTCAAATTTATGCAACAAAAACACAATTGTTAATTTTTATTTACAATACGAAGGTAGGTTACACTACAACAACTCAAATCGATGGGGATAGGGTCGGCAACGCGCTTGCGATGCTTCGGGTGTTGCGGAAGTGTATAAGCTACGGTAATCGCTTACCATCAGGTGAGCCGTACGCTTGTTTGCCGACCTAGTTACATAAAAAAAAAAACTAGATGTGGCATTTAATACACTACTTCTCCAGATACTCAGTTAATATGGTTACTGATTAAATACAATTTTAGGAGTCTTTTGAGACTTATAGTGTGTCCTTTATTTGTTTAGGTAACATATTATACAATCTGGTACCTTCAGATTTATTATACTAATACCTAAATTTTTAACGTAGTGTGACGATTAAAAACCTTAAATAAAAGTAAATTCTTAATCCTTCTGATGTCATTATTTTTAAAATTATTATAAACCTTTGCGTCATCACAACATCAATATAATTTCTAAAACATAATAAAATTTAAATCGATCTTTATTTAGTTTAATTTATCTTCTTGGATGATCTATTTATACCTCTAATGCTTTAAAAGAACTATGGTAGTCATCACATTCACAACGTATTAAGGGTTCTACCTAACTAGACGATCACATGCCTAATTAAATATTTTATAAATGCTTTGTTGACTGTTATAAGCCTGCCGTCTTCCTCTTGCGTTATTATATTTATTTATATTCTTATGTATTCTATGTATATTGTATAGGGTTAGCTCGATATAGTTAAAGTAGTTTGTATGCGATTTGTAAATATATATGTCATTTGCTTTTCTAAATCTTATTTTGTGTACTTGTTGTTTTTAATGGAAGTTATTTGAGTATGAAATCTTTATTTTAGTATTTTTCGGACTAAAATAATAGATGTAGGTTTGTAACAAAGTTATTATTTTTGTTTCTTTATATATTTTTTAGAGAAGGTGTAAGAAAATTGTAATTAAATAACGATTTAACTAACCTATTTTATTTATTTATAACTAATTTAAATTAGTTTTTGCGGCTGTGCCCCACACTTCTACTCAGTAATCTATATACGGTTTTACTAAGGAGTTATAGAGTAGGTACTTTATCTGAGGTCATATACATTAGTCAATTCCACGCAGTAGTCCACATAAAGATGTTAATTTAGATTTGATTATAGGAATATCGGGTTTCTATGTTGTCTGTCTAAAATTCACTATATCAACTTTTTTATGATTTTATTATATATAGTTAAGTTAAAATCTTTTTATATTTTTAACCTAAAATATTATGTCATTTGTTTTCGACGTATTTATTGTGAGAAGATTAGACAAAACCAATCATTTATTTTATTAAAATCAATTTGTGCGTCTTTAATTATAGATTCTATGGAATAGCCAAAATAAAATATTGCTGTATCAGTATACAAAGATCGGTCGTCTTTCAATTGAAGTTGATGTATATCGTTAATGTAAATCAAGAACAAGAGCGGATACAGTATAGAGCCTTGGGGGATTTCACACAATTCTGGTTTAGGATTACTTTATGTTTGCTTGATTTTTAATCACTTGCCATCGATTGATCGACTTTCCAATTTTTTAAAGCTTTTTTAATAGTATGTCACGGCCTTTTTTAGATCGGTAAATATTCCCAAAGCCATGTGTTTTTCATCAATATTTGTTTTTAATTTAAGTTATAAGGTCTATGGTTGCAGAGAGAGTATTTGACTTCTGTCTAAAACCATATTGTTTTTCGTATAAAAAATGTTGAGTGCTCTTGAATTCATTTAATTTTGATTTTGGATTAAACTGGTTTCGTGTGAATGGTTATGCGTTACATTTTCATTGTCTTTATCTATAGTTTTATAAAATTTGTCACAATTTATAGATTTAACACTTATTGAGGGTTGACGTTTATTTCTTTTAACTTCAAAGTATATTTGTTTATCTCCGATTATAATCCGATAATCTATCATAGGATTAACGATGTTAAGCACAATAGACAAATTGCATAAGACGAAAAAAATATCCTTCGTTCCAAGTACAATGTGCCTTTTCTCAGGTTAAAAACGCTTATCTTCCTTCCTGGAATCCTTCCAGTAAGAAAACTCGTTTTTTGCACTCGTTGCGGAATATACTATTTCGAGTTACTAATTGTGCTTTTTTACTCTAGCTTTAACATGTCGTGTGACATATTTTTTATTCCAATTTTATGATGTAGGTGTTCATCTATCCTTTCTCTTCTTTATTTCCGCCCCAACAAGTCACCTCAAAGGCCTTCATATCTGAATAATTCGAATTACATCTAATAAGCACAAAATTTTTTCCCACAATATTGAAGTACACAGTTAAAAAATAAAGATGTTTTCGATGTTATTTCATTTTAATATTGGTTTATCTAGAATGCGCCTTGTTATGAGTTAATGATGACAGAAAAATAGGTTTCATCCTTTTTTAAATATTCTATAGAAGCTCGAGACGACGAGAAATTTGCTCGTTTATAGAAGCTGACAGGCTTACAAATAATAAAGACTTTATTATATTTAAATTAAAAAATATAATTCCTTAATATACATATTCGTATTCTTATAAAAATTGGTTGCCTGTAAAGTCGGTATACGGGCGAAAGTTTTACGTGACAACGACTTTGAGTGGTAAAATAATTTTAATGTGAATATTCATTCGTATAGTAGGAAGAAGGATGAAATAATAGTAACAATTTAAAACATGTCTGTCTCTCTCGCTCTTAGGCGGGCTAACCATGCCCGAGTGGAAGGGACGCGTGCCTCTCACTCGCTCTCATTGTGAGCGCATAACGTGAGCGGAGCGTAACGCAGTTTCTTGAAGTGTCACCCGGCAAACCAATTTATAAGACGTTGTCACGTCAAAAAATTGTGTATAAAAGTGTGGAACTCGTACACACACGGTCTGCACAATTTGAATTAAGGAACAAAGTGAATTTTACCTCAACAAATCGGTTGTCCCTATATATCAACATAGGTTAGCTTAAGTCAGTTTACCAATTGCGGTAAAATTTTGGATCATTTCCTTAACATGTGCTGAAAGTCATTATTAATGACTCTAGGTCAATGATAAGTACGTTACAATTCCTACGCTATGATGATTGTAAAGTAGCGATAAAAATACAATTTTCTTACATGTACTATAAGACCTTGCTTAACTCGTCACCGAGAAAAACTGTCTAATTTTGATTTTCTGGTGCGGTTCAAAATATCGTTATAAGTAGTATTTAGCATTTACTCCCAACATAAGTAATGCGTGTTTCAATATAAGACCTTTATATATAAAGCTTATGTTTACAATCAATGGAAATTTTTATAATCATTTACAAAATGAATATAAGAAAAACATGAGAATAGTTTTACAAGCTGCCGTTAACAGCTGTTATTAGGCAACGCGTCAAATGTAGCTTTGGGGTAAATCGTGAAAAGAACAGGAAAAATGGTTTATGTTTGCGATTTTGCTATCATTTGAATTTTATTTCTATTCCAAAATATTTTTACGGTTTAAACTCAGGTTAACAAGCTAGAGTTTTGAAATTTGAGAAATCAGACGAGATGCCTGACTTTAACCTTATTAAAAAAACTTAGGTACAAAATAATATTTTTAAATACATTTTTTTATATTAAATTATTTTTATCTTGCATGAAATAAAACGTATTTAAAATTTGTAAATGAAATTTCATCAAGTTAAGGTTTGTAAGAAAAAAGTTTTTGAAAAATCTTTTAAATAATATTTTTATCTAAGATCTCAATAAACTAAGTTTGGTTATATATAATGCATTGAGATATACGCCAGTTTAGCACCATTCCCACAGGCTTGCATCTTGCATAACTCGATTAAATCAGTCGACCGCTTTCAGGGACCTCGGAGATTTAAGCCGTAATGGATCAAGTCCGTGGAAGTGTTAATCCGACAAACGTTTCATTGGAATAGAGGTTATATAATGTATATACGTGTGTACTTAAAATGAAATAAAAGGAACTACTCGCGAATATAAAGCAACCAACAATGTTGATATTTAAATAATATTATCTGCAAAACTTATCTGAACGCACAAAAAAAAATACTTATTATTCGGACACGTGTAATACTCTATTAAGCAAGCCGTAATTCTATAGATACGTAAAGTACCATGTGACAATAATAAAACACAATAGTATTTAATATAATCAAACCAACCGATATATATCTAGCTTCGCTGAAATATAATAGATCCTTTGTACTAATGGGCCAAAAAAATACTAGTGCCTCAATTTTATGTTTCTAGTAGCATCGTGTACTTTTATGAGTTGGACAATCAGCTACCTTGTTAAAAATAATAAATAAAGCTAACCTAAAAGTCTAGTATATAATTTATTACAAAATTTTTGAATTTCTCACACGTATATTGTTAAAAACTCAAATGTAGAAGAAAAGGGATTATTTAAAAATGAAGGAGAAAATTAAATATGACATTGTCAGAGAGGGAAAAACCTATGATTGTAAAATCTTATGAGAAAATATATATTAATTAAAATATTAAACAATTGCTTTACCGTTTTTGCACATGTATCGTTCTGCGTATAATTAATGAGCAAACGAACTTGCCAACTAAAGTACGATTCTAATTAATAATTCACAAATAGGATTCGCTATAATTATTGTCCCGTGTACGCTATCGTAGTGTGCATAATATGTTATTATTTCTCCTATCCAGTCAACTGCTGGATCTGACATAAATTAGTTTCTTCGTTTACGGTATACATTTGCAGTTGGAGTTTGAGTTTGCATACAAAGGAATAAATTGAAAACATATTACAATTAAGTTTATGAGGGAGGCTACGAGCACTGGCATTTTGAAATACTATTTTTCTCATTATGATATTAGGAAATATTATATTTCCCATTGACTACAAAAAAAACCTTTTTATTACACTAGTGACGAAGTAAGTTTTAAATAAAGGCGGTAAGGAAATACATTTTGTACTACATCGTGTAAAATAATTACAGATTACATTAAAACATTGTTATACAGTAGAATCCGTTTATTATGATTCCGCTTATATTGACCAACCGCTTATTATAAAGTAATTACACAGCGAAGTTTGGTTTTCATATAAAATACTTTATAATTAAATAGGATATAATGACTTCGCTTATAGTGACATGTCGCTTATTGTGGCCCATGTTTAATAAATTGTGTCCTGTTATAGTGACTGACATGATTCCTTACACCTTCGGCAGTGTTCGGGAGAGTCATGATGAGATACCCGACGACGTTCAGGGCATGCATGGCTTTTTTTGTTTGGAGTCTCAGTGGGTAATCATATCATATTTGTGGGTAATTGATAATTAGTGGTCACGCATTGTTCGTTAGTGATTTGTGAAAAAAATTACATTTCAACCTCGTGATGTAAATATCGTACAGAGTCTTCAAATAAATGAGACACGCGAAAGTGATGAGGAAGAAGTCGAGGATGAACCATTACCTACCGCAGAAGAGGCATTAAAGGCTGCATAATATAACATTTTTTTATAGAAATATTAAAAATGATAATATGACGATGGCGATGTCTTTACACAATAGTATTAGACTGTTATTACAATATAAGGAAAAAACAAAAGCAAACAACCATTACTGATTTCTTACGTAAATAATGAAAAAAGTCAATAATGAAACTAATATGTATGTAATATGTACATATACGCATGTACTTAATATTTATAATTTCTATTTTGATTTATCTCTACTTTCTCTCTAATAATATAAATACATACTAACAAAAACAGAAGATAGTTTATTTTCTACAAAACGTTTTGTATGACGTGTTTATTAAGTCCCTGCGATGTCATTATAAACGGATTCCACTATTTGTCGACATTACACGAAACCAAAGCAAGAACGCATGTTTGTAAACTTTTACCTTTTAAGCTTAAGTGCATAGGCACGGAAAAAACTGTAGAGTTGACGATTTTCAAAAGTTTCCCTTTGCCAGTCTTGAATTTTTTCTTATAAAATTTTACATTTCTAGGCCAACAGTAAGTCTCATGAGTATGGATAAAATACTGTGTATAGAAACAAAATTGTATACAATTTTAAAAAATATTTATAATAAGACGTAATGGACAAACGGTCTACCTGTTGGAACTGGAACCGAAGCATTCATGGGATGGGAGAATGGTAGCGAAGTCTCAAAAACTTATGGCGCGACCAGAAAGAAACCTCATCAAAGATTAAGTACTAGTCCACGAATAAATCCCTCACTACCAAGAGGATGGAGTGGGGTTACTTGCTTATGCTTTAGTGTATGGGAATTGTATCCTTAAACACTCTGTTTAAAATGTGGCCGATGTAAACGAATTAAGTTCTGCTTCATTTAAAGTTTAAGTTTTAATTAAATTTCAATTTTTTAGTTTAAAGTGAAAACATAAAACAAATAAAAGTTACTTTAGATTTACATTAGGTATATTTTTTTCTTTACAAAATCTTGCTATATGTTCTGTATACTTTGTGAAGCAATCTATAATTTAAACTGCAAAAAAGAAAGAAAAATTGTTTGAACCATTCTATTGGTTGTATACATCTCTAATTAAAATCATAATACTGTATGTCACATACATATGTTTGTATCCCGGCTGAAACTGTAACTAGAGGTAAGAGTTAATTGGCTTGTGTACCGAGGTTCTGGTTAGTCAATACAATGGATACTATAATTGCCAGATTCAATACTAGTAGCATACGTTAATTGAAGTTTCAATATTAGTAGCATACAAAACCGCTGGTTTATTAATATTAATTGGTAATGAAATCTACCTGATCCGATGAATAATTTAGTAGCTGTAAATTGATCATTTTTACTGCACCAATATGAATTTAAATTTTAAAGTTTAAACGTTATTAAGGTTCTGTTGTTAAAAACTATACTTCTATAATTACACTGTTAAAAGATATTCTTTATTCCAGTCATAAAAAATAATGACTGGAATGAAGAATATCTTTTATATTTTTTTATTCAAACAAAAAATCCGACAAAAAAGAAAGACAAGTGTGTATAGAACTTGACATACATACATCTATCGATAATACGTAGTTACCCACACTAATATTTAGTTTCTTTCTGAACTTTTATAGTCCTCTCCTCCTTTCAACTTCTTTTAAAAGGAAAATTTTGCTTCACATTTTAATATTTCGATAACAAGACAACCCACGATTATTTGTGACAAAAATATTCATCTTAGGAGCGTTGTTGGTTCAATAACGAAAAATCCTGACAAATCGTTTTTCATATGAGATCAGAATGACTTTATTCTTTTCAATTGTGTGACATGTTTGCTTTATGCTATACTCTTTATCTATATCTCGCCTATGTTACGAACATTTGCTTTTTAATGCAAATTAACAGACGATTTTATCTGAACCCACGTGCCAGCAGACTAAAAAAATTATACAATCGAAATGTTGCATAATTTTTCTATACAGCAAACTGCGCAGTTCAGTAGTTCTTTTAGATGTCTTTTCAGTTCTCTTTAGAATATACTCAATACGGACACGTGTATTTAATATAGGAATGGAAGTTTCTATCATATCTTTGATCTACAATCTTTATTCTAGTAAGGTCGAATTGTAAAATTTGATTTTCATATATTATGTAGGTACTGTATTGCATTTAGAATGAAATCAATTGTAGTAAGCTAGAACGTAATAATATAGTTGAGTCTGAGACGTATATTGATTTACGTGGGAAGTGGAATATGCTGCCATGAAAATATCAGTTAACTTTGTTAATAATTAAATTTCATAATAGATAAAGTTTAAAAGAATAAAAAATTAATAAATAATTATAAAATAATTGCTGTATCTTTTTATTTCGTTGGTTTAAAAGTTTAATTTTTTGAATTTCATCTCATTCATCTTCATCTCATACTTTCATTCACTCGTACAGACAAATACAATTTTGTCCACACAACGTCTAGTTTACCATACTAGAGCCACAGGGCAGGGAGCGATGTGTTGATAGTGTGTCCAAAAAGTGTTAGCGAAATATAGGTCATTAATACGAGCGCATGTGTGTTGTCAAGCCAGTGATATGTGTGCCTACGAGTATACGTTAACATTAGTAAAATACCTTATAAAGAGCAGCAAGATGGTTAGATGTGGCAAGGAGAAACGCCTGGTTGACGCCAGGGTGGTCGATGTCATGTGCAATAGCGGCCAGTAGTGACGCCATTATCTCCCCCGGTGTCATATACACGCGAATCTAAAACAAAATAAAATGATTAAATCAAGGAAATTGATGCATTTAGAGATTACCTAGAATATTCTGCGAACCTAAGTTATTTTGTAGTTATTCTATAGATTCCTTTGATTTTTATAACATTACAGAACGGGAAGAAATAAAGAAATAATCAGTCGTCACATACAGACCTATGTATAAAACAAATTAGATACATAAAGAAATAAGGATCAAAGATCCAAACATATGGTATGTTACCAAAAATTATATTAAGGTTTTAATGAACACTTTCTTGGATAAATTTGAATTTTTTGTCACAAAGCCAAATAACAAAATTGTTCGGATTCCTCGTCACTTTGATAAGATTTATTTTTTAATCACAGAAATTCTAAGGCACAGTATTTATTTTACTCCTCCTAGTATACTATTAGAATAACATACAATTCCTATAAAATGTATTCACATTACAATATCGTATTATATTGTAACACAAAAATTCAATATTAATTCTAGGGACCTAATGTAACATCAAAGTTACCAAGCCGAATCGATCTGAAAGTGTATTTACATTGATACTATGATACAGTCGTAATAAAACAAATAAACTCTGTCCGAAGTTTTCATGTCTAACAAAGATGGATGAGATACGTTAATTGGAAAATGTGTATAGTAGATCTATTACATATGGTAGACAATGTATGTTATAACGAATATGATGTTAATGACCACTATATTTGTACTCTTGTATCTCACACATAAGTTCACGAGAAGCAGATATCAATTAGTAAAATGAGCTTTCTTTGGACAGAATAGTATATTTCGTACCTAGTACTTTTTACTTTGGACGTTTTTTAATTAGAATGATTACTCTTACTATATCAAAAGGTGTGTGTGTACATGACACAAGCAGATTGTTTTGACTTCTATTGGCGTTATAAACACGCCTCAATTAGTTTCCTTAAGTATCTTCTACATTTTTGTTAATAAAATATAAATTTTTGTTATATGTATAGATTCCTTTAAAGCTTCGTAGCAAGATAATATGATTACACAAAATTTCAGATACACAACATGGAAACTTAGTTAGTAACTTTGAACTAAAGTGACTAAAACGTTTTCATAATATTATATAACACACTTAAGCATTGTACTATGACACTTTGTCATAGTTTGTAATTCTTTATTAATATGAGTCAGAATATTTAAATTATATTAGCCGAAATTCAAAATCAAAACGTTACATATTCAAGCAGCTAGCTGACATATATTCCACCACGTTATAGTCAGCTGACTTTATTTTTCCTCAAGACACTAGGTAAACTATAATCTAACAATTTTTCAAATGGGAGGAAATGACTGAAAAAAAATTTTTTTCTACATGTTTGGGAGGTTGCCCCTCCTCACAGAATCGCAGATGGCGGTCACGAGTGATCATAATATTAATCCCTTATGCTATTCACGAATTTTCGCATGGGAGGGACTTGGACATGAAAATCTGGTACTGGCTCCCGTACAATTACCATAATGTTGCTTTGTCAAAGAATTTATTTAAGTATGAAAAATTTCAACTAAATCTTATAACAGAAAGTGGCTGAGAAATGGTTGGCAAGGTCAATAAAAGCTTTTAATAAAAACGTTTCTAGTCGTCGACTTGAAACGGACTTAATACGGATGGCTAGAAGCAATTGAAATTGTTTTCTACTAGGGACAGAATTTTAGTGAAGTAAGGTTTTAAACTTATTGCGACAAAATATAACTCAATTGTCACATTTAAAAAATAATCTAACATTTTTAAAGTTAGGAAATATTTTGACAAAATTTTAGACTTCACTTCAGTGTTTGTACATATTATGTTTTAATCGCTATAATTGAAAGCAAGAAAGAAAGAAGTATTATTCAGTAAAATCTTATATATAAAATTTTCGCGTCACAATGTTAGTTACCATACTCCTCCGAAACGGCTTGACCGATTTTTATGAAATTTTATATGCATATTCAGTATGTCTGAGATTCGGCTACTATCTAATTTTCGTCCCCCTAAGTGATAAGGGTGGTCCACCCCAAATATATATGGAAAAACCACGTTTGCCGGGTCAGCTAGTAATTTAGATAATATTAAACTTAGACATCTTATTTATGTAGTAAATGTTTCCTCAAAGAGGTAGGTCCTCTCAGTGTTTATATAGTAAAATATCTGTATATACCTGGCTGGCTAGACATTAAATTACGACGAAGCGGAAAATCTATTAAAGGCGTGTGAAATCTCATTATGTTATAAAATAAAATATGCCTCCTCCTCGCGTCGTGCTCCTCATTACTGAGGGTCGCGATTCCCCTTGCAGGAAGTGATTTTTTCTCTTATAATCGTCCTCCATCTGTGTCGGTCCTTGGCGTTGTGAAGTGCCTCGTGCAGATTTGAGTTTAAGGCTGTCCGAATTTGGTCAGACCATCTGATTGGGCTGCGGCCTCTTAGTCTTTTGCCAAACAAATATCTAAGGAAACAAAATGAACGCTTGTATAATCACTTCGTTGTCCGTGTCTCTCGGCCACAAGATCCTTTTTCGTAGAAACACGTGGTTAGTATAAAGTCCAAATAATAACCAATTTATTAGTCGGCTGCTATCTTAACGTTTGCACATACATACAAACATTCAAATACATTCATCTTTTTAACATTTTAGTCACGTAAAAATTAAATTTGCAAGTTAGTTACATACATATTTGTTAGTTAACAAATTTTTCCTAATTTATAGGCTAAATTGTTAATGTTTTTAAACTGCTCTTTTGTACATATTTTTTTAATTGCAACATTATATGAAAAGGGGTTCATGTTGTACTATGTACATAATATTATAGTCCATACAAATAAATAAAATTGGAGTGCCTGTTTGTAGTATTATAATAACCGCCTTTTACTAAGTGCATATGGATGTATATACGGTACATATACCAACAACATTTTTTTACAATTTTTGTCTGTCTGTCTGTTTGTCTCTGAAATGGCTAGACTGACTTTGGCGAGACTATCACTGACAGATAGCTGCTGTAACAATGAGTAACTTAGGGTATTTGAAATCTGACTACGACCCATAGGAGCGGAGCAACACGCGGACAATATGTTCAAAATCTCAATTCAATAGAATTGGAATTCATATTTAATAGAATTATTGGTAAATTAAACAATACGTAAGGAATTTAATTGAATAGGGTTTAATTTACTAGATTCATGAATTCAAAAACTTTTGAAATGCTTTGTTGAATACTTCATGACAATGCAGTAAATATTTATTTGATTATCTTGAATCTTTATTGCATAGTAAAAAATTAAGTCGCTGTCTGTTTGCTTAGATCTTTTAAACTCATCAACGGATTTATTAATACGGTTTTCACCAATTGATAGAGTGATTCAAGAGGAAGGTTTATATGTAAAATACAAGAATATTATAGTAGAGAAACCGTGTGAAGCCGAGGAGGATCGTTAGTATAAAAATAAATCAGAATTATTTGAAAAAACATGAAAATTATATTATAGTTAACATTATGGAGGTTTAAGAATGGTTTTTGATACATAATATTTTAACAGTCATTTGACTTATTTTCTTTACTTCTGTTTGTTGTCTTTACATTTAGGATCCGTCAAGCGTTTGAGAATTGTTGTTTATATAAAGAGAATAGAACTTTATATTTGTATCAAATACCGCGCAAGTCATCCTTGGCATAATAATTTTATGTTAAAGAGATAAAGTATAAAATATTTTCTAACTTTTATAAATCATAAGTCCATGTAACTTCACCTAATTAAAAAGATAAAAGGCAAACCCAGACACGACGTTAACAAAGCCTCCATTAAAACATTAAAAAAATTTTACTTTATAAACAGTCTATAGAGCTTTTATAAAATATTAACTTGTATACCTAGCTTGCTATTTAATGATGTTGGTATTTTTTTCGTTATATCCAAAATCTCAAACAGAAATGATGTCTATTTATAATAAAACCTAACAATTTGTATGAGTCATATTGATGAGAATTAACATCAAAACAATTCGCAAGTCTAGACCAAGCTTTAGTTGCACTTGCAAGAAAATGTCAAAATAGAATAAGACGGCAAGATCAACCGAGAGAGACGTCAAGATGTCGTTCGACAGAAGTTTCGCGACCGTTCGATGACCGACATTTGGGAAAAGGACGGCATTAGGCAAATTTATTTGTTCGAGTGGGATGGGTATAACTCTGGATCTTTCTAGGGGTTGTCAGAATAATCTTTTTTAAATTGCTGGAATCAACTTGCGAGAAGTTTCTATATAAAAACCAATACAAAGGTTGTACGGGTGATTGCAGTCCGTCATTTACTCGACAGTGAAGAGGTGAGTTCGATGAGATATCGAAGTGCAAAGAAAGTGGTGCCTAGTCGTAGTAATGGAATATCGTGAAGTGTATAGCGATGAACAGTGGTTGAAATAGTGTTTTGAGAGTAGTGCGCGCAATAAGTGTGGAACTGTGCAGATTGGACCTAAGAACTGTAAATACCGGAGACGTATAAAAAGTGCGCGAACGTACTGCAGGATTATTTTTGTGAAGATTTAATTGGATCTATCAATTTCTTTCAATCAAGAACTCGTAACAATATTGTACAATATAAACTTTACTTTGAATTTTGATATTTAATTATTGGAACGAGCATTTCGATGAATGGTTTTATTTTCAGCATTTCGAAAACTACAGAGAATTTGGTATAAAACTATAGTTTGTGAGCATTTTCAAATTCCTTGGTTAGAAGAAAAATTAAAAAGAAATTATGAAACTAGCTTTTCGAATTCGTTCAGGACATTATCCATCTAAGAAGTAAGTATGTATATTTGATCAAAAAATCAGAATCACCTAACTGTGAGATCTGCAATAGGATAGAGTATGTCCACTTGTTGATGGAGTGTGTCAGGAATGAGGCCGCTCATGGCACAGTTAATGTAGGATTCAAAGCATTTTTAGTAATCCGATCTTGGAAGTTGTCTTCGCACTTTATAATTTAGTTGGTGCTGTTTAAGTAATATCTTTGTTAGATGGGGTTGAGGTGTCTGTATAAGAACAAAAACCTCTAAAATTATAGAATAAAATTAATAATAAAAAAAACTTATGTGGTGACTTACTCAAAAAGAATGAGAAACGCTGGTGTAGATAATAATATAAGTGTAAGTTACCCTTGGATTAGGTTAGCCTTGTGTTAGGTTAGGTTTATGTGAGTTTAACCTTAGGTTTAAGCAAATAACCTGGGCAGTGAAGGCTAGTGTCGTGATCACTTAAATGAGCTCCATAGTTAAGCCTACACCTTGGTCACAAGTCCAAGGCACTGCTTGGGTTCCTGTCATAATAGTTCTTGTTAGAATAGTACGTGATAGTAATGTTTAGTTATATCCTGACCGTTATAGGTCATCCATCCCTTTTAATAGTATCCGACATATATATATTCTACGCAAACCGCTGATGTGCTACAAGCGGCTACATGTAAGCGGCTTTATCATTTCGTTTAATTCATGTAGTGCTACGAGTACGAGCGCTGCTACGAAACTATCTACGACCTTTTAGAATAAAAATGTTTCAACCAGTCCCGTAGTACAATTGTGCTTTTTATTTATTTTCATAGTTACATTTACTTTGAATACGCAATTACATATGCACAATTATTTGTAAGTTATCGTATTTATGTATGTATATTTCCGATTTAATAATTTACTTTTTCAAAATATTTTATCAAGGCATTAAGCTCGGCTATCCATGACTAAAGTCGCGCAAAATTATGTAATTTTTTTTACCACGAATATAAGTTATATAGGAATATATTTTCTTTCCCATCTTAATATGATCGTAAAAAGATTTCTGTACATCATTAATTTGCAAAAAATATTCATGTTATAATGAGAAATAAACTAAAATTAGATACTCTGAAATATATATGAACCTTTTTATGTCGTTTATGTACGGAAACGAAAGTATTCAGAAAGTTTAACAAGATTAATTGGAGCAGAAAAATATTTCTTAGCTAATAATTTCAAGTTCAAAGAGCTTAATGATATGCGCGGAGATACTACAAAGTTATTATTTTATTCCTAGATCAAATTTAACGAAATACTCTTATTTTTTTAAATTTTCATTTAAGAAGAGTCGTTTAAAGTAGAAAAAACATCATGAGATATAACTAAAAATCATTAACATATCTCCACCCGTGATTGAGTGGTTTGAATCATATCTTCGAGGTCGTCGACAAATTATTCGTACTGATGAAGCAACTTCTAACTGGACTTATCTGTCTGCTGTTTTATATTGTATGTATATTTTATACAGTTAAATGTGTGGGTTTTTATATACGTACGTTTTATGTATTTATGTATAGTGTGTGTAGTATATTGTAGTTATTATTACTTTAAAAGCACTTATTTCTAATCATCTTTTGTGCCTGCACCACTTTGTCTAATTATCTTCTCCTATATATCTATAGGGCTTACTGGAAGAGATATCTTCTAAGAGTTGAGCAATTCTTTGTACACTAGTTTTAATATCTACCTTTGTGTATCTAATTTGAGGTACAAGAATAAATAAACAAAAATGTTTAGTAGCTAACATGACTTGAAAAGACTTAAGTTATTTATTACGATATCTTGTTCGTATGTTAATAAAAGGGAAATAAAGAGCTGAGCGGAAAATGCTTATTTGCTCCTCTCTGAAGAACTTTCTTTCAGTATAATTGCAAGTAAACCTATAAAATTAGTTTGCATAACTCAAGTTCAGTCTTTCAACAAAATTAAATAAGCAATCAATGTATATGGAACAAATATGCTTCTAAAATATTTAATCATTTTATAATTATTTTTTACTGACAAAACCTTTTTAAAACAAGATTTTGATATGAGACCAAAATAACTTAATGTTAAAGTTATTTTAATTCTGAGTAACCGTCACAATACATCGTGTTTACATCAACGCCGATTCTCGCTGTTTGTACGCCTAGATATTATAAATTATGTAACGGACTTTAATGCAGTTTTCACCAATACACAGAGAGGTTAAAGGGGAATGTTTATATGTATATACATATAAATCTTTCCCATGCGAGGAGTTTAAGAGAGGTTCATTTATAAATACCATTAGGTCTGTTCGTCAGACTATTATATAATTAAGTAATTTATATATAAATAAAAGTAACGAATATAATATAAATACTACAAACAAAAATAAATTTGTAATGCCATATTTCCGTATCCACAAAGTAACCTTTTCATGCGTTGTATGATTAAAAACTCATATTAAAAAAAACAGTAATAAATAAAACATATCGAATTCCGGTAATGCTATTCTGAATATTATACCACTCGTGTTCACAATGAACAAGATGCTGAAGACTGACTCGTCTGGTAATATTGATAATAGTGTCTGCATCAAATTGGTTGAGTCTGTTTTTGTTGTTTTAGTTATTGTGAGGACTAGATTTGTATAAAAAGCATAAGTAAGTGACAGATGAGACACAAAGAGATGATGATCATACTACGCGTCCTACTATATACTGGATGGAATTTTGAGACTGGTCAGTATGATGAAGATATACTGAACTATCCTATACCATACGAAATAGGATCGATAGGCATGAATTTTTTTTTTTTGGAATTTAGCATTTTTTTTGCTGACCGTACATTTTCTTAAAAAATCAATGAATGCAGTTCAGAATATCTTAAAAAATAATGGATGGGCTTCTAGGAACGTTTTTCTGTAACTATAAAGGTTAAGGTACCTGTCCTTGCTGACCCCTCTCAAAAATCCATTCTGTATAATATTATAAACGCGAAAGTTTGTAAGAATGTATGGATGTATAGATGTACTCTTTCACGCAAAAACTACTGAATGGATTTGGATGAAACTTTACAATAATATAGCTTACACATCAGAATAACACATAGGCTATAATGTATAATGATATAATGTAAATTATCCAAAATATAGCGGGTGAAACAGCGGGGCGCAGCTGAGTGTGAGTGTACGATTTTAATGCACGTCGGTGAAACGAGCGCGTGTTGGCTAGTAATTATACAAACCATATAGAATTGTGTCATTGTTATCCATTAGTAAAATTTAATACAATAATAGACAATCATATCAGCGATGATATGGATGACGTTAACTTTGGAAAATCATATTTGTGTGCACCAGAATTATGTAAATC
Organism: Limenitis camilla; assembly: GCA_905147385.1. NCBI lineage: Eukaryota > Metazoa > Arthropoda > Insecta > Lepidoptera > Nymphalidae > Limenitis > Limenitis camilla. Next base: position 3,326,004 of record LR990224.1, read on the forward strand.
TATATTAATGTCTACAACAAATACTTGCAATATGAAAATTCTATCACAAAATATTCGGAGTATAAATCGCAACTTTAATGAATTAGAAGTGTTATTAGCAAGAATTAATATAAATTTCGAACTTTATGTTTTAACCGAAACATGGAATATGAATAATGATTTCTTTCCTATGATTCCTAACTATAATATTCATTATACAAAAAACAATAGAAATAAATCAGACGGAATAGTGATATATACTAAAAATGGCCTAAATTGTTCTATTACTGAACCCAATTTTAATGATGCTACTTGTCTAGTAGTAAAAATTGACTGTGACATGCTTTTGATAGCCTTATATAGATCTCCATCAGTAAGAAATATCGCGCCGTTTATTGAATCACTAGACAATATTTTGACATTGCATAAAGCTTTCAAAAATATTATTATAATGGGAGACATCAATATAGATATCAAGCCTGGTAATGAAGATACAAATTCGGAAGTTTACTTAAATTTATTGGCATTTCATGGATTTTTAATTTCACATTCTTATATTACTCGAGGAGAAAAATGTCTTGATCATACTATAGTGAAATCTAAAAATACAGTTACTACTTTAGTGTTAAACGCACCTCTTACTGATCATTCTGCAGTTATCTTGTCTATTGAATATTCAAATAAAAGCTACTATGATTATTTTAATAAGAAATCTAATTGTACAGTAAATAAGGTGAATTATGAAGGCATTCTTACTGATCTAGGTCAAACAAATTTTGATGATATTTTTCTGTCCAATGACGCAAATTGGGCTACTGAACGACTCGTCAATTTACTTTCTAATTATTTAGCTAAACATACTTTTAAAATATTAGTACCTCGCAGATTACGTTGTCTTAAACCGTGGATTACACCAGGATTAATCCGTTGCATCAAAAATAGGGACAGAATGCACCTTAAATGCAAGTCAGAACCTAATAATGAAATCATTGCTATTACTTATAAGCGATATAAAAACTTCTGTAATGATTTATTAAAAAGGATAAAAAGAATGTATGAACAAAACGAGTTAAAAAAGAATTCCAATAATGCTAAAAAAACCTGGGACATAGTAAAATCAATAGCTTACACTAAGGAAGTTAAGACAATTCCAAACGAACTCCTAAAATTAGACGAATCTCCTCAAAAGTCAGTTGAATTTATTAACCAGTTTTTTGCCAACATAGGGAAAAATCTTGCCGATAATATAACAAATAATAGTGTAAATGATGATGATTTAGTCTCGAATATAAACGCAGCTCCAACGCCTCTTACTTCAATGGTAATGTTAAATACTGATGAAAAGGAAATTGAATCCATTATCTTAGGACTTAAAACTAATTGTGCTACAGGGTGGGACGGAATAACAAATAAAGTCTTAAAAATTTGTTACAGGTATATTGTGCCTGTTGTAACTCATATTGTTAATTTATGTATTACTACGAGTGTCTTTCCCGAAGTACTTAAAATATCTTTAATTCATCCAATTTATAAAAACGGAGCAAAAGACTCAATCAATAATTATCGTCCTATATCAATCCTTCCAGCGATTTCCAAAATATTAGAAAAAGTTATTAATAAGCGTCTTTTGTCATTTTTAAATAAATACCATCTTATTTCAAATAACAAATATGGATTTAGGGCTAGCAAATCTACTGTTGAAGCTGTAACTGGACTTACGGATTTCATAGCCGACAGACTTGACAAATCAAATAAATGCATTGGCATATTTTTAGACTTGGCAAAGGCATTTGATACGGTTTCCATTCCACTCCTTCTCAAGAAGTTGGAAAGGATTGGTATCCGGGGTAAAGAACTTCGTTTATTTAACAGTTATCTTTCCAAAAGAAAGCAAAGAATTAAAATAGGAGAAATAAACAGTCAGGATGCGCTTATCAGCTATGGAGTACCGCAGGGAAGTGTCCTTGGTCCTAGTCTCTTCTTGATCTACATAAATGATCTTTGCGAGTTAAAACTCCAAAATTGTAAAATCTTCGCGTATGCAGATGATACAGCACTAGTTTACTATGGTAAAACGTGGGAGGAGGCTAGGACTAAGGCTGAAAATGGTTTGCGGCTCACAACACATTGGCTAAAAAAAAATTTATTAACATTAAATACAATTAAAACCAAATACATTACTTTTGGTATTTACAAAAATCACTTACCTGAAAATAAATTCATGATTAAAACTCACTCTTGTAAAAGTCCTTATGAACTTAATTTTATATGTCAGTGTCCTGTTTTGGAAAGAGTAACTACAATAAAGTACCTGGGCATAATACTAGATCAAAATCTCACATGGATTCCGCAAATCGTGGCTCTGTCAGAACGAACTAGGAAACTTATATTCATATTTAAAAAGTTACGACACGTTGCTGACCATAAATTACTTAAAACTATCTATTTTGCTATGGCACAGTCTATATTATCTTACTGTATAAGAGCATGGGGAGGAGCTAAAAAAACTCATTTAATTAAAATTGAGAGAGCACAACGAGCCTTACTTAAGGTCATTCATTTCAAACCTTTTAGATTCCCGACAGTTGATTTATATTCTCATTGTGATGTACCTACAGTACGATCCATATTTATAGTTGACACTATATTAAACCAACACAAGACTATATTGTTTGATCCAAATAGACCACAGAAACGCAGAAATCATAATGTAATTCCCTTAAATACCTACAGAACCTCGTTTATCCACAAATTCCAATGTTATCTTGGACCTTTCCTTTATAATAAAATTAATAAATCTCTTGATATATATCCGCTAAATAATTTCGAATGTAAAAATAAGTTAATGGTTTGGTTAAAAACTTTATCGTACGAAGAAATAGAAAACATTTTTACCGTTTTAAAATGAAATAAAAAAACACAAAAAAAAAAAAAAAAAATAATATAAAATAATAAAAAAGTGAACATAAAGTATAAGTAAAAATACAATATCTTATGCAATATAAAAATAGGTAATAAAATAAAACAAAGCTAAATAAAATAAAACATTGCAATATTACATCATAATATTAAATTTAAAACTACTTATTTAACATGTAACTATAATAACTATAATAATACATAAGGAAGAAACTAGTATTCTAAAATACAGGCTAGGCCTAGTTTAGATACTAGATTGAATTTGTAAATAACTACAAAATTGATTGTTCTATAAAAATAATAATATATTTTAAGTTCACAGTTTATGTGGTCAAACTACTTAGTCGTTCATTCTATGCACCGTTGATATTATGTTTGAGTTCTACCTACATTATTATTTATAAATTACTTTAAGACAAGTGTTAATTTGTTATGTTTTTAAATAGTTTGTTGTAAATTTCTTTTTTGAACAATAAAGATTATTATTATTATTATTATTATTATTATATATTTATAAATCATTAAGTGCCTGTACGACCGACCTTTTCACTATTTTGTAAGCTTTGTTCCAGGTAGATTATTTTAATTACAAGATAGCGCTTAGCATGCATCCTCAAGATATATAAACTAAAAAAAAATTATATCAAGTCATTTGACTTGTTTTCGAAATATACGAAATATATGTTACTACAAAAAGTCACAAAAGTTCTCTGTACATCGATCATTTCGAACTTTTACTACTATACACACTCGATAAGTTTTAGGTTTTCCCAGAGACACTGCAAATAAATTGATATAAAGCCCACGTTTTGGCGAGTGAGTGCTTTAAAAACACAATATTTTTGTAAAAAGGATGCTAGAAATTTGTATAGCATATATATGTATTGCAGAAAAAGCTTTTAAAAACGAATTTTCATAGCTGAACGCGACACAATCAGATAACCAATTATTTTCACGTTTAATTTTTCCTTTTTTTAGTCCTTGTCCTGATAAGGCCTTATATTTTTCAATAAAAAATATTAACTTTATTTTACATTTAAGGCTATTTTTCGTAACTTAAATTATCTACTCGGAACTTCCTCCCTTTGTAAGTTAACAACGTTTATGTAGAAACTAAGTAGGATTTTCGTTGCCTAAGTCGACTACATTGCACTGCACTACTAAAGCGCGTTTTTCGAGCGTTAATTAGAAAGAATAGAAAACTATATTATAGTTATTAAGACACTACAAAAACAAGTAAACCCATTATTTTGAATGTGCATTCATATTGATATTGTACTTTGGATTTAACATTATTTTCTCGAAACACATATGGGCAAACGTTGTAGTTTCTTCCTTTAGTCTAGGAAACGGTACTTTGGACTAGAAATTCTTAAGTATCATACAATGCACTCAAACTTTTCCTGGTACACTTTATTTCTCCGTTTCGAATTTTTAAATAACATTTTTTGTCGAATACTCTTAATTGGATACATATTAGATATTAATTACTACCGGAATAGTTGAAGTAAACAATTTTCATATAGTTCTACATTATAAGCCACAATGGTGACTGACGATTACAATAGGTTAAAAATTTTTCAAAGAGTATTAGAATTGTTTGTATCCAGGCAAAGGCGATATATATTAGAAATAAAAGTATGAACTCTATAACCTCGAATGCTGTTGGAACTGACTGCATTAGCCGTAATATGATCATTCCTATCCTCGATATCGTTGCACCCATAATAAACCATATCCTGAACTTTTCTATCTCCTGTAATAAATTTCCTGATGCGTGGAAATATGCTCAAATTACTCCTCTTCCTAAAAAGGGAAATCCTTTAACTACTTCCGATTTTAGACCCATTTCCATTCTCCCTTTCCTGTCGAAAGTCCTAGAGAGATTAGTCTTTCAGCAATTGAATTGTTTCCTTGTCGATAATTCTTTATTCGATCCCCTCCAATCTGGCTTTCGTTCTGGTCATAGTACGGTCACTGCACTAATAAAAGTCAGAGACGACATTCGCTGGGCTATGGACAACAAACAACTCACAGTTTTAACACTCTTACTTCAGCAACGCGTTTAATTGCGTTGATCATGATATTCTGTTGAGCTTGTTGTGTTCCCTTAACATATCTCCATCAGTGAAAGATAGTTACCATATAATTTCTTCTCTCTACCATATGTATGCAGACGATGTTCAAATTTATCGCCAGTCAAGTCTTGAGAATTTACACGAAGCAGTGGCTGCCATTAACAGTGATCTTGTTGCGATTTATGAATGGAGCAAACAATACGGCCTCAGTATTAATCCTGCAAAATCGCAGGCCATTGTAATTTGTAGTAAAAGCCTAATTTCAAAGGTTGATTGTGCGAACCTCCCACCAATCAATTACAACGGTGTTCATTTACCTTATTGCTCCACCGTTAAAGATCTTGGTATACAACTTGATCAAACATTGTCATGGTCGGAGCAAATAAAGGAGATTAGCAGGAAAACATTTGCATCGCTAAATCATCTGCGTCGTTTAAAAAATCTTTTACCAATTCCTACCAAAACTATGCTCGCAAATTCCCTCCTATTATCTATTCTCGATTACGCGGATGCAAGTTTTATTAATCTGACTGAGGATCAACTTAATAAGCTTGAGCGGCTTCAAAATATTTCAATTCGGTTCATTTTCCGAAAATATGACCATGTTTCGCAGTTTCGATCTAAGCTCAAGTGGCTTCCTATACGCCGTCGCCGGGATATGCATATTCTTTCACTTCTGTACTGTGTATTATTTAACATCAACGTTCCTTCTTACTTAAAGGAGAAATTTGAATTTGCTGGTTCCTCTACTAAGTTACGACCAACACGTAGCCTTATGCTTAAAACGCCTGCTCATAACTCCAAAATGTTTACAAAGTCGTTTACCGTACAGGCCATAACACTTTAGAACAATTTACCACATAGCATAAGGTTATCAAAGTCTTTACACATTTTCAAGAAATCCCTTAAAGACTTTTATCTTCTGTCGGAAAATCGATGATGACAGTTAAGTTATTTATGAATGTATCTGATCTTTAAGTATATTTAATTTGTTTATTTGTATTGATATTTATCTATATGATATATATATGATATATATCTATAATATATATATCTATAATATATATATCTATTATATATCTATTATAATATATATATCTATTATATATATATATATGCAGTTATGTTTATGTATTAGAATTTAGGTATTTGTATGTAGTTTATGGTTGCACCACCCTATACCCTTCTCTAGTAACATTTTCCTAATCTAAAGGTTGTCTGGAAGAAATGGCTATTTAGCCATAAGACCGCCTATTGTTTAGCCACTATTTTAGTTGTAAGATTATTATTATTATTTTTTCCTGTATCGTGTGGTGTGCAGTAAAGAGTAAATAAAAATAAATAAAAACTCTGACGATAAAATAAGAGCTACATAGGGCGCTATTACTAGTGTTACTGGAAAATCTGTGAATATTTATGAACAAGTTAAGTTGAAAATTGACAATGTAATGATGAATTCTGGAAAAGAAGTGGCAAACGCTTTTGAAAAATATTTTAATGAAATTCCGGTTAAAGTAACATCTAGCCTTAAATCTTCTCCCATCGATGCTATTGCATTGTTAAAAAGTAATCACTTGGGTTGTAACAATAGCTTCAATTTCAAGTACACCAGTAGATGTAATTAAAACATTTAAAAACTCTTTAATTAAAAAAAAACTGGTGATTTATTACTATATACTTATATATCTGTAAGATTACTTACTGAAATTATTTATAATATTGCTCCACATCTAGCTCTTATTTTCAACAAGTGTGTGGATACAGGACAGTAAAGTTATACCTCTTTCTGAAAAGTGTGACAAAAAACGATCCTGGCAACTACAGACCCATCTCTATATTACCATCACTAAGTAAAGTTTTTGAAAAAAATATACTAAATTGACTTTTGGCGCATTTTGAAAAAAATAATATTTTTCATAGTGAGCAATATGGTTTTACTAGGGGTAGGTCAATAACGGATGCAGGAGTCGCACTCCTCAAGCATATTTACGACGCATGAGAGAAATCCTAAAATGCAATTGGCGTATTTTGTGATTTGTCCAAAGCCTTTGATGTTTTTAACATGAAACGCTTTAAAAAAACTCAATTATATATATGGTATAAGGGATAAAGGTCTTGATCAAATTGCTTCGACATTGTACTTTTTGCTGATGACACTTCTCTTATATTCAAAGTTAAGAGAAACCAACACAGTTACGACGATGTAAACAGTGCATTGTCGCAGGTTCTTCAATGGTTTACGATTAATAATTTAGTGTACTAAACGCAAAAGAGACTAAATGCGTGGAATTTGCTTTGCCAAATGTTAAAAAAGCAATTCACACTTTTTTTAATAATGAAATATTGAACTTAACTGACCCAACAATCTTTTTAGGAATAACTTTAGGCTCAAAACTTTAGTGGAACTCCCATTTATCATCTTTGGCGGAAAGAGCCAGTTCCGCAGCTCACGCAGTAAGACAACTAACTGATATTGATACAGCCAGAGTTGTTTATTTTACTTACTTTCACAGTATAATATCCTACGGCATTTTGTAGTGGGGCAGGGCCGCGGACATAGAATCCATTTTTATTCTTAAAAAAAGAGCAGTCCGTGCCATTTATAATCTAAGAGCTAGAGATTCCCTTAGAGATGTTTTTAATAAAATAGGTATTCTTACAGTGCCGTCACAATACATTTTATACATTAGGCAGATCATTACTTTATTTTCCAAACCTAGTGGCACACAGAGTATAAATACTAGAAATAAAAATAAACTTGTAACGCCATACTATCGTCTCCACAAAGTAAGTAATTGTTTCATGGGGTTTGGAGTTCGTATCTATAATAAGATTCCACAGCCTATATTAGATTTGCCACTTCAGCAATTTAAAACTCTAGTAAGTGTTTAATAAATAAAGCTTACTACTCTGTACAAGATTACTTGAATGATGACAAAGCTTGGATTCAAAATGACGTTGATGCTCAGCTGAATGATTATACCTTTGTAAAACAGACTGATGTAAACAATGGCATTTTGAAAAGAGCAACTGTTGAGTTTGTTGCCGGTTCTTCTCAACAGGAAACTGCTTTCCGAACTGGTGGTAGCTGCAGACAAACTGACTGACTGACCAATTTTGACGTGTCAAAAGTACTTTGTAAAAAGTCTATGTGAATAGAATGTTTTGAGTTTGAGTTTAACGTGACGAAGAAAAGGGAAGACTGTTACCATTATAATATGTTGAAAAAGTTTATTTGATAAAGTTCAAAAGTTTGTTTGTAGAAAAAAATTTCGTTTGTAAGTAATTATTTATATGTAAAGAAAAGAGCAATATAATAAAGGGCATGTATGCCATACGAGCCATCAATTGAGATTAGTTTCATTTAAGATAAAACTTATCTATTTTTACAATTGAAATATATAAATACCTGCTCTTGCTGCAAGAAGCAATGCATTGCCTGTGTGACATCAGTGGCGTGGATAGCATTGTGGTAGGGGTTGTTGCTGTGGTACCCCTCTTCAATCAGGCTTAAGAGTTTCCAAATCTTCACCACATCCAGTTGGAAGTGAGAAATCAGCCCGTACACGTGGAAAAGATGTATGGAGAGCATCGGCAAGCATCGACCTGCGGAAAATACGATTGTGCAATATTTCGAATAAAATACTTTCAAGATAATAGGGGTTAAAATATGAAATGGCCGTTTAATTGTAATAGGTACTTCGAATTGACATTATGATTTGAGATTTTTGAGTTAAACTTTTTTCACATGGTACCCTACGTAGTTCTTCTTTTGAAAAATGTGCAACATTTGATTATCAACTTTGAGTTGTTTTATTTCATTCAGCTTAAACAAGAAAGATGGATACTTCGAAAATTCGACCGTTCCGACGCGGAACTAACGCGGCAGAAGAGGCGTTGCGTGCGTTGCGTTTGGAGAGGGGACTACTAATGAACGCACCGTGCAATTTTGGTTTAAACGCTTTCGTGATGGAAACTTTGATTTGAAAAACGAACCACGTGGAAGATCGCCCACACAGGTGAATAACAATGAATTGAAAGAGATGGTGGAAGCCGATCCGAGCCAAACTACTCAGGAATTAGCGGCATAGTTTAACGTTACCTTACCAACAAATATTCACTCATTTGCATCAAATCAATAAAATAAAAAAAAATATGAAAAATGGGTGCCTCATGATTTGACTGATCTGCAGTAAGGAACTTGTGTTGCCTTGTTGAATCGATACAGAAATGAAGGAATATTGGATCGTATTGTGACATGTAATAAAAAGTGGATTCTTTACGATAACCGTAAGCAAAAAATGCAATGGCCGATCCCAGGGCAAACGCCGCAACAGTGTCCTAAAGCAAAGCTTACCAATAAAAAATTAATGGTAACTGTTTGATGGTCTGAGCATGGTGTTATTCACTATAGCTTTCTCCGATTTGGTCAAGCAATAACGTCAGATGTCTTCTGTGCCGAACTCCGAACAATGATAGCAAAACTAGCAGTGAAACAGCCTCGACTCATGAATCGAGATTCACCATTATTGCTCCATGATAACGCGAGACCTCATACAGCACGAGAAACCGTTTTAACTCTAAAGGAACTGAAATTAGAAACCTTCGCCAAACATATTCGTCAGACCTTGTTCCAACGGACTACCATTTTTTTCGTGATTTAGACAATTTTCGCAAATCGGCAATTTCATACTTTAACCCCTAATATCTATGTCTACTTCAAAACAATAACAACACCAAAAGAAGCCAAAAAAATAGTTTCTTTAAATTTTTGTTTCACTCAACACACAACTCAAATTTGAACGAGCATCAGGAAAAAAAATATACGTTTATTGTATGTTGTGTGATTTTAAAAAGAAAAAAGATATGAAGGTCAAATCGTCAAGGTGATAGGTCTGAAAGAAAGTGTACATGAGATTAATTAATCAGATTTAAAATAATTACATTATATTTTTTTATTTATTCTTTTTTTTATTTTTCAACAAATGATAATTATTGGTGTATAAATAATTTGTCTATTATAAAAGTCGTCGGGTCGCACCGTGGCAAATAAACAATGCATTCCTGACTCAACGCTCCGGTTTGATGCCTTTATTTTCTTTCTACATTCAAATAAACGGAAATACTTTTTGTTTTAAAAATTCAATATATTCCAAACACCAACACAATAGCTTTGAAGCGAAATATTTTTAACTGAAATTGCAATCAAAGTTATAAAGGTTCAATGTTTTTTTTATTTCAACTTCTGATGTAAGTTTTAGTTTTTTGAGCTGGTACTTTCAAATATATATTTCTTTTTTTAAGTTTTTTATTAATAAAATAATTTACATATGTAGACACACATGTTATGCAAAATAGATTAAGATATTGTAAATGTTCAATAGAAACAGACGTTACTTTGCGGAAATTAACGGTAGATTATTTTCCAAATATCGATTCATTCTTGTAAAACAAAATGTATGATAAGAAAGATGGTTCGGTTTAGACCGAAGAGAAGCAAGTAAATAGCATAATTAAATGTTTCCTTAAAAACAGAGGGAAAAAGGGAATGATCGAGAACGTAGAGTTTACTGGAACCGTAGAATTAATGGGCGAGGGAAGGGGTAAACCTGGCAAACATGTGGCGCGGCCGGAACGCGTCATACTCTTTCATGATATTTTAAGCGCTTTATATGTCTCAAAATGTTTACATATTTAAATTCACAGATCGTTAAACATTGTATGCTCACCTAAATGAGAAGGGTGCACCAACACTAAATACTTTTACGTAAATTGACTCTGCGGAAGTTTGCATAAATATTTTATGATTTATTAGATAAGAGATAGAAAATAGATGAAATAACTAGTACACATTATTTAGGTTTTATTGTATGTAGTATACTAAATATACACTTTTCAACTAATTCATCATACTTACGGAAATTTGCATTTAAAAATAATGATTAAAAAGTCCCGCTGAGGTTAGTTCAGTGTTATTTCTTTTCTGTATATGTGAATGTAAATACCACATTTAAAAAAGGTAATAAAATCTATAATTCTTTTGAAACCAGGATCTAATTATTTTCAAAATAAATACTACAGTACATGTGGACCACCTATGTGAAATTTTAGTAGAATTAATCGGGAAAAATGAAATGAAATAAAACTACATAGGATTTAAAGAAAAATTAAGATAAGACACATATTTTCTTTCACAGCGTGTTATTCCATGAAAAGATCTGAGTCTTAAGAAAACTGGGTTTAGAAATAAAAATGTTAAGCACACTAGTTTTCTATTCGTGAAGATACCCTTCCTACTTACTTTCTTAAGTACGTAGGTGGAATGGTGTATGGTTATAATTCGGTTTAAGTTTGAGATAAAACTAGTACTTTGAAGAAAATTAAAAATTAAACGTATTAAACTGAAATAACTAACATTGGAAGCGAGTTGCTATTGTTATTTTAGAAACGAACTTAAAACACATACAATGAATAAAATTCAAACTCATAATATTATGATTAAACGAAGAATACATAATATTTTGAGTAAATAACCAACAGTTATTTAAATAAAACTTACGTGTTAAAGGATTCCATATGTCGTAAAATCAGATTTTATATGGCTATTGCGATGGTTTGGTTCACAATTTTATTTATACCCACGTGTAAATAAACCAATTGAAATAAGCCACTGAGGATAAATGGATCTAAGAAGCGCAAAATTGCTTCAGATGACAATCCTTAGAAGAGACCTATGCCAATAGGACAATCTTGTTTTTATATATTTACTGCGACGGTAGAAATTTTTACTACCTTAGATGAAAAGCTTAATTATATATTTCGTGGCCTTGGATTTTAGCCAAATATGATACATTATTTGTAATGAAATTTCACACTTGTTTAGTTTCTTTGATGTGGAGAATGTTCAGATATTTGATATTATTGAATAAATGATACTGGTCAAATAGCTCCTTAATTGAAATAAAAGGGTAGAAATTTGAATGAAATATTGATGATATAATATATAACATCGAAACAGTAACAAATAATTCAATTTAAGATTTACAGATCGAGAACTAAACTTTGATGGCTGAATTCAAGAAGATAAGTCGTGTATAATCTTACTAACTAATTGAACTAGCTCCTTGCCGACATCGCTTTTACATCAATACCAGCTTGGTTATACTAGCATGTTCATAGCTCAACGATTAATTGAAATGCTCTTTGAAACTATTCAGGCCTATGTTTAAGAAATAGGTATCGGTAATAGCTTATTCTCTTGTGTCTGTTGATTCGGAATTTTCGGAAATTCGGAAAACGTACAACAATTGTCTTACAACTTGCATACATAATTACAAAGGTATTATTACTGATTCCATAGTCTAATTATTAGGCTTGTTGTTTTTAGTCTACTTTGTAGTCTCGCAACACAACTATTGAAATTACAATACGCAATAGATATTAGCAGAATTCGAAATGAATTTATGCTGAGCCTATAGAAGGAAGAAAATGTGACAAATGCCGGGGACAGGAAAAACCACCCAAATGTCAACAAGGCCACCAAACTTGTTACCAAGAGACGAAATTATATTTTTTTAATTTTTTGTTATATAGAAGTATAGCAAAACATATAATGTGCTAAGGCATTACCAATGACGGATTTTCACAAACACGCAAACTTTCACACCTTGTTTCATCACCTCAGGAGTTAGAATTCTGTAATTCATGAATTATGTAGATAAACAATTTAAATTGTCAATATGTTTTAACATAATATACTATGTACCTTATTGAATCAAGAAAGTTTAATTGACTGATGAAGTTTAAGAATAAGGAACATGTTGAGAGAGATAAAACTGTAAAGCGTCTGTAAGAAAAATTTTGTTATTGACAACTTAAGAGAATAAATTATACAAAAAGTATTACACGAGTATTGTTAGACAAAATTCGTTGCAGACCTATCTATATTCAATCTGTAAACATGAAAAATGAATGTCGATATTTTTGCTTCAAGGTCTACACGTGTATCTAATCTTTAATCACTTATAATACCTAGTGAATACTTTACACTCACGTCGAGGCCAAAAGGAGTTCCAGGTAATCCTACAGGACATCCACAACTTGAAATTCCACATGAAAAGTATCTAAGCCAAAGTTTATTTTTATTTTGCCATCATCGTCGTTAAAATCGTGACGGCTCGTCAGTTTGAATAGAGACTACTTCAGTAGAGTCCAACAAATTGACAAAGAGTTGAACATTTTGCATTACAAAGACAGTCATCACTACTATGCATGTTAGGAATTACGTGAACTGTATGAAAAACCTTAGTGGATGACCGGTTACTTTCATGTTCTATATGCATAACGTTTGGTTTTACCAGCTGCTAAGGTTTATTGCTTAATATTCCTTTATAATATGAATTTATTGTATTCATTATATAATTAAACTCACTATCCCCAGCCTATTTGGCCAATAATGGAATCCATTACTCGTATGATGAGGCAGATTCTTTTAAAAACTTAAGAGCAACATTACCTATATTACGTTAACTTTATGATACTCTAACAATTTATAAAGTGCGCACTTAGTTAAGTCTCAGACGCTTATTATATTATTGTAGTCATTTTTAGCTATCGTTATAATCGTTTTAACATTCGAAGGGGTGTCAGAAATTTAATGTGTCGATCTATGTATTTTTGTTTAGACAAATTTTAAACTGCTAAAAAATAGACTGTGTTAAAAAATAGACTGACTCTGTCAGCAATCTCCAGTATTATGAATTTGATGTATAAAAAAAGACATCTGGGGGCTTAGCCAAGTTGATTTTCTACAATTGTTAACGCAAATAGAAAACCGCACGCCGCATAGTAGAACGCATCAAATATCTCAAAATGGCTTGTCAACAGTTATCGCTTGAAATTGTAGAAAGAGAATAGAAACATAACGTTTGCAACTTCACTAGGTCCCATGATTACTTAACGCTTAATCATCATCATCACGACCCTTCAATGGCCCACTGCTGAGCCGGGTCTCCCTCCTCAGAATAAGTAGGGTATTAGACCATAGTCCACCACGCTGGCCCAGTGCGTGTCGGCAGACTTCACACACCTTTGAGAACTTTTTGGGAACTCTCAGGAGTGCAGGTTTCCTCACGATGTTTTCCTTCACCGTTAAAGCAAGTGATATTTAATTGCTTAAAACACACATAACTCAGAGTCAGAGGTGTGTGCCCAGGATCGAACCTCGGACCTCCGAGTATGACTTGAAGTCTTAACCACTGGGCCATCACTGCTTTCAAACGTTTAACGTTTAATATAGAAGAAATAATATTTTGAATCGAATAGTAATTTATTATGTATTATGATTTATTATTATATAACCTTTTAATTTATTAATGTCCATCAATATACCTTTGATGTAGCATTAAAGCCTTAATACTGTTGTGTGAAAGGGATCAAATTATTCATTAATAAATTCGTTATTAATTAGTGAATATGACTAAGTAATTTGATTGCGAAAGTTTATATCGACGGATCAAATAGCAAACATCAGTTTGTGTTGACGCAATAAATTCACTAGAACCAGTTTGTGATGACCTGCACTTTTTTAATAATACAAACAATACATAATATCAATCATTTATCATTTAATTGGTTGTTTATATATAGTGTAAGTTGGATGTTAGCTTTTAGCTTTAGAAAATGGCACAACTGGTAAATTCTTTTGAGACGGACAACGAGACGGAAGTCTTTCAGACTTTATTCACTGGCGAAAAGACAAATCAAACTAAACAAATAATACTCGTAATCATAAATTCAGACCTTTCGTTTGATAGGTGAAGTTACGAGGTATCCTTAGAATTAAAAAAATACTAAGCAATAGGTATCAATTTTACACCCCGAAGCTTTCTTTCGGTATAACAAAACTGACAACCGAATAACGGCACTGCCCCGTTCAAAACGGGTCACATTAAGTATAACTAACCCATAACTAACTATATGTATTTTTCATATTTAAATTTTTGTAGACTTCATGTTTAGTATTTGTTTTGGAGAGACTTTACCAGTAATCCTCGATAGACAGATTTGTCATCGCAGAAATCAATCACACTGCAGTCAATTTACGGCTAACGATGTATAACAAAAAAAGGTTTTATTGAATCTCGTCTGTTCCAGCAAATGAATTTGTAGATGAAGAAAAAACTACTTGAAGTCTATAATAACAATATAAATTAAGCATTCCATATATGGTATTTTTATATGATAGATAAGGGACAAACGAGCAGACGGTCCACCTGATGGAAAGTGGCCACCGCCGCTCATGGACATCGGTTAAACTATATTTTGCCGATGTCCATGTTACATGTCCATCGGTATTTCTTGTTATGCCAAAGCGATGCCGCCTCGTAGATAGAATGTGGAGGGGGTGCAAAGAGAAGAATGTTTCGGTTGGATGGGAGAAAGAGGGGTAAGAACTGGCCCACATGTGGCTCGACCGGAACGTGTCAGAGACATTTGGCGGTTGGATTCGCATGCTGGTGGTCGCAAGCCAGTTGGGGAACAGATCCCTTACCACCTATAGGGGTACAGGGTTACTCATCTTTTACGAGATGCTGATGATTTACGAATAGAAGGTCCTTATTATAAAACAAGTTACATTGATGTATAAGAGGTTAAAACGGAGGCCTTTGATACTACCAAACGACAGGGCTTTTGATCTACTTATTATCCTATTTGTAAACAATTTTATATATCTTTTATCAAAAACATTTTCTATTTTGATAACATCAAAGATAGAATAGAAATTCTACGAGAAAACCTAGATAAGAGTTCCTTCTGATTTATATTTACTTGCTTGTAGGCGATCTGTAGCACTTCTAATCAAATAAAGTGGTGATCTCGCACGGTAAAGTCAATAATGTTGTGAATCGAGTTCTTTATAAGTAATTTTCTATTAATAAACACTGACGCATAAGAGCTTACTAAATAAACAGTTCAAACATATCTTTTTTTTTATATTCTAATATTCTTAACCCCTCTAACTAAGTTAAAATGCTTGTGTTAGAAGTGGGCAACGTCAGTAGTCTAATAACAGAGATTGGAACTCACGAAGTATCGGGAATCCAATGTCTGAACCACTAAGTCACTGACGCTTTATTATATTATGATAATGCGTTGACGAATTACAATGGGAAAGAAATAACGTAGACGATACCGCAGGGGTCGGTTAGTTTTATATAATGGCTAGCTATTTTACGAGTACTTAGCACAAACCGAGTGGCAGGCATAACATATTCATACAAACTCACGGAACGTCAATTGTGCAGCTAATGCATTCTAAGTGATAACTGCTGTAACATGCAAAATAAATAAAAACTTATATGGGTTTAATAATACGCCGATTTTGCAGTTTTCGGAATTTTAAAGCTAAATATACGTAGATAGAGGAGATTGAATTTCTGACATATTCTTTTATTTATGCTCCTGTTTTTAACTCACATGTTCAAACAGAAATTATTTTAATTGTATTCATAAGAAATATACTTTGAAGTGAAAGAAGTGAATACAGAAATTAAATAAATTCTATTAAAAAATATACGTTTTGTTTATGTCAGTAAATTTTACCTAATATTGCTGTATACTTACTGAAAATTTCTACATTCCAATTACCTTACTTACTACTCCCAAATTTAGAGAAACTTCATATTCAAATTTTAAACTTAAACAGGTAACATTAACATAATTATCATGAAATATTACATTCACAATATTAGGATGCTAAACAGAAAGCTTTATGCATAATATGTCCGGAACAAAAGGGGGATTAAGATCTGTTTAATTTACGTAATGCGCTCTAATTGACCATGCTATCCAAACGCAAAATGTTTGAATAATTCTATTGCCAATACGTCATTATAATAAAACTGTTACTGTATAGTTAAACTTGTCTGTACATAGAAAATATTTAATTAAACTTTATGTGGTAAGAGGGTTTGTGTAACACAAAAAGAAGCCAAAATAATCATTTTTCAAATTTGATAGTTTTATTGGTACAAATCTAACTTTAAATTAAAAGTTTTGTTTTATTTTAGTGTCGGGATGTCTATAAACAAAAATTCCATTTAAGCAATTCTAGCCCAGTGAAGTTATTTGACTATTCACTTTTCATCTTACATCCACTCGAGGTAGATGATTCTGTTAGAACCGTACGGTAAATAGTTTTTTCTCTATTGAAAGTTAAACTATTTTGAATAAAAAAATATATACTAGGATTGCTAATCACAACTTTTTCATATTCTAAACATAATTTTAATTTTTTATAAAATAACTTGGAAACTGGCAATGATATTTAAAGATTAAACGTACGTGTACGTCTAATAATACTAGTATCTAGATTGATAGAATTTAATTCATAAAGTATTTGATTTTCATTCAATAAAAAAATGGAATAATTAACAATACAAAAATAATTTGGTAGAATGCATACGTTTGCAGCGAAGGGCTCTTGTGATTTAATTGCTGGAAAACAATCGCAGGTATAATATTTTCAACATATTGTAGAAATAATATGTAGAAAATAAAGTAAACATCGGATAATTGTCTCATTACATGGAAGTCGGTCAAGTATTGCTCGTAATATTAAGCTATTTCAATACAAAATAATAATGAATAATCATTTTGTTCTCATAAATATATACAAAGGCAACATGTTTTGGATATGTTAATGGGAATACAACTCGATGGGAATATAAATGGGAATACAAAAGTTTTTACCTAATTTCAATATAAAAGAAATTTGGAAGCACTTCTTAAAGAATATCTGATGATTGATATTTTTTTTAATGCAAAGTTGAAACTAAACGTCGACTATTTTTTTATAAGATTAGAAAACGCTTCACTTCGAAGTTGCAGCATCCTCAGAAATGTCGATTCGTTAATTGAAGAATTATTTTTTTTCTTCATTTCGTATGAGTAAATTTAATATACTTCGTATATATATCTTATATAACCTTATGAACAGAATTTGATTGTAAACAACACTTTGAATTCGATTTTCAATCAAAATACGAGAGCGTTTTCAATAAACTTCGAGCACGAGCCTCGAGAGCCTTTATTTAAAGTGCAGGATATGAGAAATTTATAACGTAATGAGGATATGATAGCAATTTCACCCTTAATAGAGATTTTATGACCTACAAGTAGTCTAGATCTATAACGTTAGATTGAAAAGCAAAAATAATAAGGAAATTAAAGAATTTTTATTACTATTTTTAATCTACTTCTAGCAAGAGAACTTACCCATTACACACATTCACGGTATATTTTTAATAAAACTAGATGTAATAAATGCTAGATTACAATGAATAAATATTTTTAATGTAACAGCGATTATGATTTAAGTTTTTAATTACAACATGAACATAATAAGAAAGTTTTGTCCCAAGTTAGCAAATTGTCCCTGCCCAATAATTACCTAAATGTTTAATATGTGTATGCCTTAGAAAACTACCAGTGTCTTAAACTAAATTCTATTGTCTCTCGTACCTCAGGGAAGTGATAAAAGGAACAAATAGATATAAATGAAATTAGGTAATGGAGTGACCATGAAACTATAACATTTCTTATTACATCCAATATCTTCAACGATTAAGTTCAATCAATTGGCAGTAAGTGGTCCTAATTAGGCTGCCCACTGATCATAATCTACTAAATTGAGTAAATCTATCATATTACCTAATTCCCTCATGAGACATACTTTAGTGCTTGTTTTTCTAGCGACGCCTATTTTTTCTTTGTTAGATTAGTGTTGGTTGTATTTTCAATTAAGAAATGTCCATTATACCTAAAATACACACTGGTAAGAACGAGACACTAACAAGAAAGTAACTGGCTAATATTATTTAATGAAAACATTATTCCCGTGATAGGTAATATTCGTATTTTATATGAAATTCCATTCCCTTGCGTATCTCAGAAAAATTCGAGAATGGTTGCGAGATTTAATTTTTTTTTCGTCTTCCTATTAAAAGAAGGTCTTCATTACTGTTAACTCTCTCAGCGAAGGTAGCTATTTTTTGATAGGTATTCTTACGGTATCGTCACAATATATTTATTGTAACATTTTATACATTCCGAATATTAATTTATTTTCCAAACAAGTGATGAATAGAAATATTAGAAACTAGTCGACTACCGTGACTTCGTCTACGTTAAAGTATATGTTAAATTAAGAATATATGTATGTACGAAAATAAAAATAAAGGAGAGAGAGAAACTCTCGAAAGAAAAAAACCGAACAGTGACTGACCATTCTGAACAGAGATAAAGATAAATATTAAAGAGAGAAAAAAGAGACAGGATGAAAAAGAATGATAGTACATAAGAGGAAAAGAGACAGAAATACTATAGACTTCCTCAGTGAAAGAATTTTTAAAATCGGATCAGTAGTAACAAAACGGCCATGTTCTGTTAATTAAAAAAGTGTATATGGCAACACTGAATCACCTTTGTCACTAACGAAAAGTATAGTTTTCTATTAGCGAAAGAATTTTTAAAATCAGATTGCTAACGACAAAATTGCCGTATTCGTTTAATTAAAAAATGTAAATGGCAACACTAAATCACCTTTGTCACTCTCGAAAAGTGTAATTTTATATCTGTGAAAAAAAAATTAAAATCGGATTAGTAGTTCCTGAGAAACCCTTCAATTTACAAAATGACCAGGTTGTGGCACTTAAATGGCCATATCTTTTTAATTAGAATATTTATGGCAACACCACATGGCCTATGTTACCCGGAAGGGATGTAGCTTTCTATCGGTGAAAGAATTTTCAAAATCGGTTCAGTACTTTTCGAGCCTATTCGCAACAAACAAACATACAAACAATCAAATCTTTCCTCTTTATATAATAGTATAGATATAGATAAAAATACACTTGTAACGTCATACATAGTCTCCACACAGTGAGTAATTGTTTCATGAGCCTTGGAGTTTGCATCTATAATAAGATAATAAAAAGTGTTTAAAAATTAAAGCTTTAATTTAAATAAACTATTTTGAGTTTGATACTGAGATTAAGGATTAATGGTTTTTATTTGAGATCAAACGTTTTATCTATTGACAAGTGATCACCGCCATTTTATTGGTCAACAAATAGGTGTAAGATTTTCAAGAGAGAATAATGTGGTAGGAGCCATTTACAAGGTGCTTATCGAACGTCACAGAATAGTAGTCTAAGACCGCTCACCGGATTTATTGCCTTACTCGCAACCAATAAACCTTCTCCAGAATATACCCAAGTAATATTTTCAAGAAAACATTAGTGTTATACGTTTAATGGTATTGCTCTTAAATATTATTACAGTATCAGTGACATTGAGTATATAATAAATATTTCTTTAAAATTAACTAACGATTTTATTGCTTAATAACTGAAAAGTGCTAAAAATAAAAAGTATTTTATATAACATGTGTTTTGTTTCTATGGTTTATATCATATTGCCCTCTATATTTGCTAGGCGACTGGTCTGACTATCGGCGACTGCATACAATTCCGTAGTAAATAATTCACGAACTTTATCCGGCCTACAAGAACATTGCGCGTTATATTTAATAATATTAATAGTGAAAATTATAATCTCTTCTTATTTCTATTGTATTAAATGACGTTTTGAATATAAAACTAATTACTTATTTTGTTTATTTATAAAATACATCTAAATATCTAAAACTATTTTTATTATTAATTTTATTATTAACTTATATTTTCTTAAATCTTTAATTATTAATATTAATTTAAAAATTGAATTTACTTATATGTAAGGTTTTTTAGATAAAAGATTTTGACAGACGGACAGAGAAATGAACATACCTTTCGATAAGGGTTTTTTTTTTTGTTTTTTAGATAAAAGATTTTGACAGACGGACAGAGAAATGAACATACCTTTCGATAAGGGTTTATTTTTCTTTCAAGATACAGCAAACCCGAAATTGCGATTTTTTCGACCTTTCAGATAAGGAGAATTAGCCAAATCGACCGTTCAACGGTACAGATTAGCTGAACTTAATTTATGATTGACAGTTGACATGTTTCAAATGTCTGACAGTTACGAAACCCATCAACATTTAAATATTTATTGTATGAGAAAACGTTTTTTCGTATACAGTCTACTCTCGATAATTTGACACTCGTTAATTTGAATCTCACGATAATTTGAAAATTTTTTTCGGTCTCTTGAAAGATACTCGATAAATTGAATAAAATCAATGTTAATTGATCCCTTCGTTAATTTGAAGTTGAAGGAATATTATATTGCTCGCCAACTTACGATAATTTGAAGTCCGGGCTTCCCTCTCTATAATTTGAAGTGTTTATCATGCACATACCTGTCGTTTGTTTACATAAATGAGATAAGAGTAAACATAAATACACGTGATAAAATTCACCTGAGCGAAGCCGGGGCAGAAAGAATAGCACATTATAATCGGTAACGTTGGCGACAAACGTACATGCCATAGATGTATTTGAAAATTGTTAATATTTACGCATACAGTATACAGTATAAAGTGATACTTAACAATAAATGTTTTCACTTTGTACTTGTTGATTTCAGCTACGACATGAATCAACAAGCCTGAAATTCCATTCCGTTACCACGTTGTATTTATAGAGTAAGCTCAATTAACCAACATCAAAAGCCTCGATCGATAGTATGTCTCGGTGGTTTTTATTAAATTGAAGGGTATTCAAAAAACAAAGGTTTCTATTAAGATAGATCATAAAACACTAATATTTGATTGAAATTTTTTACTCGCTTAATAAATTAAAGACTTGATTTAAATAATTAAAGAAGAAAAAGGATTATTTAAAATTAATACATAGATTAATACCGTAATAACTTTTGTGCTCTGTACAGTAAACATAAGATAAGGATTATTAACCGTAATCACAATCTAGACACGCCATATTTTTGTCTGTTTTCTTTTTCGTATTAAACAAGCAGGTTATCTTCTAGATATTTTAAACACCTACTCTAAAAACACTATTATTATGTTTATTACACTAGGATAATATAATAAGGTTAATCTTCATAATAAGCAAAGTAATGCTTTTACGAATACTTATACCGACAAAATTGTTAATAAATAAAGCTATTTGTATCTCATACATTTTATCGTAGATTTCAGCAAAATATTTATAAAATGTAAAATTGAAGTACCTTGATTTCGACATAAAGCTTTGTTAATTGGTATTAGTGCAATTTAACTGCAACCAGAACACGATTTTTTTCAATCTGATGTTTTTTGTGTTTTCAGATTAATCAGCGTTACAGTTTGACACACTTTATTTTTCTTTCGCTTTAACCGTAAAAATATATATATTTTTTTTTTTACTTTTGGATATAGGTAATTGTTGGAAAACTATTCTTTCACTTAAATTATATTGATAAAAAGCGTATTAACTATTATCACTGGTAATTACAGTAAAAGCTCTTTATTCGCGAGGTAGTGGTTCCGTAAATATGCCGCGAATACAGAAACCGTGAATACGGAATGGAAATTTATATGGGGTTATAGGGGATACGTTCCTAGGTGACAAAATAAATGACAAATGTACAAAAGAAATTAATCGAAGTTTTTGGCCATATTGATAATGTAATTACATAATATTATCTTTAGGTTTCAATGGTTTAAATATTTTTTTATTTTTTTTTCAATTCAAACTGATATTCAGCAGTGTGGCATTAGCCTCTTGAAAATAAGACTTCGTTTAAAAGATGGATCAATTTTAGATTAATCATAAAGAAATTACAAAGCTAATTTGCCATTTTTCGCTAAGATTATATACTAGATCTTAATTTTTGTAACGAATGGAAAGGTGAAACAATAAAACACGCAAAATCAAAGGACGGAATGTCTAATAAAAAGAATTTAAAAATATACTATATATATTAAGTAATAAGGTTGCTTTATTTAAATATTTATTTAACCGCCGACCCAATCAAACAACAGTGATAGCAATTGATAACATATTTTAGGTGTAGTTGTAATAAGGACTATTTAATTTTTTTTATTAGTCTATATGCCGACACGTTGGCAAAGGATACCGAACGCTTTTTATTTATATATATGTACCAATGTACGGATGAGATCCGCGAATAAAGAAACCTTTAGCCGCGAATATAGCAAATGGGTCGCATTTTTTCAATCCGCGAATAATGACACCGCGAATAAGAAGCAGTTACTGAATTTAAATTGAGCTTACCTCCAGAAACGACGTCTAAAGTAAAGGCGTTGAACTTCCAGGTCACTGACTGTTGTAAGATACGCTGTAAAATTTAAAAGTATATTAATAATGTATAACATACATATAAATAAACAAAATTTTAAAAACCGCTCATATTATTCGCAATGCTACGTGTAAATATAAATGAAAATATTGTACTAATTTATATCTTTTGTTAAAATTTAGTAGATCTCACCATGATGTTATATTTTTATGTATACTGAAATGTATAATGTGTATCGATTGTAAATCGCCTATTTTGCGGGCATTGTGACAAAATACTTTATTACAAATTGACTATATTATAAATTATTTGTTGCGTAATATAAAATAAATATATGAATATGAATAACTGTACTCAGGGCCGGATTAACCCCATCGGGGCCCCTAGGCAATACAATTCTCGGGGCCCCTTTCCTTTACCCTTTTATTACTTTAAAATATTTTTTTCTATTACAAAAGTAGAGTCGATCAGATCGACTGCTGCTTTTTGCTTTTATCGAATGAAATGCTCTTAATGAATAGATTATAGTTATAAATAAGTGATTGTCCAGGTCTCATGATGGATCTCATTATTAAACTTACTTACCTACTTGACAATAACTTTAATTTTTTAATAAGGTACACTCGTTCTTCGAAACATGGAGCATAGTACAACTTTTTAAATTGAATTCTTGGTCACAATACTTACAAATCGCCAATACCGATCAAGTATTTTGAAAGTATTGTTGACTGAATGAAATAATTTGATACATATAGGCCATAGATCTACCGATAGAATACTTCCACATTCAACCAAATAACGTTAGATGAGATTTTTTACAGTAAGTAAAATATTTTTTCACGAATGAGACGTTTTTATTTCTTGGTGCCTGGCCCGCATCGACTAGGTTCCCGTGGGCCCCTAGTCAAACTCAAACTCAAAATATTTTATTGAAATAGACTTTTTTAAAAAGTACTTTTGACACGTCAAAATTGGTCAGTCAGTCAGTTTGTCGGAAGCTACCGCCAGTTCAGAAAGCAGTTTCCTGATGAAAGAACTGGCAAGAAACTCAACAGTTGCTCTTTTCAAAATGCCATTGTTTACATCAGTCTGTTTTACAAAGGTATAATCATTCAGCTGAGCATCAACGTCATTTTGAATCCAAGCTTTGTCATCATTCAAGTAATCTTGTACAGAGTAGTAAGCTTAATTTTTTAAAACTCGAATAAACACTTTTTTATTCGAGTTTTAAATTGCTGAAGTGGCAAGTCTAATATAGTCTGTGGGATCTTATTATAGATGCGAACACCAAGCCCCATGAAACTATTGCTAACTTTGTGGAGACGATAGTACGGCGTTACAAGTTTATTTTTATTTCTAATATTTATCATGTGTGCGTCACTATGTTTGGAAAATAACGTAATGTTCTGCCTAATGTATACAATGTTACAATAAATGTATTGTGACGGCACTGTAAGAATACCTATTTTATTAAAAACATCTCGAAGGGAATCTCTAGCTCTTAGATTGTCATCATATCATCACGACCCTTCAATGGCCCACTGCTGAGCCGGGTCTCCTCCTCAGAATGAGGAGGGTATTAGGCAATAGTCCACTACGCTGGCCAAGTGCGGGTTGGCAAACTTCACACACCTAAGAGAACTTTTAGGGAACTCTCAGAAGTGCAGGTTTCCTCACGATGTTTTCCTTCACCGTTAAAGCAGGTGATATTTAATTGCTTAAAATACACATAACTCAGAGTCAGAGGTGTGTGTCCAGGATCGAACCTCGGACCTCCCGAGTAAGACTTGAAGTCTCAACCACTGGGCCATCACTGCTTAGCTCTTAGATTGTAAATGTCCGGAACTGCTCTTTTTTGAAGAATAAAAATGGATTCTAAGTCCGCGGCCCTGCCCCACAACAAAATGCCGTAGGACATGATATGATAAATGGGAGTTCCACTGAAGTTTTGAGTCTAAAGTTATTCCTAAAAAATCGCTGAGTCGGGTAAATTCAAATTTTCATTATTTAATAAAAGGGTGTGCTGTTTTTTAACATTCGGTAAAGCAAATTCTACACATTTAGTCTTTTTTGCGTTTAGTACTAAATTATTAATCGTAAACCATTGAAGAACCTGCGACAATGCACTTTTTACATCGTCATAACTGTGTTGGTTTCTCTTAACTTTGAATATAAGAGAAGTTTCATCAGCAAAAAGTACAATGTCGCATAAATTCCTCACGTAGTATGGCAGATCATTAATATAAATCAGGAATAAAAATTGGCCCAATATAGAACCTTGTGGAACGCCCATTCTTAAGAAGGATCCAGAAGATTTTTCACCATTAATAGCAATATTCTGGATCCTTTGGGTAAGGTAAGAAGCAATTAGATCAAGTCCTTTATCACTAATACCATAATAATTGAGTTTTTTTAAAAGCGTTTTATGTTGAACACAATCAAAGGCTTTGGAAAAATTACAAAATACACCAATTGCATTTTGTTATTTCTCCCATGCGTCGTATATATGCTTGAGGAGTGCGACTCCTGCATCCGTTGTTGACCTACCCCTAGTAAAACCATATTGCTCACTATGAAAAATATTATTTTTTCCAAAATGCTCCAAAAGTTGATTTAGTATAATTTTTTCATAAACTTTACTTAGTGATGGTAATATAGAGATAGGTCTTTAGTTACCAGGATCGTTTTTGCCCTTTTTAAAAAGCATTTGCCACTTCTTTGCCAGAATTTATCATTACGTTGTCAATTTTTTTATTTACAGATCTTCCAGTAATACTATTAATAGGGTCCCATGTAGCTCCTATTTTATCATCTGAGTTCATTATTTTATTTCTAATATATATCGCCTTTGCCTGGATACAAACAATTCTAAAAGTCTTTGAAATTTTTTTAACATATTGTAAAAACTTTTGATCATGATTAAACTGCTTCTCCCCATATAGTTCATAAAGTTTTTCTCTACTTCTAAATATGCCTACAGTTGTCCAATCACAAAATTTAAGTTTCAAGTTTTTAAACAAGGTTTTTTCTTTAAAGCTATTATTAGATAAAATTAAATGAAACAGTCTATTATACAGTTCATCTGGATTCTTTGAGTTTGTGTCCAAATCACTTATTTTTTGTGCAACACTTTCCTTAAAACAATTTATTCTGCTAACAGTCTTAGGACGGCAGATAATTTTTAGTCTTTCTTCAACTGCCGTAGTGGTCTAAACTTAAATTGTCAATAATTAATTTCTCACTCACTTGACACTGACAGAACACATTATCTATGCAATGATGCATGTGGCATATGTATCTCCCACATGAGTCGGCTCAGTAAATAAATTTATTAAATTATATGATTTAAACAAATTTAATAGCCGACGACTCAAGCATGTTTCTACTATAATATCTACATTAAAGTCTCCACAAACAATTACCGACTTACTCTTACTACATAGTCTTTTAAGCACATCGTCCATTGTCGATTCAAATAAATTATAGTCACTATTAGGGGGGCGGTACTCGCATACTATAACTAGTGGTGCGAGGCCCCTAGGCAGTTGTCCGCCTTATGGATAATCCGGCCCTGACTGTACTGTATTATTACAGATATTTTACGTGCAGTTTTTTTTACCCGACTACGGCGAAGCCAAAAGGAAGGGTTATGATTTTGGCAGTCTATGTATGTATGTATGTAAGTAGAAAAAGGACGAAACAAGAAAATAATTCAGATAGAAACACAGAAATGTAGAACCGTGGTCGCACTCATGGTATACCTACTATGATTAGAGGAACACTACCATGAAACAGACATGGTAGGTGACCACTTTTCTGCCTTGACCATTTTTTTACCTATGTATTTCTGTGTTTCTATCTCAATTATTTTCTTGTTTCGTCCTTTTTAGACGACTTTTTTACGTAGTCGGGTTATTTAAAAAACAGTTTATAGTTAAATAATAACCTTTTATTATTGTGTAAAATGATTAAAGATTATTTGCACATGAAACATCAGTCGTAAAAATAAATATCTAAAAACAGTTGTCACGTTCTGAAAACTGGAAGCCGTAAACATTATCGGCAAGTCTATTAATAATGATTCGAGTCTTTTTTGTTATGAAAATAAGCTATGTGTAACGCTTGATTTAGATAAACTATTTATATCCTTTACAAATTTTGGCTTTGGATGTGTAAACAAATATATCAAACAACTTTACGGGCATTACTTTAATTTTTATCCGACTACGGAGAAGCCAAAAGGAAGGGTTATGATTTTGGCAGTCTATGTATGTATGTATGTATGTATCTATGTATGTATGTTTGTATGTTCCACTCTAGCACCTTAACTACTGGACCAATTTTAATGAATGAGATGTCAATAGATTAATAATAATGGCGCGGGTGACTTAGGCCATACAAATTTTATGATTATTTTTTATGACGGAATTTAAACTTCAGACCTCGAAAAAAATTAAACTGAGATGTTTATCACGGGTTTGGTATCAAAAGAAAGGTCTTGGCGAGCACATTTCAAATATGTATATATCTTATTGTTTAAGTCAACATAATAGGTTGGAAAAAAAGTCTTTCCGCATTATAATATGTATGAACTTGTAATAAAATCTCTTTGGCTATACTATTTGTATCTGGCTGGTTTTGGTATCATAAAAAGTTTACATTTTAAAGAAGAAAATTCCAAATTCAAATTAGGAAGATGTGTAATTTTTATTTGTTTTTCGTACTGAGAAGATGAGTGAATGTAATGAAGAAATTCGATACATTTTAAAATTTTACTACAAAAAAAGGTAAAAAAAAAACGCAAGCCGCGGAAAAAAATTGTCTGTGAGAGTAGCACAAATATAGTTTAAGCATTTTCAATCCGGAAATTTTGATGTCAAAGATACACCTCGCTCTGATCGCCCTATTACGGATAAAATGGATGCCGTTTTTGAAAAAGTGGAGCAAAACGGCATATCAGTAGTTACGACGTAGCTGAAGAACTGGGAACTGACCACAAAACAGTTTTGGCGCATTTGAAAAAAACTGGGTACCCAAAAAAGCTCGATATTTGGGTACCTCACGAGCTCACTGAAAGAAACCTAATGAACCGTGTACTCATTTGTGATTCTTTATTACGACGTAATGAAACCGAACCATTTTAGAAGAAGCTGATTACTGGTGATGAGACGTGGATCACATACGACAAGAACGTGCGAAAAAGGTCGTGGTCAAAGGCCGGTCAGGCTTCACAGACTGTGGCGAAACCCGGGTTAACTCGCAACAAGGTGATGCTGTGTGTGTGGTGGGATTGGAAGGGCATTATTAATTATGAGCTATTACCACCGGGCAGGACCATCGATTCTGAACTCTACTGCGAACAACTGATGAGATTAAAGCAAGAAGTTGAGAGAAAGAGGCCGGAATTAATCAACAGAAGGGGTGTGGTTTTTCATCATGATAACGCTAGACCTCACACATCTTTAGCCACTCAGCAAAAATTAAGACAGTTCGGCTGGGAGGTGTTAATGCATCCGCCGTATATATATATCCTGCCCTTGCACCTTCAATTTTCCACCTGTTTCGGTCTCTTCAGAATTCTTAAGGCAGTATTGAATTGAATCAGGCGTTACTTTGCGGAAATTCATGATTTAAAAGGAATCAAAAGGTTACCTTGCTATAATCCGCGGCAATCTGAACAACCAGACTCGTATGGTACAACCCAGAAAAGCACTCTGCCCACATAAAAGTGAGACGCGCGAACCCGAACCAAGACACACCACACAAGTAGGTAGCTCTACGATCTAACAACCAGACTCGTACGGCACAATCCGGAAGAGCACACCATTGACAGAAAAGTGTAACGCGCGAACCCGAACCAGTACACACCACACAAGAAGATCGCGATTGACAATCGACGTACGTTTCGCTCCGTAACCGAAGTATCTTCAGGAGGTGTTGACTCTACAAGCGTCACTTGCTAAGCTAAGTTTTTTTTTCTTTTGGCAGTGTCAGGTAAACATCACGAGAGGACTGCCAAAACTACTTGTCGCAGTTTTTTGATCAAAAGCCCCAAAGTTTCTATAGCAATGGGATCATGTCCCTACCTACAAGATGGCAAAAAGTTATCTAACAAAATAGTACCTACATACTTTAGTTAAATGTAAATAAACTATATTAAAAAATGTTTTGAATTTTCTTAAAAAATGCGAGGAAACTTTTCCCCCAATCTATTATATGTTTAAAATGCGGTCGTATAGTCCGCGCGGCCAGTCGTTGCAGTTATTCACTCGTAAACCAACATTACGGTTCAATATGAGATTGTAAAGGTTATCGATCGATCAGGAAACGGAAAACTATTAAATAAAAAAATAAAGTTTAAAAACTATAACCCGACTACGTAAAAAAGGACTCTGTTTCATGGTAGTGTTCCTCTAATTATTATTATTAATTAATATATATATATATATATATAGCTGATTGTGGGGATTCAGTGACTGTCTGATTGATCACCTCTCCTGTAAAATTTTGTATGAAAAATTTTTTTTTCACTAATGGTTTCGTATAGAGGACGAAAATTCATTCACAGGAAAAATATGGACAAAGCTAAAGATTGAGGCTTTCAGAGACGGGGGAAGAGCACAGCCAGGATTTAAGATAAGTGGGAGGTGCTCGAACAAATATCATTCGGAACCTCATCCATTTGGGAATGACCAGAAAAAAAATCCAAGATGGCGGACTTAAGATGGCGGCCATACAAATTTCGTCGGCGTCTATCTCAGAAAGTATACAAGATGGAAGATTGGTTTATTGAAAAAGATGATCAGGGTCTCAAGGTCTATTTGATGAATAGAAAAAAAAATCAAGATGTCGGAATTTATTTTTCCATACTAAATGTATGGGAAATATTCAAGAAAATACAAGTTGGAAACTATGCAAGACTTAGATACTGTTCATAGAAGAACTTTTAATTCTGGTAAGTGTTGATTAAGGATTTCGGAGACGGTGAAGGAGCACGGCCAGGGTATTCAACATAGGTGGGGTTCTCAAACAAAAATCCTTCAAAAACTCTTCCTATTCAGGGAATTAAAAAAACCAAAATGCGACCATGCAATTTCATCGATGTCTATCTCAGAAAGTATACAAGATGGAAGAGGGATTTTCTGGGAAAAGATGATCAGTGGATGAAGGTCTACTTGATGAACAGAAAAAGTACAAGATGGCGGAGTTTATTTTTCCATATAAAATATATATATTTGGAATATTAAAGAGACTTAAATATTGAAACTATGCAAGACTTTGATATGATTCATAGAAGAATATTCATTCTGACATATTCATCGAGGATTTCAGAGATGGGTATGTAGCAAGGCCAGGTTATAAAAATAGGTGGGCTCTACTCAAATAATAAATACTAGAAATCTCATCCGATTGGCAGGGAGCTGAATAAAAATTTACAAATTGTCAGATTCCGTATGGCAGTTTTGTAGAAAATGGTAGACAGTAGTAGAAAGTAGTCAGTGATTGGCAGTAGTCTACTTTATTATACATTAATTAACTTCTACTGTGCGCTGAAGTGATTTTCATGTCCTGGATGTTTTTTTTTACATCTTATTTCTCTGGTAGATATTAAAGGTGTCTCTTTTACATCCCACTGTACTGTGGTCGATAGCATATCAATCTGATATTCGCTTTAGAACATTTAGGCAGTAAACCGTGGACAGTTAACAGAGCTATAGATAGTAGAAAAGTAAATTACAGACAGTGCACAGTAGAAGTTAATGAACGTAAAATGGTAGACCACTGTCTAACACTGCCTTTCACTGACTACTATTTTCTATCGCTGCGCCGTCTACAACTCACTACCTTTTTCTACTACTTAGATAGGGGTAGTGTCTAATATTTTCTACATAACCGCCATCCAGAATCCGACAATTTGTTATTTACCTTTTTACGCGGTCCGCTTTAGCGGGCCGCGCAGCCACGCGCCATACTAGTCATATATATAAGCATAGTAGGTATACATGGGTCGACCACGGTTCTACCTTGACCATTTTTATAACTATGCATTTCTGGGTTTCTATATGAATTATTTTCTTGTTTCGTCCTTTTTATCACTTTTTTACATAGTCGGGTTATAGTTTTTAAACTTTATTTTTTCATAAGATGTGACTATAAGAGTTCGTTTAAATATATAGAAACTTGAATAAATATTACATAACATACACCCTGATACTATACTTTCGTTTGTACTTTTTAAATAATATTTGTATTTTCTAACTGAATGCTTATACAATGTTTCCAATACGGTTTTGTATTTTAAGATGTTTGTGGTTCAGGTAACGGCGTCACTTACTTTACTGTAGGCGACACGGCGTCCTTGCTCAGACTACTTGAAACACACAATCAACACCACATGCACATACATACAGACAGTGCGTGCAGATGCCCAGTGAATATAAACAAATGCTATTTAAATTTTGGTGTGTCGCGACATTACACCGTGAAGGACTTATATTATTGAACATGACTGTCATATGGGACTTTTTCCTTTTATTACCAAAATAATGTCCATAATTTATCGTACTTAATATTATAATCACACGATACTCATAATCCAAGGAAAGATAAAAGGACGCCGCAGACCCGCCCGTAGACGAACTTCTTGGCTTAGAAATCTCCGTGAGTGGTTTGGAATGTGTACCAGATCACTGTTTAGAGCAGCGGTGGACAAAGTTCAATTTTTTTTTTTTTTAAAGATTACTAGCAGTATGGGTTCCATACTACTAGTATTCCTTTTACCCCTCCTAGTAAGCTAGCATGTTTGTGTCAGGAGTGGGCCACGCCAGTAGTCCAATGTCCGGATTTGAACCCACGACTTATCGATCGCGAATCCAACGCAATTTTTCGGGAAGGAAAGAAGAATATTATAAACGCGAAAGTTTGTAAGAATGTATGGATGTATGTTTGTTACTCTTTCACGCAAAAACGACTGAATTGATTTTGATGAAACTTTACAATAATATAGCTTATACATCCGAATAACACATAGGCTATAATTTACAATGATATAGTGTGAATTATTAAAAGTACAGCGGGTGAAACCGCAGGGCACAGCTAGTTAAACATAATACAAGTGATGCGCGCCTTGAATTATATTTTTCGCCACAAACCTCCGCAAATGCCGAATGACAATCAATAGGCAATATAAAATGAGACTTTACGACTTACATTTACAAATATATACGAGCGGGATTATGCGTCACTCAGTCCACTTGCCTGTACTTGACCGTATTGCAGGTCATCCAACAAACCGGCCTCCTGGATAAGCGACCTGGTGAGCAGGGCCTTCTTGCGTCGCCTGTGCATCGTTTGAAATCTTCCCAGGGAGATGTTGTTCTTGGGCATGGGTCTCACCTCAGTCACAGCTTGTGTCACCACTACTGTAACTTCTTGCTCTGTAAAGGAAACATTTGAGAATCAATCAACTATTTATATCAAATAACGGAGTAGATAAGCCGGATCTCCAATGAAAATGGATCACTCAACGACGTAGTCCATTTTTATAAATGATACTTGAGTTTCTAACAAGTCAAGAGCCACAGAATGGAGATTACTATACACGTTCATGGTCAATATATACGACTAATATAGTCTTCAAATAAAGTAAATATAGAAACGGTAAGATATAACTGACACGAAAACAGTAAAAAGTCATGACGATATTTTAAATGGGAGGTACGTTAATTGACTGTGAAATTTTATTTGTACGAGTCAATTTAATTGAGTGATTGACACGAGAACTTATGAACACAATGAGCGATTCAATAACAATGCGATAACGATACATAAATCTATCTGAGTTAGTGTCTTTAATCGATAGTAAAAGTTGTAACGGAAAATGAGTTAGTTTAAAATACTCAGTAATATTATGCCTAATACTTGAGTATTAGGTACGATGTGTTCATTTTATATGTTAGTAGCACATCGAAAACAACATAATTAACTTTTAATGCGAAACAAGGCTATATTTAAATAACAGAAGAAAACGAATAAATGGCAAAACTCAAAGAAAATCGATTATAAATGCTTGCACGTCACTGTCGGTATGTAACGTGCCACTCATACATGATAACTGAATAGCGCAATCGCTCCAGTAATACTTAAACCTCGGTTTAGATTACACGCATCATCTCACAATAGCGTCCAGAGACTAATATTTTTTACGAGAAGTAGTTTTAAAATGAAGCAATAAGATACCTTATATCTATTATTAATTACTGATTGTTTAATTTATATATATTAATACGAGAAGCAAAATGTTTGTAGGTAAGGAGTACCTACTAAAAGGAAAAGGCATAATTAACGTTTAGATGGAGAAGAAATTTAAAAACCTAATCTATTTTATACCATATATTATTATTTTTATTATTGTATAATAAAATCGTAGAATGTTTGTGCACGCGTCACGTTAAAACGGTTGGACAGATTTTAATGAAATTTAGCATACACAGCAACTTTATAGCCTGACTTAGAAAATAGGATAGTTTTATCCTGGAAAATGGGCAGTTCTTCTGGGATAGACGGATTTTATTCACACACCTATCTCTGAAAGAAAGTTTTTACATATAGGTATAGTTTGTAATCTAAATGATCACATTAGATACAACTTAACTCATAATTGACTTAACGTCATGACAATCGACTTTGACAATTGATTTTTTGCGAGTAAATAGTATAGCTTGGATGAATAATTTAATGTGAATCAGACGTTAAGAAAAAAGTTATCATTTACGTTTAAAAACACTGACTTCAAAATCTAAAAAATGCACTGAAAAGTAACAGATAATACCGTTATTTATTAACCTCCCTTTATAAGGACAATAATGTAAAATAATCGTTATTATTTGATATCCGTGCCAGCAAAAGCATTACGTAGTATTAATATTAATTACAACTTGATAACTTCTCGTACTCCTCAAATAATGCGTCAAAACCTAAAAATATAAAAGATCATTTTTTTTGTGACATTATAACAAATTGCCATTTTTCGAATTTTATTTGCTTCTTTAAAAAAAATCATGTTCCTGGGTCTAAAGACAAATCCTGAGAATTTTGATTCTGGTTGAAAATTAAAATAACAATACATGTGATAAAAGCGGCTGTTTCTTTTCATTAAATTGCCTTAGCAGTTTGATTTCTTTACAGCTCCGAGAGCAGATATTTGAAGATTTGGTACAAATATCAACTTGATTCCTTAACGTTTTTTTGAGAAAAAAGATCTAGCGTGACAGTCGATAAAAGTTAATTTTTTAGTTATGTATTAAATAATTTACAGTTTTTAATTTCACTCTTTACTTTTGGTACCAGACCTTGCTTCATGATAACTTTCACAATTATAGGTCATCGGGAAGAACCATATAATTTTGTAAGTGATCACATTAACGGTCATATCTTCTCAATGCGTTTCAAGTTTGAATTTTTGACAGCCGCAATGAACTGCAGGCAATTTAAACTTGAAAACCTTCACGCAATCCCGAGAAAAAGGATCTTTCCCTACATACAGACAGACAACGAAGTGATCCTATTAGAGTTTCTGTTTTCCTTTTAATGTACGGAACAATAAAAATACCGATTGGATTGAGAACCTGCTCCTTTTTGAAGTCGGTTAAAATGTTAAATAATAATTAATATAATAATACATTAAATTTATTTAAAAAAATTACACACTACTACGAGACTGACATGGTAGGTGTATGAGTAATGTTATGTACGTCAAGTGAATGGATTTTATTTTGATTTCTTTATAAGTAAATTATGATCAAAATTTCGGCAACAATTAGAGACACTTTAGAGACAAAATTTTTTGCTGTCATGTCAGCAATTGCAGTAGAAGTGTTACTTGTTGACGTAAAGTTCGTTGTCATGTCTCTAGGCTTAAGTCATTAATTTATTTTTTGTTACAATTAGTGGATATTGCATATTAGGAATGAACTAGAATCTATATTGATAGAAAAATATAGATTTACCAAAGTTATAAATTTATTAAGAACCAAGTTAGAAAACAGAAATCAAATTAGTAATAATAGTAGAAAAAGGTAAATAAACTTGGATACCAGCAGTTATCTGATTTTGTTATAAATGTGACACTGCTGTTTCTAACTTGAATTCTCAGCGAAGAAGTGCGAATAAGTGCGAAGTTAAATATAGTGAAAATCGAATAAATGATATTAGAATAAGTGAATATAATGGAACATTAACTAATTGATTTTATATTTTACAGGCATAAAAGAAAGTCCATCAAATTAGAGATTTTATAATAATTTATTCATAGATATCCTATCAGTTTACGAGATCACTATAATAACAATCCCAGACTGATATAGATACAGTACAGAATTGCTGTTTATCAGGCCGTGTTTACTGATCGACGATAAAAGCCAGTAAAAGCTTGTATAAATCGCACAAACTAATGTCATCTATATCAGCGTGCTGGTGATTATCGACCTCGTCAAGATTATAGTTGTCCTGCAAAAATTGCAAACTATATAATACTTTGCATTTCTTTAGACGTACATTTATTTTTATTAATTATTTATTATCATTATTAATATCTTACATACTTAAGTTACAGAAGCTGCATTTGTAATCTGAAGATTCTGGCTAACTCCCACATAGACAGAAACTTTGTACAGTTCGTCTAAAACACAATTTAAAAATAATAATACCCGAATACATCAATAACAATAGGATCTAGAATTCATCCTCTTAAGTAACAATAGGATTTTTACGCCAACGTTAAAGAGTAACTCATCATACATAGATTGATTGAAGATCGGATAAATCCAACCCATTATATATTATATAGTATATTACTTAAAAAGCTATTTGATAATATAATTAAATATATAAATCTTTGGAATGTTGAGTATTATAAATGGACATAATATGTTAAAAAACGTATAAAACAGTTCCGATATTTATTTATCTCCTTCTATTAGGACAATATTATACAATAATTGTTATTTTTGAAGTCGGTGCCAGCCAGGTGAACAGACGTGTAGTGAGATAGAACAGTAATAGGTATATCCATTGACGAACCTTTAACGAAATAGTATGCACAATTGTATTATTATACTACTACGTTCAATACTATTACTGGCACCAACTACATAAAGATTTATTTAATTAAAACTTTTGTTTCTCACAGAAAAATCAATGTCGGCCCAGTCTTACGTGAGCTACGTCACAGACAGATACACATAAACTGTTAAACTTATAAAACAATGTCATCTTGATCCCATCGCTTCCACACAAAAAATTGTGCAAATACTCTGATACTTTTGAACTGACCTGATGATCGAGTCAAGATTGTCGTTCCGGTCCTATAAAGACTAGTCAAATAGTAAGATAGTAGCAATAAACAAAGTAGGTATTATAATACATACAGTTTATAAGCAACGTTACACTATACACGAAACATCTGCTGTAAATTATTGAGGAGTAGGATATAGCGCAGACTACCTAAAATTGACATGGATATGAGATACAACCAAAGAAACTATTGTCATTAGTCTAAACATTAGTGTTTGATATTATTTTCAATTAAATACCTCGACGCGTTGCTGATAAAAAGGGTCTCGACAAACAGACAGGCAGACGGACAACGAAGTGATCCCTTGAAGGAAGGATTCCTTTTTCCTTTCAGATGCGGAATCCGAAAAATGCATTGACAGTCTTTCTAAAAGTCGATAACGCCTGGAGTCTAGAAAACAATCCACAGATAAATCAAGAAAACAATAACAATAAGAGGTTGCGATCGATGGTATGGTATGTCCCTACTTTGATCACACCCATCCACCTTGTGTAGGAGATTCTTGATAGATCATGTGAAAGATTCTGTGTAGAGTTGTACATAGAGATTATATAGTTATAACATCTGGGTGTTAAATTTTACATGAGGTGAAAGTTTGTATATAATAAAAAGGACTTTTAAATGATTCAGAGGTCAAAAGCGCTGCTCGGCTTCCATCTAGATTATACGTCATTGCGTTTGGGTATCACAATAGAAAAAAGCTTCTATTTGAATTAGAACTGACAAAACATACAACAGACGGAGACCCTGCGTATAAAATGCAGAAAGTAATATTTTTCCCTAAAATAATTTTGTGATCATCACTGTCACTGAAAAGCCCTACAGATGTTTTTTTGAAACCAAGATGAATATTTCACAAGTACTTGTGCTCTCAAAAGTGTTTTAGGGACAAAGCTTGCGTCAATGCTGAGGATGCTTTGAGAAATATTCCATGCCTTAAACTAGGAGTATGACAAGTATGTTTGTTTTACTTTTTTTGCAATTTTGTTTATATTTAATTTTTAGATGTCTCTTTTAGAGTGAAACTAATCTAATGTATTGTAAACGTACGTACTAAATGTAAGTACATATTTCTTTCGAAATTGGGTGCAGGATATAAATGAAGGCTCTTACTCGGTAAAATACACGAAAACACATTGCAAATAACCCAAAAAAGTTTATGAAATTTTTTTGAGCCTTTTTTATACTCCTTATATCTATCTATCTTCCTTTCATTACTTCCTTATTTCTTCTCAATTTTCATACTAGTGTCACATAAACTTCTTCGATGTCGTTAAACTTATTAAGTCAACGCAATTACATTTATTCCAGATGTAGACTTTGCTAGTTATTTGTTGACTTTGCTAGTTATTTGTTGACTTTGCTAGTCATTTCTGTCTTTGTCGAATGCATCTCCTTTTTTTTCATTAGCGCGAGAATGTTCCACTTCCTGTCCTTATTTAGGATTGACGCCTTTTGACAAGTTATTAACTCCTCTATTGTTAAGCTTGATGCAGACGCGCTTTTTAACTGCCATAACGTTCGCAAGAACCATAGATTTTTATTATTAATTGTATCGGTTTTTTTATTGGCA
Organism: Limenitis camilla; assembly: GCA_905147385.1. Taxonomy (NCBI): domain Eukaryota; kingdom Metazoa; phylum Arthropoda; class Insecta; order Lepidoptera; family Nymphalidae; genus Limenitis; species Limenitis camilla. The sequence goes on from LR990224.1 coordinate 3,364,177, forward strand.
TATAGTTAACATTAATCTGTTGTTTATTTCTGTATAAACTTTAATACACAGAATAAAATAAAAAAAATAGTACAAGTATACTTTTGGTTTTGGTAGTTGTATTAAAGGATTTATATTGGTAGCAACACTGTTGATTGTTTTAATTGACTAGTAGTTTATGTTTATTTTATTTTTAAAATACCGCCACCACCAGGTCGACAAATTATTGTTACAATAGATCTGCGACAGTTTGATGAGTAATTTCATGGAGTAAATATGATCTTATCATAGTGAAGTACAAGTAAAGTTTTGCCCTTAGTCTTTGATATAATTAACTCACTCACTACTAACCTAACAGTTTTAAATTTTAACAGTCTAACAAAATTTTGGTTTATAAGGTGCAGCAGTAAAATCGATTGTTTATGAATAATATGTTAGGTTTTATTAATATCGATATTAAATATAATTTGAAATTGTAGTTTCTACAAAATATCAAGAAAAAGTCATTTTCTTAAAAATAAAGACGGGTTTTCAACCGACTTCAAAAAATCTAAAAAAGGTGATTCTCAATTCACTTGTTTATAAATAATAAAACAAACAAAATAAACTTCGTCATTAATGAACCAAATTGGAAAATACTTTTTATATTTGAGACGAAATGCTGATAGATAGGTCCCATTGTTTTCAAAATTTATTTATTTATTTATTTATTTATTTATGCACCTTGATATCTAATACAAGTATTTAATACTAAGAAATATTGTGTACACAGGATGACTTATCTCTTTAAAGAGATCTCTTCCAGAAACCCCGAGTAAATATAGGAAAAGAAAAAAAAAATCATTTAAAAGTGGTGTAGGCACAAGATATAGCAAATAATTAATATTTAATTATATATGAAAACATAATATATTATAATTTAATACTAAATTCCATTTTTCTATATACTACATAAAATATTAAAATACAATAAACTACACATACATATATAAGATATATTATTAAGTCGAAATTGAGAGAAAGTGTTGCTTCAGTCTGAATTTGAAAACAGCAGTGCTTGGGTTATCGTTGTAGATGCTGCTTGGTAGTGAATTCCAGAGGCGAACACCTTCAACTGCGAATGAATTTTCATAAAAAATTGTGTTATAACAAGGTAACACAAGGTTGTTATATATTACGCATGACCGTGAAGGTCGTTCTCTAGGGGGGCACATTTGAAATAGCTCACTTAAATAAAGAGGAGTAGAACTTTTCATTATATTATAAAGGAGCGTTATCACATGCATATTCCGGCGAAGTCGAATAGGGAGCCACTTAAGTTGACGACGGAAATCAGAAATATGATCGTATTTGCGCAGTCCATAAATAAAACGGATGCACAAATTTTGAAGGCGATCTAACTTGTTAAGCAGCTCCTCTGAGACATCTAGATAGCAAACGTCAGCATAGTCGAGCAGTGGCAGAAGTAACGATTGTGCTAATAGTTTTTTTGTTTCTATGGGGAGAAAGTTCTGGAGGCGTTTTAAGGAATGAAGTGAAAAATGTAGGCGTTTGCTAACTTCATTAACTTGTGATGTCCAGCTTAAATTCGAATCAATGATTAGACCGAGATTTTTGCAGGTTTCACTAACTGGAATAATCGTTCCATCATACACAATTTTAGCCAAGGTGTTAAAGTGAACTCTGCTTCGGATAGATTTGCTGCCAACAATCATAGATTGTGATTTCGTGGGATTTACCACAAGTCCAAAATATTCAGCCCATTTGTGAATTCTTTCAAGATCAGAGTTCATATCCTTAACACCTTCATCAATATCCTCAATATAGACATGCCTGTAGAGCTGCAAATCATCTGCATAAAGATGGTAGTGAGAAGAAATAGATTTTGTGAGGTTATTAATGAAAATAGAAAATAATAAAGGAGATAATACGCCGCCCTGTGGTACACCAGCAGAAAGAGCAGCCCAGTCTGAGGTAGCCTCCTCTGAGCGTATTACTTGCTGGCGACCCTGAAGATAAGATTGGAACCAAGATATTACAGATTGAGATAAGTGAGCGGAGCATACCAAGTAAAATATCCCAGTCTACTGAGTTAAAAGCATTACTAAAGTCAAGGAGTATCAGTATAGTAATCTGTTTGTTGTCCATAGCATAGCGTATATCTTCCGTAACTTTAAGCAATGCGGTTGAGGTACTATGTCCTTGGCGAAAGCCAGATTGGAAGGGACTGAGTAAATTGTTGGTTAGGAGGAATTTGGATAGTTGCTTAAAAACCATATCTTCTAAAATTTTTGACAAAACTGGTAGGATTGAAATCGGTCGAAACTGAGAGGGTGATGTGGGATTTGATACTTTCGGTATAGGAATTACGTGTGAAGCCTTCCAAGCTGTGGGGAATACCTTAGATGCCAGGGAGAAATTTAAAATGTGGGTGATAACAGGCAAAATAAGATCAATAATGGGTAATATCATTTCACGACTGATATCATCATTACCCACAGCTTTAGAAGTTATAGCCCCAATGCTCTTCTTAACATCCCCTTCCGTGACTGGTTGAAATACGAAAGACTCACAGTTAGGTTGGGTGGCGGCTGCCAGTTGTAATAAAGTAAAAGACTTCTTTACGTCAGGAATTATGAATGGAGGTGAGACGAAATGTTTGTTTAAAGAATTTAAATCTAATGTGTGATTTGAAGCCGTTTGAGATTTACCCACACCTAGCGAGTTAAAAAATCTCCACATTTGTGATGTAGAGAGACTATTAATGGAGGAAAAGATATGGCGTCGTTTTGCATCCCTACACATCCTATTGCAGAGATTTCGCAGCTTTTTGTATTTAGCAATATTTTCTTCTGTCGGATTCTTCTTAGCAATACACTTTGATTTATTCCTTTTGACCATTACATTTCTAATTTCTGCTGTAAGCCACGGTGCTGGATGATGCTTTATTTTAACAGGTCTGACTGGAGCATGTTTGTCAAACAGCTTTATTATTTGAGTGTTAAAAAAAGTCACCATCTCGTTAACATTATCACCGTTAAAAACATATGCCCAATTAATGGAAGATGCTTCTTTGCGTAAATTTTCATTTAGTTCTGATGATGGATTAAGTAATTGAAGTTACTCCTCAAAACTTATAGAGATGTGCACCTATAGTGATTGGGATATTTCCAGAATCATTTCGACCATCTACGTTCAGAATTTATCATTAGTTGAAGTAGAACTGATGAAGAAGACCACCCACAGCCACATCTCGTTCAAGAAATCTAAACAACTATTACGAGGAAAAATTAAATAAATGCTTATCAACTTTACCAGTGATCTGCCAGCATTCTGGTTTCATTTACTATTAGTTGACCATGAAGCTGGAAGGTACTGGAACACAAACATAAAATTAGGTAAACTAACCGTGCATGTGTTAAATGGAATTGTCTTAAAGTGCATTTTGGTTTAAAATAATTTTAATGATAATAATCATGTGACCACCCGTGACATCATAGTTTTTGAACACATAAACCCGATTTGATGCGGATTTTTTTCGTTAAAAATCCGTTCGATAGATATAATGTACAACTCTCATTACGCATTCGTTTATCGTGGCTAGCACCGACTTCTATAATAATTGTACATTATTGTCTTAATAAATTGAGATAAATAACGTAATTATTTTGTTTAAAATGTTTTTCTTTTAAAATCAGATAAAAGTACATTTCTCTCTCATGGTATGGTATGGCTTAATTTTATTCAAAAAATAAGGATGACCTTAATGTGGTTTTAAATTAAATCACCTCATTAATAACTGCTAATCTTTTAGCACAATAATTTAATGGAATTGCTGATGGAACATTAATTATCGTGTTGAATTAAATCTTATGAATTCTACTCAGTTTGCGTACAGTATTGTAAAATTTGCGACATTCCATTATGTGCTTTATGAGATAAAAGAACCCGACTTTATTGTATGTACCTGTCTTTTCATCCGTGTCGTGAGATAACATAATAAAGATTTTGATGTGTGGTTATAACTTATTTTATTAGTAGGTGATGCAGCGAAAATGACAGTTTGAATAATTTAAAATAGGGAAGAATATATGTCACCTAAATATCAGTAAACCTAAAAGATTTTTTTTAATAAGGGTTCCGTACAATTTGAATTAAGAGACAAATTTAATTTCACCGCCGGGAAATTGCTTTCATATCAACATAAATTACAGTTAATATACCAATGGCAACAAAATATTTTATGTGGGTGTTTGGATTATTTCACACATTGATTCACAATATTTGTAATGTATCGACAAATTTACAGTTTTCAGATTATTTCCCTATAAATGTATTATAAGACCTTTCTTCACATTAAATTCCAAGATCCCAGTCTCCGGAAAACTCTATCAAAGTTCGGTTTTCGTGCGTCGGGTAAAATATCATCATAAGTAGTATAATGAGTATTTTAATATAATTAAACTCCCTTTTATATACAGCCTGTGTTTACTGACATAATTGATTTGAAATATGATAAAACATTCTAAACAAAAAAAAATAATTGAGTTGAATATCTGAAAAAGGCGCAAAAAAGTAAACAATAATTGCATTGAAACAAATTTGAAGTTGGTGCCAGCCAAAGGGGAATAAATGTGTAAATGTATGTGACAGTGAAAATGAAATATCTTATGGAGAAATGTGTACCAAAATTATACAGTATAGATAGTTCAATCGTTTGCAATAGATGTGCGTTTTCAAATAAAAAAAAATATAAATATATCAACCATTGACCGAGATATCATTAATTCACGGTACATGTCTATATAAAATTTACGGGTTTTCCTCGATTTGCATGGCATCTATTTTTCAGACTACGATGTGGTCACAGCAGAACCAACTTGGGAGAATCCCCTTAGAAAAGAATTTAGCAATTCGGTACACAATTGACGGAAAAATCGGTGAACATACTTAAAATATATACAATGCCGAAAATACCTCCGTCTGTTTTTGAAGTCGATTTAAAAAATAATTTTCAAGCTGTCGATTTGCGAAATTTCAACCGCCCCGTGACGTCAACAACAGTTAACAGGCAACGTCCGATGTAGCTTTAGGGCTCTTCAACCTGAAATGGACACGAAAATACACCGATGTTTGAGATTTTACCAATTTGAATGTGTTATACATATACATGTCCTCGACTCAGACAAAATATTTTTACAGTTTAGACCCAAGTTAACGAGCTAGAGGATTTTTCAAAGTTGAGAAACCGGAATAGGTGCCTTACTAATCAGCCTAATTAATCAGTTTAAAAAATAAACATTTAATACTTTAATAAATAATCTTCTTAAATACATTTGAAAATTGCAAATTAAATCATTTTTTCTTGCTTGGAATAAAACTTATTTAATTTTTAAATCAAGGGGAATGGAGGGGTATTGAGGGGGCAGTGTAAATATAAAATGTAAAATTTGTTACTTTTTTATGTAAGTTTTTATGAAACCAAAGCTAGGAAAAACAAGCTCTACTAACCGTGCGAAATTGGTGCGAATCGCTACTTAAATTTGTCGTGAAAGTATTATTCTAAAATTGACATTTTTAATTTAAAAGTTTCGGAAAGTAAACAGCGGTAAATATTCATCAAATGGAAAAAGACTTTACTAAAGTTGATTCGCGGTATCTTGTCAAAGTTGACAGTGGCAGTGTCCACTTTTCTCAAAGTTATAATAATTTATCCTGAAACATGATATCAGCATATTTAATATTTTTTTCGTCAAAACTATTCAAATATTTTCCCGTATTACTTATTGTCAGAGGAAACAATTCAGTGTTACTTCAAAGACATTAAAACTGGAGGTTTTGTGTTTACGTATTCATATCATGTTCATTGTTCACGTATGAAAAAATGTACAAAGACGAAAGAATATGTATATAACAGCAGCGTGAAATTTATAATATTCTATTAGGATTCAAATTATTTTTTAATTCAATATAATAAAAGTTTTTTAGTCTTTTAGGAAAACAGGTATTTTCCTGTTTGTTTGCGTTTTTGTGAGGTATGCTTTATTCCTTGATACAGTTTTTCGATATAGGTTTTAACACGAACTGGGCTGTGTCTTCGTAGTAAGGGCATTGCACTGATAATTTAGAATGTATTCAAGCTAAGATGTACCAGAAAATGCTTTGGAGGACTGTTCTAAGAGCAAAAAATTTCAAATTAAAAAATGTGAATAACGAATCTTACAGATTATATACATCTTATCAAATTTACTCACATAAAATGTCAACGCCGAGCCTCAGGCGGCGGTAAATAATCTGGCAACACCATGGCCATGTCACTATGGCCACGTCCATAAAACAGTAACCGGTGACCGAAAAGCCTAAATCACCTCTAAAAGATTGATTCGGAAGGACATGGGATCCTATCGAGATTATTTTCCCCTTAACCTTAACTCATCTTGTTGAACGAACCGACTAAAACTAGCTACCATTTGGTACCAGGACCGGATGGTGTGAAATATGCTACCGAAACTCATGATGGAGGAATAATAAGCGCACCAATTACCTATAAAATTAAAAAAAATCAATACGCGAAAACCACCGTATAGCTGCTGGGAAGGTTAGAGAACTACTCAAACCAGTATTACTATGCATCTTAGAAAATGTAATAGCTAGTCACAAAATAATATACTGGCCCTAAGCGAGACACGTATTGAAGGAAATGGTAATTTTAGGACTTCTTCAGAGAACTCAAACTCATGGTCTACGTTTAAGACCTTCTCAGGCCAGTATATACCCAGATGTATGTGCCGAAGACAACGGTTTACAAAATTTGGAGTTGGTGCGAGGTGGGCTTCCTTGTTTCGCATGTACGGACTTTACGTTTGACCCGAATATCTTAAGCTTAATTCTACGGGTAAGCTTTCGTGCCTACCATATTGGTCGAATTTGTGCAAAAATTGTTCTGTACTTAAGAAACTTCTAGACTCAATTTAAAATTAAGATACAAAATGTCTAACTTATAAAAATAAATATAACAATGTTAGCATAAAACTTCTGTAAAAACCTCAACTGATACTCATCCGCCCCGTCTATCTGTTTCCCCGTATTGAATCGACCTTTTATTAATAAATACCAAATAAGCTTCGTCTTCGTGTTTGTTATTCTTTGACCTATTTGTTAGGTTTTTATGGTTTGATTGTTCAACCAATTAAAAGGAAAGTTTGTTTATAGTTCGAAACTATTTTGTATTTTAAATATTCTAAAATTAATTAAAAAATGTGTTCATTATGTTAAGACTTTTACCGCGACATTCCTTAATTAGTAATACTTGATATTAGGTCAAAGTAACAAAAGTAGCAAAAATGAATTTTTGCTAGTATTCGTTACTTTTATATATTTTGCTAGTATTTATAGGAATCCATATAAAATATTTTTGTTGGCCCTTTATTATACAAGTAGTTACTCTTTTATCTCATTAACGACTAGAAGGTTCAAACACTATTAAGTGTAAATTATCGTATAATAGGAAAAAAAATTAAATACGATACGACGATCTGAAACTACGTTATATTTTGAACACCAAAAAGCTGAGAGAGTAATCTTTAAATGTCTGAATACATATTCATTAATTATATCTACGGACTATCTCGATTTAACAGTCTCAAAATCAGTTATTGAGTTTGTAAGTTTAATTTCATGTAATAAGGGATTAAAAGTGTTATGGGTTCGGTGATTCAAAATAAAGTACTCATAATTTTACACTACAACTTTCAGTCTTTAAATAACATTGAACACGAAGATAGCATTTAGCAATCATTTTAAATAGAAAGGCTTATCGCACCCATGCTATTGATCTATCGCTTGGCGAGGGTATAATCGTCTCTTGTTATAATCATAATGTGATGGGACGATCGAGCGGCCAAATGACGCCCGCGCGTATCTATCACGCGGCGTAGCATTGAATACTAATACATTTTCTGGTCTGGTCTAAATGTCTTAACATCTATTTATTTACTGTTGCCTGCTACCCGTATTAACTATATTTTTAATCTATCTTGTCTTGTTTAAAATTACCCTAGTGCGAGTGTGGAACTCGTGCACTCAGAGTTCGAAGAATTTGAATTAAAGGACAAATTTAATTTTGCCGTCGGACTAGAGGTACTTGAAAAATTGAGAGACCAGAAACCGGACTTACTTCAAACCCTATTAACAAGATTCAAAAAGTAAAAAATTACTAAATCAAATTTATATTTTACAAATTTTTTCATATTAAATTATTTCTTTCTTTCTTGAAATTAAATACATGTATGGTTATATTTTTTTATAGTTAGTTTATATTGTTGCGCGATCACGATTGCGATTTGTTAATGTAACTCGGTAAATTTCGATTCATTCCAAAAACCAGCTCTTACGGTGTTAACTAGGTAGACTAGTGAGCAGACGCATTATATACAAATCACCAGTATGGCAGCCAATAATTCCACGTTTCAGGTTTTTGTTCCACATTTATTCTTAGGAAAAAGTTCAGGTTTTTGTACGAATTTTCCAACGCGCCATACCTTTTGTGATGATATGCTGTGGAATTTAGTTTATACACGAACGCCGAACCTCGGTGTGCAGCTATTTCTTTAGGGATTCCATAGCTAAGAATAAAATCTATAATAAAGACTGGAGCTACCTCTGTCTACTCATAATCGTAAGAGAGTCATATATATTTTGACAACTCGCATTGTAACAACATCATCACATGACGTGAAATGTTAAAATATTTTAAATATATTAACATTAATTAATTATAAATATGTCAATAGATTGTAAATATAAACTGTACATAGAAAAGGCATTTGATTATAATTTTTTAAACATATTCATTCTACTATTCAACGCGTGACTCCGTCTATATAGTGTTTGGTTTCTAATTATTTAAAACATCTGAAAAAAAAAATTGGCCAGATATGAAAAGAACTTTGGATGTTTAAAAATATTACTTTGCCTTTGCCAAATTGTTATCCTCATAAATAGATAGTGTACCAACTGAAAAATCTATGATTATTCTATAAAATTTTTTTGCATTAAGCCTTTTACGCGTGTTTTAAGTAAGACATACGTATAATGTTTTCACTTATCAGTTTTTTGATTCATACAACTCTCTCTCTCATAACTATATGCAGCCAGATACCCGAAATTCAAGTTATCAAATTACAAAAATATATCATAATTGCATGATTAAGGCTCCCCCAACCCACAGGAACCTCTCCTATTCTGGATAAGTATTCTAAGCGTTGATTTCAAGTAATTTACTATATGAGTACTTAATTCCTAATTAAGTTAGCTATTCTTGCACGAATAAAGCCTTTCCAATCTATCCCATAGGAACTCCGACATTGGGATAAATTTGTGTTGATTAGCTACAAATTAATTTCTTCATTTAACTCATATTCCTTCAACTGTATAAGCTCCATTAACACCGCTAAATCCAAGAGAAACTATGCCTTTTTCCTATGGATATGATGTATCCGTTTCCCAAATCTCATTCAAATTGGTTCGCCTTTAAGGTGTTGCGTGCCCAAAAAAAGTATACATACAAACCAAGAAACAGATAAAATTTTCAAAAACTATTTTTATAGATTCTATTACATATTTCACGCGTCTTCCACTATTTTGACATATTATCTCGATATCTCAATCACGAGAAAACTGAACACTTCCAACTCATATTTTGAATTGTTCCTCAGTAGCTGTATTTTTATATATAATTTCTTGCTGCATTTTCACGATTCCACGAACTATGAGAGTGTCCAGTTAACTTCGCAAAACCTTTAATACATAATGGCTCCACTCACACAAAATGAAAGCGTAGAAACGTTATTTTCTGCCTTCGATACTCGATACACATTTTTCAGGGATCACAATAATTTTGTCGTTTTCTTAACTTTTTAGATAGTTTAATTTTTACGCAGTATCAATTCACTAGCATGTTCAATGTTTCTATAGGTTTACACACGCCGCTCGCGACAGGAATCGTACCTTATTGGTACGACATGGTGATGGTAAATTAAACCATCTTGGATGATGATGTTTATTTTGTTATAAGCATCCTAATTTATAGAATACAGACGCACATATACGAGCTCGATATTATTTATACTATTCCATATGGACCCCACAATAAGTAATAGTTAAGGGTTAATACAAAAAAACCATAGAAAAAAGGACTAAATTTGCAAAATTTCTGTGGATTTTTGTCAAAACTTGTTCTTCTCATAAAAACTCAATTGCAATTCGAGCAAGATCTTCTTCTCAATGAACCCCCTTAAAAATACAGCATTTAATTTTAATTTATACATACAGTAATAAAAATAGCGAGCAGTGCTTTTATAAAATAATTGTTGACGTAGAAATTCATCATCCTTTACTCAGAAGTCCGGAGATTGAAACATGATTAAATTTCAAGTTCGGGAAAGGTAGTCAATTCCTCCTAGATCCTGTAATGGCATATCAATCAATGAACTACATTTTTAATATGCCATGATTAAATATAGGATAGGAATCGATTTACCTAACTCTTACACGAACGAAATGGCTTGATAGATTTTTATGATATATTTAGTGTATATTTAGTAGGTCTGCGAATAGGCCGTAGACTATTTTTTTACGCCTAGATGATAAGGCCTACTTAAGGCAAAATAATTAAAATTACTTACATTAACTAACAATGACCAAGAATAAAGAGAAAATTGATTTTTGAAGTAGGTGAAACGGGATATGTGTGTATGTATCTGCTATACGGAGAGAAAATTCTAATATCTGGACGCCATATTGATATTATAATTCGACGTAGTATACGTACAAGAATATATCGAAATAAATAGCAAGAGATTTTATTAACGGTGCGTAGGCAGTGACTTGGGTAATTTTACGAGGGATATATTATTCACGCTTATGAAATGTGTAAATTGTCTGTCTCCAATTGAATCACACGAATTTTATATCATACGAATTATATGTCTGTCTATGCATTAAAAAAAAATCAATTTTACATGGAGACAATTGCGGTCTCGAATCAAAAAAGAATAACGAATTTCAATTTTGCACCTATGTCTTTCAATATTTGTCTTATAAATTGCAATCTCGAAATGTTTTAATGTACATAAAATACTATTTAAGTACTGCGATTATCTCTGATAAATAATTTTTCAAATTCTAATAATCTTTTAATTCTTTTAAATCAAGACATCATCGAAATTCGCTATCAATATTTATCAAGCATTTAAATATGATTAATGAAAAATGGGTCAAGTACTGATTAAAATTCAAAATAAACTGAAAATTGAATCTTTCGACGTTTATTTTACTTTATATTAATAAGCTAGTTGAACGCGATTTCATTAGAATGAACTTCACTTTTTGAAATGAACGTGGTTATATACATATACTAAACAAACATTCGACAGCAATTTCTGTTTATACCATATATGAATAATATAAGTAACTATAAGTATTCATCAGTGATTCTGTAATTTATATTAAATCGAGTTAATAATCCGATTATAAGAATTCTTTAGCTGATAGAAAACTACACTATTCGTGAGTGACATACATGATTTAGTGCTGCCATATACATTTTTTAATTAATAGAATATGGCCATTTCGTTGTTACTAATCCGATTATAAGAATTCTTTAGCTGATAGAAAACTACACTATTCGTGAGTGACATACATGATTTAGTGCTGCCATATACATTTTTTAATTAATAGAATATGACCATTTCGTTGTTACTAATCCGATTATAAGAATTCTTTAGCTGATAGAAAACTACACTATTCGTGAGTGACATACATGATTTAGTGCTGCCATATACATTTTTTAATTAACAGAATATGGCCATTTCGTTGTTACTAATCCGATTATAAGAATTCTTTAGCTGATAGAAAACTACACTATTCGTGAGTGACATACATGATTTAGTGCTGCCATATACATTTTTTAATTAATAGAATATGGCCATTTCGTTGTTACTAATCCGATTATAAGAATTCTTTAGCTGATAGAAAACTACACTATTCGTGAGTGACATACATGATTTAGTGCTGCCATATACATTTTTTAATTAATAGAATATGACCATTTCGTTGTTACTAATCCGATTATAAGAATTCTTTAGCTGATAGAAAACTACACTATTCGTGAGTGACATACATGATTTAGTGCTGCCATATACATTTTTTAATTAACAGAATATGGCCATTTCGTTGTTACTAATCCGATTATAAGAATTCTTTAGCTGATAGAAAACTACACTATTCGTGAGTGACATACATGATTTAGTGCTGCCATATACATTTTTTAATTAACAGAATATGGCCATTTCGTTGTTACTAATCCGATTATAAGAATTCTTTAGCTGATAGAAAACTACACTATTCGTGAGTGACATACATGATTTAGTGCTGCCATATACATTTTTTAATTAACAGAATATGGCCATTTCGTTGTTACTAATCCGATTATAAGAATTCTTTACCTGATAGAAAACTACACTATTCGTGAGTGACATACATGATTTAGTGCTGCCATATACATTTTTTAATTAACAGAATATGGCCATTTCGTTGTTACTAATCCGATTATAAGAATTCTTTAGCTGATAGAAAACTACACTATTCGTGAGTGACATACATGATTTAGTGCTGCCATATACATTTTTTAATTAACAGAATATGGCCATTTCGTTGTTACTAATCCGATTATAAGAATTCTTTAGCTGATAGAAAACTACACTATTCGTGAGTGACATACATGATTTAGTGCTGCCATATACATTTTTTAATTAACAGAATATGGCCATTTCGTTGTTACTAATCCGATTATAAGAATTCTTTAGCTGATAGAAAACTACACTATTCGTGAGTGACATACATGATTTAGTGCTGCCATATACATTTTTTAATTAACAGAATATGGCCATTTCGTTGTTACTAATCCGATTATAAGAATTCTTTACCTGATAGAAAACTACACTATTGGTGAGTGACATAGATGATTTAGTGTTACCATATACATTTTTTTTAATTAATAGAACATCGCCATTTTGTTGCTATTAATCCAATTTTAAATTTTCTTTCACTGAGAGAAGTCTATAGTACTTCCGTCTCTCTTTCTCTTATAATACTATCATTCTCTCTCATCCTTTCTTTTTCCTCTCTTTAATATTTATCTTCATCTGTTCAGAATGGTCAGTCTCTGTTCGGTTTCTTTCTTTCGGTAATATAGATATATCTCTATCTCATCTTTATTTATCCAATTTTATTTTTGCTCTCTCCCCTCTCTCTTATATTATCTGTCGCTTTTCTTGTCTTTTTCTTTCTATCATTTTTCTTTTTATAACTTTTTCTCACTCTCTCTTTGTGCAAATAATGAAAAACTACAAAATTACAGAAAGACAAATTTAGGACATCAATTATAATATTGCTTTAAATACCCGGAGCGAGGCGAGGGCAGGCCGCTCGTATTACAATAAAATAATATAATGTTCTTAGCGGGGTAGAACTGTTGTTATTAAATATCTACTTATCACACATAGTATACAACAAAGTCGCTTCCCGCTGTCTGCCTGTCCCTACGTATGCTTAGATCTTTCAAACTAAGCAAGGGATTTTGATGCAGTTTTTTTAATAGATAGAGTGAGTCAAGAGGAAGGTTTATATGTATAATACATACATAATATAGAAGATAAACACTGATAATTTTAGGGGTTTCTAATGTGATGTCGTTTTATTGCGCTTACATTGTAAACGCTGGCTGAACCCTACGAGATAGATCAAAATAATGTACTACAGTATTGTACACATTAAAAAGGTCTACAAAAAAGTCCGCAATGGTATATGTCTATCTCTTAGGGATAACCTACAATAACATTTGTAGCCTTTACATTTTACGAGAAATAATGGCTTATTTACGAAGCGATTTTAAACAATACAGCATTAATGCTTATCCAATTAGGTAAATGCAATGTGCATTTTATATAGCTCAATACAGCCCTTTACAGCATGAAATTTAAATGAATATTTTCGAAGATATTACAGATTTAAAATGCAGAGACATAACGGTTACGGCCAAGTACACGTGTTAAATTGCACCCGGGCGAAGCCGGGACGGGTCGACTAGTCGCTTATAAAAACATTCCAGTACCTATAAAAGCCTTAGAGTTATTTGGGTTAAGTAGGTAGAGATGAGATTTTTAGTATCAATTTTCACGTGATTATATCCCTGATTCAATGCGAGTGAGAGGTTCCCAGCGACAAATCCATCATGAAGGTTATCGGATAATTAATAGTAGTCTATGTATATATCCAAAAGTACTAAAATATAATCATATGCGATTAACTTCTTTATAAGCTCCGCAGTTAAGTACGAGATCTCATTGAGCCGCAATATTAATAATCTGTTGTCTTTTGTATGCCCAATCTAATATTTATATTCATAATATTGTCTATGTGTCTATCCTATTGTTAATTCCAAACAATAGACCGATACACACATGTAAATGCGAACGGAAGTATCGTTATCTTAATTATAAATGCTGAACCGATTAACACTCATTTCATTCGCTTTTACTCCCAGCATAAATTCACATGAAAATAAACGTTGCTGTTTTAACAGTCACACTAAATTTTAATCAATATAGGGTTTTACATATATCTGAGTTTAGAGGTCGTTTAAAAGGCCGTCCCTCACGCAGATCATTGGTGAGATTAGTGCAACTACGTTCGAACTCAGTAAACACGAGATGGGGATTAATCGTGAAACCAATCATAGTCTATCATAACTTTCTTGTTGAATTAAATAACATCGAAAATCATGAAAAATCATTGCACAAACATTTTCTCGCGTTAAATTCAACACAACTGAATGAAATACAGTATTTATAATATTGGCCATATTCAATTTTTTTTAAATATATTGTTTACGAGTGTCCAGTTCTAAGAACTTTCAGTTTGATCTGATTTAAAAATACCTTTACTGAGAGAAGTCTAGTGTTCTCGTATAATTCTTTTCTTCGTCTTTTATACTTTAATTATCTCTCATCCTTTCATTGTTTTTTCTCTCTTTCATTTTTGTCTTTATCTCTGTTCATTCTTTCTCATTTCATTTTCTTTCTCTCTATTATCCCTTCTCTATTTCTACTTCACTCTAATTTTTCTTTGTCAATGTCTCTTTCATTTTTTCTTTGCTTATTCCTTTTTCGCTCTTATTAGGTACCTTTTCTCACTAACTCATTTTTGAAATAATGGAAAGGTACACAATTACATAGTGACCCGGAGCGAAGCGAGGGCAGGTCGCTCGTAATGTATTTAGAATAAATATTATTTGATTAATGACTAATACTAGAGGTTATTGGTTATCTGAAGTAATAATTATTGTACCTACTACATTTTGCTCATTTATTTTCTATTAATATAATCCATTTCAAGGCTCTACTAATCTTTAGTACCCTATAACTTATAAGAACATAAAAAATACGATTATATATAAAAATAGTAGAATTTAAATTAAATAATAACGACAAATAAGTAATAAATAAATAGAAGCTACAGTTTTTTTATTAATTTACTATAAAAATTTGTACGTAGTAATCTTCTATAGATTAATACAAAAAATCTTATATATTTTCCAGTTATTTTTTCTTTTGCGTTACACTGGTTAAATCTGATAAACCACTCGTTAAAAATTGATAATTCAGTGAGGCGAAAATCAATATTTATTAAAGTGATGTAATTGTTGTTGTTATTTTGTGGTCATAAAGTAAAAATAAATCGGTAATTTATCACAAGGTAAGAGAATGACATCTATTGACAGTATTCTATATATAAACCGGAGAAAATAAAAGGAGGGGAGGAGATGGGGTATATTGAAAATACTAAGACGGGTGTGATATTGAATGGACTATTGGGTGAACGCAACGTAGATACAGCTACTGAACCGATAAATAACTAAACATTATGATGTCTTAAAATTACGAGAGAGAGAGAGCTAGATTCATTTCGTTAATACTTAGACCCAGGAAAGGTCCCCATCTCCTTTTTGCATACTTGCGATAACCAACTAAGTCCTAACTGCCTGAGAAGTATCATACGCTTCTAAAGTGACCAACTTTGATGAAAAAATTACACATCGCTAAAGCTTGTATAAGCCTTATTATAACAAATCAATCAAATCTTGGAATTCTTTTTTAACCTACTTCGAATTGTCATATGTTAATTATATTTTATATCTTTTAATATAAATGTTATAGCCAAATAATTTTATTATTCAAAATTCTTGTTATTTTTTATAATTACTTAGATAAAGTAATAATATGTTTTGATTACAAAGTTTGTGTCAAAAGATGTGTCTGTGACATAATAATATGCTGTTCTCTTAATCCTAGACATCTCTCGTTCATTGCCATAGCTTCGAAAAGCTACATATTACATATTAGAAGTCTAGGAATTGCGTTTTTATATTTAACTCATAGAAATCCATGATGCCTGCTTGTTGTCGTGTCGTGTTGGAATACCCTTTCTGTTGTTGTTGTTTGTGAACGTTTATTTTTATGACTGCTCCTGCGTGACGTTCCGCTCTTTTGAAAAAAAAACTCTTATTTTTTGTTTATTTATATATTTTTATGTGTTTTGGTACGGTTTCATATTATGGTTTCGTACGGTTTTTTGTGGTTTCGTATAGTTTCTTGTGGTTTCGTAAGTGTCTATTTTAAGTCTTTACAAAAATGTATTATTTTTACATAACACAGACCATCTAAAATGAAGGTCTCGCTCTCGCTGTCCCGATCCGCAGACGTCAAGCGGGGGGTAGGAGGCGCCGGTACGCACATCTTCATCCTCCCTCAGACTACGCAGTAAGAAGAGTCCGACAAAAGACCGATATCAATACTGCTAGGCTAGTTTACTTCAGTTACTTTCACAGTATTATGTCTTATGGCGTTTTACTGTGGGGTAGGGCCAAATGCACATTGAATCCATTTTTATTCTTCAAAAGAGAGCTGTTCGGGCCATTTATAACTTAAAAGCGCGGGATTCCCTTAGAGATGTACATAAAAAAATAGACGTTCTTACAGTCCCATCTCAATACATATATTGTAATATTTTATTCATTTACCAGAATATTCATTTGTATTCAAAACACAGTGACAAACATAATGTAAATACTAGAAACAGAAATAAACTTTTAACGCCTTACTATCGTCTCCACAAAGTCTGTAATAGCTTCATGGGGCTTGGTGTTCGCATCTATAATAAGATCCCACAGCCTATATTAGACTTGCCACTTCAACAATTTAAAACTCGGATCAAGAAGTCATTAATATATAAAGCATACTATAATGTACAGGATTACTTAAATGATGAGAATGTTTGAAATCTAAGTGACGTTGACTTTCAAGCTAAATGATTTGTATAACAGACTATGTATACATGGCTTTTTGAAAAGAGCGACTGTTGAGTTTCTGGCCGGCTCTTCTCAACAGAAAACTGCTTTCCGAGCTGGTGGTAGCTTCACAAACTAACTGACCGACAAATTTTTGATGTTTCAAAAGTACTTTTAAAAAAAGTCTGATTGAAATAATTTGGATTTGATTTGACTTCAGCGAGGCATTGAGCGTGTCTTCCGTACCCGGGACACGACACAGGGCGGGCAGGCCTGCTTTAGAGCGGTCTGACCGTCGAGGCGTCGCAGTAGAATGCGAATAGCGACCCCGTGGCGCCTCATTTTTTACGGAAAGGGTATCGCAGTAGATTAAGTGGGTAGGACGGCGCTTACCGCCGGCGAGTCCCACACAATCAATCAATCCCCCCAAAGGATCAGATGGTATGCGTAAATGCATTCCTCAAATACAAATCTTTCCTCTTTATAATATTAGTATAGATAAGTGATAGTTTTTAACAGCAGAAACACTTTAATAAATTGCAATTCAGCTCGCATACTGATGGTTTTCTAATTCTATAAATTACATGAACAACAAGATCGTCGCTTGTATGTACGTCGTCGCGTGCATATGAGGAGTGAAGTAATCCATTACTTAATGCTCCAGCATCCACGTTGCACATAATTTGTTGAAGTTATTGAAACAACTACACCAATATAAGACGCTGACGCGATGTATTGCATATATACATAAAATATACACAAAATTATCTAAAATATATTATGCATGAAATTGATATGTATAGTAAGTGTAAAGCAATAAGTTTACCCATTATAAGAAGAAAAAATCGATGTTGAAATTTAAAAAATTGAGTATGTATAAATCTCACCGATCATTGAACGAGTTTTATAGGTTTACTGACGCCACTATTTTTATATAAATACTTAATACCTATATATATTTAAAAGGTATTTTTATTTTAAATCACTACAGACATTAAGTTTGTGCTTGATTATTTATTAATTTCTTTAAAATATTCTTAATCAAATTGGTACTCAGGTGATATCGCACATCTATCAAAGAGAAACCGTCGAATCTGAACCTGAATCAGGATGTGTTAATCATAGTTTTGCTTTGTGTTGGCTATCTTTATGTAGGACTAGCTTAGACAGAGAACCTAGACAGTGGAGGTGAGTATTGCTATTACTTGAAGGACGTCCTTAAACCTACACTCTTATTTCCTGACTGAATCGCGCGCGTAGCTTTCATGTGTACGATGCTTATAACCGATTTTATATTAATATATTTTATATTAATATCAGGAGGTAACAGCGTCCGTTGTTAACAAAATTTCACCTAACGTTATGGTGTTGCATTATGCGAAGCTTATATGAGGTAATTAAATTTTTAATTGATATTTAATATTTATGTTCAAGTTTATTTTTTATAAGATCATTTTTTTTTTCAAAATTAAAGTCTAATAATGTTAACTTTACTACTTTTGCTTTGAACTTTAATATTAATCAAATAAACTGGACTTACAAAAGATATGACGGAACATTTTATGCCCTCAAAGAGTAGTGCTGGCTGCTGCAGGTGTGGATAAGTTTAATTAGGTTATTAAAACTTTTGTAACTCAATTTACTGCTATTAGGATTAATCAGTGCAAATGTTAAACGATCACATCGGTTTAAGTAATTAGTCAAAGTAAGTCACTGAGAAAATGGACGTGCTAATTTTGAAGTTTATTGCAATGGAAAAATAATTTCATAACACGTTTGATTGGCTGGCACTTCCTGTAGATTTATTTTAAGAATAACCCCCCGGCCCCCTACCACATACTTCGCCAACATATAACCTAATAAGAACCGAGTTCATACGGTGACAATTGTGTAGAATTAACAAGACATAATCACAATAACAACAAGTTTACTTTATTATCTAGTTTAGTAAGATGTTGGCCAATGAGATTGATTAGTCGAGGCGAGCATTGTTGACGTTAAAAGACCTTATAAAGTATCACTTGGGTCCAATAATACGACATCATTGTCTTATACGAGGATATTCGTTCCTAATTTAGGGTCTAGTAAACAGCAACAGTTTAAAGAATATAAATTATTAGTTTATATAGCACGAAATATTTATGTTATACAGCATGTACAACATTTCTAAAATGAATTGGTAGGTTAGTTAAGTATTAAATAATACACGTTATACTCACGAGTTTATAATATTTGATGTAATAAAAATCTGTTTTTATTATTATTATTGTTCAGATTATAGGTGTAGAGTACAATATGATAGGGCCGAGCAATGGTCCGAAAGGCGCAACAAGGTCAGCTCTGTAATGTTATCTGATAACGCTATTACAATCATCTTATCAGATTTATATTACTCATGTCTAAACTTTATACACTCATCAATAACCACCTTAGAGCCGTAAAAGCCGTGTGAAAAGATCAAATTTTCTTTCTAGTACTAATAGTTTTTTTACTAATTTCTTTTTCTCTCCTTACAACATTTCATGTACTATAAACTTAAATTTAAGAATCAACTTTCCTTAACTGACGGACACATCGGACTTTCGGAAACATTTTGAAAAGTATTTATTATAATTTAACTAACCACATTCCACTATAATTTAACAGAAGTACTCCGTGTGTTTCCATCAACGGGCCGAGCCGTAACTTACTCAAAACAAAACTAAAACTTATTCCGATTTCTTTTCTGCACTGTAGATTCATTTGATAAGTATTGGTTATTTTGTATTTCCCCTTGTCATCGCTTGTTCAGTACATATAATTTCCATGGTGAATAGAAGATAACAAAACAAAAAAAAATTGGTAAGCTCGACAAGTACCTTTTATTTTAAACACGAATTTGAGTGGACAAGGCGAACAACCGTTCCTTTAGGTTAAGAAATCTATATCATAAATCACAAACGATATTCGAACATATAGAATATCATAAACAGTTGCCAATTAGCGTAATAGAGTAGCTGTAACATTATATTAATATAATCAAGATATCAATTTATCAGATATCTGATAACTTATTATCTACCAATAAACGTGAAGAATTAATATTTTCATGATGTTCGTCGTCAAGTGTAAGCAAGCTGGGTTGTCTTACTCAATTATTCAGTTATAAGGGAAAACATTTTATTTTCGTGCGTTTGTTCGTAGCGATTTTAATGTTTTTTTTTTACTAAACGAAAGTTGTGCAGACCCTAGATCACACTTTTGTATTAAATGATTTCCAGTAAAAGAGCCTTAGAATAAAAAAAATCAGGACCAACGAGTTTTATTCAGGGCAGTTATAAGAATTTAAAAATGCACGTTGAGTCGTAAAAGTTGTTACAAAAATTACGATACAAAGGTTCAAAAGAAACATGGAATATAACTTGATTGGTAAGTGTCTCAATTTGTATTTATTTTTGTTTGGCAATTGAATAAACTTTTCATTAAAGCAATAATTTTCTTGGAGGTGAAGTCATAGACGCGCTGTCAGCGTACGTGAAAATACTCATGTAATTCCCACAAGTTCTGAGAAAGCGCTACAATTTTTTTGTAGTTACAAAAGTAAGATTTGGATTAAAAATATTACGATAGATTTGGTCTACCCTAGGCGATATCACTAGTTCCAACCCCGTATTCCGTATACGAGAAGGTAGAACTGAATAAGGAAAATACCAATTTCCGTCGAAATCGACCCAACTCTGATTTTATGCGGGAAACCAATGTAATTAAAAGCCTATATCCTATTACTATATAAAACTGTAGTTCATTTGGATAAAAACTTACTAGCGTTTAAAACATAACTAATACGTTAAACCAAACTAAGTTTTAGGTAATATTAGTCTTATAAAGAGAATTCAAATAGGTAAATAACTTTCTATACATATATACCAGCTGACCCGGAAAAAGTTGTTTTGCCAAAAAAACCCTTTTTTTCTTTCAATTGCCATATAAATATCGTTCAAGATGATGAAAAAAAATCTGGTGAAGTTCGAGCTATTAATAGATGCCTCATCGCCATTTTGGTTTTCCTGCTTTCTTACAGATTAACGTGTTGTAAATATCAATACATATTCTTGTAAAATTGAAGTGTGAAATTGAATGATTTTCAAGAAATTTTAGTCCACTCGTTTCATCTTATTTAAGGTACAACTACAAGATTTCTTATGATTTTCTATTTTATCTCGAATTGTTCAAAATCATAAAATATCATATTTTTTCGTAAAGTTGTTCTTTGGTTAAACATGCAAATCTTATGAATTATCTTCATATACCATAAATATAACCACCTAATAATATATGTATACATATATTATATTATAATTTTGATAATCTGGATTAATATTAAAGTTTCTAACTTCAATGTTCTTGTCATCTACATGGGACCGATAATCGTCACCAGGCGAGCTCCGTTTGAAAACTGGCTCATGTCTATTTTAACAGTGGTTAAATACAGTTTTAGAATAACATAAAAAGTACTACCCACGAAAATAGATTTATCAACGGTGTTGCTAACTTTCTATTTTGATTCCTTAAACACTCCTTAATTATAAGGGAAAGATTTTAAAATCTTTAATTATTGTCATCGGATACTCATATATTATTAGTCTCCATATTATTTTCCATCAGATATAAATACAAGAGGCGAGGCAACTTCACAGGCGCGTCTCTACCCTATGTAACGCCCGTGTGCAATTATCGCCCTAGCCCCTTTGTTACAAAAGAACAAACTTTTATGCTCTTTACCTCAGCGAGCGCAAAATACAATCTTGCTTTACTTCGATTTAAAGCTTCGTTGACGATGATGGACTGTTTTATTATTTTTACCTTAGGAGGCGCCATCCCTAAGCTGCCGGCGCCTGCGGCACATGGCGCTCGGCGGCCCTAAAATCACGGCGCCCGTGTGAAACGCACATCCTGCACTGTAAGTAATGGTACTTTTCTCTCCTGTTTAGCGGTGGTTGTCATGCGCGACGCGCAGTGTAAAATGACTGTGCTCCAGTCTGTGTAAGTTAATTGACGTTCGTACATTGGGAGCATGGTAACTCAAGTTATCAAACTGATTGGACAGATTGTTGTTTAGAGTCTTCCTTAATATTTGAAGGTTAATTAGATTACAGATATGAAAATCTATTAAATGACCTGTTGATCAGGTGGTAAAACTTATGTATTATTTTCAAATTATCCAAAATCCTTTAAAAATAATGCAACATAAGGAGAAAAGGATTAAAATCATTAAAATCTAATATCACTAAAAATAAGATGTAAAGTTGTTGAAAAATAGTAGCCAAGCAATGGGAACCTATAAATAATTTATTTGCGACATTTATTGTTGCTTTACATACTATACTATATACTACGTTTAGTACTAAATAGACCGCGTTACTACGATAGTGAAATGACGTAACTTTATGAACAACTCATGGTAAAGACAGACATTTTATAACTATACGACCTTCATTTCATATACTAACTGCTTATTATTGTAAAATTACGTAAGTTCGTAATCACTTTCTTGTACTGCTTTTTATACACTTGCACAAATTATCTTTACCAGTCGACCTCTGAATGAACTACGATTTAATTGTAAATATAATTCATAGTATTTTTTTCGCTCATTGTGCGAATAAATCAAAGAAATAGGATAGTTTTTATAGAGATTAATAACCTCAATTTTCATAATTCAAATGTCTTGTGTTTTTTTTGTAAAACTTAGTTTATACAGGCACAATACTTCAAAATATTTTGTAAGTTGGATAAGCATCCAATAGATGGAATCGTTTTAACATTTCTAACTTTCGTAATATTCTTTCTATTTTCTGTAACGTTTAATTTCAATATTAAATTGCAACTGTGCGAAGACTAGTAAATATTTTAAGTAATTTAATGGTTTTTGGATTATTTCTTTAAACTGTGCTGAAACACATTGCTTCTCAGCTAGTAAACAAAAAATCACATCGATTACTTTGCTATAATCCGCGGAGAACACGTGAATTTGCATAGTTTGTCTTGGGTCCGAGGCGCCAACTGTAAAAGCTAGTAGCTTGGACAATACTCAACGTAGAAGGAGTTCCTGTGGCATAGAAGGGCTAAACATAATTATGCCGTATCTGTACATAAGAGATTTCTGAAAAAAAATTGGAATTTGTGCGAAATAAGTAACAGACCATATAAAAATAGTTATTAAAATTTTTATCTGATATTTGTTTGTGCACGAATCACGTCGAAACGTCTGGACCGATTTAATTGAAGCAAAACAAATAGGGTACTTTCATCCCGAACAAAAAAGTACGGCATTTAAGGATATTGTTAATACAAAAACAGCTAAAAAGATTCTCACATCAAATAATGTGTAACTTGATTAAACATATAGAATAACAGATAGAGTGACGAAAGTTTTTAATATGTATAATATATGCATATTACAGAAGAGAAAGAAACCGTGTGAAAGTTTGTATAAATGAGTTGTGCGTTTATATAAATAAAACAGAGTTCAGTTGCACCATTCATAACACAGAAACTGCTAGACCGATTTTGGTGACATTTTAGTCTAGAGTATTGTAGACAGATTTTCAAAATTATTTTTGTCTGAAAGGGAACTTAGAAGAAATTGGTCACGTTGTTCAAAATCTGTTATGGAAAACGTGATCGAGGAAAGCCCACTCATTGTACATAAACATGTGCCATGGAGGATTTCAAAAGGAATATTTGTACAATGGTCTATAAATATAAAAAGGTACAAACCCACGCTGGAAGTTGAAGTGAAATGAATTATCTATATTGTACTATTTCGTTACATGTTTCTTTTTCCAGGCTGGCGCCCATTTCAAAATTACTTGCCTTATTATTTTTGCAAGTGCATTTTGGAGATCTTGAATGGTGAACTTTTCAAATATTTTTGTTAAGTTATGGGACTTCGAAATTCCGTTTGCAAAAATAATTTGGTTACACCCGACGCACTGGCGTGTGACGTCATCAGTCCTAAACGCGGCTGGTATACGCTAATCACTGATCATAGTTATCTATGACGCTGAATATCATCAAATTCATAGCTGTGTGTCACTTGTGCGGTTCTTGTCGTGTTTTGGCTTACTTAAAAAAAAACACTACATACATTGAGATATTGTATTGTTTGTATGTGCCAAAGCACGACAGTCAAAGCTCCAATTAATGTTTAATTGCGTACTCAATGATATCACAAGGAAAATTATCACTTTATCCTTTTATGAAGCCTTCCTACGTTGAGGTGAAATAAAATCAATACACTCAATCAAACCGAATGATTGTTGTGCGACGGTCTCGGTTAAGTCACATGACGTCACGGGCGAATCCATGATCCAGAGACCATGTTAAAATACGTAAACTTCAACAATCTATTTCTAAGTAATTTATTGATAAATTTCAATATTTTTTTCAGTGATTGGTTAGATATGATGGTCTTCATTGTCTGTTTGTTTGTTCCGACTAATCTCTGAAATGGCTGGACCGATTTTGACGGGACTTGCACTGACAGATAGCTGATGTAACAAGGAGTAACATAGGCTTTAACATCTTGCTAAGACCCATAGGAGTGGAGCAACACGCGAAGGAAATGGCGCGGGTCGGTTAGATAAATATTATATTACGGCAGTTCCGCCAAAAGTTGTACATTTGTATTTTTTTGATGTCCCGAGCACTTAAGATTTATTTTTGTTAACCTAAGCTACATAAAGTAAGTGTTTCAAAATATTTTTGAATAAATAGGCTACGGAAGAATATCCCAATAAATATAAATATATTTATTATTTACAATAATTACTTTAAAATTTCCTTCCCATACTGTCCCTAAAAACTTACATCGTGTTTAACACTTGATTGATTATAATTTTTCTTCTACAACCTCGAATATGAGGATTTTCGATTATAATATCACTAAAGAGCTATCTTTAAATTAAATAACAAACAAAGAAAAGACGTGATTAATATTATTAATTGATTAAAATAGTGTGTCCCTGGAATAACGCTCATCCTGACATGGTCATTATAGTATACGGTGTTTTATACAATATTAGGTGGAAATTTTGCTTTATTTTGGATTTTTCATATAGAAATAGCAAAACTTTGTTCATAGACTACTCAATCAAGGGCCGCCATTTTTTTAATTCACTAACGGGCGACGCGTTACTGGCAGTGGTTCTCGGAGGTGAGTTTTATCCTTGATTCTTGTCAATATAGTTACGCAATTTATAGAAAGATTTCATTATACTACAATTTATACGAGTATCTTATAGTAAACTGTAGTATATGTTGATTATATTTTTAGAACAAGTTACTAGTAAATGCGTTTTTTGGATTTATTATGTAATTTTGTTTGTGTCTAAGCCACATTTCGTTACGTCAGGATAATTACGATTTTGAAGGTAACGTATACCCTGACCTAAATTGTAATGAACCTGACGTCATAAAGTTGAATACACAAAACATAACCATTGAATTTAAAAAATGTAAATTTAATAGGACTTCTTTTGTCTTCTTTTTCTTTCTTCTATTTAGTGTCATAATATTAAGTAAATAATTTTGTGATTATGTTTCGTAATTTCGACAGTTTTAGAGACAGTAATTGAAGTATTTTATAATAACACAAATATTTATTTGCAACTTTAGAAAATATAACTCAAAACTAAGTACAGGAAATTCATTTTATTTTAAATTTCAAAATGGCACTTACTGCAGCCGAACGAATAAAGAAATATAGGGAACGGCTTAAAAATAACCCGGAAAAGTTTTAAGAGCTTCGCAAAAAGCACATCGAAAGAATGAAAGTAAGAAAAAAGAAAATTAGCGAAATGACTGAAAGCAAATGAAAGGAAAATTTGGCAGAAATATAAGAAAAAGCAAAGACAAAATGAAGCTAAAAAAAGAAGATACCAATTGGACTGACGATAAAAATGAGACTGAATCTATAAACCAAAAGACTGAAAAAAATAAGACATTTAATACTAATATTGAGAAAGGATTAGTAGAACAAGAAATAAAGGAAAACTATAGAACAAAAGTTAAATACCTAGTAAAAAAGTGCAATAAACTAAATTCAAAATGTACACGAAATCTAAAAAACTCAAAAAAATGACATCAAATAATGAAAAAATTAAAAAGCGTTATACAAGATCTTAGGAATGTTTTAAAAAAAGATTTTTTCTGTTGGAAGCTACAATTGAAAAAATGAAAGCAAGAGAAGAACTGTTGGAGAGCTCATTACAAAGGACTTATAAGAATTGTGAAAAGCAAGTTGAAAAAAGAATAATGAAATCTCTGGCTGAAAACGCTAGAAAAAACAAATCATTTGTAGCAAAACTTCTGGGACTATCGGGGCGAGCTAGAACGAAACCAAAGTTAAGCAGAGTGAAAAACATTCCGGAAATTAAGATCTTTTACAAAAGAGACGAGGTCAGTCGATGCACTTCGGGGAAGAGAGAATGTAGAACAAAAGAAAAGAAAAAAGAACAAATCCGCTATTTACTAGACACACTGCTAAATCTTTACAAAAATATAAAGATGAAGGCGGAAAATATAGGTTTACATCATTTTGTAAACACAGACCTTTTTACGTTATTTCTCCGCATTTAGAGTCGAGAAATACATGTTTATGCATTAAACACAGCAATATTGAGCTAGTTTTTACAGCACTGAAAAATAAAATAGTTCTAAACCAAAAAGACATCAAAGAGGTACTTGCAAATGTAACATGCGATATAACATCTTATTCGTGTATGTATCGTAATTGTAATATATGTAAAGCGTTCACCTTATCATACAAGGATGATGACGAAATATCTTGGCAACAGTGGCAAAAGTTGACTATCAATATTAAAAAAAAATCTGATGACGACTACCAAAAAAACTGTTAAAAACACAAAGAACGGAACTGTGAAAGACTTAATTATCCTATTCAAAATTTATGTAAAACAGCTTAAAAAGCATTATATTAACTTACATCACCAGCAAAAACAATATCCAACCGCAATTAAAGAATTGAGAACGAATGAGGCACCAATAATATGTGATTTTTCGGAGAATTATGACACCAAGATGTACGCAGAAGTCCAAAGCATGCATTTTGGCGCTTCGAAAAGTCAGGTGTCCCTTCATACTGGTATGATATTTTGGCATAACAGGTGCCAGTCGTTTTGTACCGTATCACCAAATGCCTCCCACAAACCTCCAGCCATCTGGGCTCATCTTACACCTATACTCGAAATTATTAAGATTGAAACACCTACTGTCTCTGTAAAGCATTTTTTTTCTGATGGGCCTACATCGCAATATCAGCAGAAGCATAACTTCTTTCTGGATAGTATTTTCATCTGGGCTTAAATCAAATCTGGCATCTTCAACATGGTCATTTTTCGAGGCTGGCCATGGCAAAGGAGTAGCTGATGGTATTGGAGACACTATCAAAAGAGTTTTGGACAAACAAGTATGCTTTGGCAGCGATATAAATAGTGCCCAAGATGCGTACCAAATTCTGAAATATACTATGAAAGCAGTCGCCATGCCTACCAGTGTTCTTCATTGAAAGGAACTTTTAAAGTTCACCAAGTAGTACTTATTGCAGAAGAGGAATCGGTTATAAAACATAGAAAAGTTAGTTGCTGTTGTGGGGAACATAGAGGTTTATGTTCGTGCTATTCTATTCAGACCCATTTTTTGTAAATTGTAGTACCCGAAGCTACACGCGAAATTGTTGAAGATAACGAAATGTTTTTTGTGGACTTGTCTAGTGAAATTATAGATATGGAAGTTCAAACTATTAGTAATACTTTAGATGTAATTTTAGCGGATGATTCTGGAACTAATGGCGAGATATTTCTTATAGATACTGTGTCTTTTGAAGAGCCACCATCCAACGATAGTACTGTCACTTTTGAAGAAAAAGAGTCTTCGCCAAGGAAACCGAAAGTATATTTACAGAACAAGAGTCCTAGTAAAAAAAATACAAGAAGCTCAAAATACCAGCATAATAATGCCCAACAGTTTAACTAGCGCGTCTTCAACATCTAGTATGTCGAATATTTTTGTACCAGAATGTGATCCACTCGGTTCGTTCAATATGAAGACATACAGACAAACCAAACAGAAAAAATCGCTGAATACTATAGTGAAACGTACGTTTAAATGTGACAAATGTAATATACCTCTAATCCTGAACGAAATAGTGAAATGTATGGCGTGCAAAAAATGGTACTGTCGTTAGTGTAGTTATAATCAAATAAATATTGATTATATTTGTGATTTTTGTCTCGGTGCTAATGATAGTGATAATTAATCGGTATTAAGAATCAATCCGGTTATATTGTAGGGTTAGAATTGTCTTTTAGGTTAGAATTGCCTTATATATTTTGCTAACTTATTTCTAGTGATTAATTTATGAATAAGAAAACATATTTTTATTGAATAAAACGCTTAGCGTGCAGGGTACATTAAAATAATATTTATTCTAAGTGTACAAATTGTGTGACTTGGTGTGATCTCAACCTTACCTTGTCACTCTAGTTACACACGCGTCAGGATTAGTTACTGTTCCTTAATAAGTTTTTATAAAAATGTGATTTTTACAAGATATTTGAATATTTAAAGTTTAAAACCTATAATAATTAGTTAATTTATAGTAAAAGCTGCACCGTGTTTAATTCTAAGTAGATCTAGTTTAATAATAAAAAAATTTAAAGTTACAATAAGATAATGCACAAAACGTAACGAAACGGGTTTCTGGTGATCTAATTTATATATTTTTGTTTGATGAGGTGTGATTTTTCTTTCTACTTTGTTTAATTATTCCGTAAGTTTACTAATAAAAGTAATTTATAACTACCAAAATGTGTATATTATTGACTAAAATGAGAAACATTTCGTAACTATCCTGACTGCCAAATGGTCTTTCATTAACAAAAAAAATATTTTAACAGTAAAAAAATACAAAAACAACGGTTTTTTTACTTAATATTGAAATTAATTATATATTTCGACTACCTACATTAAAAAAATAGTTGAAAGTTCAAATTATTTATTTATCATCGAATTTATTATATGTACAATTTTCGGCGGAACTGCCCATTAACAACATCGTGAAACCTCTCCATCATTTTACGACAGATCCAAGAGGCCGTAGCCGTAGCTCCGAATATTTGATATTCATTTCAACTTGACACCTACACGCGTTCCTGAGCCAAAGGGCATACGGACCGACAATGAAGTCATCCTATAACGCTTACTAGATACGGAACTCTAAAAATAACTAAATTAATATTTTTAGCATAAATAAGAATAACAAGCAGATTATGTTTTTAAGCTCAAGAGAAAACGGAGGAAGCTTAAATTTATAGACACGGTAAAAAATATGTTTTCATTTTTGTTTCTTTATATTTCAACATTTTAAGATTACCCCGTTCACGGTTTTTAATTTCCCATAATTTTTAATTTTAACAGCTTGATGTTTATTTAAATATTTAAATTAACTACTTTTATGTTATTTATTTCATTATGTTCATCCATTTGGTTATATTTACATAAGAATATAGTACGTAAGTTACATGAAAATTTACAATTATTAGTCCTAGTAACACCGTAACCCAGATGATAAACGTTTAATAGATTAGTAGATTCTATTGGTTTATTTTAAAACTACGGCTGAACATCTATACTCAATCGATAGTTCCGCGGCAGCAATAACAAAAAGAAAAGGTAGTTTAATAGATGAGTTCCAGTCTTTGGTTACATGATGGGTACCTAACTTCTCCGAACAGTCGACGGTGAATGTTTACGTGTTAAAAACGGTTTGTAAAACTGCTGCTGGGTCTCCATGCCCAGGCACTGCTCGGCTTCCTCCTAAAAGTGTATGTTATTATTGTCTTTTACGTATTACTGATCACGATGTTCGGAAGCATATTAATTTATATTTTCTATACTTCAACTAAACCTCGAATTCTATATTTTCGTACCAAAATATCGCAAGTCAATAGTCACAATAAGAGTATAAATAAGAAGTTCGTTCAAGAATGTAATCATATGTATATTAATATCCACTGAGCTCACCACCATTTTAATGTTCTAAAACCGAAAAGTACCAATATATTTTTATTTAAAGGAAAATAGGAACCCTTAAACTTAAATGATCACTTCGTTATCTGTCTGTCTGGAACTGGACATATTTTGGAATTTGATCAAAAATAGTAAACTTTTTAAATTATGTAAACCTTTAAGATTAAAAACTATACGGTAGACTATAATTAAGCACAAAATAGCAATTATTTATGTTTTTCTCTCTCTTCAGCTCAAGTCGGCTAACTGACGCCGTGGTTATTGCAAAAACAATATGGCGGCTAGATGCATATGGCCAACGGACATCATTGTCGGAGTGAAAGTTTTTTTGGGGACTGAGATAAATGAGAAATAATATAAAGTTGACAAAGAAAAAGTAATTGTTTATATGCTTTGTCTTATTATAGAGAGATAGTCTTATTATTGTTAGAACACTAATTTCTTTTTATATCACTTCTTTTCTAGGAAAAATTGACTTTAGTAAATTCGTCTATATCACGGGGACAAGGGGTAGGTTAACAAGGTACAGGACAAGTCCTTTGGACTACCAGAAAAAATTAAATAAATTAGCAATTTTTTAAATAATTTCTTAAAGGTTTTGTTAGCCTATAACGATTTAAATCCAATACTGATTAATTATCTTCTTTATTTCATCAATTTTTTGTTTATCGATAAGGGACAGAGTAGTGTTACCGTCGGACAAATAAAGTTGATTGACCCATATAACATATTTGAATGTTAGTAAAATCGCAAAGATCGACATTTTTATCGACCGACCGAATGTAAAATGAACCTAAAGCTATTTTTGACAGGTAGCTGGCTGTTGTTGACGCGAGACCATTTCAAATTGTACGGACCTCACAGCGGGAGTTCCACACTCGCACTTGGCCGAATTATTTAATTTTAGTCTCATCCGCACTCTTAACAGTTAACGCAAAAGAGAAAGAAAGATAAAAAACACTTACCGATGTCGTCTGAGTCATCGGACAGCGTTGAGGACTTGTCCTCGATTTTCTGAAACAAAAAATATGTTAGAAATTTATTCGATCATTCAGTTTAATAAAACTAAAAATTCTGAATATCCGTTTGAGCGATTATATATCTTTAATGACCGGCCCAGTTGAATGATTATTTCTTCGTACGTATGAAGTTTATATATATATATATATATATATATATATATAGCGTGAAAGAAGGACAAAGCAACAAACACACTTTAGCATTTATAATATTAGTGAGGAAGTGTGAATAAGATTAAAAAAAATACTGAGATGTAGTCTTTACTATGTAGTCTTTACCAATCAGTATTTATATTCAGCAATAAGACTACTCTATATGCATAACATAATTTGCATCGCACCGAAGTGGGAGCAGGTCAAAATAGCTATAATACGCATAGGCATAAATAATATATAGATAGAGCGCGAATTAATAAGATCTGGCCTATAAAATCTAATTTTATTCAAGTTATAAATACGGTAGCTACATTTAGACTACGTGACACTGGCTTGTTAGCCAACGATAAGTATTGGTATGCGGACTGCTTCAAAATAGTGTTATGACTTCAGAAATAATGTGACTGTTAACTGCATCTACTCGCAAACAAGAGAAAAAAAATTAATCAATTTTAATGTAAATGTAATTAATACAAACTTTAAACCAGCTATCTCAATTTAAGATTTAACACTCTTTATAGATTTGCACAACGGAATTAAATAACAATGAACTTATTGAATACTACGGCATATCTAGTCTAAACAAAAATTTCGTATTTGATTTGATCTTGAGCTATCTACCGTATTTTTGGAGGTCATGGTCCTAAGACATGTCCTCTTTCCAACAAAAAAGGACCACCTAAAAATGTTCATAAATAAAGATGTTTCTGAACATCTATAAAAATTATACATACTTTTTAATGAAATATTTAAAAAACAACTCGACTGCGTCAATATCTGCCATCTTTATTAAATTCATTGAAGAACTGAAAAGTTAGAGACAGGATTTCAATTTGGATATTTTATTTTGGTTTTTAATAATCATAATTGACAGTGTTCACAAACGCACTCGGTCGGTCAGTCGAAGGCATCACACGCTCACTTCTCATAATTTGGTTGGTGATATCGGTAGAGCAATAAAATCTCGAAATTAGTGATGTACCCAGTGACACTCTCGCTACTAAGACGAATCTATTCACACCGCTTGGTTTCTGTCAGAATAATGCGAGATCGTAACGATTAGTTATAAACCTGACCGTATTGTGCCCGTAGCTTATATTATAGGCCATCCATTATGCACATACGAGGATGCTTTACGACCCAAAGTGAGTCTTGGCCTCCAACACGAGTTTGCGCCAATGGTCCCGTTTCTTCACCGTCTCTTGCCAGTCGTTGGCCTTAAGGTCGGTCAAATCCGCTTCCACGGTGTTGATCCAGCGATACCTAGGTCGACCAACGAGTTGTTTTTATTGAACCCATTAGGCCATCTCAAATATGCTTTTTTAACTCCGCGGTCCTCCCCCATCCTTTCGACATGCGAATTGCGATTACCGGTCGGCTATGAGAGCCATGGTGATGGAGGGTATCACTCAAGGTTTCTAGAAGTAGTTAGTGTGTTTTGCTTTTCAAAGTTGGAATAAAAAGTTCTGTTACATGACTCTATTTGATGATGTTGTTTTCGTGTAGGAGAAAATTGTCATTATCTTTTGATTATAGTCTGGTCAATGACACAGTATTAGTTTCGCCAGAATTAGTTGCTTTATTACCTTGATAGGAATCGGTGCGTATTAAAAACTAGACAGTAAAACGTGTGTGTTCGGTACGATGAAGACTTGCTTTAAATTATGATTAATCGTTTAAATTAGCGTTAAGCCAGTTCAGCGGTTAAGATGTAAATGATATTACTTCGACTGTGATACTGTGACAATAGTTCCCTTAATACCGTTCGGTTGCCGTAGAGTTGTAGACCAATGACTAGTTTATTGTCTAGTTCAGTTAGTACGTTTATAGATTTTGATTGTGGGACTTAGCGTTCAATAAAGTATTGTCAGGAAAGACGAGCCCTAGTCTAGTAAATGCTGTAGAGGTCTAATGACCTAGTCCTCCAGTATTTGCTGTAGGGGTCTGGTGACCTAGTCCAGTAAAGTATAAGCTGTAGAGTTTAAGATAATTTGTGTCCGAGGACGTGCGAATTTGCGTTGAGTAGACGAGGACGAGGTCGATCGGGATGTCCTTGTGATAGAGTGGTTTAGAAATTCAGAATCGCCCGACGGTCGCGCGTATGTTTAGGTTAGCCTTGTGTTAGGTTAAGTTTATGTTAGTCTAATATTAGGTTTAGACGGTGAAACTAAGTAGTGGAGGCGAGTGTTATGGTCAATTAAAGGATATCCTTAAGCCTACACCTTAGTCCCAAGTCCATAGTGCGAGATCGTAACGATTAGTTATCGTATTTCGCCCGTAGCTTTACAGGCCATTCCTTTTAATTTGTTCCGACATACACATACATACACTCAAAAAACATAACCCTCCTTCTTTCGCAGTCGGATATAAAGAAGCAGAAGATATTTGTAGAATGCAATTTGCGTATAAGTAGTCGTCGAATTTCGATGTTTACTGCATTCGAAATATTACTCTAAAGGAAGATAATTCTACAACCAGTGCCTTTTTAGGCGACAAGATCTAATGTTGTTGACATGCTTCAAGATAGTGTTAAAATTATCTGTAAAAATAGTTCCAGTGGCAAACATTTTTTTTACGATGGCAAAATTCTTAAACGCATATACGCATTCTATAAGAGTAAGGCTTGCAGCAAATAACACTGAATAGCCATTAAAAACAGAATCCGTCTTTAGGTGGGCACGCACCTAAAGACGGATTCGGTGTATCGACGCACACAGCCGTGGTGTCCCGACGGAAGTCCCATGAAGGAGACAAGCCACTTCAGCTCGTCGTCGGGAACTTCTTTGAGGGTTCACTAGGAAGCCTGGGCCACTCACACTGCATAATTGCGTCTGCGGATGCCCGTCCTCCCCCTACATAGCGAAGGGACCGAATCGTCCGCCTCAAACGGTGACAAACAACTGTGTAGAATGTAGATCTTCACGTATCCTGGTGTTGTTTGCATTGTAAAGTCAATTTGCTTAGTTCCTACGGGATTGTTGATAATTAATTGGATAGAGTTTATTGAACTCGTCTTCATAACTTTGGATAGCAAATAGAAACTTAGACGGGTACACCCACCAGGAAACAGTGAGCATTGATTATATTAGAATAGACGAATATTCTAAGACGAAGGCAAATGTCGTTGTGAAATATCTTCTATTTTATTTAACAATACGTTGATTAACATTATTCTTCGCTATGTCTTATCCACACCGCAGCTACTTTTTGTGGAGCGACATAATACAACACGATAATATTAAGTGATATTTTTGCTAATTGGCCTACCCGAGTATAGTCATATTAGTTGTTGCACACATTAGCGTCGATCCGTGATAATAGCCGAAACACGCCATAATTTTTTTTAAATGTGTTGATAAGAAAATCCACAGGTATGAAATTTGATATCTATGGGTATTGTAATTCTTTCACATTAATCACCAATATCTATACCATAATATGTTTGACACCCTTTTAGTAGTTCTTTGTTGTTGTCTTGTGGCGCCATGAAGTGACCTGAATATGTCACTTTTCAGCATTGTCTCTTCCTCCAGCTTATCTTAGCTCTAATATATAGTAGTTGTGTTAGTTAAGAAGCTATTGTTGTTGATGTCCATTTCTCTTATTAAAAACTTCTTAATAGATTACGAAGTCTTAAAAGCTGGTATTCAGAAAAACACTCATAATCAATGGGGGAGATGTGATTTTTTAATATCTTGTAAT
This sequence comes from Limenitis camilla, assembly GCA_905147385.1. Lineage (NCBI taxonomy): Eukaryota > Metazoa > Arthropoda > Insecta > Lepidoptera > Nymphalidae > Limenitis > Limenitis camilla. Next base: position 3,399,532 of record LR990224.1, read on the forward strand.
GGTTAGGGAATTGCTATATTTATCGGTATAAAAGTCCTATCATTTATGTGGTTAAATACAATATGAACATATATTGCGCTATTGCGCGCGTGCAAGCGCCGTCTCACGGATTTTCGTTCAGATCACGTGTCCTGACGCGAGTTTAACATTTTTTTCCCATCAAATGAGTAATGGAAGCATAAGATAACTCCAATTTTCAATATCAAAGTTTTCCATTCAAAACTTTAAAAGCTAGTCTTAATTGAGCTTTGAAACTCCTGGCGTTAGGCCTTCTAAGTGTTTATTACTATCTCTGGCAATTGACATCAATGAAGATAGGCATTAAATTGTCGCAGAAGAGTTATATAATTTATTTTTCAACACGCATATGCTCGTAAAGTGGCGTTTTGTTGCACTGTTTATGTGAATGTAAACAGTACCATAACTCTATAACGAGTACATTTTACTTTAAATTACAGCACTAGTGCGGTAATGTATTTATACAAACAACACGCGCGATTTTGTGTGTATTATTATTAATATTACTAAATATTAATACAGAATATTAGTAGCTAGTTTCGATAGTTTATTTTAGTTACACACTGATTTTTTTTATTGCAGTTAAACGGCAAACAAACAGACGGTCGACACGATGGTAAATGGTAATTGGCCACCCTCGGCCATGAACATCGGCAAAACTAGAGAACTTGTGTCTAGTATTGCCAATGCATTAGAGACTAGAAGATAAAATAATAAGGGAGAAGAGAAGAATGCAACGGTATCCGCAAATCCGGAGCTGGAATGTAGGGTTCATTAGAACCATAGCCCTAAAAGGATGGGGGTGGGAAGGGAAAATCTGGGTGAACGGCGCATCCATAACGCGTCAAACACACTTGGCATTCGCTTTCTGGTACTGTCGCAAGCCAGTCGAGGAAAAATACCACCGCCAAGTATACCGATGTTTTTTTTCCTCGCAAATGTGTTGGAAAACCTCGTATGTATGTGCAGTAGTGCGCTTTGGTCATTACAGTTCTCGACTGCGTTACGTAACACCCCTCCGCCTCGACTGTAATGTCCGACTTAACTCATTTGTATCATAATGTACTATTATTTTGTTTTAAAATATTAAGATAATCTGTTTGTCCAAAATTTTCTTTATATTGAATTTCTATTACATTTGAAAGTTAGAAATGTCATGTTAAAGTGAACAACAGTCTTTTTGATTTTCGATTGCACCATGTAATTGGACGTGTGATCGGTAACGGTTTTATAAGTGGTCCGCCGTTCAGATTTCATGATCATGTGATCATTTTTATTTAAGCATTTCTGGTTTTCTATCTGAATTATTTTCTTGTTTCGTCCATTTCAGACTCCTTTTACGTCGGGTTATCGGTATAGTTTTTAAACTTTATTTTTTATTATCTATTTATGAGTAAACTATTTAAATGCATTTTTGTATGCCTAACAAAGTAAACCATTTTAAGTCGCATGTCAAAACAAAACTAAGCGTAATTTAATGCCAGCGACTACAATAGCAAAGTAATGGTAGGTCAGTATATTTATTGAACTGCGTAAACAATCTTTCATATCGTCAATTTATCAAATATTTAATTCATACTAAAGGGGTCATTCATAGATAACGTGACATTTTAAGGGGAAATTTTTATCTTTTAATTTTTTCATGTTTCATTTTATGTTGGTTTTGTATATAACTGACCAACATCGACGTTTGTCCGCGTACTTCTCCGCTATTTTGTATGTTTGTATATCTCTATGTCTGCATATTTGCATTGTTCATTACAGCTCAAAGCTAAGTTACGATTCTACTTTACGTTACGTTAACTACATTGTGGAAGTCCAGAGGGATCCCGCATTGAGAAAATATATTTGTTTTCCCACTTGACATTAAAAACAGGATAGTAACTCATGATCGGCGACATCATGTTTCATCTTTTCTACAACTTCATATCCAAATTAGTGGACCTGCCCTCGCTTCGCTGGTCATGATTAAATGGCAATAATTTTCTTTTATGAGCTCCGATTTAAATGAAGCGAAGCCGTTATTTTAAATTAGATATGCTGGAAAACAACTGAAAAATCCGTATCCAATTTCTTACGATTTTTTTTATCATCATGCTATGAAGGTCCCTCATATTTTTTTTTTTAAATATCTTCATTTTATTAAATAACTTAAATTTCTATTATAGGTAAAGATGCATTGTGCTAGATTTAAATAACTGACTATTTGCGAAATCATGACAAAGTTTAAAAGAATGAATATCATATATCAAACTCAAACACAAAATAGTTTATTTCAAATAGACTTTTTACAAAGTACTTTTGACACGTCAAAATAAGTCGGTCAGACAGTTTGTTTGAGGCTACCACCAGTTCGGAAAACATTTTTCTGATGAGAAGTTGTTGCTCTTTTCAAAATGCCATTGTTTCATCATCATAACAATAAAAGTCAAATATATTGAGAATGTTAAAATAAAATGAGCATACATTATTTATTCGGCACAATTTAGACATGCGATTCTAGCGGTATAAATACATAAGAAGTAGCTATTCCGATTGGTTAATAGAAAAAGTACAGTTTATAGGAATATGAAGCGAATACAACGCCGCGTACGCACGCGTGCAGTACGCGCGTATGCGTTTGTTGTGTAGTGTGCGTTGCGTAGAAACGCATCATATGACCATAAGCTTTTTTTTTTTATTGGAGTTTCACCCGCTATATATTGGATAATTTGGTCTATATCATTATAAATTATAGCCTATCTGTTATTCTTATGTGTAAGCTACATTATTGTAGAGTTTCATTTAAATTCATTCAGTAGTTATTGTGTGAAAGAGTAACAAACATACATATATACTTAGAAACTTACGCGTTTATAATATTAGTAGAATTTATTTATCTTTGTAGGTACCTTAAAATCTTTTTACAATATCTCCCAAAGAATTAGACTTTCCAAATAAGGTAAATTAGGAACAGATTGGTCATACTATTTGTATTTCTCAACTTTTATTCTTTCTAAACCTTAAGGTCTTAAATTTAATAATTTTTAATTTGTAATATAAAAATTAAATTCAGGAAACTAATATTTTTACTACAATGTATATCTGACAGTTTGACAATATGTTAAGTACTTTTTGTAATACTTGTGTAAATTATATTTATATGATTTATTTCAGTTTTAATTATTACTTAACTATGAAACTAAATATATTTATTATTTAAAGAATGATTTAATGGCTTATATATTAATTAATTTATATATAAACATTAACTATAACCGTTTATTGTGATCTCATATGTTATATTATTTCAAAAATTTTTAAAAATTGATACTTGAACATTAAAATAAATAGATAAAAATTTATATTATTATATATGTAATAAATATAAATAAAAATATTAAAAAAAAACAAGATTTTATGTGAATTTGTACTGGTGACAGTCGGGACTGATTAATCCTAAGTACAACTATTATGGGAAATTTTTATAATATTAAAAAAAAAATTATAAAATAATAGACAATGGAAGTAAATTGGTAGTTTTACTGTATTAGGTATACTAAAATTTCATTATAATATATAAATATTACAATGAAATTTTCTTTACATCAGCGAATAGGTCTGATGGGTCGATATTATGTGATAATAATTATATTATTTTAAAATTAAATTAAAACCAGAAGTATTGTGTTAATTCACATATGTTTTGAGAGAACATAAACATGATCTTCACACAGATCTACACTATAAATGAGTGAAAATCAACTTTCACTTTTAAAGTCAAACAAGGCACATGCAACGTTATTAGCACATACCTCCTGTGTTCATATATAAAGTATGAGCATAATAAACACAAGCTGATGTTACTTCTGTATATAAGGCAAACCGAAACTCTTATTAGAAGTTATTATACATTTTATAAACATATTGATTAGCTTGTGTATTACACGGCGCGACTGCCCGATAAAACTATTACGAGAACGAGAAACACGCAAATATAAGATAAACAGCTAAGGTGGCAATTAAATTATAATCTTACCAATGTGTCTTGATCGTCGAGCTCTCGGTAAAAGGAGTCGCTGCTGCCTCGTCTGCTGCTTATACACATTGCTCTCTTAAACATGCTTGACACCAGCGAACAAAAGCCACAGTTCTGCATTGTTATTAATTTACGAACCAAACAAACGTCCCAAGTATCAGTTAGAAACTGCGGAAACCCACAGCGAGATTTATTTCGTCCACCACAAGAAAGCGCACTACTTATTCTTAACTCTACATTTTAGAACCGAACGACAGAATGCACCGCAGTACTTAGTTAGCGGCGTATTTTGTATGTCATGATTTTCCGAAACAATAATATTTAAGTCAAAATAGATCGAGAGAAGTTTAGTAGCACGCGGCAATCGGGATGATAGCTGGCGGACAACTACGACAATTCACATAATCAGGTGCCGTACGCAGTACGACTACGGAGTATAGACTAGTACGGCTCCGCGCTTGCCGAGTCGCCGACAATCGACATCGAGTCGAGACTCGAGAGCGACTCGCAGCTCGTTTCGGTCGACTTCGGAACGGTGTCTTAACTTATGATAAGACATCGATATAACGATATTATTATTAAGAAACTTAATATAATCAATACTTATTACGAATATTTTTTTTAGCGATATATCGTTTGTGTGTAGTTTGATATTGAAATTATTAATAATAATTAATTTCTTATAAATAGTTCTTATTTATCTACAAGGCTGTACGATCTAATACCTTTTACTTTTATATTATGGAATAAAAAGGAGTGAAAATAAAATATTTGCATCTTAAGATTTATAAGTATTTACAATTTTGTGTTTATAATTTTCAGTATTAATTTATAATTGAATTTTTTTAATAAATATTATATATTCAAATATGGACCTAAAACAACTGACATAAGGCTGACATTTGTTTTCAACACTAAGTCCAAAAATCGTTACGAGCAGCATCGGACTAAAGGGGAATTTGTCTCTTTCTTACAATGTTTTTCTTAGGGTGTTTGTGACAATGTGCCTTACAAATAATTTTAAGTAGTTAAATAGACAGAAGTTGATGTTATTAGTAAGACAATATTTAATTTTTCTCAATTCCTTGAAGTATGTTCATACTAGTAGAAAGAGATGCAATCCCTTATTGTGGCTGTACTCTTTGTAACGTTTTTTGAGTGCACGTGCGCATTCCCGTTTGTATGTAAATTCCTCGGTCGTACACGGTACAAACACAACGAGTCTAGAAGATTGAGCTGCTACTCTGTGTATTGGGTGACTCGACTCTTGTAAATGTAGAGTAAGCACTAATTTCTATATCCTACGTATTTAATAATTTGATATGATTTGGATAAATAACAATAATATAATTCGGTAGAATTTTGACAGTTCGTGAGTGTTGCAAGGACATTGAACCATTCCTTCCTCGTGTTTGATATATTAATAAGATTTTTTATTTTTTAAAGTGAAAACTTCTTTAGCGGCGTTGTGCAGTTTTTTTGGGTTACTGTTTAACTCGTGTCAGGACACGTGACCTGATCGAAAATTCGTAAGCGTCAGAGAGTCTCAATAATACAGTTCGTTTTTTTTTTATTTTGTACTTTGGGAATATTCAAAAATGCACAACGTTAATGTTCAACTTTTCAATTCTGCCGGCATTCGCGGAGTTCGATTCGTTCTTTATTTTATTTATTAACAAACTGATAAAGTTAGAATAATTAGAAATATAAATATTTTATCATAGTAGGTATAACTCTCCAATTTGGGAGAAATATCAAAACTTTGGTAATTTTTTTTTTTTATCGTGTTTTTCACTAATTCATTTTAATTTATACACACATATGACGGTTTATTCATGTGTAAATGTTTTTATTGTGTGTACATAGTAGAGTATTCATCGAAATATTGGTTCGAAATGGCAAAACCAATATGTGTATTAATTTGATATGATTTGGATAAATAACAATAATATAATTCGGTAGAATTTTGACAGTTCGTGAGTGTTGCAAGGACATTGAATCATTCCTTCCTCGTGTTTGATATATTAATAAGATTTTTTATTTTTTAAAGTGAAAACTTCTTTAGCGGCGTTGTGCAGTTTTTTTGGGTTACTGTTTAACTCGTGTCAGGACACGTGACCTGATCGAAAATTCGTAAGCGTCAGAGAGTCTCAATAATACAATTCGTTTTTTTTTATTTTGTTCTTTGGGAATATTCAAAAATGCACAACGTTAATGTTCAACTTTTCAATTCTGCCGGCATTCGCGGAGTTCGATTCGTTCTTTATTTTTTTTATTATCAAACTGATAAACTTAGAATAATTAGAAACATAAATATTTTATCATAGTAGGTATAACTCTCCAATTTGGGAGAAATATCAAAACTTTGGTAAATTTATTTTTGTATCGTGTTTTTCACTAATTCATTTTAATTTATACACACGTGACGGTTTATTAATATGTAAATGTTTTTGTTGTGTGTACATAGTAGAGTATTCAGCGAAATATTGGTTCGAAATGTCAAAACCCATATGAGGTTTCAGGAGTTTATTTACCACTAGGCGACCCGCGTGTTTTCGTTCGCGTGTTGCTCCGCTCTTATGGGTCGTAGGAAGATGTTAAATAGCGTAAGTTACTCCTCGTTACATCAGCTATCTGCCAGTGAACGGAAAAAACTGACAGACAGACAATAATTGTAAAAAATACTGTCTTTGTATATGTACCGTATATACCTTTATTTAGTGCAATTTACTATTTTATTATCATTTTATATTATTTTGAATACTTTATTAGCTTATGTGAAACATATTTGATTCTAGGTAGCTTAGACTATGAGGAGATTGTATGTACGTGATGAAGTTTTTTTGAAGTGAAACTTCTTTAGAATCGTTGTGATTTCAAACCGGATGCAACGGAAAAAACGACAGGTAAGAGACACAAATACAAAAATGTGTAGGAAAGAATGAGACAGAAATATACAAAACGACAGGTAAGAGACACAAATACAAAAATGTGTAGGAAAGAATGAGACAGAAATATACATACTATTTTATATTATTATATATATTCATCTCATTCTTTTGTCGATTTACTGAAGTTTCACTTCTATCGTGTGTGTTTTTAAAGAAAGAATACTACCAGAATTTGTCACAACAGCTCATTTTTATCAACAATTAACCAGTCAGTCTTCAAATGTTATTAATTCCACGTACAGAGTAGTCTGCGCTACCTATTTCTACAATTTATTGCAGATTAAGACTATTCTAAGAAATAAATGGACTTATTACTGTTTAGCCCACAGACAGACAGACTTCTAGTATGAACCATGAAAATATGCGTTTCACTATGCACTCACGACGATCACTGGCACGACCACGGTTTTTATGATCCACATTTTTATTCAAGGTTTTTCGCGTTACTATCGTTTACCCAAGTGGAATAGATTATTGAGCGTTTTGAGTGTTAACGAAAATAATTCAAATGGCGATTTCTAAAGCAAGTTTCAAGAGGTTAATGTTGTAATTTGTAAGTCTTAACAATAAATTTCAATAAATATTGGTTTAATTTATTTATATTTTTAATTGATTGATTTTCTATATTCATAATTAAATTGAAACTAAAATTAATCAATCCGTATCAAATAAAGTTATTTACATCGTAGCCATTTCATAAAAATGTTTTAATAATGCCGCCATATTTGCAACGCTCGCGATGACCTACTTTTTAGATCGTCATGAGCTTAGCGTGAGCACAAGTTATGACGTCATAAATGACGTTATCGTAATGTAGGCGTTATTTTGGGCTTTGTGCACAAACAACAACTTTGGAACAAATTAACTATAAGAATAATATAATTAGATTTATGAAAATAAAATTTTTTAACAATCTATAAATTTAAATAATAAAAATTTCCAAATAAAAACATATAAATGGTTATATTTTTTATAAATAAAAAAATATTTTTATTACGGAAAATAAATTCTTTAGTTTGGTAACATTGAGCTATGTTACTAAATGTAAAATAAGAACTAAATATGTAAGTTTCTGAGAAATATAAATAGGTTTACTTTCTTTGATTATTTAAAAAAAAAGTATAGTGTTTATTTTTTATGATCTACGTGAATGACCTATTTCAAAATTAAAAACCACTAAAGCCTAAAGCAAAATTACTAGTTTGCTAAACATTATTATAGATGGCGGTACCTGTTCTAAACAATGAAATTTCAGAAGTATACGAAAGATGGCGGTTTTGTTGATATATTTTTTAAAATCTAAACACTTGTTGCTTTTACTGGTATATTTTTGTTTAAGGTCTTACCGACTTCAAAGAAAGGTGGTCAGGCCATTTTTTAAGTTCGTTGATGTTTGCAGAAGCCTTTCAGGCACTTGCATTCAAAATTCATCATGATGATGAGGTTGATATGATGTTGTGTTGTAAGTTTAAGAACTGGATCGGTTTTGATGCGATTTTTAATATTTGATATCTGAGGTGATCTAGATTTCTTATCTTTCATAACTTTAAGTTGAGTTAAGAGGGAAGTGTGAGTTGAGTTGCATAATTTAGCCTTTGAGATGATAGTTGAGTAGTTGGTACTTCGAAAAATGTTGAATTGGGTGAGTCGTTGGGTGAATGGGTAAATTGCGTGAGTGAATGACTTGGTGGGAAGGTAAGTGGGAGTATTTTTTTATTATAATGAGTTTATTTACAGAACTGTATTGGTTTGTATTTCGCAACAAAGACTGAGAGTGTGGTGACTGAAAGACCTAGTTTTAAGACTGACTAGCCGATCCGCGCGACTTAGTTCACGTGTTGCTCCGCTCCTATGGATCGTAGGGAGATGTTACATAGCCTAATTTACTCCTTGTTACATCAGCTATCTACCAGTAAACATCGGACTAGCCGTTTTAGAGATTAGCCGGAACAGACAGACAAAATTGTAAAAATTGTTGTTGGTATATGTACCGTGTCGTGTATACATCCATATGCACTTAGTAAAAACCTGTTATTTTAATATTACAAACAGATACTCCAATTTTATTTATTTGTGTGGATGTCCCGGCCGCTATTTGATACGGCTGACTTCGCGAATGAGTAGATAAGTGAACAGGTGAGAGAGTGAGTCCTTGAGCAGAATTAATATAGGAATGAATAAAACATGGAAAGGGGGAAGGAAAAAAATCGGCTATGTGCGAGTGGAACTAGCATACTGATGGCTTAGTATTTGTATTATTTAATAATTCTGTCTTCAAACATCAACATAGGTCGCAGTCAGTTTACCACTTGCAATAAAATATTTGTACCTAAATGTTATTTTATAGTTTTCGGATTATATTTTTAACTCTTACCTAATCTCGTGATACAATGTTGGCGAGAAGGACCCTATGATTTTATGATTAACGACACAAATAGCTGTATCTTTCGATTGTATTGACTTAGAAGTTTAATATATTTGCAGCTCCAAGTGGCCTGAATACCAAAAAGTGGAAGGGTGAATGGACCAGACCTGAAAATTATTAATTTGATTTTGATACCTCGACGCTTACCTGACAATAAGTCCCTTTTCATTTTAAGGTCCACTAAAAAATTAGAAATTTTTCTTCTACTAGAAGTTTAAGTCTTTTGAATTCATTAATAATAAATTTAAGCGACATAATGTAATGCTAAACCGATATTGATAAAGTTTTTGATACTTTTTTTGCTCACAAGACGATTTGATTATAGTTATTTAAAGCTATTTTCACCGGTTTTTGATAGTTATCTGATTCATAACTGATGCAGTTGTCATCATCATCACGACTCTTCAATGGCTCACTGCTGAGCCGGGTCTCCTCCTCAGAATGAGGAGGGTATTAGGCCATAGTCCACCACGCTGGCCCATTGCTGGTTGGCAGACTTCACACATCTTTGAGAACTTTAGGGAACTCTCAGGAGTGCAGGTTTCCTCACGATGTTTTCTTTCACGATATTTAATTGCTTAAAACACACATAGTAGAGTCAGAGGTGTGTGCCCAGGTTCGAACTCGGTTCTCGGAACACTGGGCCATCACTGCTACTATTTTTAGTTTGTCTTTAAAATAGTCTGTCAGGGACTTTATCAGTTATTTATATATATAATATATAATTAAGAATAACATGTTTTTCTCTTGTGAATAACATGTTTTGTTAAGTTGTTTTCATGGCAGTATAGTTGTGTAGTGTTGCCATATTATATTGTTTATAGAATTAAAATGTAAAATATTAGGTATATTTTTTTTTCCAGCACAGAGGTGCTGTAGCCGTGATTAGGCCCCCGCTATGGGATACGGGTAGCCAATGAGTTGAGGACAATTGTGCAAGGGAAAGTCAAAAATATATATGAGTCAATTTGAGATAGTATTTACAATAATATTAGGTATATAATTGTAAACGAAATAAAGGAGGATTAAAAGAAGTTACGCCCTTTATATTTATTAAATCGATCCCGACATTGGCGAGGTGTCACAATTGGAAGATATATTTGTTTGAAAGGTTTTTTAATCGAGAGGGTTCTTGGCTATAATTTGTAAAGATCTGGTCAGGCGTTTGAAGACTATTAGCTCATTTCTAACTTTGTATAAGGACCAGTCGTCTACGCTATTAAATGTGTGTATGATGAAATCCTTTCAAAATAGTCTTTCCAATCTCTGGATCAAAAATGACCAGAAATAAATGGTGAAGGAGTAAGTATTTATACAAAAATTTGGTATTCAACCAAATTTAAAGCTCTTTTATGTTACTAGCTTTTGACCTGATAGTTATGTCAAAAGCCGTTAACCTTACCTTAGAAAAGTTACTATGGTCGTTAAGTTTTCTTACATACAAACCTACTCCTGACAATAAAAAACACAACAAAAGAAGAATTAGCGGATCGGTCCAGCCCTTCACGCGTCATGGTCATGGACCAAGGAAATAGGTATTCATTTTTATATATATAGTATTTTTTATACAATGCTATCATTAGAAAACGGCTATTGATTAAAGTCACTCTAACAGGGAACCATCAAAAGCAAACGAATGAATAGCACATACTTTTAAAAATATAGAAAAAGTTAAAGTTAAACATATTTAAAATTTATTTCTTCAATAAGTGAGATGCAGAACAAAAGGTTCAATAAAAAGTAAAAACAGCAACATTAAATAGAGTGATTTATAAGGAAAATTTTCCTGTAACTATAATTTTTAAGGTACCTGACCTTACTGACCCGTCTGAAAAATCTACCCTGTATTTCACATCCATACGAATACTATTTTATAGTAGGAAAAATTTTATTGTTTGTTTGTTTATTAAGAATAGGCTTTAAAACTATTGAATCGATTTTAAAAATTCTTTCACCGATAGAAATATACAATATTTCCGTCTCACTCTTCTTTTAACTTGTTCATTCTCTGTCTCTTTACTTTCTTTCTCTCCCTTTTCTCTCTTTCTTTCTCTTTCCTATTATTAATAATACATAAACCTAAAAATTAAAGAAAGCTTACCATTATGGAGAGACAATTTAAGAATATAGATTATAATTTTTATTTTAAATAACCGAAGTTTTCTTTTGTTTGTTAAACGTTTTAGTGCATTTTTCAGTTACAAAGAAGCCATTCATTTATTACATAAAGCTATTTTCGCTAGTTTTTGTCCCCCTCGCCCCTTTGTTTAATATTTATTGCACAACAATCTAAAGGAAAAAATGAATACATATTTTTTTTTAATGTTTATTTTTTAAAATAACAGCATTTAGAAATGTTTATTTGTACAAAGGTACTAATAATTTCAATTATTTAGTCGTGATAAATTTTGGTTTTAATTATTCATACCTACATAAGATTTTCAGTTCAACCCCCGGGGGTTCGAAACCCACTCGATCAGAGCGAACCTTGACACACGCGCTGTTGCCCGAGTTTTCTTAAAGTATAATTTTAACTTTTCGTATTTTTGTGATCTTACGTAAGAACTATCGAGACTCCCTCCCCACTCTTTCTTGTAAGAAAAAATAAGACATGGTCATTACACACGCAGAATCATTCTGTAAGGTTAGGTTTTAGACTTTAAGCAATTAAGCATAATAATACAAATAATAGGAAAGTTTTAGGTTTATAATTTGTTGATTTAAAAAAATAAACATGATAAGATAAAAAATGAAGTAGACAAAACATGTTTGTTAACAAATTTATTCATAACATCATTATAATAAATATAAAATATTCGACCCCAATCTACATTTAATTCACATTAATTATAAAATTAACAACGAAAATATTAATAAAATTGTTATGCTACTAATAATATAGTTAATTATCAAATTACATATTAAAAAAAATTATTTCCGAGGATATAAGTTGAGAACATTTTTTGATAATACATGGTAGTTTTAAATAGAAGAGACTTAATCGCAAGACACGTCGTGATCTGGCAGGAAACTGGCTGACTTAATAATAAACATCAATATTCCTACGGTTTCACAACAAACGTATAGGTGTGTAAACTGGAAAGTGTGGTTGAGAAATGCTCAGTAATATATTAATTTATTTAATAAACGGGTATATGCAAATTCAATGTTAGAGCTATTATTTTCCATTGGGCGGGTTAAAAAATTCCCAGTGGTGGTGATGGATAGTTCGACTATCGCTTAAACCAAACATGATTAATCCCGCAACGAGTACGAGGAAAATCACCATAGCCATTTGGACGTCTCTCTTGTCTTCTGCTCTGTTTATGTAGGACATGAACGAATTGAAAATATTCCTGAACGTTCTGCTTATAGATGTTTGACATACTCTGAAAAATTGTGCACCAGCTTCTGTTATAGAAGGCTCGTGTGTTTTAACTGGAGGTATGCGTCTCGGAGAAGGTCGTATTTCAGTGTCGTCGGAACTAGAATCATCGTGTAAAATAGTAGGTTTTCTTTTTGCGCGTCTGGGTGGTGGTGGCGTTTGGTGTTGACCATCGAGTTCGTTTAAGTGTCGATCTCTTAGTGATCGAGATTGTTGGGAAGTTGTTGGTATTGCTATATCTTGAAGATAAGAAAACAGTAATGGTGTTAGATCAGGGGGAGGTGGTCTTTGTGGTGGTACAGTTTCCTCTATATTTTCCTGGTGAGGTAGAGAAGGTAGTGGTACTGATAATCCTTCTTTAACTGTTTTTATTTCGTCTTTGACTTCTAGTTGGGTTGTTTCTGTTTGTGTCTCTTCTTCTATACTCACTGGTTTTGTAGATTCAGTTACTTCCAGGGGAGATGGAATGGGTGGTCTAACATTAGTTGATATTTCAGCAAATTTTTTCACTATTTCGTCAATTACTGACTGCGAAAATTCAATTCCACTAACTGAAATATGCCCAGACTTTGAGTCCAACTCGCTAACATTCAATGTCATTCCTTCAATATCGGATACGAGAATTTTTGTTGCTTGTAATTCTAAAACATTAAGTCGCCCGACATCTAAATCTTTCACTTGAAGGCGTTGTGTAACTAAATTATCTAACTGTACGTCTTTGCACTCACCAGATGATCTTTCAAGGGCACGCTCGTCTTCCTGGGTTACAATATTTTTGGAACTAATATTCGGTCTAACTCTTGGTAATGGTGGAACATCTGGAATTTGAGATTCTTCAATTTCAATCGGCTGAACGGTAAGTGAGGCTTCTGTTAATATTTCTTGCCTTTCATTGATTCTTGTCGGACTTGATACTCGTTTTTCAACTAATATTACAGTTGGTGATGTTCTTTCGACGTATGACTTAGAAAATTCAGATATTTTTGGATCTGATAACTTCAAAGATTTATCGGACGTAGAAGAGGGACGTGAAAGACGTCGTGATTCGATATTTTTATCATGCGACTTTCCTAACATTGATTCTTCATCTACAATATCCCTCAATGAACTAGACATGGATATATCAAAATTTTCATCGATTCCTAATTCAAATTCAATATCATCTGGCAGTGGATCTGTTTGAGTTGAAACTTCAATTTCAACTATATTTTGTGAATCAGATTTTCTAGGATACTCTGAATGAGAATCCAATTGTATCTCACTTTTTTGAGGCCTTTCAAAATCTTGAGATGTTTTTTTTCGTCTTGGTCCTCTAGGTGGACGAGGAGGAGGAGGTAATGGTCGATCTTTCATTCTGTTAATAACTTCACCAGATTGTAAAATTTTATGAACATCTCCGAAATTTGGTTCATCTATTTCAACGTATTGTGTTTGATCTCCGGTCACAGATTCTTTTGTAAAACTGTTCAATGTCATAAGACTTGATGAAGATTTCTTTCTCGCTGGACGATTAGGTAATGAAGTTTTAGAGCCCGATACTGTGTAATATTTTCTTTCTGAGCTATTACTTTTACGTAGCCTAGCGGGAGGTGTTTTGCTTTTAGATCGTCTAGCAGTTTTACTTGGTAAATATTGACCTTTGTCAACGGTTGCATATCCAGGACTTTCTTGACGATGTGAATCACTTTCTAATTCAACAACGTCTGCAGGTTGTATATGAGTATCTAGAGTTAATGATTCAGCTCCATGTGATGTTCTATCATCATCACATAAAGAAGTTGCTCGAGAACTCCTTGAACGATTGCGTCTTGGAGGTAATGGGCTCTGTTCAGTCGCTGTTGTCTCCGTCATAGGGATGATATATTCGTGTTCAGTTCTATAAACGATAATCTGAAATTGATAAAATATTATTAAATATACAAATAATAGTGTATTTTTTTCTGTTTATTATTTTTAATTATTAATAGAGAGTCTAATCATAAAAGTCGTCACGTCATTTTCTCGTATTAAATGTAAGTTTGTAACCGAAATAGAGAAGTAATTAACAAAAACTCAGATGATATTAAATTAGCTTGAAAAAAAACAACTATTTAGTATTCATTTTAACTGGGTCAACAATAAGATTACTGCTGTCGTCTAAAAATACGAATCACGTTTCGTCCAAAAGTTTATACATATGTATCTGTTGGACATCTGCCAGTATGTATTGCCCGAACCGTTCCTATTAAACTTTTAATTCTAAATCATATAAATATTTCGTTTGAAGTGTGAAAATTTATTATTTATTAATTTATTATTGGTCTGAAATCTTAAAAAATTTTATACGTGATATTACTCAAACTATTTATATATTTAACATATCTAAAGTTTGGGTATATGAAGAACACGTACTATATCGTATATTGTATACTCTTTTGTTTGTGGTCAAACTGAGAACCACAACTATAATGTTAAAGTAGTGATATAATAAACTATATAATATATAATAATGATAAATCATTATATTTTATAAATTTAGAATAAGGTTAAGAAATTGCGTTAATGAAAGAAGACAGGAAGAAAGAAATGTTGTCTATGGTCTTAGTGAATGTCAAACATAATCATATGTAAAAATAACAAATTGACTCAACACCAACTATCAAATATGGCCAGTTTATTTAGTAGCAATTATGTACTCTTCAACTTCTATTTATATCACACTGTTTTAAATCTTTGCTGTTAACTTAAACCTAGTTATCTGAAGCGTCAGTAGCTCAGTATATTTGTAGCCTCAGTGTTTCAGGCGTTGGATTCACGGTCTATAGGTTAGGTCGTGGGTTCAAATTTCGGACATTGGACTATTGGCGTGGCCCACTCCTAACTCAAGCATTTTAGCTTACTAGGAGGGGTAAAGGGAATACTAGTAGTATGTAATCCATACTGCTAGTATTCTTAAAAAAATCAGTTTTCCTTGAAATATTAGTAAAATAGACAACACAGTCTTGTTAAGTACAAAAAGTGTGTGTTCAATAAAATATCCCTCGTTTCCTCTATGTATAAGCGTATATGCAAAGTTAGACCCGCCTCAATGTAATTATGTAAACAGTATACAATTATGTGTAGTAGTAAAAGACCACTTACATTCAGTTGTTAAAACATCTTAGAAATTCGATAAGTCTCATTATTAATTTATGTTGTGTTGTGTGAGTATGTGTTGTTAGTAACGTTTGTTAAAATTATCACTTGAAAATAAATGTCCGAAAATCTACTTTCTATCTAGTAATATTAAATCTTAAAACTATAATTATGGAAATATTTTGCAATCACATATATAAACTCGTTGAATTATTAATATATTAGTAAAACTTATCCTATAACAACAAATTTTTAGTAGTTAGTTACTAACGTTTATGTTGTTTACTTACATCTTCCATTGGCTCTTTAGGAGTTTTCCATGCTTCTGGAGGAGTAAACCTATTGAAATCGTTTAAAGAAGAATGTTTAATATCTTTATTTACATGCCTTTTCTTTCTCTTCGGTGGCATTGGAAGAGTTTGAGATTGAATAAGGATACTGTCCGGATATTCAATTACATCGTCATTTGCATACTCGTGTATGGAATGAAGATCAGTAGGAGGTCGTAACTCATGAGCTGATTTATGTAAATCGCTATCGCTATAAGTCACATCTGCGTTAATATGTGTATCGCCTAATGCCTCATCTGCCACTCCTAAGTCTACTTCACTAAATTGCATACTTGCGTTCACACTGTCATCAATATATTGGATTGATTCAGTCTCTTTTTTCTTTCGTTTAGCTCTTGAGGGTCTGACTGGAGGGAATGTATAATATCCGTCATCTCTGTCATTTATATCCTCGGTTGAATACGATAATTGTTGTCTATCATCAACCATTAACTCTGGATCTGCGTCAATTTCGTTAGAATAAATATTTTGATTATTAATTTCTGTGGTAGTCCCCATCACTGCGAGAACATTTTTAGGAATATTAAATGCTTGTCGTATTTCGTCACTTAAGTATTCTCGAACTTGAATATTTTCGCGAGAGATTCCTCTCGGTCGTACAAAAAATTCGTCATTATTTATTTCGTTTATATGTGTGTATTCTTCTTTAGAAGGTGATATGTTGGGTATGTCATCGTTATGATAAGGCTCATTTTCTCCGTCATCTATGAATTCTTGCTCCATTTTATCGAAATCATATGTAGTGCTGAACTGTTTTTCCTTTTCCATTTCGCTATCGTAATTGCCTTCGTTGTCAATAGTACCATATTCTCTGGGTTCTTCAGGACTATCTGGTGTATAACTGGAGGGCTCCCCTTGTTTTACATTCTTCATTCTGGTGAATATAAATGTTGGTGGAGGAGTTTCTTCTCTATTAATAGTAGGTGATGATGATGTTTTTTCTAATTGTGGCTTTTTCTTTCTGTTAAATAACCTTGGATAGGTTTTAGCTTCAAATTCTACAGATGCAACGTTTTGTAAATCGGAAGTTGATTCAGAATTGTCTTCAACTTTGTGCTCCTTTTTTCTGCCAAGGCTAGGAAAGTTAATCTTAGGTCTTTCAGGCATTTTAAACTTTGGTAAGTCGGGAACATTAAACTTAGGTCGATCTGGAAAGCTAAATTTTTTGCGGTCTCCCAAGGACAACTTTCCAGTTAAATTAATTGATTTAAATCTTGGTCTTTCAGGTAAGCTAAACTTTCGTTTATCTGGAAATGATATTTTAGGTCGTTCTGGTATTCTAAATTTCGGTCGTTCAGGAAAATTTATTTTTGGGCGATCTGGTAAACTGAACTGTTTATTTTTTAAACTGCTCAATTTCGTTTTGAGCTTTCCGGCCTGAGATTTCAATTTTCCGGTTCCTTCTTTAATACGCTGCTGTATTTTGCCTTCAGTCGTTCTATCGGCATTTTTGTTGCGACTACTACGTTTTAAGGGTAAATTTTCTAAAGCAGAAGAATCCACTTGACTTGTACTAACTTCACATTCAGTTCTTGAGGCTGTAGATGGAGTATTCACAAAAAAACGATCTTCTATATCTTTTTGTAGTGTTTCTGCATTAATAAGGTCCTCACTTTTTTCAGCACTAATGTTTTCTTTGGAAATAATGTGTTCGTCCTCATCGGATGTATTTTGTAAATATTTACGCTCTAAAGATGTTGTACTTGATAACTCATCATCTGTTTTAACCATGGCTGGTTTTTCACCAATACTTGGTGAGGTATAAATAATGTTTGGAGGCGGTTTGTCTATTATTTCATACTCATGATCACTGAAAGTAAACAATGTAAATAACTATTACGATAAAACTAAAATATTAAATAACATTCGCATATTTTCAAACTAAATAATTTCGCTAAGCCATAAAAAGTGTGAAATGAAATTAAATCGCTTGAAAAATATTTAAGATGACACTTCAATTTTTAGTTTATATTTAAATACACTCATGTTCCAAATGTTACAATTAGGCCATCAGTTGGCGCTCGTTTTAGCCGCAGCAGTCACCGGGCAAAATACGATTAAGCGGTTTCAGAATTATTTTGCAAGTTGTAATTTTAGTCTTGAAATATTAATAAATTTGACTATAATATTTATAGGATTACGTCTCTTACCTCAAACTTGAAATAATATTACTTGCTCGCGACGTTGGTCTAGTACCGATAGGATTAGTCCTTTCTGGTAATAAAGAATCACATTGAAAAAATTGACATGCACAACGCACTTCCGGTGTATATAATTGAACGCTGCCTTCTCTTGTTGGTCTTACTGGTTTTTCTAGAGGAGTCCCACCTTCCGATGTCCATCGACGCAACTTACTCATAACTATCACCCGATTGAAAAAGCCTTATATTCGAGGCATAATAATTTTTATTTACGATTATTTTTAAATACAATAAAATAACTAACTATTTTAAGGACACTGACTCTGTGTGAGTCATTTAAAGAGCATGTTTCGAAAGCCGGTCAGTAAATGAACTAATACACTAGTGTGAAAGCAACCGCGAGCGCTGATCACTGATGACAATTTTAAAGAGCTAACCCAACGTGCAGGAAGACGTGCCGGACAGACGAGGCTATATTTATCGGATGTACATAAGCGAGTTCGCTTTGCAGTTTAAACGCGACTGTTATGTCATTGTTACGTAGAATAATATACCATGAATAAAGGCAAAATATAAGGGAAAATTAACTGTTTACCTGTTAGGTCTAGACCAGTCTCTATCGATGGATTCGGCGTCATTTTCCTTACGTTCAATATCACGGGGACTTGGACTTGGTGATGTCTCTATTGGTATTGTAGTGGACTGTTCGAGGCTGTTATCATCATCTATTATCTCGGTTATGGTTATGTTGGGTGAATCATTGTGGTATCTCGTATCATTCTTTTGATTTTGGAATATTTCTTCCACGTTTGGTTCTTCTGAATCCATCTCGTCGTCAAGGAGTACGGCTTCCTTATTGATATCATCTTTTTTATGTAATTTTTCCATTATACACTCATCAGCTTTTAATGATGTACTTTCATCAGCAACTAAACTAGGATCTTGAGAAGAATTAGATTTCTTTTCTGCTCCACTTTCATTTTCTCTGTAAATTTGTTCCTTTTCAGTGTACAATTTATTTAAATCAGGTGAAAAATGTAAAGATTTTTCTGTATCTATATTTTGTTTTTCTTCAATGTCTTCATATATGTGCTCTTTTTTATTTCTAGGTGGTGTTTCTATGGTTTTGCTAACTTCATCAGAATCCCCTAATTTAATAACCCTAAATTTTTGTCTTCGTACTGCTCCTGGTGAATTTTTTAGCTGTCGTATTTCTTGATGATCTTCATTTTTCTTTCTTTTAAACGTAGGAGATTTTTCATGTTCACTTTTATCCAATTTTTGCCTCGTTTTATCGGCTAAATGTTTTATTTTGTTTACTAATGGATGACAACACTTTGTTTTTTCTCGAGTTTCTGAGACACCAATATACTCTCTCTCTGGTATGCGTCGTTTTAAAATACTCTTTGGTGAAACACTTTTAGACTTCTCCATGGGTGGCTCCAAGCAACCCTCATTACGATTTTCAGATTGTGTTTCTACATTCGGGTATGCAAATTTATTAGCCATGTCTTCATCAGACTCTAAAGATATTTCTTTTGAAAAATTTGGTATATGAACTCCTTCATCTTCACCTTCTTCGCCGTGTTTTCTACTACTTCCAGGTGATGAATCAAGAAGAAGAATTTTTTGTCCATCTCTATCAACCGGAGAGTGAGTCCGTGATTTGGTAAATTCTCGCGACATACTTCTTCTTGGCGTTGTTTCTCTTATTATATCCTCTGCAGTGATTTCACCTTCAAGCGGCGCTTTAAGGAAGTGAGTCCAAGGATAACCACCTGCTTCACGTTCTCTTCTCAAATCTTCCCATTGATAAGTCTTTATCGGCAGGGGTGGTATATTTTTTTGACTATCTGGTGACAATGCAGATTCCATATGTTTAGTTATTAAATTATAGAAGAATTAGAAATAAACTATAATATGACAGACTGGAGAACTTCCATAGTTTCCTTTTTTATTCGTTTATATTCCTATTTTCACCTACACCCAACAAAAAATCACCATTAAACTAAAAACACAACATTTCGTTTCAAGCTGAGCGTCTGCTACTGAAAACACATTCTGTCTTGCGTGGGTTAGAGTGAAAATAGGTGTGAATAAGTTGAATAATATGACCACTGATTATTTTGGAATAGATATGCGGGATTACCTTGAAGCGTTCAGACAACATTAACAAATCCTTGTCTCACCATTTCTGGTAGTTATTGTTTATATTTGTATACAAATGTCATGATGTAACATTTAGTTCACTATTGAAAACCGTCTGTGATCGGTACAAAATCTCCGTTCAACTGCTCGTCTCGTCGTGGTCCGAGCAAATGTGCTAAATATAAGATTGAGCATGAATGTATTTTTAGTTACTATTTCGCGTCATACGTGTGATTTCAAGGTAGTGTTATCATTGAAAAGTTAATAAAATTTTATTTTTATGATGTTTAATTCTTACATATGAATTTACCAAACCGATCTTATACTGGATTGTCACTTTTTAATACAAATTGTTTAACACGAAGGTGCTCATTATATTTTGAATGGCGGCCAATTCATTAGTCCATTTTATCACTCTCTGTGACTCAAATCCATAAGAGTGACTAGGTATGTCATTTTCGTGGATCCTTATTTAAACAACGCATTTAGTGTTATGATAAGTTAAGTAAATTTACTATTGTTGTTATATAACTATCGAACATAGATCGTAGACGATAGTGTTACGGCTATACACGCAGACCAACAGTGTTACGGCTTGTTGAGTATGAGTTGAGTTGCTATAATTATAATTGCACGGCGTATTTTTTATCTTTTCGTTGGCACAACTGAATTATCCAGTTTGCGCCAACAAATCAAATACTACTCAGATATATGTTGCTAACATCATAACTATTACTCGGTGCAATTATTAAATAACATAGAAAAAGTCTGATTGAATCAAATGTTAGTAATCGTCATTTATTTATAAAGGACTACAACCGAGGGGATTTCTTTATCGTCATCATCACCCTTTAATGGCCCACTGCTGTGCCGGGTCTCCTTCTCAGAATGAGGAGGGATTAGGCCATACTCCACCACGCTTGCCAAGTGCGGATTGGCAGACTACAGACCTTTTTAGAACATGGAGAACTCTCAGGAGTGCAGATCTCCTCACGATGTTTTCCTTCACCGTTACAGCAAGTGATATTTTATTTCTTAAATCACACATAATTCAGTCAGAGATGTGAGCCCAGGATCGAACTCGGACTCATTTAAGCAAGCATGCTCTTCTTGTGAAGGTGAATTCACAAATGCGATGGTTTGAAAGGTTTGTTTTGGTCTTTATTTGTGTCCAGTGATCCTTAATTTTCAAGTTCAGCTACGTAACAAAAGTCCTCTTGTATAAGATCACTTGTTAAATATGTAAACACAAAATGTCTAATATCAGACTTAGGTGACATTGACAGCTGACGTAATCGTCCCTTTTGTAAGACAAGGCTTTTTGTTTTAACCTATTTATTATGTAGATAAAAAAAACATAACCAAACTTTAATAATCCCTGAATTGTCATTACACTCCTAACAATGTCATCAGACCCTCGTGAAAACGAATCCCACACTCTAGAAGTTTACAAGTAGTCACTGAAGACTTCTCTAGGCCCTCAAAACTATATAATAATAATTAACTAAAATTATAATTATATAAACGCAAATCAACTATACGCAAACTCAAATATCATCAGTTCAAATATAAAATATTGAAGTAGGTTAAAATGGATAACCAATATTAAAATGGATATTCCAAAATTGTTAGTGTGTTTGTTGATATGAGCGATATTAACTCCACTTTATGTATTAAAAACAAAATTCGATTTCTTCGAGTGGGATAATGGTAAATCTTTTTTGTATGAAATTGAAATACTTACTTCTTTTTTATTGAAATACTTGAAATACTTACTTCTTTGTTTAGTTGTTCAAATCGGCGATATTTTTTTATTTTATAAATATTTGGTATTGTAAGTTCGAAAACGTAGATTGGAGTTGAAAACATTGCTTTTGACCTCCTGGATACTTACTCCATTTCTAAGCTTAAAAAGTAATAAAAAATTAGAATACCTCAAAAAGACGATTTGCGCTGTTTTGTAGAACAGAAAGAGCTTTTTATCGAATATTATTATATAGTGTTGGTATGTATAACACGTGAATAATAAAATAATAATAATACAATATTGATATGCACTTTAGACGGAAACCGAGCAAATATTGTCACACACACGAAATCCTTCATAATAAAATCCCAGAATAACGACACCACCAGTTGCACAGCCGTTATGTTTATCAGGCGAGTTTCGTTTAACAATTGGAACCAATCCACAAGAACACAGGTTATATATTATCTTGTTATAAAAGGTTACGTGGGTATAATTAAAATAAAATAAAAGGAACTTCCTCAAACTCTTGCGAAAATTTGGATTCATTCTGGGATCGCTTTAAAAGAGGTATTTCAACAAGAGAGCCGTATGCTGTTTAAAATATGTAAATAATTATTAAATTAAATATTTAAAGAACCCGAATATTCACTAAAATGTCTAGGAAATACGATCGAAGAAACTATTCTTATTGACCTAAGCACGGATACCTTTTGTAAGTGGCTGAGCAGTTGGGTTTCCACAAGATTCCTTGTTGTTACAGTATCATGTCAAGGTCAATTCCTATAAACATCTCCAAAGAATCATTACACGAAAGGGCTTTTTTAGTGACATACCTGATTGGTACTTATGCGAAGTTTCAGTTCCCGCGCGCCACATCTACCAATAAAGGCGCGCAGCTCGCTGATAATGCGCAACTATTCTCCATTATTTTTGCTCAAACAGACAGATCGCAGCTGCTGGCCGTTATATCTAACGATGGATAATATTTTGAATACAATAAATCGTACCAATTTCTTTGGATAAAGTCTCAGTTACAAAAAATCCATCATAACTTATACGTAATTTATATCATCAGCAAACAGTGCAATATCACATAAGTTCTTCACATAAAACGGGAGATCATTAATGTAAATTAAAAATAATAAGACCTACTATGGATCATTGTGGAACGCCCATGAGTAGAAATGATCCAGAAGATTATACGCCATAAATAGCAATCCTCTGGACTCCTTGACTTAGGTATGAAGCAATTAGATCAAGTGATATACCACTTACACCATAATAATTAAGTTTGTATATAGAAGTTACACGTGTTGAACACAATCAGGCTTAGATAAATCACCATATAATAGGTCGGGGAAAAAGTCTTTTCGCATTATAGTATGTATGAACTTGTAATAAAGTCTCTTTGGCTATACTGTTTGTATCTGCCTGGTTTTGGTATCATAAAAGTTTACATTTTAAAGAAGATAATTCCAAATACAAATGAGGAAAATGTGTGATTTTTATTTGTTTTTCGCACTGTGAAGATGAGTGAATCTAAAGAAGAAATTCGACACATTTTAAAATTTTACTACAAAAAAGGTAAAAATGCAACGCAAGCCGCGAAAAAAAATTTTGGATGTTTATGGACCTTGTGCAGTGTCTGTGAGAGTAGCACAAATTTGGTTTAAGCGTTTTCAATCCGGAAATTTTGATGTCAAAGATGCACCTCGCTCTGGTCGCCCTATTTCGGATAAAATGGATGCCATTTTTGAAAAAGTGGAGCAAGATCAGGATATCAGTAGTCACGACGTAGCTGAAGAACTGGGAATTGACCACAAAACAGTTTTGGTGCATTTGAAAAAAACTGGGTACACAAAAAGCTCGATATTTGGGTACCTCACGAGCTCACTGAAAGAAACCTAATGAACCGTGTACTCATTTGTGATTCTTTATTACGACGCAATGAAACCGAACTATTTTTGAAGAAGCTGATAACTGGTGATGAAAAGTGGATCACGTACCACAAAAACGTCCGAAAAAGGTCGTGGTCAAAGGCCGGTGTAGCTTCACAGACTGTGGTGAAACCCAGGTTAACTCGCAACAAGGTGATGCTGTGTGTGTGGTGGGATTGGAAGAAGAAGAGTGTGGTTTCATCATGATAACGCTAAACCTCACTCGGCAAAAAGTAAGAGAGTTTGGCTGGGCTTCATACTTTAGTTAAATGTAAATAAACTATATTAAAAAATGTTTTGAATTTTCTTAAAAAATGCGAAAAGACTTTTTCCCCAACCTAATACATCAATTGCATTTTGCGATTTCTCCAACGCGTCGTAGATATGCTTAAGGAGCTCAATTCCTGCATCAGTTGTAGACCTACCTTTAGTAAAACCATACTATTGACTGGAATATCTTATTTTCATTAAAATGTTCCAGAAGTTGAATAAAGTGGGATTAGTTTACTGTGTTACATTAGATCCGGAAACGTTCCGGTATCTACACATTTATAAAAAACAAGAGCTAAATGCGGGGCAATATCACTAATTATTGTATTAAGTAGTTTAACTGAATATGTATAAATAATTTAATTACCCCGTAAATAATCATACGGGGTAACGTAATTAAATTTAAAGTAGTTATCGCAGCCTGAGAGATTATTTTTTAGTAAAGTAATCGCATTATTTATTTACTTATTTATTCTTTTTGCATAAAATAAAAACAATGTACAAGGACAAACTTAACGCTATTACAGCATTTTCTACCAGACAACCCAGAATTGTAGGAAACAGTAGGCGTGCACAAAAAGTAATAGTAAATTATAAATAAATATAACTAAAATAAATATATATACACAATATTAATAAATATATCTAAATATATTTAACTGAGGTAGGGCACAGTAGGAAACTTCCTGCTCAAATATGGAGCAGCCCGACTGGGGTAGTACCTCGACCTTACAGAAGATCACAGCTAAATAACACTACTCTAACGCAGTGTTGTGTTCCTGTTGGTGAGTAAGGTGACCAGAGCTCCTTCCAGGGGGGAATTGGGGATAGGGTCGGCAACGCGCTTGCGATGCTTCTGGTGTTGCAGACGTCTATAAGCTACGGTAATCGCTTACCATCAGGTGAGCCGTCCGCTTGTTTGCCGACCTAGTTACATAAAAAAAAAATATATAGATACACAAACATATATATATATACAGTACAATACTAGTATACTAAATAATAATATGGAACTATGAATAATACATTCAGAATGTAGATTTATTGAAATAAAACTCTTTCACCTGTTTCTTAAACGAATTTCGCGAAGGAGCATTTTTAACAGATTCAGGTAACTGGTTCCATAATTGTACAGCAGCTACTGCAAATGAGTTAGACATAAACCCGGATTGGTGAGATGGCGTACGCAAAGTGAGGCGTTCGGAAGAACGTAGTGACCTGTCATGTAAAGAAGAGAGTAAACTAAATTTAGAAGACAAATAGGTGGGAGGGCTTGGTTCATTTAAGATGGAATAAAGAAGGCATAGAAGTCGGATATTCCTGCGGTCTCGTATTGGGAGCCAGCGTAGCTTTTTCCTGAATTCCGACACATAGTCATATTTATGAAGGCCGTAGATATAACGAATACAAGTATTAAGTAAACGTAAGTACTTTAAAGCTGAGTTTAGAGTCCTTTAACCGGTATTTATTCAAAGAATTTTTTAAAAGTATTTGCCAAATCAATTTCAGAACTTATTTCGGTATCGTTAACATTCAATTTTACCGGTTCATTTTCAATATTTGACCTTCCTGTTATGCTGGTAATAATGTCCCACTAAAACTTTAAACTTTTCTAAAAATCTTAGAATACTTTCGTACACGTTGAATAATTTCAGGATTATGATTAAACTGCTTCATGCTATACAAGTCATATAATTTGTCTCTACTTTTAAAAATGCCTAGTGTAGGCCAGTCACAAAATTTGAGCTCTAAGATTTTATAAAATATTTTTGTTTTCAATATATAATTGAACTTGTTTAAAATTAACTTAAACAAATTATTATAAAGTCTATCTGAATCATTGCAGTTCATATTCAAATGACGTATTTTTTGTGCTACATTGTCCTTAAAAAAAATATTTTTATTTTTTAATAGTCTTTGGTCTGCAAGTTTTTTTTTTAGATTATCAATTACTTTATCTGTTAATGTTTTCAGTACACAATGATCAGATGTTAAATTTTTGTTGATTAGACATTGCACATTGTCTAAACAGGTAGTAAAGAGTCTCCAACATGAGTGGGCTCAGAGAATAAGTTTGATACATTAAATGATTTAAATAAATTTAATAGCCGACGACTTAAAGATGTTTCCACTAGTATATATAATAGGTAGGGGAAAAATTTTTTCGCATTTTTTAAAAAAATTCAAAACATTTTTTAATATAGTTTATTTACATTTAACTAAAGTATGTAGGTACCATTTTGTTCGATAACTTTTTGCCATCTTGTAGGTAGGGACATGATCCCATAGCTGCATGCAAATTTTGGGGGTTCTGATCAAAAAACCGCGACAAGTAGTTTAGGCAGACCTCTCGTGATGTTAACCTGACACTGCCTAAAGAATTCTGAAGAGACCGAAACAGGTGGAAATCTGAAGGTGCAAGGTCAGGACTATACGGCGGATGCATTAACACCTCCCAGCCAAACTCTCTTACTTTTCGCCGAGTGGCTATAAATGTGTGAGGTTTAGCGTTATCATGATGAAACCACACTCTTCTTCTACCAATCCCACCACACACACAGCATCACCTTGTTGCGAGTTAACCCGGGGTTCGCCACAGTCTGTGAAGCCTGACCGGCCTTTGACCACAACCTTTTTCGCACGTTCTTGTAGTACGTGATCCACTTTTCATCACCAGTTATCAGCTTCTTCAAAAATGGTTCGGTTTCATTACGTCGTAATAAAGAATCACAAATGAGTACACGGTTCATTAGGTTTCTTTCAGTGAGCTCGTGAGGTACCCAAATATCGAGCTTTTTTGTGTACCCAGTTTTTTTCAAATGCGCCAAAACTGTTTTGTGGTCAATTCCCAGTTCTTCAGCTACGTCGTAACTACTGATATGCCCATCTTGCTCCACTTTTTCAAAAATGGCATCCATTTTATCCGTAATAGGGCGACCAGAGCGAGGTGCATCTTCGACATCAAAATTTCCGGATTGAAAAAGTTAAACCAAATTTATGCTACTCTCACAGACACTGCACTAGGTCCATAAACATCGCAAATTTTTTTCGTGGCTTGCGTTGCATTTTTACCTTTTTTGTAGTAAAATTTTAAAATGTATCGAATTTCTTCATTAGATTCACTCACCTTCACAGTACGAAAAACAAATAAAAATCACACATTTTTCTCATTTGAATTTGGAATTATCTTCTTTAAAATTAAAGCTTTTAATGATACCAAAACTTTAGAGATTTTATTGTAAGTTCATACATGCTATAACGCGAAAAGACTTTTTCCCCAACCTATTATATTAAAGTCTCCACATACAATTAATAACTTTTTTATTACTAGTACGTTTCAGAACGTATTCTATATCGACTCAAAAACATCAATATCGCTATTTGGGGGCAGGTTCACGCATGCAATAATATAAAGTTGACACACTATTTATGAAATCTCAATAATACATTCAACAAAGAGAGAAACAATGTCTTGTCTTGGTTTACATACTGTACTTAGAACATAATTTCGAACTAATAATATCAATGAGCCACCGCGAATTCCTCTCTCTCTGACGAATGAACTTAATACAAAATTAAAAATTATTTATGTTTGAAATAATACAATTTTTAGTAAACCAATGTTTCGTGAAGCGTACAATTTGAACGTTGTTATAAATAATTCTAGTTCATATTCTTTGCCGCCTAAGCCTTGCATGTTTTGATAAATTATATTAATTTTCAAATGCTTAGACTTAGGCTTTGTCTTACTAACTAGTTTAAACATATATCCGTAACAGTGTTAATGATAACATTATCATGGTTTATTGATGTCTGCGTTATGTTACATATAATGGTGTTTTGTATATTATATGCTACTAAAGTAGCAATTTGTTTCTTATAATAAAGAGGCAGATACACTGTATCATTAGTCAACATACAACTTACAACATCAAAATAAAGAGAAACGTCACGGTGACGATATGTCAAATTGTATAATGTCATGTTTAATTTATAAATTTATTTTGTGTATCTGAGAGCAATCGACAGTACGAAAAGGCACAGAGCATAAATTTACACTGAGTATTTCTATTTATATTTCATAAAAATATCAATACTTTTAACACCTAAGCGCCTAAGCACTGCCGAGCCGCTACGAAGCTTGGGGTCTAATGGGTCTGTTATGTCGTCCTTTATATTGTAGGAATAGGAGTCAGATTTCTACTAAAAGAAGGTTCGGATCGCGGAGGGCTTTCTCGGAATAGAATTTATTAAACGCTTTGAAGTGGGCGGACAGATTCGAATAGGAAATCCCTTTGTAAATCAACGTTGCGAATATACCATGGCGAGCATGATTCTATTCGCATGAACCTATTCTGTATTGTTTGTAAAGTATTTAGCGTTTTTCCAAAATGTATTATGGAACGTATGAGAAACATACGTTCGCGTAGGACATAATATACATATAATTTAGCTTTAAGTCACGACATGATTTATTTTTCCAATAGGGATCTATTCTAAGGCTTCACCTTTCATGAATTGCTCCAAGAGAGAAAAAAATGTAAAATATGTAGTGTCATCAATAATAATAATTATTATAGATTAATTATTTAATTACTAGCTGACCCGGCAAACGTTGTTTTGCCATATAAATTTGGGGTGGGCCACCCTTGTCACTTACGGGGATGAAAAATAGATAGTAGCCGATTCTCAGACCTACTGAATATACATATAAAATTTCATAAAAATCGGTCGAGCCGTTTTGGAGGAGTATGGTAAATAACATTGTGACACGAGAATTATATATATAAGATATGACTTTGTATTTTTCGTTGATTATTTTAAGCATATTTAGTTGTTCTATTAAATTCAAGTAAAGGCGGGAAAAACAAGATGGAGGGAGAGCGTTGTTGCATTTGATTGTGCTGCAGAAAAAGAATATAAAAAGGGCCATTACTTGTCGAAGTGCGGTTTTGTTATTTCTAATCTGACATTATAGATAATTATAAACTAATAATAAAGTAAAGTGAGAAAAAGTGTTGTAGTTTGTAAAAATAAAGTACAATTGTTACGAGTGAGGATACCCGTATTCTTATTATATATATAGTATTTCTTCGATAACTTGGTAAAGCATATGCAAGCCGATGATTTCGGCCAGAATCCTATAGTAGTTTTACAATTATTACACTTCCAATGTTCATGTTCAAGCAGAAAATTTTTTATTAATTAACTATTGCATAACTAATTGAAAAATTGTGATAAAAAAATTTTTCAGGCGCATAATTGTTCATTTATCTATCCAGTAAGCACCTGATTTTTTTCATTTCTTAAACTTTATATTTAAAATGTTAAAATATTTTTTATCAATAAAGTAAGCTTGGCTTACGCAAGCCAGAACACCCGTTTTCGGTCGTATTTTCATCTATCTGGGAAAATTATATTGTGGGTAACATTTTACAAATTTTTGCTTATTATGCCATGTTGGGGGACCATGTAGCCCGGGGGGCCTGTATCATTGACTGCGGTAACTACGTCCCTGAATTAAAAAGGTACATGATTGTTTTGTTAATCTAGGTTACAAACAGTCTAAAATAAAAGCTGGTTTGTATACAAAGAATAAGAACAATTTTAAAACTATTGTTACGTTATATGTTGATGATTTTTTTCATATTCTCAAATGATAAAGTTGCGACTGAGCACTTAAAGAGTATATTTGGGTCAACGTTTAAAATTAAAGACTTGGGACAGATTAAATAATGTCTTGGTGTGAATGAATGTTTGTTTAGATAAAACTAAGGGTTGATTTATACTTAGTCAGGAACAATATGTAAATATGTTGTTAGATAGGTATAATATTTAGAATGCAAAATGGCTGATACTTCTTTAGAATGCAGAATTAATATTGAAAAGGAAGAAAATTGTAATAGCCAGATACCATATCAAAATCTTATTGGTGGTCTTATGATTTAGTTGTATTGACTAGACCAGATATTATGTTTTCTGTTTCATATCTTAGTCAATTTAATAAATGTTTTGCGTTATTTAAAGAAACCTAAGCATTATAGGTTAACTTATACTAAAGATGGCAAATCTTATTTAGAGGGTTATGTAGATGCAGATTGGGAAAATAATATTATAGATAGAAAGTTGTACACAGGGTATTGTTTTACGTTGTCAGACTGTGTAATTTCACGGGAGTCTAAAAAGCAAAAATTAGATGAGTTATCAACCACAGAAGCCGAGTGTATGGGCTTAACAGAAGTTTGTAAAGAGGCTGTGTGTGTGTGTAATTTATATAAGGGATTATAAAACAAATAACCGTATTTCATAAACGTAAAAAACACATAGACATTCGTTATCATTAGTTAAAATATTTACAAACGCCTGACATGGCAGCTGATATTTGAGCTAAGTTTAAACCTGCATTTAAGTTAGAACCGATAATTCCCCACCCATCGACAGTGGAGATGGTTCCGGTTATAAGATGTTTTAGTTCGTAAAATGAATTTGATACTGTTAGTAAAGACTGAAATAGGGACGTGTGTGTGTGTAATAAGTGGTTATTGGATCTAACAAAGATTCTGATTCTGTTTTGACTTTATGCAAATAACGCAGAAGTTCCTGTTCTCGAAACAGAACAGATTAAAAGATTTCCTATTCACCACACATTTACCTTAAACCTAATTTTAAATTTTAATTTAGAATTAATACCTTAATATTTGTTTTCATAGCAGTGGAGGGATCATATCATATAAAAGTGTATAAGTAGTCAGTAAACGTCGAAGCAGTAAATGGTGTACCAAAGTATCTTGTTTTATTCCTCAAATATAAGTTAAACATTTTTTCAATTAGCAAAAAATAGTTGTAAATCGAAGAAAATACAAAATGCTATTACCAATTTATTCTCCAACGTAATACTTTATATTAGTGATTTCCAAAGTAGTGTATATACAATTTTTTTTTTTTTTACTCATGAAATTATATCATGACTATCCAGTCAATTAGTATAATTTCAGATTTCCAATAATGATTTCGTTTTAAAACATTCTGTAGATAACTAGATACTTACTTCCTTTACTTGGGTCTTCAAGATTCAAATTCAAATTCTTTATTTGGACAAATCATCTGCTGCCGAACTAGTGTAAACTGTATTTCGGCATACAGCACCATTCCCCATCACTATACAAAGCCAATTATGTTATTGTATCTAAATTCTAAAGTTATAGTATCTGAAGTTAGTAAGTTATAATATCTAAAGTTAGTTAGTTATAATATCTATTTATTTATTTATTTATTTTATTTATTTTATTTTATTTTGGCAACATACAGTCATTACTTAATTTACACATACAATATTACAATACATAAGACAAACAGTGCCGAAAATTAATAAAGTTAGTTAGTTATAATATCTAAAGTTAGTGAGTTATAATATCTAAAGTTACATTGGTAAGTTCCTTATTATAAATTTTTTAAACATAATTTTTTTTTTTGTATGATGTGAGTGTGTGTGCGGGTGTGTGTGTGTGTGTGTGTGTGTGTGTGTGTGTGTGTGTGTGTGTGTGTGTGTGTGTGTCTGTGTGTGTGTGTGTGTGTGTGAGTGTGTGTGTGTGTGTGTGTGTGTGTGTGTGTGTTTATGCGGAAGTTCCTCACATTCATTGTATGTAAGTTTAATTAAATAATCATAAACATTTTTTTTACAAAGTATTTTATTTTGTGGTTATATGTTTAACGTTTTATTTGATTTATTATACAGATAAGGGCCGATAAAACTATAAAACCTTCTTATGAATGAAGTACCAAATTTTAAAGACCATTTGCATACTCTGTCTTTCCTGCGTTGACTTAGAAGCTTAGGATCAAAAATTAAGTTGTTTTAGTATAGTTTTAAGAATAAATATTTGCCTAATTGTGAGAACTCCACATTGCTCATAAAGTGCCGTAGTGGGAAATCTAATAGGTTTAAAGGAAATGATTTTTAATATCGCACGTTGGGCCAATTCTAATGTTTTAAGACTAGTCTTGGGGGCTCCGCCCCATGTTGTGATGCAATAACTCATCAGTGATTGACACAAGGCATAATATATTTCTTTAAGAATTTTTTGATCCGCAAGATGTCTAAGATTTGATATTGAGATTGAGTATTATACTTATTTTGAAATATGAAATATGACAAAACACAAAACAGCAATATGAGAAAGGTCTTTTTCAAGCGAGTAACATGAAAAGTGGTTATATAAAGAATAAACTGAAAACTAACATTTCATCAAACTCAGATAGTAATAAAGGGGATTCGAGTGTACACTCTATACATAAAATCAGCATACTCGGATTGGTCACGTGCGACACCCAGACCGACTGCATGGCCTATTATTGTTTTCCACGCTATTGTTTCGGAAATATTGCTTTGAAAATCTATAATTGACAACTACGAATGTTGAGCCTGACAAATTCCATTCCTGCTCAACGGATACAGAGCTAAAGGGATTATGTACTGCATTGTCACTTGTGATGCAAGATTCATTATTTTTGATAATGAGGCAAAACAAAACTTACGTCTAGAATTGTCAATACTTGGAGATCTATACTAGATCTCTATAGTTGGTGTCTAATGACGGTAATTCGACGCCCACACCAAATAAAATTGTAATCCAAAATCATAAAGTTTAAAGGAAAAATATAGATACAAAAATTCTTTTAATCTCGCATATCAAACAAAAACATATGTTATGTTTATATATCGAACGAAAGCTCATTTTAGTACCTACCCCATTATTATATCCTTTTAATTATTTAATTTATTTAAAAAGTAATTCGAAAAACAATGTATTATTATATATATATATATATATTATATTCTAGGTAGGTACTAAAAAAGGTGCTGGAATGGCAGCCTCGTAGCCACTAGGTGGACCGGCGATCTCAAGCGGATCGCAGCCAGTCATTGGATCCAGGGGGCACATGACCGCTCTAGGTGGCAACACATGAGAGAGGCCTTTCTCCAGCAGTGGACGTCGACATCGGCTGAGACGACGACGACTTAAGTAACGTTTCGTACTCTATTAATCAAAGTGTTCTGGTATTGTAACTAGAATTCTCACAAAGCAGACTGTAAAATGAACTCGTAGCGATCTACTTAGAAGCCAATAAAATGTTCTTGAAATACAAAATGTAGAGGGAATACTATTGTAAGTCAGACAAAGAAAAGAAGACGATATCATATTTTATTAATCTTCAAGTCAATTCCAGCTTCTGATTACTTTTATTGATGAAAATGAGCAACTATATTTATTATTAACATGTATTATAATGACTTAGATGATGTTAAACCTCTACACACACTATATTAACAATTTATTTTATTTATTTTTAGTGCGTGGTTGAATAAACATTAAAAATAATAATCACAATAACAATGTGACAATACCTTTAGAGACACTAAGAAAGTGTTAATGGATGGATTCTTAGGTATATTATTTTATTTTAATATGTTTAGGTCAAAGCAAAGTTACTCAATACCCATTTCATTAAGGCTACATTATAATTAGGTAGGGCTTCATATTTGATGCTATAGTGTTTATTTGTGTACTTATTATGTATGTTAATTGTATTATGTGAAAAATAAAAATAAAGTTTTATGCTATATACGTTTATTATGCAATTAAAGGTCACAAATAGAATATAGTTAAATGTCTCAGACCAAATAAAAAAAGACGCAGTGTTCGGTAAATTTTAACCATTATTATTATTATGTTGATATAGTTTTAAGGTTAAGATATAATTCAAATCTTTAATAATACACTACGTCTTAATTTGTTTTGGTCTGTGATAAATATTTTATTATATTATGTGTAACTAGTATAAGCAATCTTTAAAATTCTATATAATAATAACATAATTATTTTTATTTTAATAACGAGTGTGTCACACACGTATAGAAATCTTTAATATTTTAACATATAGATATTTGTTGATCGTATGAGTTAACATTTTAAAAAAATATGAAATATATAAATTTGTTAAAGAAATCACGTACTGAAATCTTTCTAAAAGTGTATTCAAATGAATCTTGATTTCCCTTAATACGCAGAAATTAATAATTGCATCAATAAATTATTAACTAAATTATAACAATACAAAATATAATGAAATTTTATAATCGTAATACCTACTATTTCGACAAACATCTTAAAATAACATTGGCAGTGATATATCTCATAAATACAACATATATTATATATTCATTCATCTATACATATATATTTCCATATAATTTGGAAAATTTTCCAAATAAGGCCAAAATTATAGAAATAAATAATGCTATAGGTCTAACTTAATATATAGTATCAGGAATACAATGATCTACCATCTTCTTTAAATATGTATCTTTTTAATATAGTATATATGTATCTATTTTATTTTAATGAGTATAGTAAAATGTTTTAAATCACACAGTAAAATAATTTAAACTTTTATGTCTACGAATTGATATATGAATAATGCGAGTTTGGAAATCTGACTACTCCAGCTAGCTTTCACATGAATAGGAATGATGAATGTCTGTACCTACTTTTTTTTAGTAAAATTTTCATTTTAGTTCACTGCAAATTGATGAATCAGTTTCCGATGGGCGGAAGTTTGTGTGTGGTAAAATTGTTTTCACTGTTTGCGGCTGAAAGGCGAGCTGAAAGTTTTGATAAAAGCATCGGAATAGATTATTTCACCGACAGGACTTGCACAATCTTCTATATCTATATATGTACAAGCTGGTTGAATGAATCATCAACATACAGCCGAAACTATTGAAACTAGAAACGTGAAATCTAAATCCTAACAACACATTCGGTGTAGCACAGATTTTTTTAAACTTCAGAATTTGTCAAATTTATCTCCCATTTATCTAAACATTTATATAAGTACTGTAGTTATAATCTTTTATTATTATATTATAGGAAATATTTTTTAATGTAATCTATTAACTATTTACTTGATAAATTACACAGTTAGAGGGACAGCGACAACTATATATTTATGTTGTAGAATATTTTCATATGTCTAGTTACGCATGATAAAGTCGACGGAACAGATGAGGTATATAGAAAATTGTTATCAGGCTAACCAAATAGTTGAATTAGCAGTAGCCTATTTTCGTAATAATTTTATAATGATAATCTGATACGAATAACGACGACATCTTTCCAAAAATGCAAAAAGATATCGCAGTTATTAACAGTGAAAATTATTTTTATCTACTCGAAAAGAATAAGTATATTAAATACACTTTTGTGTATGATTTATGTAGAAGTTACATAAATATTGTAAGTCTATAATTAGACAAGATTCTTACTTAACATTACAATCACGTCGATTTCATAAAACAGTAATAATTTCCCATGCAATACATAACCAACATGAAATAATATTAGAATTTTCTTTTTTTTTTCACTTTTTTAAATTTTATATTTATGGAGTTTATAATAGTTTTTGGCATTTTTACACGAATCCGAAATTTTTATATTTTTTAAATATATATAATAATATAAGATACTCCTATTATATTTTGAGCCTTAATATATTTACCATTATATTTAAAAGCAGTGTATTTAATATTTTCCTCAAACCTTATAACTATAATATTGGAAGTAATTCTTAAATAACTGTACAAGGGAAGTAAGCATTTGATACATAACGGGTGTTATTTTTTTGTATGCATATGCATGTTAACGACAATTTGTATAATTCAGGTATTGTATACAATTCCTAGGGATAGTATAGATTATCAATTGGTAAAAGTATGTGGATGTTTATTCTATAGATTTTATATATCAATTATTACACATAACGCTTACTTTCCAATTCATGCATTTAAGGTCTTGAAATTTGGAATAACATATACATATAAGTATATTAACTTAGTACATTTTTAAGGTAATTAAGTGTTTATTATAATATATATATTTAATACCTACTTTAATACATTGTTTCAATAATATATAGCGATAATGAATCTCCTTAAATATAATATATACCTATTACCTACTAATAAGATAGTAAAAGATTTTTCAAGCTTTTGAAGGGAAGAATGACAATTTCTTATTCATAGGTATCTGGGGTCACAGTTGTGACTCCGCCATAATGAGGCATTAACATATTCTAAAATATTAATTAATTAATAATGAACACTTGAATTTTGTAAAACTACGTAATGTTAAAATGATGATTATATACAACATCAATATCTATTATTTTTTAAATTTTTAATATCATAAAGAAAATTCTAAGTAGAGTAACTATTTACAAAATACATGATTTCATAGAGGAACAAACACCGTGAAGGAGAAAGTGAAAATTAGTAATAAGCCCTATTAGAATATTAATACATGGTTTTTTCCTAGATCAAATAATAACACTTTCCAATGATTACAATTTTATAACTAATGACTTAATTTTGAATATTTTATTAATGTTCCACTGCATTCTAAAGGCATTTGATTTCACTTTGAAAATGTTTTCATTATACTGGATTTCACTTTTTTAATTGTTTTATACAATAGTTTAATGTATCACATATTGTTGTTATTTGACTCACTTTTCATCACAAACTAATACGGAACGTTTTCATAGTTGCGTATACGTCTAAAATAAGATATCACGATTTGATTGATTGGATAGCAAGTTGTCACATAGGTATTGGTGTAGGGTTTTCAATCCCTCGATGGAGGCCCGGGGGCAGATGCATCGTAAAAAACACTCCGTACCTGAAATGAATAATATTGTAAGCCTGTCCAGGCGATAATAATGTGCACTTTTATAGCTCTTTTTAATAAAAAAAGTTACAAGAAGTTTAAAAATTTCTTTCACTTTCAAAATATTGTAATGTAAAAATATGCAGGCGTTTCAGTGTTGTTAAGCTGTCGACTTTTTTAGTTATGTATGTACTGTATACTGTAAGCCTACTCTATACTGTATACTGTATAGAGTGTACTGTAAGCCTTTAAGCTAGGATCACCTGGGTCTGTTGCTATGTTATAGCGTAATAGAAAGACAAATCAAAAAATAATGAAGCTCATTGCTTCGTTTATGATGTTGTATATAATAGTATAATAAAAAAAAGTTTGCATAAATCATCCTTATCTAGCATGTTTTTAAAACCCAATCCGGTGAGTGAATGTATTACTATAGATAGTACTTCTCGATAGATCGAGATTGGATTCTGTGTGGGGTATGTCCGCTTCGTTTATGTGAAACAGACATAATTATTGATTTTCAAATAAAACCTCAAATCATATTTGCGGCCAGTGCTAATGTAGATGAGTCGGCATGGGGTAAAGCCTTTGTCCAGGGATAGAGTAATTTCACATTTGAAAATCGATTGATATATACGACTTCAATATTATTTGTATAGTGCTTTCACTCTGCTGGTCTGTGCTTTGACTCTAATCAATGACGAATATACGTTTATAATAACAGCATACAACAGACAGGTGTCGTCCAAAGAGTATTGCTTAATATCAATGAATTTAAAGACATTTACTATTAATTAATCTTCTACACAACGAAATTATTTTTATGATATCGATTTAAAAAAGTGTCCGTTTCTACTTTTTTGTGTCGATAAAAGCCAATCTAACATTAAATGATAATCTCAGATGATATTGTCTTCTTGATTTTGGGGGAATTATGGTATAAAAATATTGTTCTTAAAATACCTATTTTCATAAATACAGTATGTTTTTTTTATGTAGTTAATATTCCTAATCACTATTAGGATAGTGAAGTGTCCCTACTGGATCGAACAAGGCTTTTAAATACATAATGATCATAGCTTATGACACTCGGGAATAGCGTACCTTTCTATCAGAAAAGGAAATTCTAATGAACGAATAATCAATATCATTAAAAATAAGATAGACTAATAAATGATTATAGACAGAATTTATAATATTTATCAAACAACATTACCCCTAAACAATCGGCCATTTGTAGTATGATCGCTACTAAATCTCTATGTTCAAATAGGTCGTCTGGTAGCGGAGGATACGCCCGAGGGAGGTTAGTCCTCGCACGGAAACTTCTGTGCAGTCTAAGCACACTCTCGCAAAAGGTATATCTTAGAATCATCAATCGTAGGAACTCGTCTCCTAGGAATGGATAATACATAGGATCTGAAAAAAAAGTTTTACCTTCGTATTCAATCGTAAAATTTTATAGTCTTGTTGTGACTTCTACGTACTTAAATGAAGTATCCAATCCAGCACTTGACCATATTGGTGAGTTATATAATGGGTTAATGTGATTATCTGTGAATTTTATTACACTTACCTAGTCGTATTTTCATTAACAATCGCGTAGCTTCAGCCATGAACCGGTCACGTAAGTGCACACAGCTGTCCCATGTCGATATACTTACAGTGTAGACATCGCAAGCATTGCAGATTCCCGCTATAGGGTTATGCAAGAAAAGTGTAAACAGACTCCCCTGATTCTTGCGATCTGGTTAGAAAATATATTTAACAAGATAATTGGTAAGAAGAATAATCAGAATTATAAATAACGAATGCTAACGATTCAATGCAATCAATACATATTTCATAAGTTCTGTAAAATCTATACTTTTAATTATAAAAAATATTTTTGTATACTTTCTAAAAAATACTATATATTTCCAAAACCTTCAAGATACTACTAAACTAAAAAATGTTTGAGATTACAATGTAAAAGATGAGTCGAAAATAATTTGATATAATAACGATCAAAGATATAAATATTTCACTTTGAAAAAGCCTTTAGATTGAGAATAACAAAAAACTTTAATACTCGATAAACATTGAAATTTAAAACCTAGTATTTAAATTTCTGCATTTCTGTTTTTATTTGCAAGTAAAGAAGAAAGAAGCCTTCTCCACGCGAATCCGATCCGCACTTGCAGATATGATTAATTTTTTAAAAGAAAATAGGAATACGATACGAAATATTACTTTACATACCGCTTATAGTTACTGGCAATGACAATGGCGACATAAAAACTACTAATGGTTGCCCAAATAGTTTCGGTATGTGTTGGAAAGCATAAGAATTGTCAGAGTCCACAATAATAAAAAGAGGTCTTCTGGTAAAAGGATGTAAATCACCTGGATACAATATATGTTTATCTTTGAATTTATTTGTATTAGATTTCGTTTCTCTGTTATATTCTCTATATATATCTGATTTAGACGTCGTTATCAGACCGCCAATGTCGTAACTATCTGAAATTTAAATTATTTTTAAGAACTTTTGTTATTGTTGGAGCTAAATACAGCGTGTTTTTAAAACCTTGTCCGATCCGATAACGGATTTATAATTTTAATTGGGATATTCGATTCTGGAAATATATTAAATTTCCGGTCGAAAATCCCAATTAATATAATAATTGCGAAGATATTTTTCAATAATCGCAAATCTTTTTTACGTTACGCTTTCACGTCTAAACCACACTTAATAACTTTAGCGGGAAAAAAATGCCTAAGGTACGCAAAGAGACCGCGATAATATTAAAAAAAAAACTATCGCAAGTCAGTTATTGTGGTCACTCACATTGAAAATTTGCTTTAGGAAATTTTGGTACAATAAAATGATTAATTTAAAATACGTGAATAGTTGTATTCTATGTAATTAACTTAAAGTATATGCGTTTCTTAAATATTATAATAGATTCATTTTATTTGAATATGTCATTAGGATACCAGGCCTTTTACGACCGGTCAGGGTTTTAAAAACACTGTTTATAATAACTATTGAAAAACTGGACTACTTACAGTCTTCGGGGTGAGTGTTTTGCTGTGGGTGATGTCCATCTGCTGAGATGTAGATGAGTAGGGCACAATTCGGTGGTAAGTCATTGCAACTGCTAGCCAGATATATTAACACTTGGCGAGCGGATGGCTTGAATAACAAATACTTATGTGGATTCAAGCTCCTGGCATCTCCTTCTATACCTAAAAGGATATTGCGTTTCATAAAGCTAAGCTGCGCTCTTTAATAATATATAGTATTCGCATAATTTAATGAATGAACATATTCTATTCTTTTTCAATTCGCATCAGCATACATCGTGTGCTGAAATAATTGTCGCATTATATACTTACAACATTAAGCAAATTCTTAAAATACTACTTTTGTGACATTCACCTGGTCTAGTTGTTGCATGTTTCGAAATAGCTCCTAAACCTCTATTCTGTGGTGAATCTCCGGATGGATCCCTAATGGGAACATCGATTTCCCACTCCAAATTTTGTACCATTCGGAACATGTCTATGGTTAGCTCCGAGAACTTGACCAATTGAGTACCACTTCCAATAATAAGTGCGTCATGTAGCATCAAACCCATCTGAGTTGTACGTTCTATTGGTGGCACCGAAGCTTGGGAGAGTCGTCCACTTATAGAAATAATAAATTCATGACATCGTTAATGTTGCACATTTTTTCCTACTTAAAATTGAACTAAGAATACAATTTTTTATTTATTGTGAATTGAACTTTATATAAAGAATTATAACTTTATTAACATTAGATTCCTACATAGCTTACCTAACAGTTACTACCCTGTTTTTGTTGTCTGGATCAACGATAGTTATACCTGGTTCTGCAACTAGGAAAGCTCTCACTTCTTCTAAAACATTGATCCATTCAAGTTGATCATTCGGATCATATGCATTGCCATAAGCAATAATTTGTTGATCCAGTTCAGAGAGCAATTCATCTATAGTAACTGGTTGTTGCAATAATATAGCAACAACGATAAACCTAGCGTAATATCGTAATTTTTTAACCATTAGCTCACATTTTGCTTCTTTACTTGCTAAAGTATAATATCGCCTTCCACGTATAGCCGAATAAAACGAAAAGGCTTCTACTAAGTATGTTGTGTCACTCGTACGTAAACTAAAATAAAGAAAATATCATATTTCAATTTTAACTATTTTAATATTTGCAAATAACGTGCAGTAACGTAAAAAAATTGTTTCCTTTAATTTATTCTCCATTAATGATTCTAATTGGCGTGAGTGAATGCATGAATTCAAGTATTCTTACTAAAAGTGATAGTACAGCTGGCCAATTTTTGATGCTATTTCTCCTATCTGCCACCTTTTTAATCCGTATCGACTGTCAAGTATAGATCGGTGTTGCTGCTGGAATTTCCAGAGTTTTGAATATATATCAAATGTTCTACCAAAATGTGCTTGCCATTGTTTATGGCCATAGGAAGGGAGTTCTCTGAAAAGACGTATTTTCTTACTTTTTTGTATACTAAAATTAGTGTTATGTAATGTTTGTTTACTAAAAGCTATCGATCTCTCTGCAAAGCGAAAACAGGGAACTGATAATTTTATAAACTTTCTTTAATTAAATGAAAATCTTACACAATAATTTCTGAGAAAGTTCAAGCCTAAAAACTACCTAATTATCTAGTTACTTTCTAGATGTACGAGAAGTCGCAGGTAATATATTAAATTGTTATAAACCATAAATAATTACATACCTTAGGCCGTTAAAGTGTTGCTTTGATTTTTCTAATAAGTGACAAAACTCGATAATTATTTTACGTTCACTTTCGGTAACAGTGGTCATTATTAAAGTATAATTAAGCAGTTTTTTTTGTTTTTCTTTAAATAGTTGTTGATATTGTTTAAGTAATATTAATAGAAGACTAGCTAGTTGTTGCAGATATGAAGCATTTACGATTGGCTTTTAGGTTCGTCCAAATTATAGTAAAATCCCTTATAAATTAATCTAAGAGGCACTTGAAGACAATACATCCCATCCTTAGAAGTTATGTCAATATGATTCACAACTGTTGGGATCTCATGAGCCACCTCATTAAGATTAATTTGTTTAGTGCTTTCTTCTTGGG
Organism: Limenitis camilla; assembly: GCA_905147385.1. Lineage (NCBI taxonomy): Eukaryota > Metazoa > Arthropoda > Insecta > Lepidoptera > Nymphalidae > Limenitis > Limenitis camilla. The sequence goes on from LR990224.1 coordinate 3,441,911, forward strand.
ATCCTATGTTTACTTCCGCTACGGCGTCTGTTAGTACACTTATTTGATTATTTTGTCCTTGCTTATTATTCGTTTCTGATTTATTATCCTCTGATGAAAGCAAGTAATCTTGATTGTAATATCCGCTGCGTGTATAGTTGGTTAACGCATCGCATTTATGTAAGTACCCTCTTTGGTCATTTTGGCTGGAATATTTAGAATTTTTCAAAAGCTTCGATATTTTTGGACTAAGATTCGCTACGGAAACTTTGTTATGACTAGTGACCGTATTTTGAGTGGAGGTAGAGTCTTTTCTTACGCCTGACTTTTTAAAAGCTTGCCAATAGGTTTCGTTGTTATTTGCCTGATATGTTCGCTTTACATACAGCGATTCCAACGATGTGGATGGAACATCAGTGTCTAATTCTTCACTTGTGTTGGGTGGCCCACTTTCAATTTCATCATAATTATTACTATTATACCTTACAGCTCTACCTGGAAAATCTTTATTTCTCTTTATTCTGCGGTTCTCGTCGCTCCGTTTGTAATTGTGTCTATTTCTACTTTTACCATTGTGCTTCTTAGTATTTTCCGAGAAACTTATATGCTTTTCTAATTTTTGTTGTAATTCTTCTGCGAATTGTTGTTGTTTTGATTCTTCTTGTTGTTTTTTTGAACGATATTTTGTACACAATAAAAATCCGCAGCAACTAGTGTTTGATTTCGTGCTGCCCGATGGAGATTTGCGGCCCGTATCGGCTGTATTAGGTTTGTGACACAATAATGAGCTTGAACTTCTTTTACTTGATATACTTGGCTCTGTGAACAATAATAGTTAAGTGAGACATTTTCAAACACTATGCAAATTTTTGACTAATCACTTCGTTGAAAAGAAAAATTTAAAAAGTCAATTTATTAGGTTGAAGAAAAAGTCTTTTCGCATTTTTTAAGAAAATTCAAAACATTTTTTATTATAGTTTATTTACATTTAACTAAATGATGTAGGTACCATTTTTTGACATCTTGTAGATAGGGACATGGTCCCATTGCTATAGAAATTTTGGGGCATCTGATCAAAAAACCGCGACAAGTAGTTTTGGCAGTCCTCTCGTGATGTTAACCTGACACTGTCTAAAGAATTCTGAAGAGACCAAAACAGGTAGAAATCTGAAGGTGCAAGGTCAGGACTATACGGCGGATGCATTAACACCTCCCAGCCAAACTCTCTTAATTTTTGCTGAGTGGCTAAAAATGTGTGAGGTCTAGCGTTATCATGATGAAAAACCACACTATTGTTTCTTCTTTTGATTAATTCCGGCCGCTTTCTCGCAACTTCTTGCTTTAATCACATCAGTTGTTCGTAGTAGAGTTCAGAATAGATAGTCCTGCCTGGTGGTAACAGCTCATAATGAATAACGCCCTTCCAATTCCACCACACACAGCATCACCTTGTTGCGAGTTAACCCGGGTTTCACCACAGTCTGTGAAGCCTGACCGGCCTTTGACCACGACCTTTTTCGCACGTTCTTGTCATACGTGATTCACTTTTCATCACCAGTTATCAGCTTCTTCAAAAATGGTTCGGTTTCCTTACGTATCACAAATGAGTACACGGTTCATCAGGTTTCTTTCAGTGAGCTCGTGAGGTACCCAAATATCGAGCTTCTTGGGTACCCAGTTTTTTTCAAATGCGCCAAAACTGTTTTGTAGTCAATACCCAGTTCTTCAGCTACGTCGTAACCACTGATATGTCGATCTTGCTCCACTTTTTCAAAATGGATGCCATTTTATCCGAAATAGGGCGACCAGAGCGAGGTGAATCTTTGACATCAAAATTTCCGGATTGAAAACGCTTAAACCAAATTTGTTCTACTCTCACAGACACTGCACTAGGTCCATTAACATCGAAATTTTTTTTTTGCGGCTTGCGTTGCATTTTTACCTTTATTGTAGTAAAATTTTAAAATGTATCGAATTTCTTCATTAGACTCACTCATATTCACAGTACGAAAAACAAATAAAATTCACACATTTTCCTAATTTGTATTTGGAATTATCTTCTTTAAAATGTAAACTTTGAATGATACCAAAACCAGGCAGATACAAATAGTATAGCCAAAGAGACTTTATTACAAGTTCATACATACTATAATGCGAAAAGACTTTTACCCCGACCTATTATACAACAGGAATTTAATACAGTAGTAGATATGGATTAATTAATACATGATTCTCTTTCTACATGACGCATATAACGCCGTTACTATTTATGTAGAAAGAGTATCTTTTATTATAATCCTGTAAAAGTTCGGTCTCGTTGCCTCGATGATCGTTAAAGCTCATTGTCGATTTTATTCTATTCAATATTGAGAATAAAAATAATTTAAACATTAATTTGTTTTCTTTTTATTTCATGATTTTTATTTTATGATTTTGTAAATATGTATAGTTACATCACTAGAAGAATAACTGTTTGTGTCCTGCAAATTATTATCAAATATTCAAGTCTCTAGTCTCTCGGAGCTGTAAAAAAAAACTTCTACGTAAATGTAATGAAAACACAATCAACTAAATCTCATGCATTTTGTTGTATTGATTTTCGCACAACAATCAATATGACCAGGGTTGAGACCTAGGTACATAATTTTTGGCAAGAAGTCAGATGTTATAGTGTAAGGTAAAATTCGAAAACTGCAAATTAGTAGTCACATTTATACAGAAAAAAATGATCTTTTATATTTGTTGGTTTTTAGTTATGACGCATTATTTGAAATACGTAAAGTTATCAATTTGAAATTGTTATCAAAAAATTGTTTATCTCCTAAAACTGTGAAAAAAATCAAAATCAATAAAAACATAATAATATAAGCAATCAATAAAAACGGCCATTAAACCAGTATCGATCACAAGTAGTTTCGCAATATCTGCATTCTATGTGAAGTGGAAAGGAAAATAATGTCACGTAGAGTGCCTTTGTAGAGCAAGATTGGACGTGTTACCTAGGTACGGTTGTTGACGGCAATTGTACATTTTATTTTTAACAACTTGTAAAATATTTTCATATTTTCTTATATTCATTTTGTAAGTATGTAATTATATACATTTCAATTGATTGCAAACATAAGCTCTGTACTTAAGGGGGCAGTCCCTAAAACTCGCGCGAATATGCACTTACGGTTTTAAAAATATTAAAGAACTCACTTCATTGATTGACACTAGAAAAAAATCCCCAATGCTTAATAGATGAGGCTACACTTACACTGCGAGATAATCCTAAAATAATCCTTAATTTTCGAGAAAAAAAATCTTCAACATTGGTCAAAAACATTGAAATCTGTCTTTTCTATTTTAACTTTCTATGCTATTTAGTTCTAATATTTGAAAATATTTTTATTTAAATCTTGAGAAGAAAGCTTAAATAATACATTCACCGTTCAAGATTTCCATTAATTCAAACTAAAAAATAATAATTTAAGCCTAAAGATCATCCATTTTTTTTGCGGGAATCGTTGCCGCGGCCCATACAATTTAGTATGAAGTAAGAAGTCAAATTAATTTATTATATATTACAGAACGAATGCAAAAATAATTTAGTGCGGTCTCAGTATTCCAGGTGAAAGCACGTCCGTTCGTAGTTCACGTGTTCGATAGCTCCGCGATATATCGTCTATTGTTTGTACTAGAGGTGGGTCGCTAGTGTAGGCGACGATTTTTAATTTGTATTCTTCAACTATATGATTGTTTGTATGTTTGTTGCGAATAGGTTCAAAAAGTACTGAAAATTCTTTCAGATAGAGGGTTATATCCTTTCCGGGAAACATAGGCTATGTGGTGTTGCCATATATATTCTAATTAAAAGATATGGCCAAGGTTATAACGTGGGCATTTTGTACAGTAAAGGTCTTCTATGGAACTACTTATCCGATTTTTAAAAAAAAACTACACTATTCCTAAGTGACAAAGATAATGCAGTGTTGCCATATACATTTTTAAATAATAGAATGTGGCTATTTTGTTACTAATCCGATTTAAAAAAAATTTTTACTGATAGAAATCTAAACTATTCCTGAGTGACAATGATGGTTTAGTGTTGCCATATACAGTTTTCAATTAGTAGAATATGGTCATTTTGTTATTAATTATCTGATTTTAAAAATTCTTTCACTGTCAGAAAACTACACTATTTTTGAGTGAGAAAAATGATTTAGTGTTGCCATATACATTTGTTTAATTATAAGATAATGAAAAACTATTGTCAAAGTGATTCATATGTTTTGTTATGATGACTATTCTAGTTGATTCCATGGATGTTGCTGATGCAGGTTTTTTTAATATCAGCGGATGCTGACGCTGATGCTGATTTTTTAATATTAATATAAGCTGATGCTGATGCGGATGCTGATTTTAATGTTCTTTTTTAAAATATTATTAGGCATCTTTGCGGTATCTTTATTTACTAATCTAAAATACTTCCATACTTCACTTTTTAATGGCGGAGGCATACTAAAGGCAAATATTAATTACTTTAAACGATTCAGTAACACGTCTGCAATAAAATGTGTAAAATTTGTGTTTGTTTACTAAATCAATCGTGCGAACAAGTGGAATTGAGTGACGGCTTCTTTGATCGGTCGAAATATACTACTACTATACTATACTAGTTTTTGGTTTTAAGTTTATTTAATTACACCTTGTAAATAATCTAGAATGAAAGAATTATTTATTTCAAAAATGTAGTCTCCTAAAAATGAATCTCCTATTATAATTCCTAGACAGCGTACACTGAGACCGTACCCTTTGACGCCGGCTACTCACCTAGTTTATGTCGAGCCCGCGGGCATCGCGATGCAAGTAGCTAATCATTGCGTGTTTTAAATGACGTTCATAAGCATCCGACGAAGACAAACGCGTAATGAATATGTAATTATGCGAAGCGCCCAAAGTAAATTTATTCGTTTCTAGGGAGCGTATACTAATACAGCTCGTTGTGTCTGTGTGAGTAGAAAATATTAATGTGGGGGTTCAATCAGAAATTCTCACGGTCGCGAACTGCAGCCTTAAAAAGAATTTTGATTATATTGTAATACGCATTACTAATGTGTGGAGTAAATGCTCCATGAGTACACTACTTATGATGATATTTTGGTGAGCCGACACGAGAATCATAATTTGAGTGTTCTCTGGTGAACTGTAAACATGGAATTTAGAGTGCAACAAGGAATCATTTCGCTTAGGGTATTTATCGTTGACTAGAATCATGAAATTTGGTAAGAAGTAATGTGTTTCACTACAAGCTAAGGAGAAAACCCAAAAACCATAACTTTTAATTATATTTTTTTGTTGCATTTAACTTGTGTCGATGAATGGGGCGACTGCTATCCGAAGGCAATGTTAAGTTTGTCCCTTAATGTCAATTGTGTGGAACTCTGAGTGCACGAGTCCCACGCTTGAACTTGGCCGAAATTTTCCCACAATATTTCATTTATACTAATTTTTTTTAGCTTTGGATTTTACATCTATGATAATTAAAAATTCATACTAGTTTTATAATTACAATCCAATTTGTATCGTCAAGTTTTTAGGTAAAGTCAGCTGCTTTATGTGCTGAAGTTATTAGTACACTATTTAATAACTTATAATAATCTTCTTTTAATATTCTGTATTTCCGTTATTGTTTAAAATTAATACATACTAGTCACCCAGTGGTCGATATTCGACCACATACTTTAACAATAAACAAAAGAGTATATTTGCGTGTGTGTAAAACAGATGGTAGTGTGTGTAATATTTTTTTTATTGATTTAATATATTTTTATGCATAATAATTTAAAAAAATAACATTCTGCACTCCTTTTCTATATAAACTATAAGTATGGGAAATAAAAGATTGGTACGAAGTTACCAGAACATGACGATAGGGCCTATCGTTACTATCTTTGGGGGTATCTTAGGCTTATAATCGTTCAAGCAAAGTAAGGAGAAATCATTAAATTACTGTACGTTACCTATACAAAATTTACGCATTTTTCTCGATTTTCGCGGGATCACCTCATCTTATTACAATATAGGTACGCCAACGGGAACAAATTTCAAATAAAGTAAAGTATTTTAAAAATCGGTCAAAAATTGACCTACTTCATTTTTTTTAAGTCGGTTAAAAATGATTAGAAAGTGATGAAATATCAATAAACAAAGTGATGAAAAATGATTAGAAAGTGATGAAATATCAATAAACAAAGTGATGAAAAATGATTAGAAAGTAAAAGATGAGATGTGACTAAAATCAAAATTCTAAGGCAACGTGTACATAGGGAATGCTATAACGTATAGAGAAATCAGGGACGTAGTTACCACTGCATCAGCCGTATCAATGATACGGGGCCCGCGGGCTACAGAGGTTCCTAAAGTGTGTAAGCAAACATTAGTAAAATGTTATTGACAATGTCAGTTAGTCCCTTGCTTCCCGGAAAAAACATATAAAAAAACTGTCATACGTGCTTACAGAGTTTTCATTTCAAAATTGACAAAAAGCAAAAAAAGCAATTTCTTTTTTCCCGGGTTAAGCGTGCGCCAAAAATTTGCTAAAATTATAATATGTTACTGGGGAAATCCCCGTTTAAGTCATTTACTTAAATGGGGGAATCTTGTAATAAACAATGTATAATGACAAACGATGGAGAGCAATATTTACGCGTTTTATTTAGTTTCGTTTCAAACGCTATTACATTCTAATATATACAATACAATTTTGTTCTTCTGATTATATATTGGTTAATTAGTTTGATTTGTGAAAAGAATCAGTGAAAGAAAAAGAGATTATCCTATAAGAATGGAGCTATAAAAAAAAGGAACAGGAACGGCTCAGACTTGTCACTATTGTCTATAAAGGCAGAAATTGCAGAAAAAAAGAACGAAAATTTTATAATTAATTTGAATTGTTTGGCTAGTTCAATTACTAGCAATAAGCGATAACTTATAATATAAGCAATAAATATTTATTTTTGTTTCCTTGTGAGAAATTTTTACTCTTCATTTGAGCCCCTCGGCTAATTTTAATACAGGGCCCCTCCAAGGGGCCACGCCACTACGCCACATCAAACGCTACGCCACTGAGGGAAAGGATACAATCAATTCCTTATACAAAGGTATATGGAAAATCCCGAACACTAGAAAGCATTGTGAACCGGCCCTCGGAAGATTCATTTTAGGGTATGTATTATGAATATGAATCGATTAACTAGAATTATAAATGTGTTATGTATATATATAAAAATATTAAGAGCTATATCGGTAATATCCATTAAAAAAAACTTTTTATTTACAATTATTAAACATTTCTTTTTTGAATTCCTCATCTAATTGCCTATAAGAGTGCGCCATATTAATAAAAAGAAAATCACAATATTACTCCTTCACAGTCAGTACAACATAAGTCCTACATCTAATGTAGAGATAGATGATATTCATAAATTGCTTTACTAAATGAACAATATACGAGTACCTACAGATGATAAATGAATCGGATAATATAATTCAGAACGAATTAAAAACGAGTTGTCATTTAAAAATCATTTAATTTTACTATTTTTACCGTTAAAACAATAAAATTTGATTAAGCGGTACCCTAAAAACAGTTTCTGAACATAGATGTTTTTTTATACGTACAACAGAAAAACTAATTACAAACTGACTGCTACCATACACATAAATAAATGAAAGAGTTGAAGTCTAATTGTTCAGCTTTTAAATGAATTCAAATGGTATGAATTCGGGAATAATGACGCCTCGCGATTCTATTTCTCAGTTGTTCGCACGTACAGGCGGAGTGTCGAGTATGAAGGGGTGGAGATCCCCACGACGCGACCCCCTACAGTCTACTGAACCATAACAGGAGTTCGGTGTCAATTACAATTGTAAAATTCATGGTTTAAAAATTAATATTACGATACATATTTATTTGTAATATTTGTAAAACAAAAGTGTATAAAACAAAGTGGAGCTGTTGTTCATTGAAGTTGGATCACTAGCTAGTGTTTCTTTATAATTCTATTTTGATATTTTATATTTCTTAGTGCTTTTAATTAAAATCCTTTGCTTATTTGCCAAATTTTGTGTTATTATGGATTACTTCATTTACACGATGGCCTCCCAGCTCCACTGCACCACATCTGGTGAAGTGCTCCAAACCAGCTTTGGCGACATGATAAAATTCCATTCTAGATGATTTTTGCCGCAACACTCGATGTATAATTATGATGTTACCTTTATTAACGAGTACGTCTATTTGTCCAAATTTCTTGATAGTTTGGTCTATGATGCTACGTCCGTCACATCTGCTCGGATTACAAGAGGTTCATTATTACATTGACATTTTTTCAACATAGCGGTTTTTGCATAACTACTTTAGCACCCTCATCATTGTAACCTAGAATCTTTAAACCTAAAAACTTAGACTGTCATAATATATTGCATGTGGTGTTTACTTTTAATTAATCATTACACTTAGTTAGCTATAGACCTAGAATGTTATTTTATTAAATGTATTAGTGTAAGTGATTGTATGTGAACCTAATAAAATAAAATAAAGCTGTTCTTATTTGTTCTTTACCTTTTTTGATTATCGGTATTTTGCACGCGGGCACAATTATGCGTAGCGACGGGATTGCCCGGAAGTGGTTTGATATAATTACGGACCACAGTAAATTTATTATTCATCACATAATATATAAACATAACATTTTCAGATATTTCTCATTAACCGGTATCAAAAACTGTAATGGTATCTTATCTAACATCGATACACATAACGGAGTGTTGGTTTAGCCGTCGCTTCTTTATTATCCGACTTCTGCGAAGCCAAAAGGAAGGGTTACGATTTTGTCAGTCTATGTATCTATGTTCCACTCTAGCGCCTAAACTACTGAACCAATTTTCATGAGTGAGGTATCAATAGATTCGTAATAATGGCGCGGGTGACATAGGCTATGAAAATTTTATGATTTTTTTTAATGACGGAATTTAAACCTCAGATTCTAACTTCGAAAAAAATTAAACTTCACGGTTCTACCTTGACCATTTTTATACCGATACATTTCTAGGTTTCTATCTGATTATTTTCTTGTTTCGTCCTTTTCAGACCACTTTTTTGCGTAGTCGGGTTATAGTTTTTTATTGTAGTCAGTATAAAAATATAATTTGTTATAAAATTAAGTTAATTTGAACCGTGATAAAACATTAGTAAGTTATATCAATAAAAAAACTTATCGAGTGTCTGTAAATAGAAATTGAGAGTTCAATCAATTCTACAACTAACATAAAATCTAACATAAAATGTAGTTTTTGGTTTATTTAAATTTGAAGATAGGAAAAAAGTTATTGTCATATTAAAAATATCGATTAGTAGTACCTCATAGGATTCAGGAATAATTGTATAAAACGTTGACGCATGTTTCATAAAAAATTTACCAATTTTAAAAGAATATAGGTAACTACAGCTTTTTGTATTTATTTGTGGGTGCGTAAACGTCAAACTTACCTGACAATTCCATGCTATCTGGACCGTAGAGAAAGTCCCTGTAGTTTCTGTGGTTTTTTGTATTAAGTATCATTATTATTAAAGTTTTTAAGTTCACCAAAACTGATGCTTTTCGGCATTATATGACACGTTTTTCGAAAGGGTTAGTTGAATACAATTTTACATAACACAATTTTAAGTTAGATATGTGAACGCGTGAAAATTGTTTTGGCGGCGAAAAGTTCGAGAAGCCACAGGTGCACTACCTTGTGCATTAACACTGAAACTGCAGGATGGGGCGGGTGCTGTACCGATGTTATATAGCGCGGTGCTACCTACGAAGTTCTGTGATGGACCAATCCGTGCATACCACCACCATGTTGACCTATATACTTGTACCCGCCTCGTCTTCCTTTGTTGCAATTTTCTTAAAAAAGACTGGCTATCCTAGTATCCTAGTACAGCAAAACATAAACATTCAAACACTAATCTGTTTACTATAAGGATTTTATCATATATTTTTATTTATCACAGGAAGTTAAAATTTGAGAATAAATGCATAAATAAGTGTGTCAGTAAGTCAGGAGGGTTGGCCACGCCTCCTTAGTGGTTTGAGGTGGGTGGATGGTATATTCGCTAACGTAATTCCAGATCGAAATCAAAGACTCTTGTTAAACTATCAAGAGATTATTACTCGCTATTTCAGATATCAAAATTATAAAAATAAGAAAATTTATACACAGTTCATATATCATTATAGAAAATAATATATGTTTGTGGTAAAACTAAGTCACTGTGTCACAGTCAACTGGTCAAGTCTTTTGTTTTTCTTTTTGTATGTTTATAAGCACGTCACGCATAACCTAATGAACGAAACTTAACGGTTTTTACAGATGTATTTCTGCAGGTCTAACTTAAAATATAGGCTTTGTTTTATTTAAATATAAATAGGATTAGGTACTCACATTATCATTAAAAAGGTTTAGTCCAACGAAGCTAAGATTAGTAGGTACCTATAGGTATAATAAAATTAAGAAAGAATAAAAGAAACGTTTATTTGGTTTGAAACTACTAGTAGCCATAAAATAATAATATATAACGACTTAAATAACTAATTAGCTTAAGTAACTAAAGACTGTTTCTGTGTTACTAAAACGGAGATGTACCTATCTGTCCCTATTCCTTACTAATATTATAAATGTGATTGTAAGTTTGTTTGTTACGCTTTCACGCGAAAACTACTTAACCGATCATCATGAAACTTTGTACACATATTCTTGAGAGTTTTAGAAGTAACATAGGATACTTTTTATGAAAAAAAAAATATTTTTTACGATTCATTTCTATTATAATGATCTCTTATACTAATTTAATAGCTTCAATGCGAGCGAAGCCGCGGGTAAAAGCTAGTAAAATATAAATATATATGAAAATTAAGAGAAAAATAAACAATCTAATATTGAGAAATTAAGAATCTAATTTAGAATAAATATAAATTAAATTTTATACACTACTAGCTGACCCGGCAAACTTTGTTGCCATATAAATTTAAAAAAAATGGGGTTTGCAGCCCTTATCACTTAAGGGTATAAAAAATAGATGTTGGCCTATTCTCAGACCTACCCGATATTCACACAAATTTCCAACATGATGTTACTTTATTTATGTAGGTTACAAACTTTCACCCCCTATTGTTACACCGCCATATCGCTATATAGCCCTACAGTCACATAACCACAAAGCCATTTTGTCGTATCGTTATAACGCTATGTAGTCAGGCTCTAGCAGGGTTGGCATGATTAAAACAAGTTGTTTTAAAACACATGTTTAAATTAGTGTTTAAGATAGTTTGAATTAAAACCGTGTTTTTAATAACGTATTTAAAAACAAAGATATGTCGGCTCGGCTGTCGAAAGAAACTAATGCAATGAACTAGTGGGTATTCCCCAAATAAAATAAATGTTTATCCATCAATCGATTTTTGTAAATATTTAATTCATTATGGCGAGTTTGAAAATACCTAGTCTAGAAATAAATTTATGTATAGGTCTATTTGATTAGAAATTAGGGCAAAACTAAAAAGAAAAAAAAAAACACTTGTTTAAAATAATTTGAACTGTTTGTTTTATAAAATTAAAAAAAAAATACTGATTTTTTCCAACCCTGGGATCTAGTCTATCTCTATACATATTTTAATAAAAATTAGTTCAGTGATTTGGGAGTAAAAGCATTTAAGTACCTTTAATATTGATAATTAATATAATTGGGATGAAAATGCTCTCTAAGCGTATAATGTGTATCATACTAATTCGTTGATATTAAGCATAGTAAATATCTTAGATAAACTAATGTGTTCTCTTCACATTTTAGGATTATTGAATTTTTGTTACTAATATAGATTTAGCCATCATTCTATTATCACACTAGTCCATGTAATTACATCGAATCTTTTGCGTAATACTTAGCTTATATTTTTTTAAATACTTATAAGATCCTTCTGTTTACAATCACAAGTAAAATAATTAATTTTAATATAAAACGTCCTTAATTTGTTTTAATTTAACTTTATATTTCTAAATAACGTTTCGAAAAAAAGTCAAAATTATTATAATTCACTCCCTCTTTATGTGTAACATATACATTAACAGGATGTGCGTTATAATAATTTATAATAAAAGTAAAAATATATAATAATGAAATGAAAACATTTTTTTCTCTGAAGTACCTATCAAGTGATTGAAAGGAGTTTAAAAGTTATTTATAAATATTCAGAAATTTCTATAATCTCCTTTAACGAGCAGTCGAGGGCTTCATTAGTCGCTCATTTCCACAGATAGATTTTTAAATGTTATTTTAAAATGTTACATTACTTTATTAAATATTTCATAATTTTTATCCGTAGCATTTTCAACAGGTAATTGGAAGTTTTCAATGTGCTAGTAACAAAGATTGTTTGGTAATGAAGAAAGTCTTTTATTTATGTACCAAAGAAATAGTTACACAACGTTTATGGCACACAGAATAAATATAGAGATATATATATAAATATTACGTTTAGTTATGATGTAGGTACAAAAAACTATAAATACTATATTAACTACACAACGTACCAAATGCATATACAAAAAAAAACTATAGTACATCAAGTCAATATGACTTTATATTTCATCATATACTTATTTTGCTTTCCTGAATATGTAAAAAAGATCTGAAACATTTATTTTATCTCAGCGAATTAACAGGTCGCCCAGTAACACATTTACCGGCATACGTACCCTCTCATATTGGGTCAACATCAATAGTTGGTGTTAACGTAGACTCGTCCCGATAAGACGTGCGTATTTAATGTTTCGATTGCGATGAATGAAAAGCTTTATGAGGAACTCGAAATTAGTTTGAAATCTGTCTCTAATAATTATTATATTGCCTTTAGATCCTAAATATCAAATGATATATCAAATATCAAAAAAGAAATGTATAACGATTGAGAGATTGCAGGCTTTTTTTTGTCGAGGCACTCTAGCTATATTTTGACTCTTGCTATGGGATACAAGTAGCCAAAAGCTAATTTGCTTATAGGAAAAATAATCGATAGCTAGAATTGAGTCAATAGGGGAGAGAAATATTTACAAGTGTCTTGAAATTATAAACTTATTACATTTACGGTTTATGAAGTCTATTTGCTTTTAGCTATTACAAGTATATTACAAGACTTATTCATACTTCAAATCTGAATATTATACTTAACACGTCTATAATAGATTTTCCGGGAAATATTAAAAGGTGTGCCTTTGTGTTGACAGCGTTAGGTAAACTAATTAGAAGTTTGAGGTACACTATTGTCTGGCTTTGCTTTAAAACGTCTGTTAAGGCATTCAATAAAATATAAGTAAACGAATATTTCAGATAAATTTAGGTGAAGGTTTTAACTTACTACTAAAAAAACTTACTAAAAAAAAATATTATTTTAAAATTTTTGTTTATTCGTATATTTGTACGCGCATCACACAAAATCTATTGCACGAATACAAATACTTTTTAAGCTTGAAAAAACCCCGGAAAAAGAGCTTAGTCTCCTGTCTGTATATAATATAGAAGTTATTTATACTAGAACCAACGAGTCAGTAGAATGTCAGTAGAAATATTAATGCATCACTTCATTTCCAAATTCTAAAGTTTTTAGTAATTTTATAATTTTTAATACAGTGTTTCATAATAAGTCTTTGGTCGAATCATTTGAGTATCTATAGGTACTTATTGGATTGTATTGCATGCCAGACGCAAAGCCTCCCTATGTCGACAAATAAGAGGGTCCGAATCTATTGTTTCCGTTGAAATATTAGCATATGCAAGTTTTCTGTAATAAACGTTTATCTATAACAGGAATGAAAACTAAATTAGTAATCGTAATGTCTAAAACAAAACTAAAAAAATTCTGATATTATCTTAATGAAGTAGTAATAGGCGAATATTGTAAAGTCATTTCGTGAAGGAAATGTTAGAACTCCACACGAATGATAGCCGATTTCTATTTCCAATGTAATGTTATCCAACGCAATAGTTTGTTTTTGTGTACCAATCTCTTAGAATAACTTTGAAAAATTCTTAATTTCTAATTGTTTTTAGGTGTTTGTAAATCGTAAAAAAGTGATTGTTTACAGCACAATCTTTATTAAAGTAATGTATTTGTTGTAGTAGGTATACATTTATAGCCAAAAATTATCCTTTGAACAAGCGAAACTAATTACTTCGGAACAAATGGAAAACTTATAAACTGTCTGATACTGCAAATTAAAAAAAAATAATTAAAATAACTAGTGCATTAGCCGCGCTTTGCTGGCTTCATCGTTAGGGTAACATTCATTATATTTTTCACGATAATTAAGTTAAAGAGTTTAATTATTTTGTACCTACTTAAATGGATCAATTTTAAGAACAACATATAAAACAAAATAGTCAACGGATTTTTAATGCGCGGCTTGAAGAATAGACGCAGTATTTCATGTAGGAATTATATAAAAAAGTTAAACCGCTAGTGAGCTTTCGTCGAATATGCTGCCAACCCTTTTTAAGCTTATGTTTCACAGGCACAAATGAAAGGGTACTCTGCAATAATAGGTTATTGTACAAGCAAATCTGTAACGCTTAAAATTTGTTACTAGGTGTATGAAATTTTAAAATGACAGATTCATGAAAACGAAATCATATTTAATAATTTTGAGGACTCTATTTCATTTCTGTATTATTTATTTTAATCTGGTTTTGGTAGCTAAAGCCAGCCGTCTGGCTTTACTTTGTAGAATTATTGAAAATTTCATTTCATAACGAATACTGCAATATCAAATATCAAAGCAAAAAGGTTGTAATGAGGAAGTATAAATGATTGTTGAAATATATATTCGTTGACTACTAGTTGACTACTTTGTTTTATATGTAGTTCGTTCCAAAAATTGGTCCATTTAAGTAGGCACGAAACAATGTAACTCTTTAACCATCATCATGAAAAAGATAATGAATAAAGCCAGTAAAGCGCGGATAATGCACTGGTTATTGTATCACGTTCGTACGTAGGTACGAGTACGTACGTTCTGAAGTAATTAGTTTCGCTTGTTCAAAAGATAGGTAAAGGAAATTTAGTCCTGTATATACCTATGTCTCAGATCAAATAAAAAGTTAAGATTGAGTCCTACGAACAGCGTAATGAAGCCGGTTTTGTATACATGTGGTGCGGGGGCCGGTGTTGCTATCATATTTCAAATTACCCTAATGTTACAAAAATTAAATCAAATAAGGTACATATCATTTGATAAAGTATAATAAATAATTAAACCGACTATTATTATTATTATTGTTAGCAACACTGTTTATAAAGTAGTAGTAGCGGGTATATCATTTTATATTATTTCGAGTATACCGACGTGGAGACTTTATATAACCTTTAGTGCGATAGATTAGTCTCAGTCTTTCTGGTGTTTTCGTGCAGTGAACATGGAAGTTAGTGTTATAGTGTCGTGATTAAGGTTACCCTTCTCGAGGTCCACGTAAGTTTACTTTATTATCTATTATCATTAGCGAGGTCGAGTGGTGGAGGTGAGAGTTAATATATTATGAAAGAGATCTTTAAACCTGCTCCTGGGTCTCAAGCCCCAGGCACCGCTCGCCTCAGTGTAAATTGCATGTGTATACGTGTTGCTGTACAGTACTGGGTACCACATTTCTCTCTTATATACTTAGCATTATCTATGTATGTATGTATGTATCTATGTATGTATGTATGTATATTCCACTCTAGCGCCTAAACTACTGAGCCAATTTTCATGAATGAGGTGTCAATAGATTTGTAATAATGGCGTGGGTGACCAAGGCTACAAAAATTTTATAATTTTTTTTTTATGACGTAAATTAAACGTCAGATTCTAACCTCGAAAAAAATTAAACTGAGATAATTATCACGTGTTTGGTATCAAAAGAAAGGTCTTGACGAGCACATTACAAATATGTATATATATCTTATTAAATAGTCAACATATATGTTTAAAATGCGGTCGTATAGTCCGCGCGGCCAGTCGTTGCGGTTAAACACTTGTTTAAGCAAATAAAAACTAACATTACGTTACAAAGTGAGATTATAAAGGTTATCTCGATCGGGAAACGGAAAACTATTAAAAAAAAAAATAAAGTTTAAAAAACTTTAACCCGACTACGTAATAAAAAAGTGACGACGACTAAAAAGGACGAAACAAGAAAATAATTCAAATAGAATCTCCGAAATGCATAGGTACAAAAATATTAAATAGTACTTAAGTAAAATGTAAGTGTTCAATTCTCTAAGGAAGTACTTGCACGTGTTACTTTACCCAATTATAGGGGAAAATTATAATGCTTTATAATGACAACACTTGTTGTTTACCTAGCAATAACCTCAATTACATTTTAATTTATTAAAAATATTGGTTTTCACATTTACATCGTGTTTTTTATCTTTCGATGTTTGGTTTTTACACACCCTTTCACAACACATTTTGGCATTTTACTCGAAAAATACGTATTTATTTCTATAGTTTCGCTCGTCGTGGCGCCAGAGCTCAACTGACGAGGCTTGGCGTAGTTTCGTTGTATCTGTGTGCGTGAAATCGTGTACGTACACGGTTTGGCGTACTTTTGTCATGCTTCACTATGTTGTTCGCATAGACTCCATCTTAACTTTTTATTTGATCTGAGACCTATGTATTGTCAAGTATAGAACTTTCTTTGTTTTGGAGTTTAAACAAATCTATTAAAATATTGTACGTTGTCATTTAACAACATGTCATGTCGTCGACAGTCCTTGCTAGGATTCGCGCCCATATAGCTTTAGATTCATATCACATAATACGACAACGAAAACGTTGATGTCTGCGATTTTACTAACATTCGAATATGTTATACATATACATGTGTTTGGTAAAGATTTAACACCTGATGAAAATGATTTTTTGAAAATTTGAGTAACTGGAAGAGGTGCCTTACTTTAAATCTTGAAGCGTCAGTAGCTCAGTAGTTCGGGCGTTGGATTCACGATCAACAAGTCGTGGGTTCAAATCCCGGACATTGCACTACTGGCGTGGCTCACTCCTAACACATGCATTTAGCTTAGTTGGAGGGGTAAAGGGAATACTAGTAGTATGTGATAATCTTAAAAAAAAAAATCTCCTTATTGACCAATCTAAAAATTAAATATTTAATAAAATAATTAATGGAATTTATATTTTATCAACTAATGTTTTTAAAAACAAATATTTTGTATCTGTATCGAGGGAAGATAAATTGTATAACATATTCGAATATAATTAAAATCGCAAGGTTCGACTTTTTTCATGTCAGCATATGTGGAATGCCCTTTAGAAAAATTACTTGTACTTAAATGGCTATATTTGTTGATTTGCTTACACTTAGAAGTATGATTTTTTCACAGCTTTAAGATACTATAGACTTGAATAGTTAATATTAATTTCAACTTGATAACTTTAAGTATTCATCAAATAATGCTTCAAACCTAAATATTTAAAAGACAATTTTTCGTGATGTAATAATTAATTGCCGTATTTCCCCATACTAGTGCTATTAAGCTTCTTGCCAAAATGCATGTTCCTAGATCAAAAGACGAAGCCTGAGAATTTTGATACAATACATGAGATAAAAAGGGGCTATATTTTTTCATTAAATTAACTTTGAAGTTTGATTTTTTTACACATTCGAGAAACTAGAGATGAGAATATTTTATATAAATTTCAAATTGATATTTTCACATTTTCTGATAAAAGGGTCTTGCGTGGCAGAATTTTTTTTATCTTTTACTTGTGCTATGAGACCTTATTTCATTCTAAATTTACTTTTACTAAGTTATAAGAAAGTAAGTACATAAATATAGGTAAATTATCTATTTGGTTTCGTCCATTTTATTAACAAAAAGTCATTGAAAAGTATTGACTTATTGGTTTACCTTATATAAGTTATTTTACAAGTTAATCAAATGTCTGTTTGACTGACTGAAATAATATAACATTTCCTGACAATTTAAACATGGCGCGGCGTAGGTCAATTTCCCTTCGAAATGCTTATTACCCTGTTTACTTGGTTGCTGATTGTTATTATTCGTTTCGCGTCTAGAAAAATAGTATTTTGTATAAATAAATATCTCATTATAGTCCTATTTGAACCACTGCTACATTACATAATTTTTAATAAATGATATTGATATGAGTTTATATATTAAGACTTTAAAAATATTAAAAACCAAATTAAAATACAGTATACCTATCGTTGCATTCAGATTAAATCAAGAAAGTGATCTAATTCCCTTAAATATAATTTCCCTTTGATAAATAAAAGGCTGCTCATAAGAATTCTTAACAATGATGAATGCATTCAATTTCATTCCTATAAAAATATTTTCACAATTAATTACAAACGAAAGAATTCTAAAGCGGAGCAGTTCTCGGGCTTCACTTCTATATCTGTATTTCGTTACCTAACGTTTGCATAAACTAAGTAATAAAATCAATAAAAGTTATTGTAATAATCAATAGAGAACAACATTTATTCTATGAAATATCTACAAATATATTAAACGCATTGCTAACATTAAAATCTGATGTTTAACCATGAGATTAATTCAATACCATTAAATTTAATCAAGTTGTGCATTCAGATTGATTGACTACTTATATCATATACAGGATTAAATATGAAAATTAATACTATTTTATTACTTAAATAATTAATAAATACGTCGATATTGCTGCCAAAACCACAGAGCTTTTATGATGATGATTCATGGTTAATAAAGTGTAGCAAAAAATGATAAATGGCATGTTTAAATTTGAAATTAAATTTCACATATCTACCTACTGCAGGCATAAACCTGTTAAATTTTACATACTTCTACTTACTTCAGGCGTAAAAATTTGTTACAGAATTGCAACAGTTTAAAAATTCGGAGAAGTTAGTATGGAATTCGCGCTTTGAGACAAACTTTGCAGTCGGAAATCTGTCGTCCTTTTATGGACACCTTCACGAGGCTGTAGGTGTGAGTATTAATTGTTTATAGCTTAACTTCAAAATGGAAAATGGACTCGACAGAGTAACAACGAACGAGTTTTCTTTTTTTGATTTTAAGGTATGGGCACCATAAAACCGTTCAAACGAACGAGACATCACATTAGCCTTGGAAATATTTTTGCGTCTGTAGTAAATGTTTATGAACAGATAAATAAATAAAACTTTCTTATATTTATGGTAAATACATTAAACGAAATAATATTTGTGGTTGAGTGCTCTGAACATTTGGTGAAACCTCTTTAATTTAAATACATAAAATTATAGGCCATATCTATTCTGTCCACATTTGCTAAGGTTTTAGAGTCGTTAATATGTCCATTCGTACAGAATTATTTTAAGTCGTTCTTGCATAAAGCTCAACATGGATTTATACCTTTAGGATCAACCACAACTAATTTAACGGACTTCTGTGAAACTTTAACTGAAGCACTGGATACACTAAAACAAATCAACGTTGTATATATTGATTTCAGTAAGGCTTTTTAACGAGTGAGTCACAAGGTAGTGATTACCAAATTATCGGCGTACGGTATCTCAAATATACTTCTGAATTGGATAGAGTCATACCTATCAGATCGTTCTTTCTTTGTAGTAGTTAATGGGTTTTCATCCTCCCCTCAGAATATCACATCAGGTGTTCCGCAGGGTTCCCATTTGGGGCCCTTGCTCTTTATTATATTCATCAACGATATTGTATCACATCTACAGTTCTCTAAACCATACTTGTATGCCGATGATTTAAAACTCCTAAAAGTGATTAACTGTATAGATGACTGTCTTAGACTGCAGGCTGATCTCGACAATGTCGCTATATGGTGTAAAAATAATGGGATGATATTAAATTCTGAGAAGTGTCACTCCGTAACATTTGCGCGGCAAGTGAACATAATTCATCATACATATAGTGTAGATGATACCTATATCAAAAAATTGTCCCAAACCACTGATTTAGGAATTATCTTTGATAGTAAGTTAACATTTGTTCCTCATATCGAACTCATTACATCGCGAGCCAGTAAAATGCTAGAATTCTTAATTAGGAATCTTAAAGTACTTCGGAAAAATAAAATTAAAATACTGTTATATAACTGCCAGTATTTTAGAATATGGATCGGTAGTGTGGAGGCCTCATTACGCGACGCACATGTTGAGACTGGAACGGATACAGAAGCGTTTCATATGGCACCTACTGTTCTCTAACGGCAAATCAAAAAATAGTTTGTCCTCTTACGATCAACAATTAGTAAAATTTAACATGACATCCCTCGAAAAACGTAGAATGAAAATTGATCTCCTATTTGCAGTGAAACTACTTAATAACAAAATTGACTGTCCACAATTATAAAAAAAAATATACTACAAAGTCCCACTTAGATGTCACTTGCGTCGTAAGATAACGCCATTAATTCCACCACTTCGCAGATGCGCCTTTGGAGCCAATTCTCCCATTGCGAGGTTGTGTAAGGTAGTAAATACTTACTCTGACCTAATTGACATTCACTTTGATTCCCCCAACAAGATCCAAAAACTATTTTTAAAGTAATTGTAGCCTTTACTCTCGATTAAGCTAAAGCTAAATAAGTATAATTTAAAGTAAATAGATTCCACACTTGTAATAATTGAGATGTAAGATGTTATCTTAATTATTATTATTATTAACGTGCATGTTGTATATATCTATAAATGTTTGTTACATCTAGTTACCAATAGTGTAAGTTAAGTTTTTTACGAATTGATGTAAACACACGTTGGTATATCTATTAAATAAATAAATAAATAAATATTGTATCTAAAGCCACAAAACTCATTTTTAATCTTAGATCACTAATCTTAACTTCGAGTAACATTATCACTAACCAATAATAAATTCTACGACGCATTCACGGCAATTAAATGGGAGCTATACTGCACAGTAACACGTAAAAGACAATATAATACACACTTCAGACGAGTAATAATATTAAACACATGCGCAATCTCAATAATTCTTCCGGGACTTTTTTCCCGTTTTGCACTTTGCGATTATAGATTTATTTATTTATTTTAATACTAGTGCTATAAGACCTTGCTTCTTGCCAACAATCTTGTTCCTAGGTCAAAAGGCAAATCCTAGGAATTTTGATTCTTGTCAAAAACCAAAATTACAATACATGAGATAAAACCGGCTGTATCTTTTCATTAAATTGATTTTGCAGTTTGATTTTTACGAATATAAGTTTTTTTTTACTTAAATTAATGTTTTTAAGTTCAGTAGTGTTCAGTAGAGGTTATAAAAATAAACTATCAAAAGTGTTGCCGAAAATTTTTCAATTTTATTAAATATATATGGCGCAGTTCAGATGGAGCTGATGAATAAAGTGATTTCTTTTATTACTGTCAGTTATAGTTTAGTGTGGTGATGACTGATCAATGGAGTACGTCACATTATGTTTCATGTCACGTGACAGAATGTCTACTTAAGTGACATTTATTTTGTAAGAATATTAATAATCTTAATCGTAGGTCGTTTTTGATAATATTTGGTGTGGGATTTACAACAAATGATCCATGGATGTGCTATAGCTATAACATGCAATGATTGTGGCCGGCAAGCTGTATTGATGGGCTCTCCCCTACTAAGTAGGGCACTGTGGGCCTGTGGGTGCAAAGTACAGATTATGCTATTCTATAAAATACATGTTTGACACACCTACGAGTAGGACGGTGAATGAAACGATCCGCTTTGACGACTTTCATAAAAAGGAGCCTTTGATGCTCAATAGTGAATAGATTTTATCTTTATGGTATGCTTCATTTGTCTCAACTTCAATAAGATTATGCTATACGTGTTTTATAGAAGGTTATATTTTTTGTCCGAGAAATACCACTAAAGTAACAATAGGTACATTAAATTTAAAATTAAACTAAAATTGATAAGATCTCTGTCTCAAGTTAGCAATGAGCTGATAGTCTCCAAACGGTTGACCAGATCTTCACAATTCATACCTAAGAACCACCTTGATTAACCTTTCAAACCAAAAAAAACTGCCTCAAAATCTATCCACTATCTTGAGTGCTACGATAGTATATCCCACAAACAGAAATACAGATACACATATTAAACTTATAACACCCCGTCGGGGGTTAAAAACAGTTGTTTGAAAGACGATTTATTATATTGGCTAACCCTCACTAGATACCATGTATAATGTTTTGATAAAGTGATTAATTCATCACATAGTCTACACGTTTTATCAATTACTAGCCATTATAAATAATAGCAAATTTATCACATTCGCTGTAACATATATATTTATATGGACAAACTAGAATTTGATGCTAAGAGAAGTGAATTTTCTTCACGTTTTTCTGAGAAACAGATCTTACGTTACAATAAAAAAAAGTTAATTTTCTAGTGAAGTAGAAAAGAATTTATGTTTTTAATTTTATTCTGTACTTGCGCTATGAGACCTTGCTTCACACTAAATTTATGATTTTAAGTCATCGACATGGGACACGAGACAGCCTACAATCAAAATCCCGGAAATTCCCGGGGCTGAAAAGATTTTCGGCTTTAATGAAATTTTTTTTTTTAAAAAGTAGTAGGCCTTTTTTGAAGAATTTGATTTGGTGAAACTTATTAAAAAAGGGAAATATTTTAGAAAAAGCAATATTTATTAATTACTAGCCGCCACGGCAAAACTTCGTACCACCTAAGAATCAATGAATGTTACAGATTACCTGAATTTAATTTATGATCGACTGTTGACATGTTTAAAATGTTTGACAGTTACAAAACCCATGAACCCTCTTGTTTTTTTTCTCAGAATCTCGAGTACATTTTCTTGGATATTTATTATTGCTTGTTGTAATATTTGTAAATGTGTAAAATAATCTAACTGACTCAACTAACACAAACATAATCATAGTCCAAACGTCACAGAACAACCAATATGGCGGAAAGATGACGGGGCGACAAACGCTTTTATTGTGTTGTGTACTCAGTAGTTACGTAGTGGACCAAGTAATTATTCATCAAACTAAGAGGTGCCGCTAGGCTCCTTCAATTATTTGTAAATAAGAATGAATGTCGAAAATTGTTATGAAACAATTTAGCCAGGAGAACAGACGTGTAGTGAGATAGAATAATAACAGGTATATCTATTTAACTACTACTATTAATATTACAATACTATTGCTGACACCGACTACAAAAATAACAATTATTGTATATTATTGTTTGAATAAAGAGAGAATAATAAATAACGCAATTATTTCTTACTTTTTAGTGCATGTTTAGTTTGAAGTCGGTTTTTTTAAACGCAACTTTTTTTTATTTTTTACTTTTTAGTGTCTGCAATAGGTTGTTCTGTAAATCAGTTAGACTATATCATTTCGTTGCTATTCATTGTCATATATTGAATAGTAATTTTATTGTAAGTAGCTACGGGTAGGCCTACGAATAGTGCCGCGCGCCTTAAACTATATAGACCCCAAGAAACAGAAACGGAAAGAATATTCATAAAATTAAAACTACTGGGCCAAACTATGTCAAATTTTTATGGGACTAAATGCCAACTATTCCACTTCTAACTAAAGAAGAATCACGGAAATCGGATCATAAATCTCGGCGTAATCGGTGTACATAAATTTAAAAAAACATACCAATCGAATTGAGAACCTCGTCCTTATTGAAGGTTCATAAAATTAAAACCACTGGGTCAAACTATATAAAATTTTTTGTGGGACCAAATAGTAACTATTCCGCATCTAACTAAAGAAGAATCACGTAAATCGGACCATAAATCGCAGCGTAATCGTATAAGATATAATTTAACGGAAAAAACTTTTTAAAAAGCAGTTTAAAATAAAAAAAAATGTTTATGGACTGTCACATAGATGTCACTTGTAAACATAGACTTTTTATTGTGGAAAAGGAAGTGTAATTGATAAAAAATTCGTTATGTTTTCTTTTGCATTCAGATTACCGTCTATTACCGAGAGCGTCGCTTTTATTGGTCATAGAAGGTACGGTAGATTGAACTTGTTAGCGAACTTCGGTTCAGATGAAAGGCATTTACTAAATATTCAAGGCTCCCGAGTTAATTTGTCTATATATATATATATATATATATATGTCTGTGGCATCGTAATTCATAAGCTTAGGTTTTAGTAGCATTAGTGTAGTAGCTTATTAAATGGAAATCTGCAAATCTATTTCAATAAAACATTGAATACAGATACTATATATGTTTTAAACAAGATGTAATATGTAAGTGTCTTTCAATTCATCCTGCACTTAATACAAAAGATTTCACGAACGAAATGATGCCAGATACTAGTTTGGTTATACATCTTTATTGTATATTTCTCTACTTAAATTCTTTTAAATCAAATAAAGTATAAAAAGAAAATTAGTTTAAATTGAATAAGAAAATTGTATTTTACATTTTTTTTATAAATAAATTTACAATATTGTAATGATTATTAAAAGTAAAGCATCCGTTCTGCGAATAAAACGCTCCGTTGAAATGAAGTGAGCTCCTCATTACTAATAATCATATTTGTATTCCTACGTAATAACAGCTTATTGCATTTCCGTTTCTTGGATCTGTGTACATACAAAAATTATAATGTTCTATTTTTTTTTAGCTAAATAAAAATATAACAGCCTTACTCCAAACGCCTAAGATAAACAACTTTGGTCTTTTATGTTACGTTCATTAACTTTCACTGTCAACTGTCCACTGTTTACTGCCTAAATTTTCTAAAGCCAATATCAGATTGATATGCTATCGACCACAGTACAGTGGAATGTAAGAGAGACCTTCTTTAATATCTACCAGAGCCATAAGATGTAAAAACAAACATCCAGGACATGAAAAAAATTGTAGACTACTGCCAATCACTGACTGAGATTTTTCTACTACTTTCTACCACTGTCTACCATTTTCTACAAAACCGTTATACGGAATCTGACAATTTAGAAATTTTTATTCAGCTCCCTGCCCCAATTGGATGAAATTTCTAGTATTTTTTATTTGAGTAGCCCCCACCTATTTTAATAACCTGGCCGTACGCCATACCCATCTCTGAAATCCTTCGATGAATTTGTCAGAATGAATGTTCTTCTATGAATCATATCAAAGTTTTGCATAGTTTCAATATTGTAGTCTCTTTAATATTCCCCATATATATTTTATATGGAAAAATAAAATCCGTCATCTTGTATTTTTTTCTGTTCATCAACTGTAGAAGATCATCTTTTTCCAGAAAATCACTCTTCCATCTTGTATACTTTCTGAGATAGACACCGACGAAATTTGCATGGTCGCCATCTTGAATCTGCCATTTTGGTTTTTTTAATTCCCTGCCAATTGGTAGAGGTTTCGAAGGATTTTTGTTTAGAACCCCCCGCCTATCTTGAATACCCCGGCCGTGCTCCTTCCCTGTCTCCGAAATCCTTAATCAACACTTGTCAGATAAAAGTTCTTCTATTAACCGTATCAAAGTCTTGCATAGTTTCCAACTTGTAGTCTCTAGAATATTTCCCATTTAGTAGGGAAAAATAAATTCCGCCATCTTGTTTTTTTTTCTATTCATCAAATAGACCTTGAGACCCTGATCATCTTTTTTCAATGAACTAATCTTCCATCTTATATACTTTCTGAGATAGACGCCGACGAAATTTGTATGGCCGCCATCTTAAATCCACCATTTTGGGTTTTTTTTTCAGCTCATTGCCAATTGGATGTGGTTTCAAATGATATTTGTTCGAGTACCTCCCACCTATCTTAAATATCCTGGCTGTGCTTTTCCCCCGTCTCTGAAACCCTCAATCATCAGCTTTCTCCATATTTTTCCTCTGAATGAATTTTTGTCCTCTATACGAAACCATGAGTGAAAAAAAAATTTCATACAAAATTTTACAGGAGAGGTGAACAAGTGAGTCAGTCAGTGAATCAGCACAAACAGCTATATATATATATATATATTAATAATTAATTATCCTGCTTGAACGATACATTTTTCGAGATGAAAATTATGATACATATGTATCATACCAGGTTACCTATAAAGTACTTTCATCCTTCTAAGTGGTATTGATTAACAAATGTATATTAGATTAGAATTAAAATGTTGAACATATTATTGTTAGGTAACATAATATTACTTAACGGTAATACACAGAACTACAGTAAAAGTTCACTAGAATATTACTTACATTTGATTTAATAATCATGACAATCTATAATATCGGTGTATTCACAAATTTCCGCCATCTAATAAATGAAGTTATAATTATTTCTATCTTAGGTGTATTAGTTGTATTCGCTAAAATATAGAAAAAAACATCTAGCCGAATCATCAGAATTTGAATTAATTCCCTCATTTTTACGGTCTTTCACTATCTTTTACTTTTATAACTCTGAAACGACGGAAAAGATCAGCTATTCCGTTCAAAAATATCAAGAGCATTATATAATAATAATATAAAACAAATCCCACAATTGACTTTACCTATCTTTTATTTATATCAACAAGCAACCTCCAGCCTCCCCTCGGATATCGGCTGCCAACGCTCTTGTCTGGGGATCAGATACAGCAATTTAGCTACAGGTATAAGCCCACTCGTATCAAGCACTTTGTTTAATTGGAAGGCTTAATAATACTTGTAGTTTAAAACCTAATTTGCGAGTAATCTTTAAAAAAATGTTTTACTTTAAGTGACTCCTTTAACATTTAAATTTAACTAAGAGCCAAAAATTATATATAATTTATATACTTACTATGTTTACCTTCACCGTCAAAGCAAATTTATCTGTAACCGACTTTGGACCATCCGAGTATGACACCAAGTTTTTAACTAATAATATAATATATGAGTAATTCAAATTTAATTTTTACAGATTATTTCCACCGACGACTATCCTCATCCGAGGACTAAGTCATAATCGGATGTCTGACCCCTGCGGTGGTAAAGGTGGAGGTGGTGGTAGACCATCAGTATCAGCTGGGAGTAGTAAACATAAAATCACTTTCACGCCTTACGTTCCACCGCCAGAAAAAACGCATGACGACAAAAACATGAGTTTGAAGCGCCCTATGTCACCTCATCTAACTATTTACGCCCCAACACTGCCCGCCATGACATCGATTGTGCAACGAGCTACTGGTAAATTAGATGAAGCAACTGATTCCAGTTGGAATTTATCTACAACATTATTTATTTTATTTAAGATAATGTATGTAATGAATGTATGCCTCTCGGCCATGTAATTGCCTTATCACTTCTACGAACTTTTAGAACATTTTTCATTATGACTCGATTTGGCATTCACTATTTTGATAAAGTAAATGTAGTTATAATTTATTTTATTAAAGGCATACGTATTAATTTGTTAAGTCTATAATCTGAAGTGTCACATAACTTCAGCAAGTGCAAATAGACCGTAGCGTTACGAAATATGTAACTGGTCGTAAAGCAATTTTATGGGTGACTAATAGTACATAGCTATTGAGAATCTGCAGTAAAGAGAGTGAGTGAGTGATCAAAAGGAAGAGTGGTTGTCTGGTCATTCCTAGGGGGCCATAGATTGTATTTTAGCATGCTATTAGCAAAAACAATAAAATAAAAACATCTTTAGGTGCAGCGAATGTTTGAGTAGTAGAGTTTTAGTCTAGCTTGGATAGGCTGGAGTATTTTTGTGGCAATATATTTTTTAAATTAAGAAAGTAGCCAATTTCGTGCAGTAGTTTTTGAGTGAGGACCTTGCAAACATACAGACAGACTTATTAATTAATGCTTCTATTGTCGTTATAAAGGTTACACATTTAGTTTTTAATTCATATTTTCTGTGTATGTGGAAATTTAACAAGCAAATAAAAAGTAAAATCTATCACCTAGACATTCAATTTTGTAGTATGTAAATTTATGATATCGTTGGATTTTCATATAATCTGATCAAAACGAAATAATATTTAGAAAGAGGAGTAATAATGTATCAGACGTTGAAGTAGCCGTTGATGTATCAGACGTTGGGGTTTGGGATGTCTGCATGTCTATTGATAAACCAGATTACTTTCAGTCTAATTATCTAATAAGTTATTTGTTGGAGTTGAGAACACGTTTTTAAATCTAAATAATTTTACCAATATTATACTTATGAAAGTTTATATATTTGGATGTTGAGATTCATAGTCGCCGTTAAAAATAAAACTTGTTTTTTGATAAATCTAATTACCCCGGCGGGTCTATTTTCTAGTATAAATTTAAAAAAATGAATAAAGTATCTAAGCGCTTCACTTCATAATGGTTACTTCTAATTGATTAATATTTTTATGGGTTCAATGTAATTATTATCAAGACAAAGTTCATATGAAATTATTTGGAAATTTTTTTTTCGAATGTCTGAAAAGATGAAAATTTTCTCTTTAAGAGAACCTCAATATAAAATGCGACGTACTAATTTTATATTTTAATATAATTTTATTTTATTATAGGTGTTATTTTAACCTCATACGCCCTTCTCCTTGCAATCGGCAGCCTGATTCTTCCTAACGGAGTAGAAACTTATGTGTCGATGATACAGAGTCTCGATTTCTCGAGACCTTCGATCTTCGTTATAAAGATAATTTTGGGAGCACCGTTTGTCTACCACTACTTTAATGGAATCCGATTTTGTATGTGGAATGCTGGCAAATGGTTGGACCTCAAAGACGTGTATGGAACAGCCAGACAGAGTTTTATAGCTACTGCCGTTTTTACGTTTATTTTTGCTTTACTTTAATAACAATTATGTTGCCACATATTATCGACGTGGTTGTTACTCATTGCATTCATAGAGCGACTTAAATCCAGCATGTATTTATATAAACGAATCAAAACTGAACAGCAAGATTCGATTAATATATGCGTAAACATTTTAGGTATGAATGAAATAGAACTCTGTAGTCATAACTATGTCGATGGTATTATGTCAAAGAAGTTTGATTTTTAAAGAATATTTAAATTCTGTTACTTATTTATACTTTAGTTATATAATGATTATTATGTAATAAATTATTTGATACTTGGCTTAACATCGTTTTTAACTGGGCAACGAATATGCCATACAATCTACCACCGCCTAGTTAAACAGTATCTTCAATACCAAATCGAAGTATAAGTAATAAGGGCTCCCAAAACTTCATTAGAGAACTTGGATTTTTATTTGGAAATTCTTAAATAATAAAATCTATACTTTAATTTTTAATAATACTATCATCACGACCCTTCAATGGCTAACCGCTGAGCCGGGTCTGCTCCTCAGAATGAGGAATGAGGAGGGTATTAGGCTGCTATGCTGGCCTAGTGCGGGATGGCAGACTTCACACACCTTCGAGGACTTTTTGGGAACTCTCAGAAATGCAGATTACCTCACGATGTTTTTCTTCACCGTTAAAGCAAGTGATACTTAATAGCTTAAAACACACATAACTCAGAGTCAGAGGTGTCCAGGATCGAACTTGGAACTCCCGAGTAAGACTTGAAGTCTCAACCACTGGGCCATCACTGCTCCACTACTACTAATATTAATCGACAGTCTAAACGCAGCACGCGTCGAGCAAGTTTTATAATGGTACCCAAAACATGAACAAAGTTTGCTAAAAATGCTCACCTTTGAAGTCGCGCAGCTTTATGATAAAGTACCCTCGAGCGTGAAAAACCTGCACGCTCAACTCATTGGTACTTTTGAAACAATTTTTAAAAATTGTTTCAAAAGTACTTAAACACCGAACTGAGCTATTGTTCACATGTAATTGTCTGCCTTCTGTTTTGTCTTTTATGAGAATAAATGTTTAAACGTAATTAAACTTAATTTTAGAAAATTATGTAATTAAAGTAGATACACATTTAATTGTAATCAACACCTTGTATAATTTATCCATAAGAATACATTCGTACCATAGGTTTTGTTTCATGTTTCACTAACATTGTTATACGTTGAATTCTGTTCATTAGTTTTCATTTGTAAGGGGCCGCGAGTCCATGGAATGAGCCTATTGTCTAATTTAGTACAAACGTGACGTGACTGACGTTGCGTGAGCGAGCGAGGGTAGCGGGTCAGGAGGCGGCCAGTGGGACGCAAGCACAACATAATACACATTGTGTTCATGAAGCTGGATTTATATTCGCCTGACCGGGTTGAATTTAAGGCAGACTGTAACGCGAGCTTTCAATATCTATTCATTGGGCCTCAGCACCCCTCATGATTTTGTTTTACCTATTGAATACATTTCATCTCTCGGAAATATCATACTTCACATTATTTTCCTATGCATCATTGTATTAAAATATTGGGTTCGTCCGATGAATATAAATCTAGTTAGTTTGTGATTGATGCTCAAAAATTCAATTAGTATTTTAGAATGTCCAAAGCACAAGTTGTGGACGAGGCATTGACGTACCTATGTATGCCTTTTGCCTATTGTGACGCGTGTAAACGGTACGTCACTGTTCGGCACGTCAGACAATAAATGAGTGGTTTTTTTGCCTTAGTCTCTGCACCTACAAATTGAATTGCCTTAGGCATTGACGCGCCCTAGGCAATGCCGATCCCCCTCTGCCCACTGGAGCCGGGATTGCCTACGGTGGCTATATGGTATGATAATTACATAATTGTCATTTGCTATCACATTCCACACTATAATTTTTTTTTACATTATAGTATGACTGATAAGGAAACCGACAAATAAACTATATGAAAATATTTTTTTTTTTTTTTTTAATTATAAGTAAGGTATATAAAAAGTTATTATATTATGAAGAAAAAAGTTGTAAAAAAAATCATTTTAGTAAATATTTTAGAAATGCCCATCCATTTCGAAAACTGAAGACGTTCATGTCATTTGAGCTTTCTTTAGAAAAAAAGACACACAAATGAAAATGTTAAAAAAAGGTCTGAATATATTTGCAGCTGTGCGTGGACAATGCGAGCAAAGTAAGCGACAAGATTCAACATCACAATACTATTTTCATATAATACACACCGGCGAGACCTCCACCCACCCTGTTTTTCTGAGGGATTAATATATTAAATCTCTTACCCTACGTTTTGTATATTAAATTTATATTTAAAATGAAAATACGTTTTGAAAAGAAAACTTCCCGTTTCAAATTGCCGAAAAATATTTATGCTGATAGATAGTCTCTGTTTAGTTATTTATTCAATTAGTCACACAACAAATACGTCGTATTGTTTTAACTCATCAATTCCCAGTGTCAGCTGTAGGTGACAGAAGTTTAATTTTTTTTCTAGATAGAAACATTGTTGTTTTACTCTACTATTATTGCAGCCAATCTAGTAACACTATTTATTATATTTTTACCTGGTAACACTTACTAAAAGTTTGTCTTCAATTTATTAATGTAAATCATACGGTATCTTAACTGCACAATGCCCACTTTTTTGTCTTATCTAAAAGAATCAATATTTAGTTTATTTAAAGAGAAATGCTTATTTTTAGAAATTATAACATTAAAGAGTTAATATGATTTGCTTATAAAATAGTAATATTTTTAGTGGACTATATAATTAAAATTTTAGTTATATCAACACGCAAACAATATCTAAATTATCTCACTCTGTATTTCCTATTCATATAATTGTTGTGTGCATAGGTTAGAGGACGAACTCGCCACCACCGACCTTCTCCATCGTAATACGCCACCCTTTACCACCCTATTGCAAATGCTATGTTTTGATGCAGTCCAGATTTACGTATACCTATATATAAATTTAATACACACCCTTGTTTGTGACAAACGACTGTGGTCAAACAAAAATATCAAATATTTGTGTGTATACAGTGAGCGGCTATTAGGAAACAAATATATGAGGAAAAGCGCAATAGTTTCAACTAATTAAAAAAAGGTAAAAAAATGTTTTCATTGATCATAAAATGGCCGAATACCGATTATTTGCCGAATATTCGTGATACATCTAGTTTAAACTATGCAACGGATTATACTGCAGCTCTCATCTATAGACAGAGTGATTCATCACTCAACTCAGCAAGGTTTATATGTATAATACAATCATATTATAGTAGACATACCGTAAAAATTACGGAGAGCCGCCAATGCCTCATATCCTACTAATATTATAAACGCAAAAGTTTGTAAGAATGTATGGATGTCTGGATGTATGATTGTTACTCTTTCACGCACAAATCATTAAGCAACTTTACAATAATATAGCTTACATATCAAAATAACATATAGGCTATAATTTATAATGATATAGCGTGAATTATCCAAATATAGCAGGTAAAACCGCGGGGCGCAGTTAGTATATGATAATTCGCCAAAGTCGAGGGTGGCACTCGCGCATTGAGGGTTCCGTACAATTTCAATGGAATGGTGAATCAAAATATCATCTAAGTAGTGTCGTGGAGCGTTTACTCCTGACATTTGTGATTCATATTTAAATTTAAAACATTTTTAACGAAAAAAAACCGAATTTAAACTGAAAAAAGCAATAAAAAGTAAAATATAATTACTTATATCAAAATAATTCTGAAGTCGGTGAACATATTATGTGAAATTAAAATATTTTACAAGTTGTTATTTAAGAAAAATTCTCAATTAAAAAGTGAACTTGCACAGTTGCATACAAATTATACTGACACTGAGTCAACGAGATGAATTATTGAATATTTATTGTAAGTTCCTTCCAACAGTGTTGTGATGAACATGAACAGTGTTGTGATGCCTTGTCGCGTATCACAGAACTGGAGATAAGTTTGGAGGAAGCCAAGAGTTCTGCGCTCCAATTGGAACACTTTAAAGCATCTCAGGAGTCCCAGGTGACTCACAGTTTGTTAGGCGAACTGGTTATGTGCAATTTTCACAACCTTAGTGACAGTGACAATCAATCTTATATGCAACACTTACATTTCTCAAGTCATAAAAAAAATTAAAAAGTATATTAAATAAAAAAATTTTAATAAGAAAACCAAAAACATTTAAAAATACTTTGAAACATTTTGAAAATTTACTAGAAATCAAATAAACGCCTTGAGAAATGACCGCATAAAGTTAATTAATAAATTAAAATGTTATAAAACTAAATTAAATAAAAATAGGATTGAATATGAGCAGGAGACACATAGTTTACAGGAGGAAATTAATAACTTGGCCAGCTCCTTAAAGAGCATAAGTGCCAAATATGATTCAGCTCAATCACAAATAAATGATCACCTAAACGCTGCTAATGATTTGGTTGAGTTGAGCAACTACAACTTAGAGAGATTCGAGAGATTTAGAGAGAGAGTAATAACTAAATAAGCGTTGTATTTGCATGCAATTTGAGTCAAAGCAGAGTCTACCGGGCTCGGTCAGTCAACTTGATACATTGTTGACATGCAAATATCCAGTCCTAGCCCTAGTTTATCTCGCGTTACTAACAATTGTAAAATAAACCTTAATAATAAGTTGCCTCCTCACACATCCAAACAAAAGACATTTGTTATATCAGACAGTTTAGGTAAAGATTTTGGTTTCGCTTTAAATAATTATTTAGAAGGTTTCTGTCATGTACGCCGGGTACTTTCGTAGCATATAATATTATACAAAACACCGTTATATGTAATATAACGCAGACATCAATTAACAATGATAATGTTGAACAAAATGAACATGAACTTGAATTGTTGTCAAATAAATTTGACATTCATATTTTATGTATCACTGAACATTGGTTCACTTAACATTGTATTATTTCAGTTATGGTTAATTATAAATTAATAAGTACATTCATCAGAGAGAACATAATTCGCGGAGGCTCTTTAATATTAGTTCGCGGTGACATATCCAATACACTTTGTAAATCTCGATAGGATATTGTTTCTCTCTCTGTCGAGCATATTGTTCAGATTTCTTGTGTAGAGTTTCAACGTTGTACAGTATTGATGATGTACTTAAACGTATTTGCGTTAAAAATAAGTCTATAATCGTGTGTGGAGACTTTAATATAGATATATTGAATGACACAACTTTTAGTCGCCGGCTGTTAAATTTATATAAATCATATTAGTCTAGTCAACAAGTTCAAAAACGTGTTAAATAGAAATAAAGCTCCTAAAAATATGTGCGATAGCTCATTCGATTCGGAATGACGTCTAGAAAAATGTTTTTTAAGGGTATATTAGCACATAAAAAATTGCGATTGTTATTAACAAAATAAGATAAAAAAAAGGTGTTTAGTTTTTCTTTAATAATTTTGAAAATAATGATATTTAAGGAATTTTGAAAAAAGATCCTGAAAGAGGAGGAAATTTCCAAAAATTCCTTACTCCCGGAACTCTATCTCTATTATTTATAATTTTTTTTTAACGCTAAAAATAGGGCTACGCGAGGTCGTTATGGCATAGGCGCGCCGTCTAAAAAGCCGGTATATCACCTAAAATATTTTTTTTATCATATTAAATAACAATATAAAAATTTGGATGAATTATGGTAATCTAGACACTTGAACGAAAAAAACCTCGGTGAAAAAAAAATTATATGTCGATTCCTGAGTAAAGTATTTGAAAAGATTATTTTAAACCAACTTTTAGAATATTTTAATGAAAATAAACTATTTCATACTCAACAGTATAGTTTTACTAGGGGTAGGTCAACAACAGATGCTGGAGTTGCACTTTTTAAGCATATTTATGAATCGTGGGAGAAATCACAAAATGCGATTGGATTGAATTTGTGACTTGTCCAAGGCATTTGATTGTGTTCAACATGAAACACTTTTAAAAAAAACTCAATTATTATGGTATAGGTAGTGTTTCACTGGATCTAATTGTCCTAAATCAAAGAGTCCAGAGGATTACTATTAATAGTGTAAAATCTTCTGGATCTTTGTTACAAATGGGCGTTCCGCAGGGATCCATATTAGGCCCGTTTTTATTTTTGATTTTTATATTTGAGTGATATTGTACTTTTTGCTGATAATACATCTCTTATATTAAAGTAAACAGAAATAAACATAATTATGACGATTTAAATAGTACATTATCGCAGGTTCTTCAATGGTTTACGGTAAATAACTTAGTCCTTAATGCTAAAAAGACTAAATGCGTTGAGTTTGCTTTACCTAATGTAAAAAACAAAAATGTAACCTACGTTTAAATAATGAAATTTTAGATGTGGCGAACTCGACGGAACGGACTGATGCCTTACCAGAGGGAGAAGCTGCTGCGCTGAAGGGGACCGTCGAAACTTTCATTCCAATCGTAAGAGAAGCCGTTAAAGATCGGAAAGAACACATATTTTTTCTACTAGCACAAAAAATAAAGGAAAGAAAAGAGACAAATAAAAAGATGGACTTCTCAAAGATAACCAAAATGATTTAAGAGTCACCTTCTGTATACGTACATACATAAATAAGGTTTCTTACATAAGGTTTCTGGTTCTATAAGGTTACCCTTGCTAAACTCTTTGTAAGAGTTTATCTAAACACCGTGCATCACCACTACATAGGATATTATATTCGTTAATTAAAAGGTTCACTATTATAACATGTATGGCCCCCAACATGTATGTGGGTTTGGGAATTGTAAATTAATACTTAGTTTAGACTTAATTGTAAGGAAGTGAAGAGGTTGTATTTTGTTGTTGAATGGCTGAATATTATATTACGAATGACAATGATTTGATTGAAAGAAGAAAATAGGTGGAATGACAGTGTGATCGAAGATGTAAGGATATTAAGACGTACTTTCTATGACGAATATATGTCATAAAGAAGAAATAAACACATTCGAGGACTTTTAATATTCAATTTTATATATTACTAACTGACACGGCAAACGTTGTTTTGCCATATAAATTTGGGGCCACCCTTATCACTTAGAGGGATGAAAAATAGATAGTAGCCGATTCTCAGACCTGCTGAATATGCATATAAAATTTCATAAAAATCAGTCGAGCCGTTTCGGAGGAGTATGGTAACTAACATTGTGACACGAGAATTTTATATATAAGACTACAAATATTGTATTGTTTTAATTTCATTGACAGTCACCCACAAACTGTCTATCATAATTACTCTCATCATAAGACCTCTTATTGTGTCAGTATCTTATGCACAAACGTATGAAAGATGCCTTGCCAACGATGTCACGCAGCCCCCATATATATATATATATTTTTTTTTTTTATTTTTATTTATTATTGTTTTATTAGGAACAACAAAGGAACCATTTTTGTTAGTATACATTTTAAAATCTATAACTTATACTCTAGTGTTAGTAACAAATACAAATACAATGCAAACCAGGCGTGCTTTAGTGAGTCATGTACTTACGAGGCATTTCATGCGGACAATGATTCCGCATGAGATGCCTCAGCACAGGAGCTCTTGGGTCCTCAGCCACGGTTTTCAGGATGCTATTTGCACTCCCTCGAATCCTTGTCACAAGCGAAGCCACCTTTTTCCGAATGATAGCTTGGAAACCATCTGTACGTGATTGGAGTTTCAACATCACCCTAAAAACACTATTATATTGGACGCGCAGTGCATTTAGCGCCCCCCGTGAACAGCTGAACCACAGACTTCCCGTGTACAGGCCTTGACAATACGCTTTAAACAAGGTTATTTGGACCTCATCCGAACAACGATAAAATCTGCGTGCCAGCATGTTCCCGCGGACTGCCAACGCCCTGCGTTCCCTCTCAACGTCATCATCGTCTCTAAGGTCGCCGACAAGTATATGACCCAGATATTTAAATTTGTTCACCTGCTTTATATCAGGACCGTTCAGAGTAATAGAAGGAACGGTGTCTGGGTACTTGCCGGCGGCCCCGAAGACCATGAACTCGGTTTTCCTTACATTATAAATAAGGCCATGTGATGCGGCGTATTTTTCACAGACCTTCAGCATCTTATATATATATATGCTGGGCGACCGGTCTGATCGGCTGTGTACAATCCCATACTAAATATTAGGTTGGGGAAAAAGTTTCTTCGGAATTTTTAAGAAAATTCAAAACATTTTTTAATATAGTTTATTTACATTTAACTAAAGTATGTAGGTGCCATTTTGTTCGAAAACTTTTTGCCATCTTGTAGGTAGGGACATGATCCCATTGCTATAGAAATTTTGGGGCTTCTGATCAAAAAACCGCGACAAGTAGTTATAGCAGTCCTCTCGTGATGTTAACCTGACACTGCCTAAAGAATTCTGAAGAGACCGAAACAGGTGGAAATATGAAGGTGCACGGTCAGGACTATACGGCGGATGTATTAACACCTCCCAGCCAAACTTTCTTAATTTTTGCTGAGTGGCTAAATATGTGTTAGGTCTAGCGTTATCATGATGAAAAACCACACCCCTTCTGTTGATTAATTCCGGCCGCTTTGTCTCAACTAATTGCTTTAATCTCATCAGTTGTTTGCCGTAGAGTTCAGAATCGATGGTCCTGCCTAGGGGTAACAGCTCATAATGATTAATGCCCTTCCAATCCCACCACACACACAGCATCACCTTGTTGCGAGTTAACCCGGGCTTCGCCACAGTCTGTGAAGCCTGACCGGCCTTTGACCACGACCGTTTTCGCACGTTCTTGTCGTACGTGATCCACTTTTCATCACCAGTTATTAGCTTCCTCAAAAATGGTTCGGTTTCATTACGTCGTAATAAAGAATCACAAATGAGTACACGGTTCATTAGGTTTCTTTCAGTGAGCTCGTGAGGTACCCAAATATCGAGCTTTTTTGTGTACCCAGATTTTTTCAAATGCGCCAAAACTGTTTTGTGGTGAATTCCCAGTTCTTCAGCTACGTCGTAACTATTGATATGCCGATCTTGCTCCACTTTTTCAAAAATGGCATTCATTTTATCCGTAATAGGGCGACCAGAGCGAGGTGCATCTTTGACATCAAAATTTCTGGATTGAAAACACTTAAACCAAATTTGTGCTACTCTCACAGACACTGCACTAGGTCCATAAACATCGCAAATTTTTTTCGCGGCTTGCGTTGCATTTTTACCTTTTTTGTAGTAAAATTTTAAAATGTATCGAATTTCTTCATTAGATTCACTCATCTTCTCAGTACGAAATACAAATAAAAATCACAAATTTTCCCAATTTGAATTTGGAATTATATTCTCCATGTAATTGATATTTTATTTACATTTATAATAAGCTGTAGATGCTTTCCCCACCACTAAAATGGAAAACATTATATAACCTTTTATTTTTCTTATCATTTAATCTATAAAATCTTATAGGTCCCCAAGACGCTCGAGTAAATCCGCATTTAGCATCATGAGTTCGCCTACACTACATAATGATCATAAAATAAATTCCCACGCCTCGAATTACTGCACGAAATCTACAGAACGAACATACGTGTGGTTTTATCCAATAGATTCATGAGAAAATGTAATCAAAATAATTTTCTGTAAATGACTGAAAATATTAGAAAAATTCAAGCCGACTAAGAGTTTTCATCAAAAACGCTGAATACCTGAACCATTATATGAACCTTTTTAAACTTATGCGACCTCTCGACAAATGGAATAAGTAGACATAATATTCTCTGATATCCTTGCGACGCATGCGTGAGTCGCTAGTTATAAAATAAATATACCTATATTTTTTCCAGTATCTTCAAAGCTCAGGCGCTACCTACGGTAAGTTTGAATCTATGTAAAATCAACAAGTACCTACAAGTTCGCAATACGCATGTCAAAACCGCGGGTCAGAACAGAGGCAACACGTGCAAGCAGCAAGCACTTAATCGTCGCAGTATTAAGATGCCTGCTACGGCGCGTAGACGTTTACAAAATAAATACGTCACGAGTATTTAGCAAACGAGCTATCTGTGAACTTTATTTTTAAAGACGTTTGAAGTGATATAAAAATCTAATTTGATATTTCAACTTTGAAACTTTTTAATTGATCGAGTGCTGTATCGACTTCAGTTCCGGGTTCAACGAAGTGGTATGTAAATTTTTATTGCTGTGCTTTTTTTCATTTATCATAATATTTGCGATTATTGTACAAGAAAAAGTGTATTAGTCTAGTCAACAAGTTCAAAAACGTGAAAAATAGAGATAAAGGTCCTAAAAATATGAGCGATGGCTCATTCGATTCGGAATCACCTCTAGAAAAATTTTTTGGTGCAGGTTAAAAATTGCAATTGTTATTAACAAAATAAGATGAAAAAAAAATGATATTTTGTTTTTTGTTAATAACTTAAAAAATATTAACATTTAAGCAATTTTGAAAAAAGCTCGTTAAAGAAGAGGAAATTTCCAATAAAAAAGTCCTAACTCCCGGAACTCTATCTCCATTATTTATAATTTTAATTAGACGTTGAAAATAGGGCTCCGCGCGGCTGTTACGGCATGCGCGCGCCGCCGCTAAAGAGAGTTCAGCAATAAAAATAATTTTTTTATAACATAAAATGTGATTTTAAAAATTTGAAAATATTCTAGTATCTTCTTAACACTTGAAAGAATCGAGCCCTGAAGAAAAAAAAGTTTAATCACCATTTTTCAAAAAGTTATTCAATTGTTAACTAAAAATTTTTTTCCGAATCTCCATTAATATTTAATAGCTAAATATTAATTGAAAAAAACATTTTTATCAACATTTTTTAGATTTTTAATTTTTCAATAGTTATAAAAAATCATAATTAACAAATTAATAAACTTTTATGAAAATTTATCGCAGGATCTTATAAAGTACATATATCAAAAGGGCTCCACGAAGCTTAAAATTTTTAGGCCAATTGTTTATACTTTCATCCCATTGTTTATGCCAATGGAGCCATCGCTCATATTTTTAGGACCTTTATCTCTATTTTTCACGTTTTTGAACTTGTTGACTAGACCATATCTACTGTTCGACTTAGGGCCTTTGATTTTACATTAGATATTTAATAACTAGCGAGTTGCCTCGTTTCACTTCGGCTTTCGCTCAATCAATCATCATAACAATCTGTATTATAATTAAATTTATTTAATTTATACAACTCAGGAATAGTCTTGAATAGTTTATTTATTCCTTATTATCTTTATAATTATAAAATTTACGGAAAGACGGACGGACGGACGGATGGAAAAGAAGTTCAGTAGTTTATGTGCCTATTCGCAATAAATGTATAATCAAATGTTTCCTCTTTATAGAAAAAGTGTAGACAGGCGACCCGCCCTAGCTTCTCTTAGTACTATTAATTAGAGTAAAAATTAACATCCACACATTTAATTTGCAATATATTTTTAAGTATAGCATTTATGATCTCCCTAAATAGTAATATAATAATTATAATTTCTCAAAAAGATATAATTTATACACTAACAATAATAGTATACCTTTCCACAGTAAAAAAAATATTTAAAACAGTAAAAAAATATTTTATAATCATATAAGTAGTTCCAGAAATGATCTTCTTATTTTTAATGTCTATTTAGTGGGACTTAAACGGCTATACATATATTTTTAATTACAATATTCATAATGGTCATCCTACATAATCTATGTTACTTAAAAAGGATGTAGCTTTCTATCGGTAAAAGAATAAAGTCGGTGTAGTAGATTTTAAGTCTGTGTGCAATAAACAAATATTCTAGAGATAAAGGATGGTAACATTTAGGAAAAGATTTTTTTTGTTTGTTTAGGTATGAAGATCATCATCAAGTTAAGGTTATTATCACATATATGAATATTTTGGAATGGCAAAAAAATCAAATGTTTAATAAATAAATGTAATCAAAGTATATATATTGTATTTAAACAAAAATTTTAATAAGTTTCTATATTAATATTTTAGTATATAGCACGGTCTTATTACACAATTAAGGGAAACAATCTTTTTATCCATTTGAGATACGGAACCTCAAACATATACTTATAAGGATATAAGTTACCTGTTTTTGTATATAAAACAAAGCTAATCGCGTTTTTTACTAAAACATTTATCTATTTAACTTTTTGTATTCTTAAAATAAATAATTGCTTTTAATTTCTCTATAAAATTTTAATTTTTCCAAGACCATACATAAGTAGTAGTATACATCTTGTACAACCGTAAGTTTATGGTGATTTCTGTAACGTGGGTACGATGATTTCAGTGGTCATCTTATACCTATTATGATCAATAATTATTCAATAAAAAACTAAAAAAATACACTAAATTAACACAACTGCCGAAGCAACTGGCAGAATTTTTAAAATGTTGAAACATGTTGAAACTTCTTTGCGGATAAAATTCGGACTTGACTTGAATAAATAAATAAATCAATTTATGATTGTAGCGGTGAGGCACACAGCGCTATGTTTTGCCAAAGAATTCAACTAGATACCGTTTATATTTTGCTTACAATCGGAAGAGATTATCTTATTTGTTGGGATTGTACACCTTTCCCCTACATATAGGGCTCAAACGGCACTCAAGCGCCACCCGGATGTCATTGTCAAGTGTCATTCAAATCATAGAATAGAAACATTTGAATGTCATTAAAATGTTTCTATTCTATGATGCCTTTGCGAATTTCTCAAAAGAAAATATTATGTAAGTAATCCAGAATGGGCACATTAAAACTAAACGAGAGTTAGTGCGTAGAGAGAATTTTATTTGGTGAAGAAATATGCCATGAGTGATTTGTTTGTAACTTTGGAACCTTATACAAAGAGAGCTTATTATTATTATAGTGTTCCCTTGAACACTCATTTATTTTACTTGTAATATTTGGTTTTGGCAAAAATTAGTTACAAAGTACTTGTACATCGGACAGAACCATGTGTTAACGATGGCGCTGTAGGGATACAGCTGAGCCACTGTACTTGTCATATTCATTACGCTTATACCCTATTTATCAGAGGTTTGACGCTCCCCGTCCGCTGATCGACCTCTATCAACAATAAATAATAAAGTACGCTTACACGAATGTTAAGTAGGATGACTTCAAGCACGATGACTATGACTTCAGCAAACATTTAGCACTACTTTTAACTATCGTCACTGTATCAGCTCACTTAGATAACTACCTCACATATTATCGATAGGTGGAGTATTCTTAATATAAACTATAGCAACTACCGACATTCAAATGATAATAAAAGTGTTGCCAACAATCCTAAGAAGTCAAGTACCATATTACTAGCCAGATCATGTTACTACTACTTGTATTGAGTGGAACAAATAGTAGTCTGAAGAAACAATGTGGTGATAAAGCGGGTGAGAATAATGATATGTTTTTTTTTTCACTCTTTATTTAAGGAGCTTGGTCTTCTTAAAGACTACGTCGCTCCGTAAGGAAACAAATTACATTCAAATAAAACAATTATATCATTACAAAAAAAAAAAAACTTAACCTAAAACTTATTTTGTTAAGTTCATCTTCATGGGAGACATTTTCCGGCCAGCCGCAACAATGCCTTGGCCTCCTCAGACAAAGGATCGGCTAGTGCAATGTTACACCCACCCAATTCCCGTAGTATTGGGAATTTCGAAAATGTTTCCCCTCTTAATGATTCGTTCCGAATACACTCAAATATAATGTGGTATGTATCTTCCACCATGTCGCGCGCGGAACAATTACGGGACGGAACTTTTCCCATCAAGTATGCAAATTTATTCAAAGGAGTGTGTCCGAATCCTCATCATATCCACTAGCATTCTCCTAGAAAAGGAACAGTTGCTTATCCAAGATGTTACCGGTTCTGATTGAATTGTGCGATACCAAATACCCATCTCTCTCGAGCGTAAATCAAAATACTCCTTCTACAACTCAGTACATTTTATTTTTAACTGATTTATATAGTCACTGTAGAAAGGTCTAACAGGTAACATGATGCCTTCATAAATAGCCTCCTTTGCCAATCTGTCGACTTTATCATTTCCACTAATCATAACATGCGACGGAATCCACTGAATTATAATCCTCTTGTTTTGCGATAAGAGATTTAATATCAATTTGATTATTTCATAAGCTACAGGTAGAC
The DNA here is from genome assembly GCA_905147385.1 of Limenitis camilla. Classification (NCBI taxonomy): domain Eukaryota; kingdom Metazoa; phylum Arthropoda; class Insecta; order Lepidoptera; family Nymphalidae; genus Limenitis; species Limenitis camilla. The sequence continues at coordinate 3,484,978 of LR990224.1, forward strand.
CTCGATAAGTCGAGGAATACTTAGCTAAATGTTGGAATGATATGTTCGTTATCGCTGATCCTGAGACACAGCATTAGTTTTGTTTTGATGAAGATTTGACTATTGAGTTTGAAGAGTGACTAGCTTTTATGATTTTTCGCCTCTTTTTCTCTCACCTCTCGCCCTTTAAATAATTGTTCGTTCTTGAAAAAATGGTATTTGAAGAGAATGGTATTGTAAAAGGTATTGTAAATTGGATATAGTTTGATTGATCAGTTGTTGAGATAAATCTACCGCTCGGTTTTCTTGATTTGCATTAATCTTCATCCAAAATCTCTTAAACGCTAGCTAATATTTTGTTGTAATATTAAGAAAAGTGCTGATGTTTGATATTAAAAGATGGTGACTTAAGTGACAAAGAAAGCAAAAGCTGGCCAATAATATTGAAAGACTTGACGAAAAGTTGGCGGCGAAGCTATTACCAGTTGATCTAATCAATAAGAATTAGATAAATTATGTGGAAAAGTTATCTTTCTTCACTGTTGTGAATCACCCTATGCATTTGGGAGCGGTTGAAACCACTATCTTTGGCAAATTTTTCGCCATTTCCCATTAATGCTACATTTGCTATACTTTTTTTAACTTCGGGTTAGAATAACAATCCCCTGTGCCGTTCTAGGCGAGTAACCCAGCAGACTTTGGTGGTAGGGGATCTTTCACCTGACTTGCTTGCGACCAGCTACTTAATCTGGAAAATTATATATCTTTTGAGTTCACCATTAAAATATAAATATGTATAATAGTAAGTGATACATTAATCAAATGTTTAGGCATTTATTTTATAAAACTACAAATATATATTTATACTTTTTTTTGTATAGTACTTAAATTGCTGCCATGTGGTGATGCCATATTTTTTTACATCTGGGACCTTCCACTAATTTCTCGCACTCACGCTATCATCTCCCTTTGTTCAAGTTTAGTGAACGAAAGCTGTGCGTACTAATATTTAACAGCGATTAGGTATATCTTTGCACTTACAACTTACTAATATGCTCTCAATGTAACAACTATTTCGTCATGACTTTTTCATTTGTCTAATTTTTATTACGATATTTAGTCTTCGGTACAGATAGCAATATAGTTGTACTACTTAATAACGGCGAAATGTCAATTTGTGATTGAAAAGTTGTTTGATTCATTTTTAAAGGATATCCGCCAAAATGTGTTTAAATATAATGAATAGTATATTATGTTTTGTGTGGTGATGCGAGTCTACGTCAATGGAGGTACACCTGAGAGGAATATGAGAGAGAGAGGACATGTGTGAGCAGAGATCGGGTCTCGCTTCAAGGTACCTCTACACAATCGATGTGTGTTGTGTGCGATCGTCATTCGGCACGATCATCGTGCTAGGATCTACATAATCGTCTGTAGAAGTTTGCCGAACGGCAAGCGTCAAGATGGACGTGGAATGTGTTGCTGCTGCATCCATTTATTTAATTGTCAATCAATAATTACTCAGCAGTTCAGCAATTATTAGATAATTATTAACTAATAAGTTAATTAATAATATAATAAAAATGTAAACTACTAGTTAGAATAAATATCCATTGTTCGGACCCGGCAGTTTCATTTATTCCCATCGGCCTTAACATTTAGAGACAACATGAAGTGATACATTATTCAGAGTAGTCCAGCAGCCACGGCACCCATTTCAGGCCCTCATCGGGGTCACGTTGTCATCGACCCCCCTCCTGGACAGAGGCTTGGGCGGTACAGGGCACCGCCTACCGCCCCGCGGCTCAAAAGGCCTTACGTTTCTAAGGCTTATGCATTTTCCTCGACAATTAGTACTTATTTGTAAATAAGCAACAGCCTTTTTTTTAATAAACTGCGTCTAATAATATTTTTAACATTTTCACAAGTGTTTTTTTATTCAATCATCTGCAATCGAAACCTCGAGACTAGTTGGACTTGAATTTGAGTTGGATAAAATGTATAAAAGTATACATAGCTAAAAACTAATACTAGCAACAAAAAAAATGACATTACACCTTTCGTATTTTTCAATCAAAAACTGTCAAAATTGCCGAAATACTAGCGATAGAATTTTCAAAATTTCGGCGTAGTGTGAGTCAGATTTGCGGTTATCGGAAAACTGTAATCGCCATACATCGACATAGCCAGTTTACCAACTACAAAAAAAAGGTCTGGCCGTGTTATACAGAATCTGCACTGGAATCTTTGGAAATTTATATATTTATGAATTTTATTGACAACAAACTATTATAATAATTAATTTAGATGTGATGTCCTACTTGAAACTAAAATTGCTACACATTATAATTGGGGAAATAATGTTTTTACGTGATTAGTTAGATTTGGTATCTCCAACTAAAATCACAAAACACCCAATTTTTTTCGTGTATTTATAAGGTATAATAAAAAACTTTTAATAAACATACACAAAAAAAAAACAACTTTTAAAACAACCGACTTCACACTAAAAATGGACTAAAAAGTAAGAAATAATTCCGTTATTTATTATTCTCTCTTTATTAGGACAATAATATATAATAATTGTTAATTTTGTAGTCGGCGCCAGCCAGGTGAACTGAACGGAATTATTTTTTACTTTTTAGTCCATTTTTAGTTTGAAGTAACCGACTTCACTTTAAACGTAGTTTAACTTACTTTTTAAACGTAGTTTTTTTTTTAAATTTTTAGTGTCTGTAATAGGTGGTTCTTAATCAGGTAGACTATATCATTTCGTTGCTTTTTATTGTCATATATTGAATAGTAATTTTATTTTAAGTAGCTACGGGTAGGCCTACGAATGGTGCCGCGCGCTTTAAATTATATAGACCCCAAGAAACAGAAACGGAAAGATTGATCATAAAATGAAAACTACTGAGGCAAACTGTGGTAACTATTCCACATCTAAATAAAGAAGAATCACGTTAATCGGATCATAAATCTCAGCGTAATCGGTGTACATACATAAAAAAATATATACCAACCGAATTGAGAATCTCCTTTTTTTGAAATCGGTTAAAAAGGTGTCTATTTAGTAGTTATTATAGGCCGTTAAGATAATTAAATAAAATATCTATCAAAGTTTCATAGATAATTAATTATCTTGAAGCTTTGGGTTACAATCCCTACATCTAGGAAAATAACAAGGTTAGGGGTTTGATAATTGGTCAATTTTTTTTTAACAGTAAGCAATATAATGTGTGCACTAATGTAAAAAAAAGGTTCCAATGCAGATCCTATATATGTTATGTAACACGTAATTCGGAGTATTTTTCTTCGTATTATTATTATATTTTTTTCACTATTTTTCCTTTTACTTATGCTATTAGACCTTGCTTCATGATAAATTTCATCATTTTAAATCAACGGAAATGATTAACTAATTTTGATTCGCTTGTAAAATTCAATGACGAAATATGCTGTGTAAACGGATGTATTTTTTAATTATGTTCACTTGAAATTTAGATTTTATCGCAGTCAAAAGGGACTAAAGACCCAAGGGACTAAACTCATATCTTTACGGAAAAGGAAAAAAGGAACCTTTATAAGATCACTTCCGATGATTCACTTCTGTCAAGAACAAGTGTTCTTAGGATTGCATGGAAGTATCAAGTTGAAATTAACAACAAATACTCAACCTTTGCGGCTGAAAAAAATCAAATGTCTAACTCCAAGCATTTAAAAGATATGACCGTTAATGTGGTAACTCATAAAATTTTTGGGTACTTCCCGATGACTAAGAATGATGAAATTTAGCATGAATCAAGGTCTCTGCCAAAAATAAAGACTATATCACTAGACAATTAACTTTTTTTGTCTCAGAAAAATGTGAAGATATCGAGTTGATATTTATATTAATTATTCAAGTTTCTAGTCTCTCAGATATGTAAAAAAATCAAAGTGCTAAGTCAATATAATAAAATGATACAGCCGCTATTATCTCATGTATTGTAATTTTGATTATAGACAAGAATTTTCAAAATAAGAAACAAGCAAGGTCTTATACTTGTAGCATTAGTATAGGGAAAAATCTGAAAAATGACTATTCGATATAACATCAGGAAAAAGACATTTTATATATTTAGGTTGTGACGCATTATTTGAAGTTATCAAATTGAATTTAACATTAAATTTAACGATAAAATTAGACATTTATTTAATTTTTTAATATAAGTTTAAACAATATATCAACTAAAAATAAACTATAACTAAAATCCTAACCTAAGGCCTCATCGCAATCAGATGGGAAGGTGCCGAAGATGCTGGCTGCATTCCCTCTTTGGATAGCAATGCTAATTTTTTGGCCAAAATGCAGGCCAGCTCTCCGATCCCGGGACACATCGTACAGACGAGCCGAAACCTCTTTATGAAAGCGGCGCGCCTCCGACCCCCATGGACCCATCGTCTCTACGCCAATACATTAAACATGTAAGTCTACAAGTATCTGGAAGCTGTGAAAGAAACAAACTTCTAAGTGTAAGCAATCAATAAATATGGCCATTTGTACTGAAGTGATTACAGTAGTTTTTCTACAGGGCATTCTACATATGCGAAAATGAAAAAAGTCAGTTTTTGCGATTTTAGTAATACTCGAATATGTTATACAATATACCTATCCTCGATACAGGTACAAAATCTTTTTACTGTTTAAACTCAGGTTAATAAATTTAATTTTATGAAATGAATATTTAAAAACTTTAAATAAATTAATTTAGTTTCGTCAATTAAAGTTTTAAAGTAAGGCACCTCTTCCAGTTACTCAATATGTCAATTGAAACACGCATTACTAATGTAAGGAGTTATCGTCCCCCAATAGTACTTTTGATGATGTTTTGCCTCGCACACAAAATCAACATTTGCTAGTGTTTGTCATTTTATTGAAATTGTACAGAACCCTCAGTGCGTGAATTATTGGGCCGTGTTCCGAAATGCACTGGAGCACTGTAGGGTGTGACGTCACTTCAGTACACTGGGAAGCTGTTCCTTTATAGTTAGCTACACTGGACAACTGTTTAAAACGGAACAGCAGACCAGTATGTATACTGTCATCTGTCAATGTCATTCATGTTTAAAGGTTTCTTTTATAATATTACGATTTTACATTTTTTATAAGGCCCGATTTCTTAAGATAACCATTTAAATAATTATTTATTATCAATAGTACAAGCATCAAGCGATCAATTCTTGACCCTGTTATCACGTGATCAAAACACTGGGAGCACTGTACCTCGGTAGCTCCAGTGGTTTCAGTACAAAATTGGCGTCGATTGATGACGTCATGGATTTACATATGATACTGCGCCAGTATACTGACAGTTATAACGGAACACATTTATGACCACTGAGAGCACTGGTCAGTGCTTTCAGTGTATTTCGGAACACGGGGATTATAATACAAAATACCCTCCTCATCTATTCACACTATAGTGACAGGTGGGGTCGTAGGTCTGTGTTGCCATGTAAATATTTATAAACTACCTTTAAATAATTAATAACGCTTAATTGATCAAATTATTCGAATTATATTTAATATAGATATTGTATAGTATTAATATTTTATTAAAACCTTTCAATACTTAAATAAAAATTATCACTAAATATAAATTAGATTGATTAATCAAGTGTAAGATGATCTATTTAGTCCTTATTTAATCGATTTGATAATTTACAATCCTAAATAGATTACACATAATGCTAATAATTTAGATGTAAAGATCAATATGTTAGTAACACCTTTTATAAATTAGTACTCGGGGGTAGTACTATTAATTTGATTCCAAGACTGTATACCTATAATTTCTGCTCCGAAATTATGGCTGTTACTGTGTAAAAGGGGCACTTTGTAGGACAAACATAATGTGACGGTTATAAACTTTACATAAATAAAGTAAATTCAACATTTAAGATAACAATAATAATAAATAATATAAAGAGGTAATAAAATAGTAATTAATAAATATTATAACATAATATGTACAAATAAACATAAAAGTAATTTATTTTATATTTAAAACGTCATTTAATACATTAGAAATAATAATTGATCATAATTTTCAATAATAGATATATTAAAAATAATGCAAACGGTTCGTGTATTATGAAGACGGTTCGTGTATTAGCTAGTATGGGGAAGTATCGGAATGTATGGAACTGCCGATAGTCAGACCGATCGCCCAGCATAGGGGGGCATCGTGAGATCGTCGGCACAGCATCTCACATTCATGTACTACATATGATACCGATATAATAAGAGGTCATAAAAAGTATTTATCATAGATGGTTTGTGGGTAACCATCTAAAGAATTATAACAATACAATACATGTATAGGGGCGATGCATGTAATAATAATGAACCTCTCAAATAATGAATATAAATATGTTTTAATAATAATATCTTATGTAGTTACGATGTTATGGTGATGCATGTGTTTAGATCAGCCTCCTTACAAAAGTGTTCTGCGAGAGTAGTCTTGCAGAACCGCCATATTTCGAACGAGCTTTGGCATACGGACGGAAGGTGACTCTTAGATGAATTTGATTGTCTTTGAGAAGTCCATCTGTCTGTTGCTGGAGCCTTGCGTATCTTGGTGGTACGGACGCGAGATGACTCTTAGTGTGATTAAGTTCTACTTTGAGAATTCTTGTGTACGGTGCCGGATATGCTTTATTCTTGACGATGCGCTGTAGACTGGTTTGTAGGCTTTGTGGCTACATCAGCTACTAGCAGGCTACCACCATGACAAGTTGTCTTGAATATTTCGTCTCTGGTGACTCAGACGATGTTGTTTGTGTCTATCACTCTATGATTTGATACTTCAACGTCCTGATGTCCTAGTTGATATCGCTGTGTCTATCACTCTGTGATTTGATACTCCGAGGTCTCTGATGACTCAGACGATGTTGTTTGTGTCTATTACTGTGATTTGTTACTTCAACGTCCTGATGTCCAGTTTGATATCGCTGTGTCTATCACTCTATGATTTGATACTTCGAGGTCTCTCATGGCTCAGACGATGTTGTTTGTGACTCTCACTGTGATTTGATACTTCAACGTCCTGGCGTCTCAGTTGATATCGTTGTGTCTATCACACCATCGTATCCAGCTGCTGAGCGGTGCGGAGGCTGTAAGCCGAAGTGGTACGTTCTAGCGATGCTGGGCACAGCCGAGCATTGTCCGTGGACTTTGTTTATGGACATTGTGAGTGGCATCAATAGTCCTTGTCAGGACTGCCCCTTAGCTTAGTGCTTTTAAATAGACATTGTAGCATGTCATAGTGCTAGGGCGTCTGGTGAATTATCCTTATGGGATGTTCACTAGCATATAGGACAGTGTGGCCTACTTCGTCTCTTTACTTCCGTGGCCTGCCACGTAAAATAATGATCTGGCGTATTACGTCTCTTTGTTTGACTCATATGCTCGATGGGAGTGTTGCTTTTTGTAAGCGAGTTGTACATATATCATATTTCACATTCCACTAAGGTGGACCATAACACATATTTATATCAGCTCCGGCTGCAACGATTATCCGCTACGGCTGCAACGATATCCACTCCGGTGGCAACGATAACACATTTATGTGAATATGAATATGTGCATTCCTTGCAATCAGCCGCCTAAGTGCTGTGAGTTCTTACGAACTGATGTTTGAACCAGTGATTTATTTATCACTTTATTTATAACCAGGGCTTGTCCCTTTGTCTTCGGACACTTTGCAGCTTTGCTGTTTTAATGGATTTACTTCCATCACAAGGCTCACGCCTTTTTATTATTACAGCTTCGGCTGATTTACTAAGGCTTCGGCTTTCAACACTGCAGTCTTGACTGTATTACCCGGACTTCGGTCCTTGCTAATGTAGCATCAAAAGTGTAGGCGCACTATAAATAGCTCCCACCTTCTATCCTGGAAGGTTCACGATTTGGTTGGAACCCATTGTCGGTGGCGGGTGTGGGGCTGCCGACCCCTTTTCTCTTTTATATTTTAATATTATAAGAGGAAGGGAGAGACTCCTTCAGCTATCTTCTTTATCACTAACATCCTTCTGATGTCATTATTTATAAAATTATTATACATCTATGCGTCATCACAGCATCGTTATTACATTAATTTAATAAAATGCAAATCGATCTTTATTTAGTTTAATTTATCTTCTTCGATGACCTATTGAACTCATGCCTCTGATACTCTAAAAGAACTTTGATGGTTATTATTTGCACAACGTATTAAGGGTCCTAACTAGATGATCACATGCCTAATTAAATATTTTATAAATGCATTATTAGCCATTATTGATTTGCCGTCTTCCTCTTGCGTTATTTATTTATATTTTTATGTATTCTATGTATATATTTTATAGAGTTAGCTCGATATAGTTACAATAACAACAAAACAAAACCGAAGACATAAAAATCAAAGAGGACTTTCTGAAAGTAAGGAATAAGGTGACACATGTGATAAAGAAAACCAAGCGAAGACACTATTATAAAGCTTTTAACAATTGTAAAAACAAGTCTTTAAAAATGTGGAAACTGTAGGAAATAAGATAAATAAAAACCTAGGCTCTATCAAAATTCTACTACCACTGACCCAGAACAGATTTGCCAAATATTTAATGACTTTTTTGGACACACAGTTGGACCTTCTTTATCTAATAGCGTCGATACAATATTTTATAATAATTACCAAAGCGAGTTATTCATTGTACTGGTCTTACTAAAGTTACTCCGGTTACACCAGATGAGGTTTCCAAATATATCGATAGTCTATCAATTAATACAGCTGTATGCCTAGATGGTGTAAGTACAAAAGCAATAAAATGTATCAAGTCATTAATTATTGAAAAGCTAACTATTTGTATGAACCAATTGTTCGACGAAGGTTACTTTCCAGATAGTCTTAAAATTGCCCCTATCTTTAAATCTGTCAGGAAATCGGACCCAAGCTATTTATCCATTAACTCAATACATTTTTTATATACAAAACCCATCTAACACTGTTTTCACAGCGGTGGATCTTATAACTTAAATTAAACTACATATTGATAAAAAAGAAATAGTTATGGAAATGTTCGTTGACTTAAAAAAGCCTTCGGTATCATTAGCCACAATTTGCTTCTACAGAAATTGAATAGAATAGTTATTACTGGTAAAGTATAACAATATTTTTAATTTTATTGTATAAATTATTATAAACAAAATTGTAAACAATTCTTTCTGCTACATATTATGTCTCTACAAATTTTCTATCTGAATGATAGTTCTTTTTCCTATAAGGCGGCCGCGGGAATTAGGTTGCAACCTGTCGGTTAAGCTATTAGAGACCCAAAAACAACAATAAAATTTGCGTCCTCTAAAAAACGCAAGGTAAAATGTAACTTTTCAATGTACTACACATACTACGTATAGATGAATTAGTCGCTGCACTGAACGCAATGAGCACAGGATAGCATACATCACATAAGTATATGACTTAAATTGTTGACTATGCTCTTTCAATATGAATCTTATAATTACTTGCTTTATTTGAAAATTTGTATATTTTTTATATACTTCTGTCACAACTAGAGTATGAAATACCAGGAGAAAATATCCAGTAGGCAATAAAACGTTATGACTGAGTAGAAACTATGATGTTAAAAAATCCCGAGACCCGGCAAACGTTGTTTTGCCATATATATTTTGGGTGGTCCACCCTTATCACTTAGGGGGATGAAAAATAGATAGTAGCCGATTCTCAGACCTACTGAATATGCATATAAAAATCGGTCAAGCCGTTTCGGAAGAGTATGGTAACTAATATTGTGACACGAGAATTTTATATATAAGATATAAACTAAGTTTTGGGATTTATAAATTAGCTTCTGACGTAATTCATGTGAGAGACTAGTATTACTACAATAATATAAAAACTATTTTTTTGAACCAGTTATGAGTTTGACAGTTAACAACTCCAGTACATACATCAGTCATCAAATCAAATCAATCTCTATTTGCTAGTACATGATGGTCTAAGATACGAACTTGAAACGACCTTCACCGAGCTGATAATAACATTTTTAATAACAAATTTAGAAAATATGTCAAAAATGGGTTGCCTAAAAAAATCTTGGAAAGACTTTTTAAAATCTAATAAGATTTTAAAATAATATTTTTAATTAAATGTAGCAAAATCAAGATAATATATAAGCTAATATACTAAATTTGTTATAAAATATGTTTCATTCTATTATCAGCTCGGTGAAGGTAGTTTTAGGTTCGGATCTTCTACTATGAGTACATAGAGATATTAGTAGTGACATTTTTCGTTCGTATGTAGGTACTCTTAATATGCAGTGTTAAAACTACTTCAATTAATATTTAAATTATTATTAATATATAATCCAATATAATTACTCATTATTTAAATTACTAACTAGAATCAGTCATGCGCACCGGGGTTCTGTATAAATAAAATTCAGGAACAAACATAATTTTGCATCCGAAAAACTGTTGCTTCGTTACTTTCTAAATATTTGATATTGATTTCATTTTAATGCCTCTACGCGTTCCTGAGAATAGGAGCCTTTATAGACAAAAGGTTAGGTTCACTTAGTTTAACAGTATAAGATTGCCAATATTTGTTTTAAAGTATTTTTCCTAAAAATTACTAAAGTGTAAAAGACATCATTTAATAATATCTAGGAGAAAAGAAGGGCACATATTCATTATCATTAGTATAGTCATTTTAAAAACTATTTCAGCTAGCAGTATTTAAAATGAGCAACATTGTTTGTCATCATAAAGACCTCTTTTATAGTTCAGTAGTTAAACATGGCAGGTAGGTTACCCCAACTTATATTATAATTACGACAGTAACTTTGACTGTCTGCTTATCTGTTATAATAGTAAATACAATTTGTATATTTGTCCGTTATTAGGTACCATTGAACTTTAATGCTCCTGTAATGAACAGGCACGCGCCAAGCATCTTCTGCGCCGGTGTGCGAAATACTTATGAGTGCATATACCTGAAGAGCAAAAAAGGTAGTTCACCAACAAATATCTTCTGCCCCTGCGTGTCAACCCTGTCTACAATTATTTGCGGCCTGTTTTTATTCATTTTCAATCATGTCATACTATTGTTAGCAACACTGTTTATAAAGTAGTATTAGCGGGAAGATCATTTTATGTTATGTCAATTATACCGACGTGTAGACAATATATAACGTTTAGTGCGATAGATTAGTCTCAGTCTCTCTGGTGTTTTCGTGCTGTGTGCATTGAAGTTAGTGTTATAGTGTAATACTGTTTAGTGGTGTGGCATTAGGCCTCTGATTATCGTGAGAATTAACGGTTATAAAAGACGTCTTTAAACCTGCTCCTGGGTCTCAAGCCCCACTGCTCGGCTTCCATCTAGATTACTTAGCACTATATTTTCGGTTTGGCGCCCCCAAAAAGGGTCCTAGCTCCTTTTCTGCCCTGGCGCCGTGGTGCACCGCACGAGCTCGCATATATATGGGCGGCACGTCCCTGATAAACATCGGCAAAATATCAAGAAATGCAAACTTTCTGAATAAAAACACTGTACTTTATCCTACTAATAAATTTCTTAACAAAACTAAAATTATTTTTCAGTAACACGAGTACGTTGTTCTTTACGTCATTTTGTTCTAGACGATGGAAATTATAGGAAATTAAATTTAGGTATATACAATACAACAAAAACTGATTCTAGTCCTTATTCTATAAGTTTTATTCTACTCTGTCCATTAATGGTTCGGTCTGCAACATTGGTTTTACTATAACTATTATTTTGTTCCGCATTATTTTTAGACCCAAATAGTGAGTTGACTATGTTACGCATTGTTTTTATAGTTAGCAACATCGTTGATATATTCGGGGGTAGTATTTTTTATTTAATTCCAAAACTGTATATAACTATTCCGATACACTTGAGCCAGTTGTGAAACGGAGCTCGCCTGATGACCATTGTGTTACTATGCGTTATCGATCCTATGTAGATGGTACTATTGGGACATTACTATTTAAAGTGCTCCTTGCTAGTGCACCTACCCCTCGAGATATTCTGTAAACGATCTATTCATGGTAATATACAGGATCGTTATTTTATTTGTTCTTATATAGAGAAGGGGGCTTAGCCAAGTTGACTTTCTACAATTGTTATCGCATATAGAAAACCTTAAAATATATGGGAATGAGATATGTCAACGATATATCACGTGATCAAATTAAAATAACATACGTAGAATGACAGTTCGCACTTAATGGGTGCGTTACACAAAGCATTCACGACGACCACCCTCACGACAAGCAAGTGGAAAGGATTTTAGAGCATTTTGATCGTTAACGAAAACAATTCAAATGGCGAGTTATGAAGCAATAGTTTCAACAGGTTAAGATTATTATTTGTAAGTCTTTACAATAAAATTCAATAATTATTGGTTAAATTAATATGTATAATATTTTTATTGATTGATATTGATTTTTTAACCGACTACGGCGAAGCCAAAAGGAACGGTAAAGATTTTGGCAGCCTATGTATGTATGTATGTTCCACTCTAGCGCCTAAACTACTGAACCAATTCTAATGAATGAGCTGTCAATAGATTCGTAATAACGGCGAGGATGACATAGGCAATATAAATTTTACGACGGAATTTGATTCGTGTTTGTCATGAAAAGAAAGGTTTTGGCAAGCACATTACAAATATGCATATATATCATATTAAGTTCAAATATATGTTTTAATCGCGGTTGAACAGTTCACGCGGTCCAGTCATTTAGTTATTTATTCGTGTAAGCAAATAAAAACCAACATTACGTAACAATATGACATTTTAAAGGTAATCCCGATCGGGAGACGGTAAATAAATAAATAATTTGAAAAATGAAGTTTAAAAAACTATAACCCGACTACGTAAAAAAAGTGGTCTAAAAAAAAGGACGAAAGAAGAAAATAATTCTGATAAAAACCCAGAAATGCCTGGGTATAAAAATTTAATTTTTATATTTATTATTAAATTGAAACTAAAATTAATTTTACATTACATAGTGGAACACACCAAATTTGTCAACATGGCTTGTCAACAGTTATCGCTTGAAATTGTAGAAAGAGAATAGAAACATAACGTTTGCAACTTTGCGGAGTAGTTGTAAAGAAACGAAATGTAAAGAAAAATATATAAAAAAAACCGCCGTAACGTGGTGGAATACACGTCAGCTGGCTGCTTGACTATGTAACATTTTGATTATTTATATATTATGCACTAAGTAAACGGATATATTACATACTATGAAATCAAAATTAGAAGCAAAATCAAGTAATATTAGTAACAAGGCAAATTATATTATTTAAAAAAATATTATATTATAAAATAATGGGAAAGAGATGTTATAAATGTAAGCTTTAATAATTTATGTAAAGAAAGATTTTAAATTTTAACGGTAACACAGGTCTACGACCCCACATGTCATACTGGAAAGATGAGGGGGATATTTTGTTTTATAAAAGGGATGATTTTGACATAAAAATTATAGTTGCCCTCCTCGTGTAACTTCAAAGTGTTGTGTATTTAAAGATAGTTTGTTAAATATTAGAGTCAGGAGGTCGAGCGGTGAAGGAGGGTGTTGATGCATTATAGAAAGCCATTAAGCCACCGTGTAGCTCACATAAAGTTGACTGTTTCTTATGATTAAACACAAAACATTTATAATATTAAGTAATAATTCTTTCTTACGTTCATTAATGTAATATAAAGTCAATAGTTCGACTTCGACTCCGTTCATTAGCTCACGAAACTCCTGTTTGTAAAAAGCTACTTAAATGGTAACCGTGATTTTGCTATAAAATTCAAAATGTTACATGGTCAAGCAGCCAGCTGACGTATAATCCACCACGTTATGGTCACCTGACTTTATTTTTCCTTCAAGATACTAGGTAAACTATAATCCGACAAATTTTCAAACGGGGGGAAATTACTGAAAATATTTTTTTTTCTACATGTTTGGGAGGCTGCCACTGCTCGCAACACCCACAGAATCGCAGCTGACGGTCACGAATAATCATAATATATATACCTTATACAGTATACGAATTGACTTGAGAGGAAATGATTGACTGAATTTGAATCTGGCTCCAGTACCATAATGTGTATTTCAATATAATAAATAAGCCTTTGTATATAAAGCTTATATAAAGAAAAGAATCAAAAGGTTACCTTGCTTCCTTTTACATCATGAGTTTCCGCAAAGTAACGCCTGATTCAATTCAATATGTAAAGTTTATGTTTACAATAGCAGGGATGGCCCAGTGGTTGAGACTTCAAGGCTTACTCGGGAGGTCCGAGTTCGATCCTGGGCACACACCTCTGACTCTGAGTTATGTGTGTATTTAAGTAATTAAATATCACTTGCTTTAACGTTGAAGGAAAACATCGTGAGGAAACCTGCACTCCTGAGAGATTCCTAAAAGTTCTCAAAGGTGTGTGAAGTGCCCAGTGCGGGTTGCACTGGGCACTTTGTTATAATTTGCGGAATTTTTTTTAGATCGGGGTTCAACGTTATACGCAAAGTTACCTTTTGGTTACTTTTAAATCATGAATTTCTGCATTGTAACGCCTAATTCAATTATATATTTAATGTCGGAAGTGCTTATAATATGACAATCATATGCTTGAAATGTGGCTGTTTCTTACGATTATCTACGAAACTGAAAATCGCGATTTCATCTGAGTTTTGTTGGTCGACGTTTCATATACTTGAAGTATATATGTTAATACCATATTATACAACTCTCGTATGTGGAAGCGTTGCTCGACATACGACTATTTAAAAGAAGAAGAAATAATATGAAGAAAAAATAAAAAAACACACATAAACCTGTACCACAACTATTTATTGATCTTTAAATATGTTTCGATGTTTTCTGTTATTGCTTTTGTTAAAGAATTGTGGTAAAATTTTAATATTCATTTTTTGTTTTGTGTTTTCTTATTTATGCAGTACCTACGTAATTATTTATAGTTAATATTAATAATATCACAATGTCTGAAGTAAAAAGGATTCAAAAGGTTATTTTAATGTAATTTCTTGTGTATATATTGACGTAGGTTTCGCTTCATAACCGAAACATCCTCAGGAGTAGTTGTAGCGAAACGTAAGTCGATATACATAGAAAATATATAAAAAAATTTCGCGCTTAATAGCAAAGTAACCTTTTGGTTACATTCAAATCATGAATTTCCGCAATGTAACGCCTAATTCAATTATTTGTTGATGTTCAATTGATGTTTTCTGTTATTGCTTTTGTTAAAGAATTGTGATAAAATTTTAATATTCATTTTTTGTTTTGTGTTTTCTTATTTATGCAGTACGTACGTAATTATTTATAGTTAATAATAATAATATCACAATGTCTGAAGTAAAAAGGATTCAAAAGGTTATTTTAATGTAATTTCTTGTGTATATATTGACGTAGGTTTCGCTTCATAACCGAAACATCCTCAGGAGTAGTTGTAGCGAAACGTAAGTCGATATACATAGAAAATATATAAAAAAATTCCGCGATTTATAGCAAAGTAACCTTTTGGTTACATTCAAATCATGAATTTCCGCAATGTAACGCCTAATTCAATTATATATTTAATGTCGGAAGTGCTTATAATATGACTATCATATGCTTGAAATGTGGCTGTTTCTTACGATTATCTACGAAACTGAAAATCGCGATTTCATCTGAGTTTTGTTGGTCGACGTTACATATACTTGAAGTATATATGTTAATACCATATTATATATTACTCGTATATGGAAGCGTTGCTCGACATACGATCATCTAAAAGTGAAGAAATAATATGAAGAAAAAATAAAAAAAAACACACATAAACCTGTACCACAACTATTTATTGATCTTTAAATATGTTTCGATGTTTTCTGTTATTGCTTTTGTTAAAGAATTGTGGTAAAATTTTAATATTCATTTTTTGTTTTGTGTTTTCTTATTTATGCAGTACCTACGTAATTATTTATAGTTAATATTAATAATATCACAATGTCTGAAGTAAAAAGGATTCAAAAGGTTATTTTAATGTAATTTCTTGTGTATATATTGACGTAGGTTTCGCTTCATAACCGAAACATCCTCAGGAGTAGTTGTAGCGAAACGTAAGTCGATATACATAGAAAATATATAAAAAAATTCCGCGATTTATAGCAAAGTAACCTTTTGGTTACATTCAAATCATGAATTTCCGCAATGTAACGCCTAATTCAATTATATATTTAATGTCGGAAGTGCTTATAATATGACAATCATATGCTTGAAATGTGGCTGTTTCTTACGATTATCTACGAAACTGAAAATCGCGATTTCATCTGAGTTTTGTTGGTCGACGTTACATATACTTGAAGTATATATGTTAATACCATATTATATATTACTCGTATATGGAAGCGTTGCTCGACATACGATCATCTAAAAGTGAAGAAATAATATGAAGAAAAAATAAAAAAAAACACACATAAACCTGTACCACAACTATTTATTGATCTTTAAATATGTTTCGATGTTTTCTGTTATTGCTTTTGTTAAAGAATTGTGGTAAAATTTTAATATTCATTTTTTGTTTTGTGTTTTCCTATTTATGCAGTACGTACGTAATTATTTATAGTTAATATTAATGGATTGACATATTTATAAATACTTACAAAAATAATTTGAGAAAGCGTGATAAAACATTTTTGACAACAAAATTTAACCTACTATAACTGAAAAATGTGACAAAAAGTAAAATATAATTACACTTAAATAATGTTGAAGTCGGTGAATATATATTAATTAAATATATATTGCCAAATATAGAAACCTCTTTTTTGAAGTGGCTTAAAAATAATTTATAGGCCGTCATTTCCCGCCATTCGACGCCTCGCGTCAACGATAGCCAGCTACGTGTATAAAGAATTAGGTTCATTTCACATTAAAAGGACGAAAAAATGTCGATGTTTGCGATTTTACTAACATTTGAATATGTTATGCGTATTGTCTTAATAAATATTTTCTGTACAGATTTAAACTCTGATTATCGTTAAGCTGGAGGACTCAAAATTTAAGCAACTGAAAGAGGTGCCTAATTTTAAACCTTATTAAATACTTGTGACCACTACAGTATTAATGGCTATATTTATTGATTCCTTACGCTTAGAAGTTTTTTTAAGCTTTAAGATACTATAGACTTACATGTTTAAATTAATTTTAACTTGATAACTTCTCATATAATTTGTCAAAACTTAAATATATAAGAGATCAATTTCTAGTTTTGTGTTTCCTTTCTTCTTGCCTAAAATCAACCAACCCTTCTGTTTTTTGTGAGAAATCAAACTAACAACGCATAAGATATAAGTAAGTGGCTGTGTATCTTAATAACGTTGACTTACAAGTTTGATATTTTTAAAGCTGGCGAGGGACTAGGGAATTGAATATTTGATATTAATTTCAATTTGATGTTTTGACGTTTTTCTGAAAAAGAGGGTCTCGCGTGATAGTCAAAGAAGTTACTTTTCTAGTGATGTAATAAGAAAGTATATTTTTTTTTACGATTTTGCTATGAGACCTTACTTCATGCTAAATTCCATGATTTTATTCATGAGGTCATCTGGAAGTACCCTATAACTCGGTAAATAACCACATTAACAGCCATATATAAAAGTTTGATTTTTGACAGCTGCAAAGGGCCGCAGGCTTGAGTATTTGATATTGATACCTCCATGCGCTCCAGAGAAAAAGAGTCTTAACAGATAGATGGACAACGAAGAGATCCTGTAAGGGTCCCTTTTTTCCTTTTAATGTACGGAACCCTAAAATCAGCCCTTGAGAATAACGAACTCGAAAACTTAATTTATGGTAACCTACCTAATTTAAATTTAGTAGGATAGTGTCCACTACACAACACAGGAACACAAATCGAATGGATTTAGTTTAAACGTGAAGTGAAACACACTGTGATGCGATCATGATTTGCGGAACGTTATTTACCCGACATATTCGTAGAATTGCTTTACGTGAGCATTGAGCGAGGATAATTTATGTAACTACTGCCCTACAAAAACCAATTGCTGCATACGCCATGACGACACGTCGTCGTACGAGAACAGCTGTCAAAAATTACGTTACAGTGTGTGTTCAACAGATGGCGCTTCTTAGTAAGAAAAGCGTGTTGTATTTAGGGTCCTAAAGATGGCGCGCACCAGAAATATTTCGGGGGTAAATTCTGTACCTGCATTTTTAGAGCTTTGGTTAGTTTTGCCGATATGGGGGACGAGGGGTTGATAATTGTAGAAAATGTACTTACGTAATACTTGAAAAGCCCCTTAGCTAGATAATACAGTTCCCTTCAAAGCAATAGTTACTAAGTTTATTATTACTTATACCCCTAGCCTAGTGCAATTTATTCTCATGTTTCCTATATTGAACAAGCATAATGGCCATCTATAGTCACTCTTATTTGTAAGGTATTGTCAGGTACTCCTTTACATTGTATGATATTACCTAGATTGAAATAATGGGCCGATAAAGTTTTATATTATAGTACTATCAAGATTTTAGTCTGTGGTACTGAATCCAGAGTAAAATAGTTATTTTGAAAATGAAATCATTAATTCGTATTTGATTGGTCAATAACACCTGGGATGGGACCTGACGGGAAGAAAAGTAAAGAAAGTATATTCTATGGTAAACAGGAGAGATGTAAACGTTATTAAAAAACGCTCAAAAGTTCAGACTAATGGCTGAGATACCTTATTAATGAAATAAAACTGTATTGGTCTTAGAGCTAAGTGTAATTCATGAAAGTATTAAATATTTTTTTACATACATAACAACTTATCTTTTTAAGCATAATACATTATTTGGAATTTCAATAACTTTTAGTAGATAATAATTATATAAAGTGTTGCATAATGACGTTGATATATGGCCTCATGTAACCTATAAATACTCTTCTTGATTAAAATTGTTTAAGTATCAAAGTTTATACATTGTTTAGTTAAATTTACTTGCACGTGTTTTTTATTCGAGTTAAAGCAAGGCAGCAATGCGATCGATTACGTTACGCAACCGGCTGTGCTTAAAGTAAGGTTATAGACATACCTTTTGAAGGACTCCATACAGTATGAGAACAATCCAAGGAACACAATCCACGTTTATCACTGTTTAAGGCACTAAATATTATAATTTGAAAATTTGAAAATCTACCGCAATTGCTAAAATCAAATCGAATGGAACTAGAATAACATATTACAGTAAATTTGGAAAGAAACTAAGCAACTCTGACTTTCACTGGGCTCTCTTTTTCACCATGTACTTCTTAAGAAATAATATTTTTCAGCGAGTAATAGAAGATAGTGAATTTATTTTTAAATTTTCTTACACTTAATAACCAAGGTTAAATGGGGCTCAGGACGGAAATAATCGTCCAAAAAATGTCGACGCATAAATTCTGTTTACTATGCTTTTCTACTTTGTCTACTTTGTGGACTGTCAAAAACATTCTAGTTCACAAAAGTCTTGGAGTTTTTATTTTAATAACAAAGTCAACTTAAAACGCATGCGTCAATTTTATCGACTTCGGAGAATGTTGTTTAGTTGTCTGTAAGGGTGGCAACCCTTCAAACTTTCCCATTACATTCCAACTTGTTATAACTACTTATTTATCTATATATTTATACGTGAAATAATAATTTATTCCCCTTTTTAAAAAAATTACGTGGAGCGTGGCGTATGAAAATTAACACAGTTAAAATTTATATAAAGAAGAAGGTAATATTTTTATATTATAATTAATTAGAAACTAGCCGATTAGTCGATTGTAGAGAGGCCGACTAATCGGCCACCTAGTCGGCGAAACCGATTACTAATAATAATAACTTCAGCAGTGTTCAGTCGGCGCCATTGTTCATTTTCGTTACACTTCGTTTAAGGGGTTAGGAACTGGGTCAACACAAACAGCTATAACCTATGAAATTATATTTTTTTTTCAAATTTTCTTGTAATAATGCTATATTATTTATTTTATAAAATGAAGTGATTTAATGGCAAAAACATACTGAAAATTCTCCTTTTTTCATGTCTCTGACTAACGCTAACCCCTTAAATATTGCCAGTGAAAGAAAGGGATTTTATATTTCAGTATTGAAAGTTTGTTAAGTATAGATCTCATTTTGTCACATATATATAGTTTACAATATGTATAGACGAGCTGAAATGATTATTAATTACCAATCCAATATATATGTGATTTTTTACAAATTCAATTTTAGTTCAATCACAAATTTTGATAGTCATATTGTGCAAACAGCTATGGGTATGAGCGAATAATGTCGGCTTAAAATACTTTTTCATCCCACCATCTCAGAAAGAGTATTTTTGCTCTTCGATATCTGAGTGCAAAGCCGTTTTTATCCTCTAGAGGATAAAGTAAAATTGAATTTAGAACATCGTATTGTGACGGTTATAAACCTTACATAAATAAATTCAACATTTAAAATAATAATCATAATTAATAATAATAATAATGCCGCAGGGCAGCTTGAGGCGAGCTGTTGGGGAGTAGCGTCCCCACGGACCTGAGCGCTCCCAGGGGAAGGTCCTGTTCCTCATCCTCAACTTGCCTTTACTGGCTGGTTGGAGTGAACACTGACGAAGAACAGATCCTCTAATTCTGGCTTGCCTTAACCGGGCGATCAGAGTGGAGCCGCGAGAACTTATGTTCTAAGGGTATATGTGTCACGTAAGTGGTTAGATGGCACGTGATCGGGTAGAATACCGGGTGCACATCCCTACCCTTAAGCCGTTCAGCAAATGTTGCCCCCTAGTTGCACCGTATAAGCGACGTTTCACGGGGGCCCATTGTTGAGACGGCGAGTCTCCGTCTACCCATTTTTCAATGTATAAAAACATTGTCGGGTCGGCCTTAGGTCATCCATAGCACTTAGTTGTCGAGTCCACTATCACCGCAATCCATAGCCCAGCATTATTAGTTTCCATATATTGCCATAGTCCTTGGGTGCATTCTCATAGTGCATACAGGGATAATCGCCGGTTTATGTCACTTCTCATATTAAATTAAATTGTCTAAAGGGCCTCTACGCGTTGGCTACGGCTTCGCGCACGCCTTCCAAAGGTCCGGGTCACTGTTGACCCGTGATTGGAAAAGACATACGAAAAAAAAAAAATAATATAAAGTGGTAACAAAATAGTAATGAATAAATATTATAACATAATATTTACAAATGAACATAATAAGTAATTTATTTTATATAGCCGACCCGCGCGACTTCGTTCACGTGTTGGTTCGCTCCTATGGGTCGTAGCGAGATGTTAAATAGCCTAAGTTACTCCTTTTTATAATAGCTATCTATAAAAAGCAGTGATGGCCCAGTGGTTAAGACTTTAAGTCTTACTCGGGAGGTCCGAGGTTCGATCCTGGGCACACCTCTGGCTCTGAGTTATGTGTGTTTTAAGCAATTAAATATCACTTGCTTTAACGGTGAAGGAAAACATCGTGAGGAAACCTGCACTCCAGAGAGTTCCCTAAAACTTCTCAAAGGTGTGTGAAGTCTGCCAACCCGCACTAGGCCAGCGTGGTGGACTATGGCCTAATACCCTCCTCATTCATTCTCAGGAGGAGACCCGGCTCAGCAGTGGGCCATTGAAGGGTTGTAATGATCATGATGATGACATCAGCTATCAGCCCGTCAAAATCGGTCAAGCCATTTCAGAGATTAGCCGGAACAAACAGACAGACAAAAATTGTAAAAAATTTTTGTTTTGGTATATGTACCGTGTCGTGTATACATCCATACGCACTTAGTAAAAAGCGGTTATTTTAATATAACAAACAGACACTCCAAATTTATTTATATGTATGTATTATATTTAAAACGTCATTGAATACATTACAGATAATAATCGATCATAATTTTCAACAATAAAAATTTTAAAAATAATGCAGGAAGTTCGTGTATTTCGGAAAAAGTTTGTGTATCAGTTTGTATGGGAAAGTATGCAACTGCCGATGGTCTGACCGATCGCCCAGCATATATAGGGAGGCAGCTTGAGATCGTCCGCACGGCATCTCACATTCATGTACTACATATGATACCGATATAATAAGAGGTCATAAAAAGTATTTATCATAGATGGTTTGTGGGTGACAATCTATAAAGTTATAACAATACAATACATGTATAGGGGCGATGCATATAATAATAATAACCCTCTTAATTAATCAATATAAATATGTTTTAATAATAATACCTTATGTAGTTATGATGTGATGGTGATGCATGTGTTTAGATCAGCCTACTTATAATCTATATTTCAACGTCCTGATGTCTTAGTTGATATAGCTGTGTCTCTCACCCTGTCTGTGATTTGATATTCCAGCGTCCTGGCATCTCAGTTGATATCGTTGTGTCTATCCAGCTGCTGAACGGTGCGGAGACTTTAAGCTGTAAGTGGTACGTTCTAGTGATGCTGGGTACAACCATGAACATTGACACATCAATAGTCCTTGTCAGGACTGTCCCTTAGCTTAGTATTTTTAAATAGACATTGTAGCATGTCATACTGCTAGGGCGTCTGATGAATTATCCTTATGGGATATTTACTAGCGTATAGGACAGTGTGGCCTACTTTGTCTCTTTACTTCCGTGGCTTGCCACGTAAAATAATGATCTGGCGTATAACGTCTCTTTGTTTGACTCATATGCTCTATGGGAGTGTTGCTTTTTGTAAGCGAGTTATACATATCTCATATTTCACATTCCACTAAGGTGGACCATAACACATATTTATATCAGCTACGGCTGCAACGACTTATCAGCTACGGTTGCAACAATATCCACTCAACACATTTATGTGAATATGAATATGTGCATTCCTTGCAATCAGTCGCCTAAGTGTTGTGAGTTCTTACGAACTGATGTTTGAATCAGTGATGTATTTATCACTTTATTTATAACCAGGGCTTGTCCCTTTGTCTTCGGACACCTTGCAGCTTTGCTGTTTTATTGGATTCATTTCCATCACAAGGCTCACGCCTTTTTATTATTACAGTTTCGGCTAATTTACTAAAGCTCCGGCTTTCAACACTGCAGTCTGACCCGGACTTCGGTCCTTGCTAATATAGCATCAAAAGTATAGGCGCACTATAAATAGCTCCCTCCTTCTGTCCAGGAGGGTTCACGATTTGGTTGGAACCCATAGTCGGTGGCGGGTGTGGGGCTGCCGACCTCTTCTCTCTTTTATATTTAAATATTATAAGAGGAAGAGAGAGACTCTTTCAGCTATCTTCTTTATCACTAACATTTTTCTAATGTCATTATTTAAAATAATATTATACATCTACACGTCATCACAAAATCCTTATTACCATAACTTAGTAAAATCCAAATCGATCTTTATTTAGTTTGATTTATCTTCTTCGATGACCTATTGAACTCATGTCTCTAATACTCTTAAAGAACTTTGATGGTGATTACATTCACAACGTATTAAGGGTTCTACCTAACTAGACGAACACATGCCTAATTAAATATTTTATAAATACTTTATTGACCGTTATAAGCCTGCCGTCTTCTTCTTGAGTTTATTTTATTTTAACGTGTTCTATGTATATATATTATAGAATTAGCTCGATTTAGTTACATTTTGCACTAAGTTTGTGAATTCAAAACAAATTTATCATACAACCTTCTTTAATTTGTTCAAAACTCGGCCTTGGAACCTTCTTGGTGTACATTTTGAAGTGAACTTCTTTAGCGGCGTTGTGCAGTAATTGCTTAATTTTTTTTGGAATGGGTTAAAAATGTTTAACTCGCGAAAAAAATTAGCGAAATTTTAAATTCGACAGATATAACTACGTGGAGCAGTGTGGTCGACAGATTTGGGGCAGTTTGACGAGTAATTTCGTGTAGTTAATATTGACTATCATAGTTTAGTGGTCTTAAATTAAATGAATTTTTGCGACGTGGAACAGTATAGGCGATAGATTCGTGGCAGTTTGACTAGTAGTTATTTTGAATTTTGTTCTTTGGGTTACTTTAATGCACAACGTTAATGTTCAAGTTTTCACTTCTGCCGGTACTCCCCCAGTGCTACCAGTTTTTTTATTTTCTCGCTGGGGGGGAGGGGGGGATGAAAAGTTACTTGTTGCACTCGAATGCAAAGATTTTTCACCTTGTACTCTTTTGATTCCCTCGCTAACGCTTTCTAAAAGTATTCTATTTTTTGTATCAGTTTTTGAATCCTTCGCTTGCTCGATCATCAAAACTGAGCACCCGGTTAAAAAGCAACTTTGCACTCTTGTATAACAAATAACTATTATTACGAGTATGAACTCGCGCACTGAAGGTCCGTCCAATTTAAATAACTATCAATTTGTGTGTGGGTCAAAATATGATCAAAAGTGAAAAATGAAGATATATCAATAACAAATATATATTGTCAAATATAAAATCTCCTTCTATTTTTGGAGTCGATTAAAATGTTTTACAAATTGTCCTTTAACAACATGTCAAGTCGATTAACGTTAACCTGATTAACCTAAAGTCTAAAAGTTAAAAATTTAATAAATTATTTAATGGAATTTATATTTTACGAAATAATCTTTTTCACATATATTTTTGCATTACAAATTTCGTTCATGGAATAAATTTATTTAAAATTTTTAAATATCAATTTCATACTTACACCTAAAAGTTTTATTTTTTCACACCTTCAAAATATTATAGACTTGCATGATTAGTATTAACTTAAATTTGATAACTTCACGTATTCGTCAGATAATGCGTCAAAACCTAAATATATCTGTAAAGATGTATAAATTGATATTAAAACAATATGTCGGAAACTAATTAAAATAAAGATATAGATGAATGGCCTATCTCTAAAGCTATAAGGGCGAAACACAGTCAGGACATGACTAAACGTTCCGATCTCTTACTATTATGACAGGAACCCAAGCAGTGCCTTGGACTTGTGACCAAGATGTAGGCTTAAGGACGTCCTTTAAGCGATCACAACACTCGCCTCCACTGCTTAGTTTCACCGTCTAAACCTAAGATTAGACTAACATTAACCTAACCTAACACAAGGCTAACCTAACCTAAACCTAACTCAAACCTCTGACACGGCCATTCTGACGCACGACCGTCCTCGGGCGATACTGAATTTCTAAACCGCACTATCACAAGGAAATCCGCTCGTCTTTCCTGACAATATTTTATTCAACGTGAAGTCGCAAGAATTAAAATCGGTAAACGTACTAACTGAACTGAACAATTAACTAATTATTAGTCTACACCAAACGAAACTTATTTCAAAGTATCACAATCGAAGTAATATCGTCTTCATCTTAACCGATTAACTGGCTAAACGTTAATTTAAAAGATTAATCAAGATTTAACGCAAATATGTATCTTCAACGTACTGAACGCACACGCAATACTCTCCAGTCTTTACTTCGCACCGATTCCTATCAAGGTACTAAAGGAACTAATTTTGGCGGAATTGACACTGTGTCTTTGACCGGACTACTATCAAATTAAGATCATGATAATTTTCTACTACACGAAAACAACTTCATTATGTAGAGCCATGTACCAGAACTGTTTATTCCAACTTTCAAAAGCTACACACTAACTACTTCCATAAATCCTTGAGTGATACCCTCCATCACCACGGCTCTCGTAGCTGACCGGTAATCGCAATTACCATCACACGCACATCCATCACATGGACTGCAACAAATTTGAATATGGTCGATAGATTCTATCACTCAAGAAACCAAAATCCATTTTACTGATCATGGTCACCATTAACTTCAACTTAATTTGGTAACTGGTACATGATCTACAATCATTTTTTTTTAATCACACGGGTTTACATTTTCTAAAAATCTTTTAACGTCATAATCTAAAAACGCAAATGCTGATAGACCCCATGTGAAGCGAAGGTCTATCCCACTTCTGATGTCGGAAACTAATTAAAATAAGGATATAGATGGATGGCATATCTCTAAAGATATAAGGGCGCAACACAGTCAGGATATGACTAAACTCTACTGCTTAGTTTCACCGTCTAAACCTAAGATTAGACTAACATTAACCTAACCTAACACAAGGCTAACCTAACCTAAGGCTAACCTAACCTAAACCTAACTCAAACCTCCGACAAATATATAAAATGATAGTGTAATATTTATATTTGCTATAGTGCATTATCTATTGATATTTGTAATCAATAGATGATGAACTATGTATAATACGAGAAAGCCTAGATGTAATCAGCAATGGTAATCCCACGGACTAAGACTTCGACGTCACACTAAAAAGGTCCGAGTTTGATCCTGGGCATACACCTTTGAATTTTTCGAGCTATGTGTGTTTTAAGCAATTTCATATCACTCGCTTTAACGATGAAAGAAGACATCGTAAGAAAATCTTGGCTGAACTTGCTCTTTAGGACCTATATTTGTTGGTCAATAATTGTGACAGTAAAATTCAATAATAGACCTTCAAATATAAGTTTTAAATGAGCAACACTACACATGAAGAAAATACATAGTAGTTATGAGGACGTAACAAAAAAGGTTATCTTATATGAAAAATAATATGTATAAATTTAAATTTCGATATATATTTGTAAAGATGTATAAATTGATATTAAAACAATATATAAAATGATAGTGTAATATTTATATTTGCTATAGTGCATTATCTATTGATATTTGTAATCAATAGATGATGAACTATGTATAATACGAGATAGCCTAGTGGTAATCAGCAATGATAAGCCCACGGACTAAGACTTCGACGTCACACTAAGAAGGTCTGAGTTTGATCCTGGGCATACACCTTTGAATTTTTCGAGCTATGTGTGTTTTAAGCAATTTAATATCACTCGTTTTAACGATGAAAGAAGACATCGTAAGAAAATCTTGGCTGAACACTTGCTCTTTAGGACCTATATTTGTTGGTCAATAATTGTGACAATAAAATTCAATCATAGTCCTTCAAATATAAGTTTAAAATGAGCAACACTACAACACAAGAAGAAAAAATATAGAAGTTATGAGGACGTGACAAAAAAGGTTACCTTATTTAAAATAAAAACATGTATAAATTTAAATTTCGTTATATATCTGTAAATATGTATAAATTGATATTAAAACAATATATAAAATGATAGTTTAATATTTATATTTGCTATAGTGCATTATCTATTGATATTTGTAATCAATAGATGATGAACTATGTATAATACGAGATAGCCTAGTGGTAATCAGCAATGGTAAGCCTACGGACTAAGACTTCGACGTCACACTAAGAAGGTCCGAGTTTGATCCTGTGCATAAACCTTTGAATTTTTCGAGCTATATGTGTTTTAAGCAATTTAATATCACTCGCTATAACGGTGAAAGAAGACATCGTAAGAAAATCTTGGCTGAACACTTGCTCTTTAGGACCTATATTTGTTGGTCAATAATTGTGACAATAAAATTCAATTTTAAGCCTTCAAATATAAGTTTAAAATGAGCAACACTACACATGAAGAAAATATATAGTAGTTATGAATGAGGACGTGGAAAAAGATTACTTTATTTAAAAAAAATATGTATAAATTTAAATTTCGTTATATATCTGTAAATATGTATAAATTGATTATAAAATAATATATAAAATGATAGTGTAATATTTATATTTGCTATAGTGCATTATCTTTTGATATTTGTAATCAATAGATGATGAACTATGTATAATACGAGATAGCCTAGTGGTAATCAGCAATGATAAGCCCACGGACTAAGACTTCGACGTCACACTAAGAAGGTCCGAGTTTGATCCTGGGCATACACCTTTGAATTTTTCGAGCTATGTGTGTTTTAAGCAATTTAATATCACTCGCTTTAACGATGAAAGAAGACATCGTAAGAAAATCTTGGCTGAACTTGCTCTTTAGGACCTATATTTGTTGGTCAATAATTGTGACATTAAAATTCAATAATAGACTTTCAAATATAAGTTTTAAATGAGCAACACTACACATGAAGAAAATATATAGTAGTTATGAGGACGTGACAAAAAAGGTTACTACCTTATTTTAAAAAAAATATGTATAAATTTAAATTTTGTTATATATCTGTAAATATGTATAAATTGATATTAAAACAATATATAAAATGATAGTGAAATATTTATATTTGCTATAGTGCATTATCTATTGATATTTGTAATCAATAGATGATGAACTATGTATAATACGAGATAGCCTAGTGGTAATCAGCAATGATAAGCCCACGGACTAAGACTTCGACGTCACACTAAGAAGGTCTGAGTTTGATCCTGGGCATACACCTTTGAATTTTTCGAGCTATGTGTGTTTTAAGCAATTTAATATCACTCGTTTTAACGATGAAAGAAGACATCGTAAGAAAATCTTGGCTGAACACTTGCTCTTTAGGACCTATATTTGTTGGTCAATAATTGTGACAATAAAATTCAATCATAGTCCTTCAAATATAAGTTTTAAATGAGCAACACTACAACACAAGAAGAAAAAATATAGAAGTTATGAGGACATGACAAAAAAGGTTACCTTATTTAAAATAAAAACATGTATAAATTTTAATTTCGTTATATATCTGTAAATATATATAAATTGATATTAAACAATATATAAAATGATAGTTTAATATTTATATTTGCTATAGTGCATTATCTATTGATATTTGTAATCAATAGATGATGAACTATGTATAATACGAGATAGCTTAGTGGTAATCAGCAATGGTAAACCTACGGACTAAGACTTCGACGTCACACTGAGAAGGTCCGAGTTTAATCCTGGGCATAAACTATTGAATTTTTCGAGCTATATGTGTTTTAAGCAATTTAATATCACTCGCTATAACGGTGAAAGAAGACATCGTAAGAAAATCTTGGCTGAACTTGCTCTTTAGGACCTATATTTGTTGGTCAATAATTGTGACAGTAAAATTCAATAATAGACCTTCAAATATAAGTTTTAAATGAGCAACACTACACATGAAGAAAATACATAGTAGTTATGAGGACGTAACAAAAAAGGTTATCTTATATGAAAAATAATATGTATAAATTTAAATTTCGATATATATTTGTAAAGATGTATAAATTGATATTAAAATAATATATAAAATGATAGTGTAATATTTATATTTGCTATAGTGCATTATCTATTGATATTTGTAATCAATAGATGATGAACTATGTATAATACGAGAAAGCCTAGTGGTAATCAGCAATGGTAAGCCCACGGTCTAAGACTTCGACGTCACACTAAGAAGGTCCGAGTTTGATCCTGGGCATACACCTTTGAATTTTTCGAGCTATGTGTGTTTTAAGCAATTTAATATCACTCGCTTTAACGATGAAAGAAGACATCGTAAGAAAATCTTGGCTGAACTTGCTCTTTAGGACCTATATTTGTTGGTCAATAATTGTGACATTAAAATTCAATAATAGACTTTCAAATATAAGTTTTAAATGAGCAACACTACACATGAAGAAAATATATAGTAGTTATGAGGACGTGACAAAAAAGGTTACCTTATTTTAAAAAAAATATGTATAAATTTAAATTTTGTTATATATCTGTAAATATGTATAAATTGATATTAAAACAATATATAAAATGATAGTGAAATATTTATATTTGCTATAGTGCATTATCTATTGATATTTGTAATCAATAGATGATGAACTATGTATAATACGAGATAGCCTAGTGGTAATCAGCAATGGTAAGCCTACGGACTAAGACTTCGACGTCACACTGAGAAGGTCCGAGTTTGATCCTGGGCATACACCTTTGAATTTTTCGAGCTATGTGTGTTTTAAGCAATTTAATATCACTCGCTTTAATGATGAAAGAAGACATCGTAAGAAAATCTTGGCTGAACTTGCTCTTTAGGACTTATATTTGTTAGTCAATAATTGTGACATTAAAATTCAATAATAGACTTTCAAATATAAGTTTTAAATGAGCAACACTACACATGAAGAAAATATATAGTAGTTAAGAGGACGTGACAAAAAAGGTTACCTTATTTTAAAAAAATATGTATAAATTTAAATTTCGTTTTATATCTGTAAATATGTATAAATTGATAATAAAACAATATATAAAATGATAGTGTAATATTTATATTTGCTATAGTGCATTATCTATTGATATTTGTAATCAATAAATGATGAACTATGTATAATACGAGATAGCCTAGTGGTAATCAGCAATGGTAAGCCTACGGACTAAGACTTCGACGTCACACTGAGAAGGTCCGAGTTTGATCCTGGGCATACACCTTTGAATTTTTCGAGCTATGTGTGTTTTAAGCAATTTAATATCACTCGCTTTAACGATGAAAGAAGACATCGTAAGAAAATCTTTGCAGAACACTTGCTCTTTAGGACCTATATTTGTTGGTCAATAATTGTGACAATAAAATTCAATCATAGGCCTTCAAATATAAGTTTTAAATGAGCAACACTACAACACAAGAAGAAAAAATATAGTAGTTATGAGGACGTGACAAAAAAGGTTATCTTATATGAAAAATAATATGTATAAATTTAAATTTCGATATATATTTGTAAAGATGTATAAATTGATATTAAAACAATATATAAAATGATAGTGTAATATTTATATTTGCTATAGTGCATTATCTATTGATATTTGTAATCAATAGATGATGAACTATGTATAATACGAGATAGCCTAGTGGTAATCAGCAATGATAAGCCCACGGACTAAGACTTCGACGTCACACTAAGAAGGTCTGAGTTTGATCCTGGGCATACACCTTTGAATTTTTCGAGCTATGTGTGTTTTAAGCAATTTAATATCACTCGTTTTAACGATGAAAGAAGACATCGTAAGAAAATCTTGGCTGAACACTTGCTCTTTAGGACCTATATTTGTTGGTCAATAATTGTGACAATAAAATTCAATCATAGTCCTTCAAATATAAGTTTTAAATGAGCAACACTACAACACAAGAAGAAAAAATATAGAAGTTATGAGGACGTGACAAAAAAGGTTACCTTATTTAAAATAAAAACATGTATAAATTTAAATTTCGTTATATATCTGTAAATATGTATAAATTGATATTAAAACAATATATAAAATGATAGTTTAATATTTATATTTGCTATAGTGCATTATCTATTGATATTTGTAATCAATAGATGATGAACTATGTATAATACGAGATAGCCTAGTGGTAATCAGCAATGATAAGCCCACGGACTAAGACTTCGACGTCACACTAAGAAGGTCTGAGTTTGATCCTGGGCATACACCTTTGAATTTTTCGAGCTATGTGTGTTTTAAGCAATTTAATATCACTCGTTTTAACGATGAAAGAAGACATCGTAAGAAAATCTTGGCTGAACACTTGCTCTTTAGGACCTATATTTGTTGGTCAATAATTGTGACAATAAAATTCAATTTTAAGCCTTCAAATATAAGTTTTAAATGAGCAACACTACACATGAAGAAAATATATAGTAGTTATGAGGACGTGAAAAAAAAGGTTACCTTATTTAAAATAAAAACATGTATAAATTTAAATTTCGTTATATATCTGTAAATATATATAAATTGATATTAAACAATATATAAAATGATAGTTTAATATTTATATTTGCTATAGTGCATTATCTATTGATATTTGTGATCAATAGATGATGAACTATGTATAATACGAGATAGCTTAGTGGTAATCAGCAATGGTAAACCTACGGACTAAGACTTCGACGTCACACTGAGAAGGTACGAGTTTAATCCTGGGCATAAACTATTGAATTTTTCGAGCTATATGTGTTTTAAGCAATTTAATATCACTCGCTATAACGGTGAAAGAAGACATCGTAAGAAAATCTTGGCTGAACTTGCTCTTTAGGACCTATATTTGTTGGTCAATAATTGTGACAGTAAAATTCAATAATAGACCTTCAAATATAAGTTTTAAATGAGCAACACTACACATGAAGAAAATACATAGTAGTTATGAGGACGTAACAAAAAAGGTTATCTTATATGAAAAATAATATGTATAAATTTAAATTTCGATATATATTTGTAAAGATGTATAAATTGATATTAAAATAATATATAAAATGATAGTGTAATATTTATATTTGCTATAGTGCATTATCTATTGATATTTGTAATCAATAGATGATGAACTATGTATAATACGAGAAAGCCTAGTGGTAATCAGCAATGGTAAGCCCACGGTCTAAGACTTCGACGTCACACTAAGAAGGTCCGAGTTTGATCCTGGGCATACACCTTTGAATTTTTCGAGCTATGTGTGTTTTAAGCAATTTAATATCACTCGCTTTAACGATGAAAGAAGACATCGTAAGAAAATCTTGGCTGAACTTGCTCTTTAGGACCTATATTTGTTGGTCAATAATTGTGACATTAAAATTCAATCAGAGGCCTTCAAATATAAGTTTTAAATGAGCAACACTACACATGAAGAAAATACATAGTAGTTATGAGGACATGACAAAAAAGGTTACCTTATTTAAAAAAAAATATGTATAAATTTAAATTTCGTTATATATCTGTAAATATGTATAAATTGATAATAAAACAATATATAAAATGATAGTGTAGTATTTATATTTGCTATAGTGCATTATCTATTAATATTTGTAATCAATAGATGATGAACTTTGTATAATACGAGATAGCCTAGTGGTAATCAGCTATGGTAAGCCTACGGACTAAGACTTCGACGTCACACTAAGAAGGTCCGAGTTTGATCCTGTGCATAAACCTTTGAATTTTTCGAGCTATGTGTGTTTTAAGCAATTTAATATCACTCGCTTTAACGATGAAAGAAGACATCGTAAGAAAATCTTGGCTGAACTTGCTCTTTAGGACCTATATTTGTTGGTCAATAATTGTGACAATAAAATTCAATTTTAGGCCTTCAAATATAAGTTTTAAATGAGCAACACTACACATGAAGAAAATATATAGTAGTTAAGAGGACGTGACAAAAAAGGTTACCTTATTTTAAAAAAATATGTATAAATTTAAATTTCGTTTTATATCTGTAAATATGTATAAATTGATAATAAAACAATATATAAAATGATAGTGTAATATTTATATTTGCTATAGTGCATTATCTATTGATATTTGTAATCAATAGATGATGAACTATGTATAATACGAGAAAGCCTAGTGGTAATCAGCAATGGTAAGCCCACGGTCTAAGACTTCGACGTCACACTAAGAAGGTCCGAGTTTGATCCTGGGCATACACCTTTGAATTTTTCGAGCTATGTGTGTTTTAAGCAATTTAATATCACTCGCTTTAACGATGAAAGAAGACATCGTAAGAAAATCTTGGCTGAACTTGCTCTTTAGGACCTATATTTGTTGGTCAATAATTGTGACATTAAAATTCAATCAGAGGCCTTCAAATATAAGTTTTAAATGAGCAACACTACACATGAAGAAAATACATAGTAGTTATGAGGACGTGACAAAAAAGGTTACCTTATTTAAAAAAAAATATGTATAAATTTAAATTTCGTTATATATCTGTAAATATGTATAAATTGATAATAAAACAATATATAAAATGATAGTGTAGTATTTATATTTGCTATAGTGCATTATCTATTAATATTTGTAATCAATAGATGATGAACTTTGTATAATACGAGATAGCCTAGTGGTAATCAGCTATGGTAAGCCTACGGACTAAGACTTCGACGTCACACTAAGAAGGTCCGAGTTTGATCCTGTGCATAAACCTTTGAATTTTTCGAGCTATGTGTGTTTTAAGCAATTTAATATCACTCGCTTTAACGATGAAAGAAGACATCGTAAGAAAATCTTGGCTGAACTTGCTCTTTAGGACCTATATTTGTTGGTCAATAATTGTGACATTAAAATTCAATAATAGACTTTCAAATATAAGTTTTAAATGAGCAACACTACACATGAAGAAAATATATAGTAGTTATGAGGACGTGACAAAAAAGGTTACCTTATTTTTAAAAAAATATGTATAAATTTAAATTTTGTTATATATCTGTAAATATGTATAAATTGATATTAAAACAATATATAAAATGATAGTGAAATATTTATATTTGCTATAGTGCATTATCTATTGATATTTGTAATCAATAGATGATGAACTATGTATAATACGAGATAGCCTAGTGGTAATCAGCAATGGTAAGCCCACGGACTAAGACTTCGACGTCACACTGAGAAGGTCCGAGTTTGATCCTGGGCATACACCTTTGAATTTTTCGAGCTATGTGTGTTTTAAGCAATTTAATATCACTCGCTTTAATGATGAAAGAAGACATCGTAAGAAAATCTTGGCTGAACTTGCTCTTTAGGACTTATATTTGTTAGTCAATAATTGTGACATTAAAATTCAATAATAGACTTTCAAATATAAGTTTTAAATGAGCAACACTACACATGAAGAAAATATATAGTAGTTAAGAGGACGTGACAAAAAAGGTTACCTTATTTTAAAAAAAATGTATAAATTAAAATTTCGTTATATATCTGTAAATATGTATAAATTGATATTAAAACAATTTATAAAATGATAGTGTAATATTTATGTTTGCTATAGTGGAAAAAAAATTAAGCATCATCGGAGATGCTCTTTTGGATCTGTTTTGTGGTCGTAAATCATATTAAAAAAGAATTATATTTAATGGAGAAGTTTAAATGAGCAAAAACTCCAACACGCAAAAGATAAAATAACATGATGGTTTTAATGACGTTACACAATTATATTCAGTGTATGATATATTACTTCGACGTAATTTTCTGTATTTTGAAGAGAGTATTTTTCTAAACGACATAATATTATGCAATTTATATAATTCTTAATGAAGGGAATGTTTCTTTACTATATTAATTGTACCCATCAATCATCAATAGATAATGATCTATTGATTACAATCATAGCTACATATAAAACGAGATAGCCTAGTGGTAATCAGCAGTATCAGCAGTAAGCCTAGGGACTAAGACTTCAAATTCATACTCAAAAGGTCCGAGTTTGATCCTGGGCATACACCTTTGAATTTTTTGAGAGATATGTTTGTATAATATCACTCGCTTTAATGTTGAAATAAGACATCGTAAGGAAACATCTTGGCTGAACACTTACTCTTTAGGACTTATATTTGTTGGTAACTAATTGTGCAAACAAAATTAAATATAAGGACTTCAAATATAAGTTTTAAATGAGCAAAACCACGAAACATCTACAAGAAGAAAAATTATAGTAGTTATGAGGACGTGACATATTTGTAATCAATAGATGATGAACTATATATAATACGAGACAGCCTAGTGGTAATCAGCAATGGTAAGCCTACGGACTAAGACTTCGATGTCACACTAAGAAGGTCCGAGTTTATCCTGGGCATAAACCTTTGAATTTTTCGAGCTATATGTGTTTTAAGCAATTTAATATCACTCGCTTTAACGATGAAAGAAGACATCGTAAGAAAATCGTGGCTGAACACTTGCTCTTTAGGACCTATATTTGTTGGTCAATAATTGTGACAATAAAATTCAATTTTAGGCCTTCAAATATAAGTTTTAAATGAGCAACACTACACATGAAGAAAATATATAGTAGTTATGAGGACGTGGCAAAAAAGGTTACCTTATTTTAAAAAAAATATGTATAAATTTAAATTTTGTTTTATATCTGTAAATATGTATAAATTGATAATAAAACAATATATAAAATGATAGTGTAATATTTATATTTGCTATAGTGCATTATCTATTGATATTTGTAATCAATAAATGATGAACTATGTATAATACGAGATAGCCTAGTGGTAATCAGCAATGGTAAGCCTACGGACTAAGACTTCGACGTCACACTGAGAAGGTCCGAGTTTGATCCTGGGCATAAACCTTTGAATTTTTCGAGCTATATGTGTTTTAAGCAATTTAATATCACTCGCTTTAACTATGAAAGAAGACATCGTAAGAAAATCTTTGCAGAACACTTGCTCTTTAGGACCTATATTTGTTGGTCAATAATTGTGACAATAAAATTCAATTTTAAGCCTTCAAATATAAGTTTTAAATGAGCAACACTACACATGAAGAAAATATATAGTAGTTATGAGGACGTGAAAAAAAAGGTTACCTTATTTATAATAAAAACATGTATAAATTTTAATTTCGTTATATATCTGTAAATATATATAAATTGATATTAAACAATATATAAAATGATAGTTTAATATTTATATTTGCTATAGTGCATTATCTATTGATATTTGTAATCAATAGATGATGAACTATGTATAATACGAGATAGCTTAGTGGTAATCAGCAATGGTAAACCTACGGACTAAGACTTCGACGTCACACTGAGAAGGTCCGAGTTTAATCCTGGGCATAAACTATTGAATTTTTCGAGCTATATGTGTTTTAAGCAATTTAATATCACTCGCTATAACGGTGAAAGAAGACATCGTAAGAAAATCTTGGCTGAACTTGCTCTTTAGGACCTATATTTGTTGGTCAATAATTGTGACAGTAAAATTCAATAATAGACCTTCAAATATAAGTTTTAAATGAGCAACACTACACATGAAGAAAATACATAGTAGTTATGAGGACGTAACAAAAAAGGTTATCTTATATGAAAAATAATATGTATAAATTTAAATTTCGATATATATTTGTAAAGATGTATAAATTGATATTAAAATAATATATAAAATGATAGTGTAATATTTATATTTGCTATAGTGCATTATCTATTGATATTTGTAATCAATAGATGATGAACTATGTATAATACGAGAAAGCCTAGTGGTAATCAGCAATGGTAAGCCCACGGTCTAAGACTTCGACGTCACACTAAGAAGGTCCGAGTTTGATCCTGGGCATACACCTTTGAATTTTTCGAGCTATGTGTGTTTTAAGCAATTTAATATCACTCGCTTTAACGATGAAAGAAGACATCGTAAGAAAATCTTGGCTGAACTTGCTCTTTAGGACCTATATTTGTTGGTCAATAATTGTGACATTAAAATTCAATCAGAGGCCTTCAAATATAAGTTTTAAATGAGCAACACTACACATGAAGAAAATACATAGTAGTTATGAGGACGTGACAAAAAAGGTTACCTTATTTAAAAAAAAATATGTATAAATTTAAATTTCGTTATATATCTGTAAATATGTATAAATTGATATTAAAACAATATATAAAATGATAGTGTAGTATTTATATTTGCTATAGTGCATTATCTATTAATATTTGTAATCAATAGATGATGAACTTTGTATAATACGAGATAGCCTAGTGGTAATCAGCTATGGTAAGCCTACGGACTAAGACTTCGACGTCACACTAAGAAGGTCCGAGTTTGATCCTGTGCATAAACCTTTGAATTTTTCGAGCTATGTGTGTTTTAAGCAATTTAATATCACTCGCTTTAACGATGAAAGAAGACATCGTAAGAAAATCTTGGCTGAACTTGCTCTTTAGGACCTATATTTGTTGGTCAATAATTGTGACATTAAAATTCAATAATAGACTTTCAAATATAAGTTTTAAATGAGCAACACTACACATGAAGAAAATATATAGTAGTTATGAGGACGTGACAAAAAAGGTTACCTTATTTTAAAAAAAATATGTATAAATTTAAATTTTGTTATATATCTGTAAATATGTATAAATTGATATTAAAACAATATATAAAATGATTGTGAAATATTTATATTTGCTATAGTGCATTATCTATTGATATTTGTAATCAATAGATGATGAACTATGTATAATACGAGATAGCCTAGTGGTAATCAGCAATGGTAAGCCTACGGACTAAGACTTCGACGTCACACTGAGAAGGTCCGAGTTTGATCCTGGGCATACACCTTTGAATTTTTCGAGCTATGTGTGTTTTAAGCAATTTAATATCACTCGCTTTAACGATGAAAGAAGACATCGTAAGAAAATCTTTGCAGAACACTTGCTCTTTAGGACCTATATTTGTTGGTCAATAATTGTGACAGTAAAATTCAATCATAGTCCTTCAAATATAAGTTTTAAATGAGCAACACTACAACACAAGAAGAAAAAATATAGAAGTTATGAGGACGTGACAAAAAAGGTTACCTTATTTAAAATAAAAACATGTATAAATTTAAATTTCGTTATATATCTGTAAATATATATAAATTGATATTAAACAATATATAAAATGATAGTTTAATATTTATATTTGCTATAGTGCATTATCTATTGATATTTGTAATCAATAGATGATGAACTATGTATAATACGAGATAGCCTAGTGGTAATCAGCAATGGTAAGCCTACGGACTAAGACTTCGACATCACACTGAGAAGGTCCGAGTTTGATCCTGGGCATACACCTTTGAATTTTTCGAGCTATGTGTGTTTTAAGCAATTTAATATCACTCGCTTTAACGATGAAAGAAGACATCGTAAGAAAATCTTTGCAGAACACTTGCTCTTTAGGACCTATATTTGTTGGTCAATAATTGTGACAGTAAAATTCAATCATAGTCCTTCAAATATAAGTTTTAAATGAGCAACACTACAACACAAGAAGAAAAAATATAGAAGTTATGAGGACGTGACAAAAAAGGTTACCTTATTTAAAATAAAAACATGTATAAATTTAAATTTCGTTATATATCTGTAAATATGTATAAATTGATATTAAAACAATATATAAAATGATAGTTTAATATTTATATTTGCTATAGTGCATTATCTATTGATATTTGTAATCAATAGATGATGAACTATGTATAATACGAGATAGCCTAGTGGTAATCAGCAATGGTAAGCCTACGGACTAAGACTTCGACGTCACACTAAGAAGGTCCGAGTTTGATCCTGTGCATAAACCTTTGAATTTTTCGAGCTATATGTGTTTTAAGCAATTTAATATCACTCGCTATAACGGTGAAAGAAGACATCGTAAGAAAATCTTGGCTGAACACTTGCTCTTTAGGACCTATATTTGTTGGTCAATAATTGTGACAATAAAATTCAACTTTAAGCCTTCAAATATAAGTTTTAAATGAGCAACACTACACATGAAGAAAATATATAGTAGTTATGAGGACGTGAAAAAAAAGGTTACCTTATTTAAAATAAAAACATGTATAAATTTAAATTTCGTTATATATCTGTAAATATATATAAATTGATATTAAACAATATATAAAATGATAGTTTAATATTTATATTTGCTATAGTGCATTATCTATTGATATTTGTAATCAATAGATGATGAACTATGTATAATACGAGATAGCTTAGTGGTAATCAGCAATGGTAAACCTACGGACTAAGACTTCGACGTCACACTGAGAAGGTCCGAGTTTAATCCTGGGCATAAACTATTAAATTTTTCGAGCTATATGTGTTTTAAGCAATTTAATATCACTCGCTATAACGGTGAAAGAAGACATCGTAAGAAAATCTTGGCTGAACTTGCTCTTTAGGACCTATATTTGTTGGTCAATAATTGTGACAGTAAAATTCAATAATAGTCCTTCAAATATAAGTTTTAAATGAGCAACACTACAACACAAGAAGAAAAAATATAGAAGTTATGAGGACGTGACAAAAAAGGTTACCTTATTTAAAATAAAAACATGTATAAATTTAAATTTCGTTATATATCTGTAAATATATATAAATTGATATTAAACAATATATAAAATGATAGTTTAATATTTATATTTGCTATAGTGCATTATCTATTGATATTTGTAATCAATAGATGATGAACTATGTATAATACGAGATAGCCTAGTGGTAATCAGCAATGGTAAGCCTACGGACTAAGACTTCGACATCACACTGAGAAGGTCCGAGTTTGATCCTGGGCATACACCTTTGAATTTTTCGAGCTATGTGTGTTTTAAGCAATTTAATATCACTCGCTTTAACGATGAAAGAAGACATCGTAAGAAAATCTTTGCAGAACACTTGCTCTTTAGGACCTATATTTGTTGGTCAATAATTGTGACAGTAAAATTCAATCATAGTCCTTCAAATATAAGTTTTAAATGAGCAACACTACAACACAAGAAGAAAAAATATAGAAGTTATGAGGACGTGACAAAAAAGGTTACCTTATTTAAAATAAAAACATGTATAAATTTAAATTTCGTTATATATCTGTAAATATGTATAAATTGATATTAAAACAATATATAAAATGATAGTTTAATATTTATATTTGCTATAGTGCATTATCTATTGATATTTGTAATCAATAGATGATGAACTATGTATAATACGAGATAGCCTAGTGGTAATCAGCAATGGTAAGCCTACGGACTAAGACTTCGACGTCACACTAAGAAGGTCCGAGTTTGATCCTGTGCATAAACCTTTGAATTTTTCGAGCTATATGTGTTTTAAGCAATTTAATATCACTCGCTATAACGGTGAAAGAAGACATCGTAAGAAAATCTTGGCTGAACACTTGCTCTTTAGGACCTATATTTGTTGGTCAATAATTGTGACAATAAAATTCAACTTTAAGCCTTCAAATATAAGTTTTAAATGAGCAACACTACACATGAAGAAAATATATAGTAGTTATGAGGACGTGAAAAAAAAGGTTACCTTATTTAAAATAAAAACATGTATAAATTTAAATTTCGTTATATATCTGTAAATATATATAAATTGATATTAAACAATATATAAAATGATAGTTTAATATTTATATTTGCTATAGTGCATTATCTATTGATATTTGTAATCAATAGATGATGAACTATGTATAATACGAGATAGCTTAGTGGTAATCAGCAATGGTAAACCTACGGACTAAGACTTCGACGTCACACTGAGAAGGTCCGAGTTTAATCCTGGGCATAAACTATTAAATTTTTCGAGCTATATGTGTTTTAAGCAATTTAATATCACTCGCTATAACGGTGAAAGAAGACATCGTAAGAAAATCTTGGCTGAACTTGCTCTTTAGGACCTATATTTGTTGGTCAATAATTGTGACAGTAAAATTCAATAATAGTCCTTCAAATATAAGTTTTAAATGAGCAACACTACAACACAAGAAGAAAAAATATAGAAGTTATGAGGACGTGACAAAAAAGGTTACCTTATTTAAAATAAAAACATGTATAAATTTAAATTTCGTTATATATCTGTAAATATATATAAATTGATATTAAACAATATATAAAATGATAGTTTAATATTTATATTTGCTATAGTGCATTATCTATTGATATTTGTAATCAATAGATGATGAACTATGTATAATACGAGATAGCCTAGTGGTAATCAGCAATGGTAAGCCTACGGACTAAGACTTCGACATCACACTGAGAAGGTCCGAGTTTGATCCTGGGCATACACCTTTGAATTTTTCGAGCTATGTGTGTTTTAAGCAATTTAATATCACTCGCTTTAACGATGAAAGAAGACATCGTAAGAAAATCTTTGCAGAACACTTGCTCTTTAGGACCTATATTTGTTGGTCAATAATTGTGACAGTAAAATTCAATCATAGTCCTTCAAATATAAGTTTTAAATGAGCAACACTACAACACAAGAAGAAAAAATATAGAAGTTATGAGGACGTGACAAAAAAGGTTACCTTATTTAAAATAAAAACATGTATAAATTTAAATTTCGTTATATATCTGTAAATATGTATAAATTGATATTAAAACAATATATAAAATGATAGTTTAATATTTATATTTGCTATAGTGCATTATCTATTGATATTTG
This sequence comes from Limenitis camilla, assembly GCA_905147385.1. Lineage (NCBI taxonomy): Eukaryota > Metazoa > Arthropoda > Insecta > Lepidoptera > Nymphalidae > Limenitis > Limenitis camilla. The sequence continues at coordinate 3,526,894 of LR990224.1, forward strand.
TAATCAATAGATGATGAACTATGTATAATACGAGATAGCCTAGTGGTAATCAGCAATGGTAAGCCTACGGACTAAGACTTCGACGTCACACTAAGAAGGTCCGAGTTTGATCCTGTGCATAAACCTTTGAATTTTTCGAGCTATATGTGTTTTAAGCAATTTAATATCACTCGCTATAACGGTGAAAGAAGACATCGTAAGAAAATCTTGGCTGAACACTTGCTCTTTAGGACCTATATTTGTTGGTCAATAATTGTGACAATAAAATTCAACTTTAAGCCTTCAAATATAAGTTTTAAATGAGCAACACTACACATGAAGAAAATATATAGTAGTTATGAGGACGTGAAAAAAAAGGTTACCTTATTTAAAATAAAAACATGTATAAATTTAAATTTCGTTATATATCTGTAAATATATATAAATTGATATTAAACAATATATAAAATGATAGTTTAATATTTATATTTGCTATAGTGCATTATCTATTGATATTTGTAATCAATAGATGATGAACTATGTATAATACGAGATAGCTTAGTGGTAATCAGCAATGGTAAACCTACGGACTAAGACTTCGACGTCACACTGAGAAGGTCCGAGTTTAATCCTGGGCATAAACTATTAAATTTTTCGAGCTATATGTGTTTTAAGCAATTTAATATCACTCGCTATAACGGTGAAAGAAGACATCGTAAGAAAATCTTGGCTGAACTTGCTCTTTAGGACCTATATTTGTTGGTCAATAATTGTGACAGTAAAATTCAATAATAGACCTTCAAATATAAGTTTTAAATGAGCAACACTACACATGAAGAAAATACATAGTAGTTATGAGGACGTAACAAAAAAGGTTATCTTATATGAAAAATAATATGTATAAATTTAAATTTCGATATATATTTGTAAAGATGTATAAATTGATATTAAAATAATATATAAAATGATAGTGTAGTATTTATATTTGCTATAGTGCATTATCTATTAATATTTGTAATCAATAGATGATGAACTTTGTATAATACGAGATAGCCTAGTGGTAATCAGCAATGGTAAGCCCACGGACTAAGAGTTCGACGTCACATTAAGAAGGTCCTAGTTTGATCCTGGGCATAAACCTTTGCATTTTTCGAGCTATATGTGTTTTAAGCAATTTAATATCACTCGCTTTAACGATGAAAGAAGACATCGTCAGAAAATCTTGGCTGAACTTGCTGTTTAGGACCTATATTTGTTGGTCAATAATTGTGACAATAAAATTCAATAATTGACCTTCAAATATAAGTTTTAAATGAGCAACACTACACATGAAGAAAATATATAGTAGTTATGAGGACGTGGCAAAAAAGATTACCTTATTTTAAAAAAAAAAATTATAAATTTAAATTTTGTTATATATCTGTAAATATGTATAAATTCATAATAAAACAATATATAAAATGATAGTGTAATATTTATATTTGCTATAGTGCATTATCTATTGATATTTGTAATCAATAGATGATGAACTATGTATAATACGAGATAGCCTAGTGGTAATCAGCAATGGTAAGCCTACGGACTAAAACTTCGACGTCACACTGAGAAGGTCCGAGTTTAATCCTGGGCATAAACTATTGAATTTTTCGAGCTATATGTGTTTTAAGTAGTTTAATTTCACTCGCTTTAACGATGAAAGAAGACATCGTAAGAAAATCGTGGCTGAACACTTGCTCTTTAGGACCTATATTTGTTGGTCAATAATTGTGACAACAAAATTCAATTTTAGTCCTTCAAATATAAGTTTTAAATGAGCAACACTACACAAGACGAAAAAATATAGTAGTTATGAGGACGTAACAAAAAAGGTTATCTTATATGAAAAAGAATATGTTTAAATTTAAATTTCGATATATATTTGTAAAGATGTATAAATTGATAATAAAACAATATATAAAATGATAGTGTAATATTTATATTTGCTATAGTGGAAAAAAAATTAAGCATCATCGGAGATGCTCTTTTGGATCTGTTTGTGATCGTAAATCATATTAAAAAAAAATTATATTTAATGGAGAAGTTTAAATGAGCAAAAACTCCAACACGCAAAAGATAAAATAACATGATGGTTTCAATGACGTTACCCAATTATATTCAGTGTATGATATATTACTTCGACGTAATTTTCTGTATTTTGAAGAGAGTATTTTTCAAAACGACATAATATTATGCAATTTATAAAATTCTTAATGAAGGGAATGTTTCTTTACTATATTAACTGTACCCATATTTGTAATCAATAGATCATCATCTATTGATAACAAATATCAATAGATAATGATCTATTGATTACAATCATAGCTACATATAAAACGAAATAGCCTAGTGGTAATCAGCAGTATCAGCAGTAAGCCTAGGGACTAAGACTTCAAAGTCATACTCAGAAGGTCCTAGTTTGATCCTGGGCATACACCTTTGAATTTTTCGAGATATGTGTGTATAATATCACACGCTTTAACGGTGAAATAAGAAATCGTAAGGAAACATCTTGGCTGAACACTTAACCTTTAGGACCTATATTTGTTGGTAACTAATTGTTAAAACAAAATTAAATATAAAAACTTCAAGTTTTAAATGAGTAAAACCACAACACATCTACAAGAAGAAAAAATATAGTAGTTATGAGGACGTGACATATTTGTAATCAATAGATGATGAACTATATATAATACGAGATAGCCTAATGGTAATCAGCAATGGTATGCCTACGGAATAAGACTTCGACGTCACACTAAGATGGTCCGAGTTTGATCCTGGGCATAAACCTCGGAATTTTTCGAGTTATGTGTGTTTTAAGCAATTTAATATCACTCGCTTTAACAGAGAAAGAAGACATCGTATGAAAACATCTTGACTGAATACTTGCTCTTTAGGACCTATATTTGTTGGTCACTAATTGTGAAAATAAAATTCAATAGTCGGCGTTCAAAAATAAGGTTTAAATGAGCAACACCACAACACAACATGAAGAAGACGAGGAAGAAACAAATAAAATCGTTATGGTGACGTGTCAAAATTAATTATAAAAATATATTTAAATTTTAATACATATCGGTAAATATATATAAATTCATATAAAAAAATATATAAAATTTATATCTGTTATAGTGGAAAAAATTGAGCATTATCGGAGATGCTCTTTTGGATCTATGTTTTGTGTTCGTAAATCATATTAATGAAATTTCGTCCTCATAAATTTTAGAGAAGTTGAGTCGAGAATTATAGTGTCCAGTCCAAAAGAGGAACTTTGCCAACATCTAGAAGAGAAACTAGAACGAAGTTATTTATAATTTTGTACTGTACTACTTTTTTATAACTCTCTCTACTTTTATATTTGGGTCATTCCAATATTCATATTATTTTATATTCAAATAAGGGGAAAATCCACTAATCTATTGAATTGCTTTCTTTCGACGGCCGAGTTACGACATATCTTTGTTTTTACATACGTTATAAAAAACACGGTTTTTATTCAAACTGTTTTAAACACTGATTTAAACATGTGTTTTAAAACAACTTGTTTTAATCATGCCAACCCTGAATTAATAGCATTTAAATTATGGATGAAAATTTTACAGTAGGTACTCGAATTGCAATTTTAGATCGAGAATTTAAAAAAATGAAATATTTAATCGAGAAGTTTAAATGAGCAAAACCCCAACACGAAAAAAATTCTAGAAATGACGTTATCAAATTATATTCAGTGTATGATGTATTACTTCGACTAAAAGGGTATTTTTCTAAACCACATATTATTATGCAATTTGTAAAATGTTATTGTGCAATTAGCAGTGGAAATATTTATTTACTTTTAATGTCATGATTTAAGGTTTACAATTAAATTAATATAATTTATTATTTGCTCTTGAAATAATTCTTAATGAAGGGAATGTTACTTTATTATTTTTAATTATACCCATAATAGTAATTAATAGATTATGAGCTATATATAAATCCGAGATAGCCTAGTGGTAATCAGCAGTATCAGCAGTAAGCCTAGGGACTAAGACTTTAAAGTCATTCTCAGAAGTTCCGAGTTTGATCCTGCAGTGCTATTCTCTTAAAAAACAGCCTTGCGTACAACGCTGTCACAGCGATGAAATTTCTTTTGGTATTCTCTTATTGGAAAAGGCTACACTAGCGCTCAAGTCTGTGACGGGCGTGAGTTAAAACTATTCGTCGTTGAGCAAATTGACAGTTGTCAATACAAATTGGTATTCCCATAAGAAAAACAGCGTAAAGCTCGCCGTCAGCCTCGCTGCTATCTGTCAAAACGCAAAGCTTCACTTTTACAGCCGAACGCTTGCCGAACGTTGGAAATAAACTCTAGTTTTGTGTGTATAAGTAGAGCCATTGATGAGTTGACGAGTCTCCGTCTACCCATTTTTCAATGTATAAAAACATTGTTGGGTAGGCGCCATAGGTTCACCCATAGCAATAGTTACCGAGACCACTTTCACGCCAATCCATAGCCCCGCATTTTCAGTTTCCATAATTATATAGCCTTAGCAATAGTGCATACAGGGATAATCGCCGGTTTATGTCACATCTCATGTTGTTAAAAAAAATTATCTAAAGTGCACGCCTTCCAAAGTTCCGAGTCACTATTGACCCGTGATTGGAAAAGACTAAGTGAAACAATATAATTATAGTGACAATACTTTATTCATATATGGACCAAAAAACAGAAAAGTATATACATGTTTAGAAATAAAAACCAAATAAGCTTAAGTTAGTTAGGATAATAATAAAACAAATATTTATTACAAAATATTTAAACATGTTTAGAAAAAAAAAATAATTAATTTAAAAAAAAGGTTTTTATAACATATTTAAACTTAAAAAAGAAAATGAAAACTTAACTAAGTATTCTACTCTTTTATAATGTTATGCACAAAATCCTCAAAGGCTTGGCTTTGCCTAGACCATGCCTCACTCATATGTGTGGCAGCATTGATCAGCTCCCTCTGATTCTCAGCTAGCAGACGCTGAGTCTCCATAGCCAGCCGCTCTGTTTTCGTCCGTGTCTCTTCTGTAGCTACGAATCATTCAGACAAACTAGATAGCTGAGATTGCCTTTGTGAATGAGGTGATCGATGCAAAGGTCGTCGTCTTTGTATCACTTGGCGCCTTCGTGGTGCTATAAATATAATATAATATAATAATTAATATGTTTATTCACTTTCATAATGCCATGCTTAAATTTAATGGTATTAGTTAATACAAATATTTAATACATTTGTTTTTAATTAATTCAATTTATATTAAGTTAAAAACAAACTAGTAATTAAATATCCAGTGAACTATGTAACCATAAAGTAGTAACAAAAACTTACTTACATAGCCGAGATTCTGTTGATATATATTCACAAATAAATTTCTACATTCATTTAAATAGCGTCCAAGCATCTGCCAAAACTGACATATGCCATTTCGAGAAAATATAGAGTATAGCGATCTATAAATCGCTATAAATTTTAAAGATACAATTTTATATAAATATATAGTCAAGATATATTGATTACGTTTTTGACGTATTAATTTTCCTCCCTACTCGCCTTAAAAAACAGCGTCAAAATGTTAGCCTTCAGTTCGTCGACGAGCATGTGTGTGTTACGGAATACCGTTTGCATCAGCGACGAGCACACGGGCGTTCGCAAGGCTGACTCGTCGACGAGCTTGTCGTTGCATACAGCCACGAAATTGTTTTTAAGAGAATAGCACTGCTAGCACCTTTGAATTTTCCGAGTTATGTATGTTTTAAGCAATTAAATATCACTCGCTTTAACGGTGAAAGAAGATATCGTGTAAAAAATATCTTGGCTTAACACTTGCTTTTTAGGACCTAATATTTCGTAATCAATAATTGTGAAAATAAAATTCAATTATTGACCTCGAAATATATGTTTTAAATGAGAAACACCAACATCAAGACAAGAAGACGAAGAAAAAAAAATATAGCCGTTATGGGAAGTGCTATTGTAATATTTGTATTTGTTATAAAAGAAAAAATTAAGCAATATCTAAATGCTCTTTTGGATCTATGGTTTTTGACTGTAAATCATATTAATAAAATTTATGCGAATGCCTGAAAACCATAGTGTATAAATGAGGAATTTTGCCAACATTTAGAATAGAATCTAGAACGAAGTTATTTATAACTCTCTCTACTTTTATATTTGTTAACAAGATGTTTTGCAATAAATGCTGTTTTCCATGATTTTAGATCAGGAATTTAAAAAAAATGAAATATTTAATCGAGAAGTTTAAATGAGCAAAAAATCCAGCACGAAATAATTTTAGAAATGACGTTCCCAAATTATATTCAGTGAATGATGTATTACTTCGACGTAATTTTTACAGGGTATTTTTCTAAGGGTATTTTTCTAAACCACATATTATTATGCAATTTGTAAAATGTTATTGTGCAATTAGCAGTGGAAATATTTATTTACTTCTAAATTCATGATTTACGATCGACAATTAAATTAATATAACTTATTACTTGCTCTTGAAATAATTCTTAATGAAGGGAATCTTACTTTATTATATTAATTATACCCATATTTATAATTAATAGATTATGAGCTATATATAAAACGAGATAGCCGAATGGTAATCAGCAGTGGTATGCCTACGGACTAAGACTTCGACGTCACACTAAGAAGGTCCAAGTTTGATCCTGGGCATACACCTCGGAATTTTCCGAGTTATGTGTGTTTTAAGCAATTTAATATCACTCGCTTTAACAATGAAAGAAGACATCGTAAGAAAACATCTTGACTGAAGAGCAAGTACTCTTTTGGACCTATATTTGTTGGTCACTAATTGTGAAAATAAAATTCAATAAGCGACATTCAAATATAAGTTTTAAATGAGCAACACCACAACACAACAAGAAGAAGACTAGGAATAAACAAATAAAATCGTTATGGTGACGTGTCAAAATTAATTATAAAAATATATTTAAATTTTAATACATATCGGTATATATATCTAAATTGATATAAAAAAATATATAAAATTTATATCTGTTATAGTGGAAAAAAATAAGCATTATCGGAGATGCTCTTTTGGATCTATGTTTTGTGATCGTAAATCATATTAATGAAATTTATGAGGACGGTCAAGAATTATAGTGTCCAAATGAGGAACTTTGCCAACATCTAGAAGAGAAACTAGAACGAAGTTATTTATAATTTTGTACTGTACTACTTTTTTATAACTCTCTCTACTTTTATTTTTTATTCCACGTCAAATGGTCCAATAGTTGATATCGATCCCGTTCGATGTTGACAAATTTTGGTCATTTGTTTTCTTTTAATCTATAACGAAGTTCCGTCAAAGGAAAAAATTTAATAATTTGTTTTTTTAATAGTTATGCAAAATCTGAAATTTCTCAAAAAAATCTCGAAAATTATTGCAATAAAAAAAAATCGCTTAGGACAAGTTTCAAAGGCGATATTTGAGGCTAGTGAAATTTTGAATTTTTCAAAATTATCAAAATTTACGTTCGACAATAATTTTTTGGTCCAAATTTTTTTGTATACTATCTTGTACCAATCTTTAAAGATCCTGAAATTTTTGTAACTGTGTATTTTGTTCTTTCAAAAATATTAATTTTTGAAATTTGTTAAAAACAAGAATTAAAAGTTTTTATCAGAATTAAAATATATATATTATGTTGAATAACTTTATAAAATGACTGATGTAATAAAAACTGGCCAAGTCAAATCTAACCTACTTTAAGATCTCACATTTATTTTAAATAACAGCAATTGTTATAGGTATCCAATAAAGCAAAAAAATAGAGTTTAATATAAAAAGTATAATAAAAAAATATAAAATCTTTCTAATCAAATGATTAGTTGAAACTTTATTATATTTTTTGTTGAGGGTGTTGTTACGATAAGCACCAATACAAATTACTTATAATAATTGCAATAATAATAATAAATCATTTATTTTGACCAAAAAACAAGTACATTTTTGTTAATTAATTTACATATTGCCAAAATTATTTTTAATTACACAATTAAAGGAAGCATCTGCAGCTAAACTAGGGAAACCTATGTTTCAGCAGCAGTACCAGACCCGCTCAGAGAGCGTATAAATGGCTTAATCATAAAGTCAAGCTAGATTTAAAATGTAATTGTAAGTTACAAAATTGAAAAAGGACCATCCTTTTTGATTATGTGATATTTGTTCCTCTTTTGTAAGTAGTGCGAGTGCGTGTAAATTTGTTTGTGTGTGTAATGTTGTGAGTACGTGAGTGTATGATTAGTGCACTAAAAGAGGGTGAGTAGTACTTAAGGCACTAGTTTTCAACCGGTGTGCCGCGTATATTTTCATGTGTGCTGCGAAGTGTGTGCTGCATTAAAATTATGAATAGCTATTTTAAAGATAAAATAGTATGAAAACAACTGTCGCGTAGCGTGTGCGATTGACGACATCAGGTTGTCATGGTAGCGGAGCGTAAGGAATGGGCAGGGGGGCGGAATTCGGAACGCTCTGGCTCGACGCGAGTGTTCTGTTCCGAGTCTAAGAGTATGGTAAGAGATTCATTAGAATTGCTCGAAAAAAAATATATAAGTAAAAGTACTTGCATATTTTTTTTGGGTAACCAACATCGAGGTAAAGGATTTTGACTTGGTAAGGAGACCCCTTCAATATTTCACTTAACTGCTTGATTGGTTTTAGATTGGAAGAGAAAGAACGGTTTTGTGAGTTAAAGAATGACCCCACGTTGTTATTAAAACTACAGGAACTGAATGTAAACAAGTTCTGGTTATATATTTCCACATTAAAATAATAAAGATTTAATTTATAACCTTGTTTTTTATTTATGATGCTTTTTAGGGATTCGTACTTTAGGTGTCAACGAGACCCTATTAATAAGCCTCCGCTGTCCGTTATGTTATACATATTATTATGAGTAAACTGTACGGAACCCTCTACGCGCCAGTCCGACTCGCACTTGAATTCGACACTATATTTTACTGGTGTGCCGTGAAACTTTGATGAACGAAAAGTGTGCCGTTAAAACCAAAAGGTTGAAGACGCCTGACTTAAGGTGTGGTTTTTTTTTTACCTTGGAACTTCAAGTAGGATTTCGGTTGTGTCATATAATAAACTGTTAAGGTAGGATATAAGTTTACTTTTACAAGTTAATTTATTTTCACTGTAAGTATTTAAAATTTTATTAATTTTATTGTATAAATATGGCCCTAGAAAATGATATAATCGATGGATAAATGCAGTATTCATCCCATGTGGTATTTTAGCGACGAGGTATTTTCGCTTTCCTTGTGATAAGCAGAATTGGTTCATACGTTATTTCGTTGTGCTAATAATAATAATACTAAAAACAAACAATTGACGTACTGTTAGAACTTGCGTTTCCTCATATAATAACGATGTTGAATAGAAATAGGGTTTCAAGTGAAATACTTTTAGGATGCCTCTGTGCAATTTCTAAACTTTTAATTATGGTTTTTGAAGCGCCACCCCGTATGGATATGCAATATGTAATTAATGACTGGTATATTGCTAAGAATATCGTTGATAGGTCAGGATCAACTATATAACGTAATATAAATCATCTTATTTATTCTACTGGTTAATATTTTTATATGTTCTTTGAAATTTAAGTTGTAATCTAATGTTACGCTTAAATATTTAATTATTTTAACATGTTCTAAAGATGGACAAAAGCAAGAATCTAAGCTTGAACATGTGTGTGAAATTAGATTAAAATTACTACTAGGTATAGAAGTGTTTCGTATTGCAAATGACATATTTTTTGTTTTCTTAGCATTTAATGATAAATAATTATTATTAAGCCAGGTAGTTATTTCATTGAACCCAGTTTGTGCCAGATTCTTCTGACCACGTATCAGCCGAAAATAAAAGCACAGTATCGTCTGCATAAGATATGATGCGTCCTTTTCTAAGTTGTAACCGTGTTAGTGCATCAATATAAATTAGGAAAAGCGTTGGCCCTAAAATACTTCCTTGTGGCACTACTTGTGTGCCCAATAGATCCGAACTAGTAAATGACCCAAGTTTGACGCATTGATATCTTTCCGAGAGGTAATCTTTACATAATTCCAATTACTTGCCTCTGACTCCAATGACTTGTAGCTTTTTGAAAAGAGTGGATATAGAAACGGTATCAAAGGTTTTGGCTAAATCAAGAAAAATCCAAACAACCTTTTTGCCTTTATCTAAATTTGTGGCAATAAAATTAGTTAATGACTGAACTGCATCCTCCGTGGACTTTCCACGCCTAAAACCATATTGGTTATATGAAAGTATAGATTTTCTTTCAAGATATTCAGTTAGTCTTACATTTAGAGCTGTCTGGTAATAGAGGATTCACTTATTGTATTTAATGCCAGTGACTTCTCTTCATTTAGATTTAGTGGAGGAGGTTCGCCCCCAGTTGCTATCGCTGCCCTAGTAATGGCATTTAGTTTTTTATTTGCTTTAGATTTTATATCTTGTGTTAGCAACACTGTTTATATAGTAATAGTAGCGGGTAGGTCATTTTATATTATTTCAAGTATACATGAAGCCATTGTATAACCTTTAGTGCGATAGATTAGTCTCAGTCTTTCTGGTGTTTTCGTGCAGTGAACATGTAAATTAGTGTTATAGTGTCGTGAATAAGGTTACCCTTCTCGAGGTCCATGTAAGTTTACTTTATTATCTATTGTCGTTAGCGAGGTCGAGTGGTGGAGGTGAGAGTTAATATATTATGAAAGAGCTCTTTAAACCTGCTCCTGGGTCTCAAGCCCCAGGCACCGCTCGCCTCAGTCTAAATTGCATGTGTATACATATTGCTGTACAGTAATGGGTGTCATATCTCTCTCGTATCTTAGCACTTGCCAATCTGAAATTAGAAATGTCAAATTATAAACCTTTTTAACAAATACACAACATTGTTTATGTTAAGCTTAATGGCTAAAGAAGTACTTCTTAACATACATAATGATTGATGATACAGATAACTTTTAGTTAAAAAGTATTAGATGTACTGACACAAATTTAGTGTTGATACTTTTTAATACAAATACAGCTCAATATACATCTACACTATGATGATATATGCTTACTTTTCTCCGTTCTTTCCACCTTTTTGTCCCCTAGAATGCTATTTATTTCTCCAGAGATAATAGTCCATAGTTGTTCAGAAACTTGTTTTGTGAATGATCCCGAAACTTTTGCGTCGCGCAATTTCTTCATCTTTTTCTAATATATCATCAATAAAGTAATTTTTTGCGCTGCAGAAAGATACATTTTCTTTGAACACATGATTATAACAATTTATTCGACAGGAACACTAGGTCAAAATAAACGGTAAACTTGAGCTAAAATCTAAATAATATACCATTTTTTTAAAATAATTATATGGCTTTGAATGTGCTTATGCACTTATTCTGCATTTATTCTGCCAGTGTCACGTATAATGAAAAAAACACGGAGGAGACTGCGCGGTAAATCATGCCAAAAAGTTAATGAGATTATAGGTGGTTATGATAAAATGTTGATAGATGCTACGATACAGGAACAACATAAAACAATAAAATGTAATATAGAAGTTATACACAAGATAAACAATAAGAGACAGAAACGTAGTATTTATGCAAATAGGTACAAACAAACAATTACTTAAACTTTAATTTTATTATCCATAATAAATTTGACCAGGTTCCTAACAAATGGGGTGAAAACTAACATTAATAGGCATTTTATATTAACTGGCCTTTGGAGGTCAGAGGGAATCATGTTGTATAAAGAATAACCTAATTTAGGGCAGCTAAACACAACATGATCAGGAGAACCTTCATCTAACCCACATTCACACAGGGAATTATCTTTGATTCTTTACTTATACAAATGTAAGGGAGTACAAGAATGTCCAAGTCTAAGTCTGCATATAACTGACGTGGTTGTTCTATCTGCGCTGCGAAACTGAAGGAACCATGGTTTGGTTGGAATATCAGACTGAATATTACCATAATATGTACCTTTAATGAATTTAGACTCATTCCAGAAACGATTCCATGAATTGTATAGATTTTTTTTAGAAAGGGATCTTAAATCATGAGAAAAATTGTATAAATGAGTTAAACATCCAAATTGTGCTGCAGATTTGGCATGCATATCGGCTATTTCATTATCTTAGATCCCAGAATAACCTGGAATCCAAACCAAAGAGATGTGAAGGCCCTGTTGATAACACAAATGTAATGCTGCTCTAATTTTGAGAACAATAGGAAATCCGGTTCTACATCTAAATGGATTTTGAAGCACAGCCTGTAATGAACTTAAACAATCTGTAAAAATAACAACCTTTCTCATTTTATGTGATTCAGCAAACAATATAGCTTCCAGAATCGGAGTCCCCTGAAAGAGGACAGAGGATTGAGGAGGGCATTTAAAATTCAATATAATTTTGAACTTTGGAATCCAACAAGCAACACCAAGACAAGCATTATCGGATAATTTGGATGCATCTGTGAAAATTGAAATATAGTCTGGCCATTTTTTAATCAAAGTATCTAAAAAAAGATTATTTGCACCAGATTGATTTTTAGTTATGCCCAGATTAGTTATAATTGAGGGACTAAATTTTAGTTTACGTGATAATGAAAACAATCAATTAATACAGTGTGGAATCTTTTCCCGAAAAAGCATACAAAACTTTGTTAAAAATTAATGTAGCAAAATATAAAGACTTAAATTATTTTTAAACTATGCCAAACGGTAACACTCGTAATTTGCGATCGAAACTGTAGTACCAAGTTACCACAATAATACGTGAGTGTTACCGTTTGGCATAGTTAAAAATGACTAATTACCACGTTAGTTTCTATAACTTAAATTATTGTTGTGATAACCATATTATAACCCTAAAAGTATCATATATTTTATAGAAATTTATTAACGACTGATGATGATGAGAATGCAAGTGATGATGAAGGTTTGAATTTTTATAAGTGCCTAATGGTAATAACATACTGTTTAAATTATGTGATTTATATTTACCAATTAAAAATATTATGTGCAATCTTGATTTAAATAATAATAATATACTAAGTTGAACTGTGATTGATTTCTGACTGACTAAACTGTTGATTACTTTACTATGTTTGTACCTACAAAAAATAAAATTATCAATACATTTTAGTGTAGAATTAAAAAAAATTAATATTATATTATTAGCTCAGTGGTTCGGGCGTTGGATTCACGATCAACAAGTTGTGGGTTCAAATCTCGGACATTGGACTACTGACGTGGCCTACCCCTGACACAAGCTATTTATTAGCTTACTAGGAGGGGTAAAGGGAATACTAGTAGTATGTGATCCATACTGCTAGTAATCTTTAAAAAAAAAATTGTATAATGGCTAACTGGCACACTTGTGGCACAGGTCGATGTATAAGTACAGTAAGTCGCTTGAGGCGCTTTCAAAAGGAGTTTGAGTTCGTCTACGCACTTGTTGCAGTTGAAGATTTCGCAAGTGGGGTAGTGGGTAGCCGATGCTATTGCAAAGGTATTGGTGCAGTCGTTGCAGTCATCGACACTAATGCAGGGGCGTATGATGTCGCTGCTAGAGATGGTGGATCTCGCCGTCTCTACTGGGTGGTGGTGGTGGTGTACGAAATAATAATGATATTCCTATCAAAAAAAAATTATTATAGTCAATCTGAATCTACTTGTATATAAAGTTATTTCTTTGTTTATAGAGTAAATTGTGCTATACCTGCAATTTTTTCATTGCGAGATTGGTACACTACTGCTATTGCATAATTCATCAACACATATTATATATTATAATAAATACTTAAATTTGTACAAAATTATTTAGAAAACAAACTATTAAGTATAAAATAATATATTCAAAATACCCATAACTTTCAAATTTACACTTTTGGGCTATTTAAAAAAAATACCCTATATAAAAAGCTAACATCAAATTCTCGCTCTTCAATTCCTGCTTGACCAACAACAGCTGACAAACCCATCACAACAAGTTCCCTTCTTCCAAAACAGTGAGATTTTGTCTGCTGCTTGGACCACAACCAGTGCTACGAGCCGCACGATGTATGCACAAGGATTTTTTTTGTTTTTGTTTTCCAATCTGCCCACACCTGAATTGAATGGCATAAAATTATGGTATCACAGATTGTTACATATATGCATCTATTGTATCTAGCAATTTTAAAATAAATATGTAAATTCATCATTATCACGACCCCTCAATGGCCCACTGCTGAGCCGGGTCTCCTCCTCAGAATAAGGAGTGCATTAGGCCATAGTCCACCACGGTGGCCCAGTGCGGGTTGGCACACTTCACACACCTTTGACAACTTTTTGGGAACTCTCAGGAGTGCAGGTTTCCTCTCGATGTTTTCCTTCACCATTAAAGCAAGTGATATTTAATTGCTTAAAACACACATAACTCAGAGTCAGAGGTGTGTACCCAGGATCAAACCTCGGACCTCCCGAGTAAGACTTGAAGTCTGAATCACTGGGCCATCACTGCTTGCTAATATGTAAATTAATATATAAAGCTAATATGTAAATTAATCAATAATAATTAATATTATATTTTTTGAAAAATAAACAATTTATATCTAATTCCTTTAATAACCTTTATTTCCCATATTTCTGGAATGTTACTTTCGTCCATCTTTCCATAGATCTTGTTACTCCTCCACCTATAGAGTTAAGGAACTGAGTTATCTCATACCATAAGCGGTCAGATTTTATCCTGCCTTGAACCCTTTGCTGTGGTCTCATTATATCTCCATGGCTAAAACATAATCTAAAATTATTTTGGAGGAATAAAGAATACCTATATGAAATATTTGTGAAGTTAAGAGCCAAACATAGAACGCTTGGGTCATTGTTTCAAGGGTATCAAGTGCCCGAATATTATAAAACTTCAATGAACAACAGAAGATATAGAATATTGACGAAATTCTACTAGTCCTACTAATATTATAAACGCGAAAGTTTATAAAATGTATGGATGTATGTTTGTTACTATTTCACGCAAAAACCACTGGATGGATTTTGATGGAATTTTACTATAATATAGCTTACACATCAGAATAACATATAGGCTATAGTTTATAATGATATAGTGTGACTTAGCCAAAATATAGCGGGTGAAACCGCGGTGCGCAGCTAGTAAGGAATATTTTCACCTTTCCATGAATCCTAGTAATCTAGATTCCATCCTCGAAAATAGTCGATTTTTTTTTTTTTTTTTTTAATTATATGGCTTTGAATGTGCTTATGCACAAAGCATTCTGCCAGTGTCACGTATAATGAAACAAACACGGAGGAGACTGCGCGGTAAATCGTGCCAAAAAGTTAATGTAGTTATAAGTGATTATGATAAAATGTTGATGGATGCTACGATACAGGAACAACCTAAAACAATAAAGTGAAATAAAGCAGTTATACACAAGATTTACAATAGGTGAGAGAAATGTTGTATTTATGCAAATAGGTATAATAAACAATTACTCAAACTTTAATTTTATTATCTATAATAAATTTTACTAGATTCCTAACAAATGGGGTGAAAACTAGCATTAATAGGCATTTGATATTAACCGGCCTTTGAAGGTCAGAGGGAATCATGTTGTACAAAGAATAACTTAATTTAGGGCAGCTAAACACAATATGATCAGGAGAACCTTCATCTAAACCACATTCACACAGGGAATTATCTTTAATTCTCAATTTGAATAGATGCAAGGGAGTACAAGAATGACCAAGTCTAAGTCTACATATAACTGAAGTGGTTGTTCTATCTGCACTGCGAAACCGGAAGAACCAAGGTTTGGCTGGAATATCAGGCTGGATATTACCATAATATGTACCTTTAATGAATTTAGACTCGTTCCAGAAACGATTCCATGACTTGTATAGATTTTTTTTAGAAAGGGATCTTAAATCATGAGCAAAATTGTAAAAATGAGTTAGACATCCAATTTGTGCTGCAGATTTGGCATGCATATCGGCAATTTCATTATCTTGAATCCCAGAATGACCTGGAATCCAAACTAAAGAGATGTGAAGGCCCTGTTGATAACACAAATGTAATGCTGCTCTAATTTTGAGAATAATAGGAAATCCTGTTCTACATCTAAATGGATTTTGGAGCACAGCCTGTAATGAACTTAAACAATCTGTAAAAATAACAACCTTTCTCATTTTATGTGATTCAGCAAACAATATAGCTTCCAGAATCGCTAAGGACTCCCCTGAAAAAACAGAGGATTGAGGAGGGCATTTAAAATTCAGTATAATTTTGAACTTTGGAATCCAACAAGCAACTCCAAGACAAGCATAATCAGATAATTTAGATGCATCTGTGAAAATTGAAATATAGTCTGGCCAATTTTTACACAAAGTTTCTAAAAAAAGGTTATTTGCACCAGGTTGATTTTTAATTATGCCCAGATTAGTTATAATTGAGGGACTAAATGTTAGAGAATAATAAGGGACAGAATAGAGAGGATTGAGATGACATTTATGAATTGGCGCTGGATATTGTGCAAGTTTTTGAAAAGTTTTCAAAATACAGGGACTTTTTTGATTTGGTTTGATGGTTTGAGCCAAACGGGTAAGGGACGATAGAAGTTGATGGGATGAACACTGTAAAATTTTGGATATGAATCTATCTGCCAAATATTGTCTACGTAGGTGAAGAGGGGGATCGACACATTCTACCTGTAATGCATTGGTAGGGGTGGATTTCATAGCTCCTAATATGATTCGGAGGCATTTATACTGTAATATATTTAATTTCCCTAATGCATGTTTATTACCAGAGTCCAAGAGGAATGTACCGTAATCTAAATGACTACGGATAACTGCATTATATAAAAGTTTTTGTGTGTATTGATGAGATCCCCACCAAACACCTGATAAAGAACGTAAAATTTGAATATTTTTTTCACATTTCTTTATAATATAATCTGTATGAGCTACACCATTTAGTTTTGAGTCTAGGTAAAGGCCAAGAAATTTAACCGAATTTGTTTCTTCTTTTTGATTGATAAATAGCTTTCTATTGTTTTAATTTTTGACCCAAAGATGTCATATTTATAAATATCTAGTCTTAAATTATTTTGATCTGTACATAACAACGAGAACTAACTTAGCCTTTCACTAACTACACGATATTATACTTTCTTTTTAAAACTATTACTCAATATCACAACACGAACTTAAACTTTTAAAATTCGCCCGCGCGTGTGACGTACAGTGACGTTAGTGGACGCTCACCACAGATTAAATTCTATTTGTCGTCTATAACAAGACAGTGTGTTCGCACTTTATATGTCAACACTTATCGTTTTCTAATTTCGTTAACGTCAAGACGCTTGAAATTGTAGAAAGAAAATAGAAACATAACGCTTGCAAATAATAATAACCTTAACCTCCTGAAACTATTGCTTTATAACTCCATTTGAATTATTTACGTTAACGCTCAAATCGCTAAATAATCCATTCCACTTGGGTTAACGATCGTAACGCTCGCAAATAAGTGGAACGGGAAAAATCGTGGTCGTGAGCTTGGTCGTCGTACTCGTGACTTAGATAGAAACTCGGTCTCACCTATATGAATACGAAAAGCTAACTAAAGCTTCCTTCGTTATCAAGAATCTTAAACAGGAATGAAATTGCGCGCCTGAAGAACTGACCAGCAGTTCAGCGCTGTACAGCGCTGTTACAGCAATAAAATTTCTTTTGATATTCTCAAGGCTGTGGCGGGCGTGAGGTGGGATCGTGCTCGCTGTCAGCCTCGGCGATATCTGTCAAAACGTAAAGCTTCACTTTTTCTGCCGAACGCTTGCCGATCGATACGTGACGATAACAAACAGAAGAAAGAAAAAAACTAAGTTACTTGCTGGGGCTGGGGTTCATACTACCAGTGCGGTGAGTACCGTCATGCCAGTACGGTAAGTTGGGTGGTAGGCCTCATTGCCGAGTTCCCGGGCCTCTCCCGATGCACGGTGACTCCCCATAGTGAGAGGATGACCCACAGAAAACTGGAACCCTCGCAGAGGTGCACCACGTAGCAAAGATGCACCCAGTAGAAAAACACCTAAATCATAATTTTTGAGAATTAGAAAAACTTTCGACCTATAAAGCACTTGTAGACTAGACTATAGAGCTCTCTGACTAAGATGAAAACCTGTAATCACAACGTGAGATGGCGAGTTACTCTAATTATTTTTATGAACTATTTTATGAAGGAATTTACATCCTGAAAACTAATATTAATCCATCTTAACTATTTAACAATACCATTCAAGAACAAAGAAAACTCAAATATACATTGAGAAGGTACATAAGTATAAAAATATATTAGTAATTATCGATATGATGACATGTTATTCCGTTCGTAGGCCAACTATGTATGGTGGGTGGTCATGTCCTTTCCAAAAGCAATAGTGACATCATATATAAATATTTCTTTTACTCTCCAATATCAATAGAAAATAATGCACATGCCGTATAGATCGGATCAGAATCGAAACTACATGACATATTTTCCCAACAAGTGTTCTCAGTAACTCATAAGACTATCACTTATTAAGAAAGAAAAAAAATGGTTCAACATTTGTGGGCGCAATTCCATAATCTACTCAATCTTGGCAAAAAGGAGAGCAGTGTCTGATATATATAAATGCTGAAGAATATGAATGAAAGCTGAGAAATTAGTTTGTTTGAACACGCTAATATCAGGAACTACTGGCCCGATTTGAAAAATTCTTTCAGTGTTAGATAGCCCATTTATCGAGGAAGGCTATAGGCTGTATATCATCACGCTACGACCATTAGGATCGGAGCTACACGCGGACGCGCGGGTCGACTAGTTATTTATATATTCAGCAAGATATCTCTAAATATACAACACTTTCAAGTTATACGATATAATTTGTGCCGTTAGGCCCCATTTAGGCACTATGACAATTGGGTCATAGACCTATGTTGCCAATCAATGTTTAAAACTTCCCTTTAAATAATTAAATAAAGCTTACAGTTATAATAGTATTTAAATCTTATTATTGTATTTATTTAGTTTCCTACGTTACCTGGAAGAAATCGCTTTTAGTGATAAGGCCGCCTTTTCATACTATTTTAAGGTTTTATTTCTGTAACTGTATTGTTAATTTATATGGTGTAATAAAGAATTTATCTATCTATCTCATATTAGTATAGATTGGTCAAGCGCAAAATGATACAGTTAAAAACCTTAAACAGCGACTGGCTGGCAAAAACATGCTGGCTGGTTCTACATTAACTAAAAAAAACATATTTCATGATACTTTCTTGTTTGTATTGGTGACTATTGTTATTGAAAATAATAATTAAAATAAAATTAGACTTCACATGGCTCTATTGGTATGTATTTACAAGATTTGATTTCAAAAAATGTTATTGTTTAAATTTGTAATTCATACGATATATAATTTTTCATGTTCACAGATATCAAAATATTACAAACTTCGTCACTTTAAAATTCATAATAAATATAATTTTAAAGGCAAGTATTTCATCTAAATAGATTTTGTCCTATCATCTTATCTTACTAATATTAAGAAGATAATAAATGTGAAAGTGTATGTTAGGGTACGTGGATGTTTAGATGTTTGGATGTTTGTTAGTCAATCACGCAAAAAAGATACTTTACTGGATACATATGAATAACACATAGTCTAAATAATTTGAAATTCAGGAAAATTGAGTTCCTGCTGAATAATAAAATATGTTTACTGTCGTAAACGCCTTAATATATTTATTTAGCAATAATATATTCTTAGTTTATTTTTTTTTGTTAAATTTAAGTAAAAATGGTGAATTGCGTCCGTGTGTATCCGGGGCAGGTCGACTAGTAAAATATAAATTTGTTGTTTCTAAATTTTTTTAACCTTAGTGTGTAAAGTAACTATAGAAAGAGCTTTTCATTCTTTTAATATTTTACAAGTCGAGTATGTAGGTATTTTATAGTGACTCTCTCTCTCTCTCTGTATTCATCAAAAAACCGTAATGAACTCCGTGATGAGACGCAATTTGGTCAAAGAGATCCTACTTGGTTACTATTTTCAACCTCTCGCTCAGACTTATGTAAAAAAATGTTATGTAATGGGAAATAAAATATTAAACCTAATAAAAAATAAAAGAATTACCACCTACGAAGTTCAAAGGATAAGTCAAAAACTGGTTATTAATACATTGTTTTTTAAATTTAAACAAATATTTTAATACTATGATGTGACATGATAATTTATATTTATATGATTATAAGAAAACAAATTATTTTTATTTAATTGGTTTTTTAAAATTACATTTAAGTTTTAACTTTCAATTTTGATTACAAACGATAACATTGTAACTGACATAATATAATATATTAAACCTTTTTATACTATATTTCCATGGCGAGAGCGAAAGGGGAAGCATGCGGCCAACATATTAATAACATCATACTGTTTAATACCATGCTAAAGAAAAATAATATGATTGATCAAAAAAATGTTTGTTTAGAGTTTAGGCGTTCCAAAGCCTATACAATTCATCACCATCAATACGATTGCCTGGTCGTTGGAGCTGGGGGTGCTGGACTGAGGGCGGCTGTAGGACTCGCTGAAGGGAAGTTTTCAGTTGCTCTCGTCAGCAAGCTGTTCCCCACCCGCTCGCACACCATCGCTGCCCAAGGTGGCATGAACGCTTCTATAGGTAAGATATTTTTGTTGTTACCACACTCTCAACAAATCATTAAATGTTGTCAAACTATTTTTAGTATGCGCCTATTTTTAAAGTGCTTTTTTACACGTCAAAATACGTCACGTCACGTCACAAAATACGTCACGTCACATCAGTTTGTTTGGTTATATAGTCTGTTGTATAAATCACTTTAGTGTAAATACTGTTAAGTATTTAAATATTTAAATCATTTCTAGGTCAGATATGTTTAATATTTTTTTTCTTTAACATGGAAACATTATTGTTTTATTCTACTACTGTTGTATCAAATCAAAATAGTAACGCCATTTTTTTTCACTGGCAAGACTAACCTAACGTAATTTTTTAAATTAACTTTAAATAAATGTCTTCAAAAATGTCTTCAAGTTTCTTAACTACACAATGCCCACTGCACACAAAAAACACTGATGGCCCAGTGGTTGAGACTTCAAGTCTTACTCGGGAGGTCCGAGTTCGATCCTGGGCACACACCTCTGACTATTCTGAGTTATGTGTGTTTTAAGCAATTAAATATCACTTGCTATAACGGTGAAGGAGAACATCGTGAGGAAACCTGCACTCCTGAGAGTTCCCTAAAGTTCACAAAGGTGTGTGAAGTCTGCCAACCCTTACAGGGCCAGCGTGGTGGACTATAGTCTAATACCCTCCTCATTCTGAGGAGGAGACCCGGCTGTAGGAAAATGCGCTGCCTGAACACTAACAACAGTAAAGTCTACATGTCGGTATACTTGAAAAAAAAAATAAAAGAAATTATAAAAGAAAACGCGTGAATACTAATTTATAAACACGTGTTGCTAACACTAATTATCACAGATGTGTATGTTACCACCATATTATCATAGATGCAAACACAAACCCAGTAACAAAATTACTTTATGGAAACGAAAATATGGCGTTATAATCTTGTCGTTTCCAGTATTTACAATATTGTTTGTCACAGTTTACAATTCTGCTCCCTTTGAAGCTTTTAACTACCAATCGAAGTAGTAATATCAATTCGACGGTCACTAAAGGTTTCGTTTTTATGTGGCTTGATCTACTGTAATCTGTTTTTTGCACATTTTCTCTACAGTCTTCTTTCTTTTTTCATTAAATAAATAATGTATGTAGACAAAGTGATAATTCGCTCAAAATTGTTCAAATTTCTTTTTATTATAAACAATACCTAAAAGAAAGAGGAGTTTTCGTACTATGTTACGCAAGGGCGAAGGCGCCTTCTTACTCGCATGCGCCGGAGACCAGGACAAGGTGAAGAAACAGCAGGTAGAGTGGGGATGATGAAAAGGATGAGGACTGTAAGGAGGATGGAAAGGGAGAGGAAGAGGAGTACGAGAAAGAGAAGGGATTTTTATTTCTCCTCCTCCTGATCAGACCAACTGTATGACGGCTTGGGGACACACTTATCCAACACTTTAGAAGTTTAGACTCAAACCAACTGCATTACTGTTAGAATATTCGGAAGTATTCATTATTATTCTGTCGTGACGGCGTATTTATTTTGCAATCTATACTTTTTCTATTGATGTTTATCAGTTGTTCAACATTCAAGAGAGTAAAAAATTAATCCTATCAACCTCGTAAATAATAGGATGCTACTCAAATTAGTGTTGCCAACATCAGATTAACAGTAGTAAAGTTAGAATAGAGGTTTAAATTATATATTATTTTTAGGCAGTATGCATGAAGATGACTGGCGTTGGCATTTCTACGACACCGTCAAAGGATCTGATTGGCTTGGAGATCAGGTAAATAAAACACTATTTAAACTTGTATCTGAGACCATAAATTATGTGTATACAAAGTGACACGCGTATGTTTAAAGATTAGCTCAAAAGTGTATATGTTACAACCAAAGTGATATATATAATATCTATGCAATTTAGACAAAGTGATAATTCGTTAAAAGTTATTCAAATTTCTTGTTATTTTATATAATATCTAGTCCCACTTAGATAAAGTAATAATTTAAAATAAATGGGTTTTATTTTATTTTTATTTTATTTATTTAATAGATATACCAACGTGTGTTTACATCAATTCGTATAAAATTAAAAGTACACTATTGGTAACTAGATGTAACAAACAATTACAGGTATATACAGCATGCACGTTAATAATAATAATTAAGATAACATCTTACATCTAAATTATTACAAGTGTGCAATCTATTTACTTTAAATTTTACTTATTTAGCTTAAGCTTTATGGAGAGTAAAGGCTACAGTTAGTTTAAAAATAGTTTTTGGATCTTGTTGGGGGAATCAAAGTGAATGTCAATTAGGTCAGAGTAAGCATTTACTACCTTACACAACCTCGAGATGGGAGAATTGGCTCCAAAGGCGCATCTGCGAAGTGGTGGGATTAATGGCGTTATCTTTCGACGCGAGTGATATCTAAGTGGGACTTTGTAGTATATTTTATTTAATAATTGTGGACAGTCAATTTCGTTATTAAGTAGTTTCACTGCAAATAAGAGATCAATTTTTGTTCTACGTTTTTCGAGGGATGGGAATGGGTTTTGATAACAAAGTTGAATCAATTTACTTCAATTTTGACTGCATATGCTGTTCTCTTAACCCTAGACTCCTAACCTTCATAACTATTTCTTCGAAACAAATTGTGTGTTGTTTATATTATCTCTATTATTGAATCAAATCAGTAATTTTTAGTGGTCTAGGAATATTTTACTCGTAGAAATTATTTATGGCTGCTTGTCGACGTGTCGTGTTAGAACACCCTTGCTCGTAATGGCGCCTATTCCACTGTATTTGTGAATGTAACGTTAGTGGTTACGGCACTTGTGTGCTCATGGATTTACACAAACGACACGCGCGACTATGTATGCGTGTTTGCTTGTGGTTTCTTGTGATTTTAGTGTGAAAATAAAATGATTTAATGGCAAAAAAAAATTAGTGAAAATTCTCATTTTTTCATGTCCTCTGACTACCCCTAACCCCTTAAGGAGTACCTTACAATATAGTTGGCACGTCCTGTGTTAGGTATGTGAGTTTAACCTTGGGTTTAAACAGAGAGCTTGAGCAGTGGAGGCGAGTGTTGGAATTCTGTTACAGGACGTCGGCTATACCTTGGTTACAAGGCCAAGGCACTGCTTATGTTACTCTCGTAATTGTAAAAGATCATTGAAATTCCTTTGCGCTCTTTCTAACCCAAAGAAATATGTTTAATGGACTGTTCAAGGACTATGTATATATCGAAGAGACGGAGACCATAAAGGGTTTTCTTTTTTTTTAAATGAAACAGATGGAACCGTCGCTGTTAGTGGCGATCAGTTCCGTAATCGAATTAACTTTACAGAAACTATTTAAAATAACATGAGGCAAGAATAAGTGACATTAATTACTTTAAAATTTGCTAACACTGCATATTAAGTGGTTCTTTATTACTTTAATTTTACTGAAATACGGCGAGAAGTACTTTTAATATAAAGATTAAATAGTGCGACACTTACGAACAAATAGCTCTAAAGACCAAAACGGCAAAACTAAAGTGAGGTCTTTCTCAATCAGAAGCATTTGCGTCTCACTATTACGTAAACGCCATTTCGTGAACTATACGAGCGGAAGCGACGACTGCATGCTTCTGATTTTACAAAATGTTTTGGAAATAATTCTATTTTAGCTAAACTAAATTTTACAAAGACATTTCAATTACGTTTACAATTTAATGAGCAATATTTGTAAAGTAATAAAAGAAAGAAGAAAGTAATTCAACAATATTTAGTAACAAAATTAATCCTACTTCCGCAACAACATCACAATTATTT
Source organism: Limenitis camilla (assembly GCA_905147385.1). Classification (NCBI taxonomy): domain Eukaryota; kingdom Metazoa; phylum Arthropoda; class Insecta; order Lepidoptera; family Nymphalidae; genus Limenitis; species Limenitis camilla. Next base: position 3,551,521 of record LR990224.1, read on the forward strand.
ATAGTTAAATTTTATCGTAAAATTAATAATAATCGTTATTTTATAAAAATCAATTAAAAATCTGAGTATTTTAGAAATAAAGAAAACATTAATATTAAAAGAAACATTAATTTGTCCAAAGTCTCAAAACAAAACGACTCAAAATAAGAAATTTACAAATCATATGTTGGTGACGGAATTTTAGGTATCTAAAAGCATTTTAAGAATTTTAATTATAACAATGTTTGAACTAACTTTAACTAACGAACGAACTTAACTGAGGTAGGGCACAGCAGGAAAATTTCCTGCTCAAATATGGAGCAGCCCGACTGGGCTATAAAAAGTACCTCGACCTTACAGAAGATCTAAGCTAAATAACACTACTCTAAAGCAGTGTTGTGTTCCTGTTGGTGAGTAAGGTGACCAAAACTCCTTGGGGGGATCAGGGATAGGGTCGGCAACGCGCTTGCAATGCTTCTGGTGTTGCAGACGTCTTTAAGCTACGGTAATCGCTTGCCATCAGGTGATCCGTACGCTTGTTTGCCTATCTAGTTGTATTAAAAAAAACTAGATAAAGTTTAAAGTTTAGAAAACTTGTCAGTGAACAAAGCAACGGTTCAAAATAAAAAAAATTACAAATCATATCAAAATATAAAGTCATTCACGAACGAAAGTACATTCGCGGAGATATATATGTCGGAGGTGTGAGTTAGGTTTAGGTTAACCTTAGGTTAGGTTAGCCTTGTGTTAGGTTAGGTTTATGTTAGTTTAATCTTAGGCTTAAACAGTGAAACTAAGCAGTGGAGGTGAGTGTTATGATCATTTAAAGGATATCCTTAAGCCTACACCTTGGTCACAAGTCCAAGTTTTTTTGTAGATAGTTCTATAATACTGATCACCTGTACTGTCTCGCGGAGTTTTTTTTTAAATAGTTCTATAATATTGTAGAAATTTTTTTTGTTCTATCATCAATACTTTCTACAGCGCATGCGATGAAAGACATTTTATGGATAATTTTTTACACCTTGGGTTGATTTTAGTAAGAATTTCTGAGGACCTCTAATTTTTTTTAGTAATAAATATTGCCTATGTTACTCAGTGATAATGTAGCTTTCTAATGGCAAAAGAAATTTTTGAAATAGTTCCAGTAGTTTTTAAGTTTATTCGTTACATACAAAAATACAGAAATGCATTAATACAGTAACACAAATACAAATCTTTCCCCTTTCGGCCAGCGGATTCGCTTTGAAGCCATTAAATAAGTATCAGAGATCATTACAATAGAAATGAATAGTAAAAATATTTTTTTTTTCATAAAAAGTATCCTATGTTACTTCTAATACCCTCAAAAATATGTGTACAAAGTTTCATGATGATTGGTTAAGTTGTTTTCGCGTGAAAGCGTAACAAACAAACTTATAATATTAGTAGGGATAGAATAACTGACCCGACAGTCTGTCGTCCTGTCTTTACTTAGAATATTGGTCAGATGACTGACAGTTATTGTCATGTTGAAACGCCATAAAGTAAAATTAGAAAAATTAAAAGCGATATAAGGTCGTTAAGAATTTTCCGCGCAACTTTCTGGTTCTTTTATTGCATAAATAACTTCTTCTGGCAATAACGAGCACAACAAATAACCATTAACGATATCTATCCAGCTATTCACGCGTGATACTGTTACCGAGGATTATTTTTATAATATTTACTGATGGTTTATATATAGTTTAGTATTGACTTTGAATGTCACACACAACAAGCGTTTATTACCACCATGCTGTACTTAATTGACGTGTTAATTATTTTTGGTATCTACATGTATATAATAAAAATATTTATAATAATAATATAAACGTTTATTTGACGAAAATAGTACGACAAAGAGATTAGCTTATTGACAAAAAAGTTTAACTAAAAACTTAGAGTATATGGGTCAATCAACTTTTAAGTGTCCACAATTTGAAAATTGCAATTTTAAAGGAACTTGCCTTATTTTTCAAAAAAATTGGATCTTTGTGTGACAAAAAATACTATAAGCTAATCGATTATTTTGTATACTATTAAGAGTTAGAAGTAAAGTGATTTATTTTTATTTCAATAGAAAATCGAAAATATAAAGGATAATATGCTTTTGGTTGTCTGAATGAGATATTATGAAAACAAATGTACGAAATTAGCAAAATGTATTTATTAGAAAAAAATCTCAATATTTAACAAAATACAACAACACAACCACCATTTAGTTGTCCGAGTGAATAGGTTGTCCAAGTGACATAATTTGGAATTTGAGATGCTTGATCAAAAGTAGGAAACTTTTTTTAATTACGTAAACCTCACGTTTGAACTAAGATTAAAAACTATACGGTACACTATAATTAAGCACAAAATAGCATATATGTTTTTCTGCTGGTTGTCCACAATAAGGCCACCCACTCTCTTCAAACCAAGTCGGCTGACTGACACCGTGGTTATTGTGAAGATCATATGGCGGCTAGATGCATATGGCTCACAAAAAGATTAGCTTATTGACACCGTACTAGCACGCCATCTATATTTTATTTCTATGCATTGTTTGCGGTTGTCCAACGGACATCACGGTGCCAGATTCAAATTCGATCAATCATTTCGTCTCGAGTGAAAATTCTTATACTGCATAAGGAATATATATTATGATTATTCGTGACCATCAGCTGCGATTACGAGGGTGGGGCGAGAAGTGGCAATCTGTTCATTCACTCATTTAATACAGAAGTTTCGTAAGTGAAGGAACAGACTCGAAGTCGAACTCACGTAAACTCACTCAAGTATGATTATGCATTTCATGAATTTTCGCTTGGGAGGGAATTGATCATTAAAATCTGTCACTGGCTCCCGTACCATCGTGAGTGAAAGTTTTTTTGTATTATAAAGAGATAGTCTTCTTATTGTTAGAACACTAAATTCTTTTTATATCACTTCTTTTCTAGGAAAAATTGAGTTTAGTAAATTCGTCTTATCAAGGGGACAAGTTAGTAAGTTAAGAAAGTACAGGACAAGTTGTTTGGACAACCAGAAAAAACAAATAAAATTGCAATTTTTTAAATAATTATTTTTTAAATAATTATTATTATCTTTTTATTTCATCTATTTTTTTTATATCGATAATTGACAGAGTAATGTTACCGTCGGACAAATAAAAGTTGATTGACCCATATATTAGGTATTTAAAAAAACTTAATATATTTCAAGTTTTTCATATTATTTTTATATGACTCCTTTCTTCCAAATATTCTCTTAGTTCAATGTGTATAAAGGCTGTCTTATGTTTATTAAAATAAATTTTCAGTAATAAATAAATGTTCATATCATACAACATATTCGGAACACCAATTATAGTGCCCTTGCAAAATCTCACTTTGAGTATTTAGTGCAGATATGGGGTCAGCTGCACAAACACACATTAACAAACTACAACGAGCACAAAACAAACTAAGACACTCTTGCATTTTAATTACTTAGCACCAACTAAGGATCTATACAGAAAAACTAAACTATAAACCCTAATTAAAAAATATATTACAAAAACTTTACATTCTAATAAAACATTCACAACGTTAACATACCTTAGACGAAAAAATAAGATTCGTACATGGCAACCACGTACAAAAATCTACAGTATTAAAAATATGATGTAGCTGTGCCCGCGACTCCGTCCTCGTATGACTTATATAGTCATACGAGGATAAGTCATACGAGGACGGATATATTACATACGGGTATATTACAGTAAGCAAACAAAAAGAATGAACCCTCGGTATCGACAGGTTGATATCGTGCCGGGAGCGCGAGGTGCGGTCCTCCTCTGGCGGCTATTCCAGGAGGCGGCAAAATTTTACATATTATTAAAAAGTGAAGTTATTTTAATTTAAAGTATGATAGAAACGATACTAAAATGTTATACACATTCACGTTTAATGTTCCTAAACACGAATGTCTGCTATAACTGGCTGAGGTTTTGGATATAGCGCAGACTACTTAATATTGGCATGTCTATGAGATATCACCGAAGAAACAACCTAAATACTAAATGGTAAACTTATAATTCCCGTCGATTTAGTGTTAGGAGTTTTAAATAAATGGTGTAAATAACTGTACTGCAATTATTATATTTCTCAGTACAAATTTAGTATCTGGAGAACTGGCGCTGCGGTCGCATCAGCTCGGGTGTTTAAGAGAATGTGATAGGCGGAAAAATGTGAAATTTCTAAGCGTACTCTTAGAAATGTATCGTATAAAAAACGATAAAGAGGCAACCCTACGGCGAGACTTGTACAAAACGTCGTCTCTTATTTACCTTCTGACTCGTTTTAAAAATAAACTTGGATGTTTCTATAGTCAATAGAGCGTCTCTATAGCCTTATTTTATGTTTGGATTACGAAAAAGAATAATACCTACTATTAAAAAAGCGCCAATGTTTAAACTGAATGAAATGATGTGAAGATGGATCAGATGTATGGAGAACCAAAAAATTCTAATAGATAAGTTGTCGCGTCGTCTAGTTTCATTATTATTTGTGCTATATTACTGTAAAAACCGGTAAATATAAAATATAAAACGACTTTACACCGACAATGCCATCTGTATCACAGAAGAAAAAAAATATATTATTGTAAAATAGTATCGTATTATTGTAAAATAGTATCGGATTAGTGATTATATTATGAGTCAATTATCAAACACGTCGTGCCGTTACGTTAACCACCCGAATAAAAACTTTTAATGAAAATATTGTCGTTTGGTTTTTCGCAAATATCTCAAAAACTATGATCTCAAAAAAAATTTAAAGAGAAAAGGAAATTTCCCAAAGAAAAGTCCCAACTCCCGGAACTGTAGGACCAATTTTTATAATTTTCCCAGAGGGTTGAAAATACACACGAAAACTACTTACACTTCGGACCGTTAAAAATTCAGGCGCCTACAGGATAGATCAATGGACAATAATCCAAGATCCAAAAATTTTTATCGCGATTTTTCAATTAGTTTCAACATTGAATTTTTTTTTAATATCAAAGGGACTAGAATTATACTAGAATTTAAATTAGACCTACCGCAATACAACTACAAAAATAATTCAAAATGGTTTTGTTTCTATCGATTTAATATCCCCTAAATAACAGACGTTCGAAAAGTTTATTCATATTTGCTTTCATTGCTATAAGCTACGGTCAAATATCATATCTAAAAATCACATCCCCTAATAACATATAGATTTTAGGGTGGCCACCCTCGACAAGACTGATTAGCTCAAAGTCAAAATAAAAATACAACCACTCGCCAATTAGTCCCTGTTTTCGCTACTTATTTATTAAGAAGACCATCATTGCAAACACTTTTAATATACAAAAGAATCTAAACAATAATTATACTAGTCTAGTCAACAAGTTCAAAAACGTGTTAAATAGAAATAAAGCTCCTAAAAATTTGTGCGATAGCTCATTCGATTCGGAATGACGTCTAGAAAAATGTTTTATAAAGGTTTATTTGCACATTGCGATTGTTATTAACAAAATCAAATAAAAAAAGGTATTTAGTTTTTCGTTAATAATTTCGAAAATAATAATATTTAAGGAATTTTGAAAAAAGATCCTGAAAGAAGAGGAAATTTCCAATAAAAAAGTCCGTACTCGCGGAACTCTATTTCTATTATTTATAAAAAAATTTTAAGGCTGAAAATAGGGCTCCGCGAGGTCGTTACGGCATAGGCACGCGGTCCAAAAAGCAAAGATAATTTTTTTATCATATTAAATAAGAATATAAAAATTTGAATGAATTATGGTGTAATCTAGACACTAGACAAAAAATTATATGTCGATTTTTCTAAAAGTTACACCATTGTTAATTAACTAATTTTTTTCCAATCTCTGTTTTTATAAATTACGGCATAAAAGTTTAAATAATTGATCTATAAATTTTTGGTTTCGTGGATCTCTTCGTATTTAGATACTTAATAAAGTAATTAAAAAAAAAATGATTAAACCTTATTATTTTGTTAATTATATTTTTTTTAAATTAACAAAAAATAAAATTTCTGAAAAATGTTATCAAAAATGCTTTTTCAGTAATATCTTATTATTGCTGTTTTGACATTTAATATAGGTATTAATTACCATTGGAAAAAAAATTTTTACGTCATTTGTTAAGAAATTGTTTATAAACAAACAGACTATTTTGGGATTTAAAAAATAAGTCATTCCGAATCGAATAAGCTATCGCACATATTTTTAGAAGCTTTATTTCTATTTAACACGTATTTGAACTTGTTGACTAGACTACACAAGCTACGTGTTGCAGTGATAGCCCAGTGCTTAAGACTTGAATATCTTACTCGGGAGGTCCGAGTTTGATCCTTGACACACACTTCTGGCTTCTCTGAGTTGTGTGTTTTAAGCAATTAAATATCACTTGCTTTAACAGTGAAGGAAAACATCTGTTTGCCAACCCGCATTGGGACACCTATTATTCAACAAAATTTTGTTGTGCGTAAAAATCTTGAAAGAATATCCTACATGTAGATCAAAATGAGGAAACACAAAATTTCATTGCAATAGTCTTATACAGGCCTAAGTGTTGCATTTAATATAGAATATATTTGTTTTTTTTTTTTTACTATAGTTAGATGTGTACATAAAAAAAATTTCATCGTAGTTATAATAGAACTAAACCAATTATCGTTTACTTTAAATTTCTTAGAATAATAGAAATTCTTAAAGAAGAAAATCCTTCAATAAAGATTTTCATAAAATAATTACTAAGCGGGATTAGGGGAAGTAAGGGTAATTGAGAACGGCGGGAAATAAAAACAGTTATATCAAATACTTTCCTCCGCACTACACCGTCAACGTAGGTTTTAGTAGACGCGCTTGGGATCCCTTAGTTCGTGAGTGAGAAAATTACTCGTTAACAATCAATAAAATATCCAATCACTACATAGTATAAAACAAAGTCGCTTTTTCTGTCCCTATATCCCTATGTATGCTTAAATCTTTATAACTACGCAACGGATTTTGATACGGTTTTTTTAAATAGATAGATTGATTCAAGAGGAAGGTTTATATGTATAATACATATTATTGTAGAGAAACACTGATAATTATAAAGGTTTCTAATGTGATGTCGTTAAAAAACACCTGGTATGGTATTGGGTAAATAAGTTTTAGTTTATTTTCAAAAATTTTGATTTGATTTTTTTGTAGATATTTTTAGGTAGATTAGCAACATTAATGTTGCAATAAAAATTGATTATATTTGTGACTTTCTTTCATTTTTTTAGAGAGTTATAAGTTAGGTGTTCCCAATTACCCTACTGTCCCCTATCTAAGCAATGTATTGAGTTTTAAAATGGAAAGATTTCTGGATTAATTAGTATTAGTACTATATTTTTCTTTATATTTATTTCACTCAGGAATAAATTGCTAGAGAAAAAATTCAATTATTCTAATTCGAGTAATGGTTTAAAATGCCCGAAGGCAAACAAAGAAACACTTTAACTAATAAATCGTCCAAGTGCGAGTGGGATTGGCGTACGGAGGGTTCCATACAATTTGAATTAAAGTACAAACGTAACTTTACGTCGGAAGACTTTTGGCCTCATACATCGACACAGGTCGCAATCAGTTTAGCAACTGTAATAAAAATTTTTAAACTAATTTTACAGTTTTCGGGTTATGCTGAAACACATTGCTTTTATCTATTTTTCAAGTTCAACGTGGAGATAAGAAGCCATATTTTTTGATTGCGCAGACCTTAATATTTGATATTAGTGTATACTTGATACCTCCACGCATTCCTGAAAAAAAGAATCTTGACAGACAAATATATTTTACGATTTCAGGATTATGGTGAAACACATTTGTCAAATTTCAAGGCAGGCAGATAAACAAACAACAGAGTAAATCCTATAAGGGTTCCTTTTCTCTCTAACTTACTGAACTCTAATCCTGTTTTAATCTCATGTCCATAAGCTAAATAAAATACAGTCGAGTCTTTGTCAGTATAATCAATATTATTATTTTTATACTAACGATAGGTATATTAAAAAACATGATAAAAGCAGCAGTTGCTTCTTGCATCTTTGATAAAAGATTTATAAGAATAGAATTTTCTTTCTAAGAAAAGAATTTTCTTATAAATCTTTTATGAAAGATATGTACTATGTATTTCTTAATAAAATATAGCGCGACATTTCTCTTTTCCGTAAAACCTAAACTTCATCAAATAAAGCAATGTTTAACATAATAGATTAAAGACAATTAAATGAGAGCTTCATATGAAACTTACGTAAGATACAAACGTAATTATGTTCGTTTAATGTAATTTAATGAATAAATGCAGTGATGGCTCAGTGGTTGAGACTTCCACACTCACACCTCACACTGAGTTATGTGTGTTTTAAGCAATTAAATATCACTTGCTTTCACGGTGAAGGAAAACATCGTGAGGAAACCTGCACTCCTGAAAGTTCTCAAAGGTGTGTAAAGTCTGCCAACCCGCACTGGGCCAGCGTGGTGGACTATGGCCTAATACCCTACTCATTCTGAGGAGGAGACCCGGCTCAGCAGTGGGCCATTGGAGGGTCGTGATGAATGTAATTAATACTCGAAAAGCTCACATGCAATTTCCTTCATTAGAATATACTGTTAAGTCCATGCAAAGCAATTACTTATACAAAGAAAATTGAGTTTCAATATCAGAAGGATTTATTTTTCCTTTGTCCAGATACTCATATCACATAGACGGAACAATGGCAAAGGTAGGGGATTAAATCAGTACACTGCATTTGATCAATGCTTTGTAGACCCATAACTGTGCGTTTTAATTTAATATTGGTGTACTCATTTCAGCGGCTTAACTACACCGTTTGAGGCCCGTGGCAAACCAATTACATAATATTTTTATTTTATAACAAATTACTACGTAAAGTAGGTACATGCAAACGCAAAGCAACAAGTACTAGTAGTACTATTCTTTTTTGAAATAGTTATTAAATTGTAGATATGTAATTATTTGATCATAAAAATATTGGATTTTTTTGGCATTTAGAAAACCACAAAACTTTAATTATAAAATAAACTATTTTCGATCATACGAAAACTTTATCGGCCATGTTCTTTATATTATTATCTGTGCCATGACGTCATTGAGCTAGTAAACAATCAAATAATAGTTAATATCAGAGTTTATGGTACTGTACATTTTATAAGTACTTTTGATCACATACTTCTTTTCAATTATTCTTTTGTTTTATGTTTATTATTATGATATTTTGCCAAAAGCACTATATATATAAAAATGTCATGATAACGGTTCTATAAGGGGCCTCTTTCGGGTAGGGGCCCCTGGAATTTTGCCGTAATGCCACCCTGTTTCCAATTATTGTGTCTGTTTCATTGTAAATGAAAATATTTGAATATAATAACTTAGTAATCCTTTCTGCATAGACTTAGTTATTTCTTTATTTTTTTTTAATGAAAATTAAAAATTAGTATTATTAAAATGCTCCAGACTGAGAACACTTAAGAAATCTCAGGATGTTTCCCTGTACCGTTAAAGCAAATAATATTTAAATGCCTATGCCTAACGTACATAAAACAAGACACCGAAGTCTTAACCACTAAGTTATCGCTGTCATTAGACGATCTTAATATAATTAGCCGGGGTATTGAATTAGATGACAAACCATAAAGTTATTTGCATATATGAGAGATTATAATTGTATTCACGTTAGGATATAAATTTTGAAGTCAATGAACGGATGGAATTAATAATCCAAATTCGATTTTTTTTTTCATTTAATTAAATTTAAATGTTTTAGAAATTTCTTATAAAATTGGTAAGACATACCTTGAGGAAAAAACTGAGGATGCTCTGGTAAAAAAAAAACGATTAAATTAGATAGATTAATTTGGATTCTAACCCATTCGAAAATTACATGTTTATTGGTATACAATATGTAGTTTCTATAGATATTAATCTGTACCTGTGACGCGACGCGCGGTCGGGCATGGGGTATTCCACCCGAATCAATCGATCTTACTTATAGGTTGCTATGGAGCGCTGATGCTAGGGGGAGAGGGTATCGAAGCAATGCACACAGGTGTAGAAAATTAAAAACATAATGATTGATAACAATTAATTGATTTTTACGTTAACTTTATAGAGATTACCTTTAGATTTTTCGGTCATCGTAAAATATATATTTTGTTATGAAGTAAAAATTTTTTAAGTCTTAAATTACACATAATTTAATATTTAAAAAAATATATCATTGTATATTATTACAAACTGAAAAATGACAATGGTCGTATGAAAATTAATGGCGTCCATGACTCGTCAACTCGCCATGACGTCTGTCAACCTTAATACCTGCCGCGCATGCAGTGTTTTGCAGTGTTTTTCACCAAATTAATTGGTTTTCATTGATAAATCGCTTGCTTGTCCCGCCTCGCCTCGCCCGGGGCGTCTAGAGGGAAAAGGCTTATGCTAGCGAGCAATTATCAAACGATTAATATCAATAATTTTACGGGATCAGCGAATTACTCTTTGTGATACAGAAAAGTCAAAGGACTATATTAAATCGTGGAAGTATAATTAGTAATAATTGTAGTAACAAGATTAAATACTTCTGGAGTGACATGAAAAATAAATCACAAGTTTAGAATTAAACTGACCTAATACAAAAATTTTATCACTACATAGGTTAAAACAAAGTCGTTAGTGAACTTATGTACTAGTATTCGTGAAAACGGCGGTCATTTTGAGCCATTTCTTTCGTAGATCACCTATTTTTAAGTTTGTGTGACATGTTTTGTCGTACCGTAGTTTTTGTATTTAAATTTTTGATTGATTTATCGTTTTTATTTCTAGTACTCATACCTTAAATGGTCCCATAGAGTCTTTTGATCCCCATACGAAGTGGGATCGATAGGCATAAAAAAATTTTTTTTTTTGGATTTTAGTATTTTTTTCGCTAACCGCACATTTTCTCAAAAATCTGTGAATGCAGTTCGGAATATCTTAAAAAGTTATGGATGGTCTCTTAGGAACGTTTTCCTGTAGCTATAACGGTTAAGGTGTCCTTACAGACCCGTCTCAAAAATCCACTCGGTATATAGTGATTCAAGAGGAAGGTTTATTTTTGCGCTTACATTCAAACGCTAGCTGAACCCTACGAAATAGATCAAAATACACCTTGTACACCTTAATGAGGTCTATAAAAATGTCCGCGATGGTATATGTCTATCTCTTAGGGATAACCAACAATAACCATCCTTTACTTTTTATCAAATATAATGGCTTTACGAAGCCATTTTTAGCAATACAGTCTAGTACAAAAATCTAAAAAAGCGCCAGTTGTTAGAAAAGACAAATAAGACTTGACCTAACAATAGATAAAAGTAAATAAAAACGGAAACTTATGAAATTACTTTTATTAAATCATAAATTATTTTAAAATGATAGTTTTCGTTATAAATTTTCAGTCACGTTTAATTCGAGAGGGAAAGAGGCAAGACCTATTAGCTAAAGCTAGAAAGGGATAGAATAACAGTATCAGCTTGGACACCCCAGCTCCATTATAATCCGCTCGCGCTCACTCCTCAATACAAAACAATCTACAGGTCTCTTTCAACAATGGAGGCAAAATTAAAAGAGATATGCAAAGTATTTTTCGTACTTCCATGTGAAATGAAACCACATTTGATTTTCAGTTCCTACTGTTAAATATTTTACATACATAATTATCATAACATTTTAAACTCTAGGATTCCATACAGTACCTGACACAAAATGCACCGAACTGTGTTTTCGAATTAGAAAATATGGGAATGCCATTTTCGAGAACAAAGGAAGGAAAAATCTACCAGAGATCCTTTGGTGGAGGTACTGTTAAGAGAGGCAAAGAAATTGCGAAACGGACTTGTGCTGTTGCTGATCGGTATATATTTCGATAACTTTGAATTTTTTTGTCTTTGGTTAGTATACTTTCTTCATACTTACATTTTTTTTTGGCCTATGAACTACTACCAACTAATCTTTATAGGACAAGTCACCAAAGTATCGTCACAAAAGAAAAGAGGACCTCTTTAAGTTTAATAACATAGTATGTAGTTGATCAAGTACGAAGAAAATTCTAATTTTATTACGTATTGTTAAATTAGTCACGGCTAGCTCTTAATTTCATTTACCAAAATATATCGTCCGCTTCATCTCAGTACACGGAAGTAAAGTCTAGCTTTTGAGTGGTACTTAATATTTAATAATCACACCGCCTGTGTATGCAACGCCCTCTATTGGGGAGTTAAAAGTATACTGACCTAGTTTTCTGTAATGTTAAGCCTCAACCACACGTATGGCACTTGCCGTAATTTTCATATCTATACAAACGTTTGCCTTGATTTTGGGAAACAAATCATCCATCCACACGTTTGCGAGTTCTTTAGTATGTTTTGAGAAATATGTTTCAACTCATGTCGGCTGTTATTTTACTTAGGCATTTTTTAGGAAAGAAGAATTTATAGAAAGTTTATATAGAATATCTATACAAACGTTTGCCTTGGTTTTGGGAAACAAATCATCCATCCACACGTTTGCGAGTACTTTAGTATGTTTTGAGAAATATGTTTCAACTCATGTCAGCTGTTATTTTACTTAGGCATTTTTTAGGAAAGAAGAATTTATAGAAAGTTTAAAGCTTCTTCGTTTGAACTGTTCAATTTCATTAATTTTTCATTTAAAAAACTTACGTCTGCACAAACTAGGCAAACTGCGGACCAATGTGTGGACGTGTGGCAAAAAACCGACACCTATTGGATCGACTACACTTACAAACCTACAGAAATCAAGCCAAACGTTCTATCCACATGTTTGAATTTGTAGTAGAGGAGGCCATGATGCTAAATGGGGATTTACTTGAGCGTCTTAGGGATATATCACATTTTGTTGATAAGATTATAGGAAAAATAAAAGATTGTATAACGTTTCCCATTTTAATGATCCGAAAAACATCAATAGTTTTCAAAATTGTAAAAATAAAACAATTACATGAAGATACATATATTAGACAAGCGTGTAGACGCAGTATTAAGAATCTATTTGGTGGATAAACTAAACTATTCTGGTGTAAATTACTAGGAATTATTTAGTGAATTCGTATGTGTATTTAACTATCCTCTAAATAATAAAATAAATAAATAGAAGAATACTGTCATAGTTTTCTGTAGTGTTCGGAATTAGTTTCTTTTGGTTTCAGCTCCCATCTATTATCTAGATATGTAACTACATTATCCAAGTTTCAAACCAGGAATTATTCTAGACTAAACTACGCCCTCTATAAGTAAACCATACTGTTGTTAGGATTATTTTATTTTATTCACCGTGTACGGTAATTGTGATTTGCCACAACGCCATCTTCATAGAAAGGGTTTTGGTTTATTAAAGTGTAGTATTATATTTGTTGCATTTTTGGTCTCAAATAATTAATTTTCTCGCATTAAGTTATCCATACTAGTATTATAAACGCAATAATAATCGGTTGTCTGTAAAGTCGGTTTACGTACTATAGTTTAACAACGTCATAATAAAACATTGATGAAATGGTTGCATGCATTTTTATTGAAATCTCACAATGTACCTTAAAAAGGCAAATCGATGGTGGTTACTCTGAGTTGTTGAATTACGTACAATGAGCTTAATGAGACAATGAGTTGAGACTGAGACTTTTTCGTGCGTGCAGCCGGCGTTCATTGATTTATAGACGTTGACAACGTCAAAAAAAAATCTAGCACATGGATTATATCAAAAGGCACTTTAAATTTATGTAGAAAACTTAGTAAGTTAATGAATATTTCTTTTGCAGCACAGGACATGCTCTTCTTCACACTCTGTATGGGTACAGTACAAAATTCAAGAACATCAATTTGTTTAATGAGTTTTTTGTCTTGGATCTGTTATATCAAGATGGGGCAGTAATAGGAGCTCTCGCTTTAGACATGGACGACTCAAGTCTTCATAGGTATCCACTTAAACGATCCTACTAAAATTTTGTACGTGTGGTTCTTTGTTATTCAATCACACAAAAACGGTTGAACGGATTTCAAAATCATAATTTATATAAAATGATTTACCTTTTAAACGCTGAGTGACGTCATGCCGTGCACTTATTTTGGTATATAAATAGATTCTTCGGTATACGGAATTCATTATGATTTTTTACACATAATAATATTTTTCTTGGATTTTCAAAATATTTCAAGGTTTATTTTATAAATAAATCTTATGGATTTTGAAGTTAGTCTTAGTTAGTTAACTATTCATAGAAATAAGAGCACGTTCTAGTTCTTCTATACATTAGAAATCTCTTAGTTAGTTTTGGAGAAATAAAAAAGGTATATAAAAAGAAACTTTGTCAAAAGTTTTCAGGCAAGGAACACAGTAATCACAGCGGGTGGTTATCCTCGTATGTATTTCTCCTGCACAGCTGCACACACATGTACTGGGGATGGTTGTGCTATGGCTACGAGGGCAGGTATTCCATTACAAGACATGGAGTTCATACAGTTTCATCCAACTGGTAATTATGTGAAAATTATTCAACCCGATAAATAACATTTTGTAAATTCCCTAGTAAGCGTATACGTATCTATACTAATATTATAAAGAGATAAACTGAACGAGATGTAGGGGGTAATCTTTGGATCTACTAAACAGATTTTGACCCATATTTTATATTAAACCGCAAAATGGAAACTTTCGTGGTAGTCGAATTTACAAAGTAAGTCTGAGAAGAAACGCTCGAACGAAAACTTTTTTTTATGAACGCTGCCTTAATGCTGAGAGATATGATTCATATTTGCAGGTAGAGTATGAATGAATAAATGAGTGTGTAAAAGAATGATCAGTTTGAATACGCATCAGCGAAGCGAGAGCGGGTCGACTAGTTAATAATACAAATTACGTTTTAATTTTGACTATTAGGCAAATAACCATGAAACTACACTATCAAGTATAATATAGACGTGCAAATAACACAGAACAAAACTTTACATTACATTTTTTTTCATTTTAGGTATGTATGGATCTGGATGTCTTATGACTGAGGGTTGTCGTGGTGAAGGTGGTTATATCGTTAATAGCGAAGGAGTAAGATTCATGGAAAAATATGCACCTAAAGCCAAGGATTTAGCCAGCCGTGATGTTGTTTCGAGGTCCATTGCTACGGAGATACGACAAGGTAAGTAGGTATATAAGGACTATGGATAGACATACCATACTATGAAACAACTAACAACTGACTCAACTCGACTGGTACGAATTAGCCAACACAATATTTTTGTTTACTACTTAGTACTTATTATTTTATAGACTGAAATACATGTTCCTTAATTCTCAGGACGTGGAGTAGGTCCGAAAAAAGACCATGTCTACTTACAACTTCATCACCTACCACCAGAAGTTATCCGTGAGAGACTTCCTGGTATTTCGGAAACTGCATTTACATTCACTGGAGCTGATGTGTATACTCAGCCCGTGCCTATTGTGCCAACCGTTCATTATACTATGGGCGGTATACCCATTAATTATAAGGGAGAAGTAAGTGTATCCTTATATTTTCAAAAAAATTAAATACAGGCTTTTCCTATTCCAGTAAACCTTTTATTTTAATTTCTATATGGGCGTGCTCAAAAATTTACTAGTCTGTCATCTTGGTCTGTCAATAATCAATTTCAATCCAAAATCTTTGAGGTACAAATAGAAAATTGATTATAATCAATTTGATTTTTTTTATATTTACGCAAATTTTAGAATGTATTATCAATCCATACGGCGCGTCCGCCTTGGTATACCTTTTCACTCACCTTAAAGTACAATACTTTTCTACATGTACAATACTAATGTACAATAATTCGGTTTACTAATAGATAGAAATCCTGCGTCGTCTCAGTCATTATGTTACACACAACTCTGATTTTTCTGAGTTATGTGTGTTTTAAGCAATTAAATATCACTTGCTTTAACGGTGAAAGAAAACATCGTGAGGAAATCTACATTCCTCAATTCCCTAAAGTTCTCAAAAGTGTGTGAAGTCTGCCAACCCGCACAGGAGCAGCGTGTTGGACTATGGCCTAAAAACCTCCTCATTCTGAGGAGACCCGGCTCAGCAGTAGGCCAATAACGGGTTATGATGATCATGATAATTACGTTTTAATGATAAGTGATTTTATAGGCTTTACTATACAAGAATGGCGATACAATAATACCTGGTCTTCATGCGGCGGGAGAAGCTGTCAGCAACTGTCACGGTGCTAACAGACTAGGAGCTAACTCGATCTTAGACGTGGTAGTCTTTGGAAAATCAATCGGTATAAATATGCCGAACGTGGCCAAACCAGGCGAAAAACATCCTCAATTGAAAGATGTAACTATTAAATTTTATCTCTACAATATTAATTATACCTTGCAATCCCACTTTACCTCTTTGACCTGTTTATAAACCCCCTTGTATACATGTAACTGGCGCAAGGACTTTTTAGACAAAAAAAGAGCTCTAAAGGCAATAACTTATATAATCTTCAATATGAGTCACATTTCGCCATAATTCAATAAATACTCCACGAAATTGCTTTTCTAATTGCTGATCAATCCTAACTGAGCTTGTTGAACTGGTGAGGGTATTTTTAATATAAACAGAGAAGACTAGTCAATAGCATAGCTAGCAGGTATCAGTCCGAAAGCCTTGGAGAACCGTTGATTTACATTTACAGACGTGGCTCTGGTAAAATGTATATCGATGTACGTCATAGAGTGAAATATAATTCTTTGATAATATATATGGGAAAACATTATTATTCACCGTTTCATTCCAGACGCTTCACATGGTTAACATAATCATACAGACAGGAGGGGGGACTCCTGTATGTGTGATTATGTTCTACAAATTAAACACTTGTCAACGCCGCATAACGTAGGCCTTGAATTAATTTGTTTACTAAAATATATTATTATTATAAATCTTTTGCTTTGAAAATCATACATATAAGAAAACATTCGGACGATTCAACGGCAATGTTTTTAATTTACTTCCTAAAATATATGTATTAAATTATAATTAAAAATAATAAAAAACATGATGTGAATTTATTGTTCTTTTTTTTATTCGTGACGGGATTGCGATTTTATATCAATTTTTTTTATTATCACTTGGAACTTGGAAGGGAACAGAGTTTTACATAAACGAAACGTTGATTTAAAAAAATAATAATGTTTTATAGTTCGTTTAAAATAAATTATTGACTAAAATAAAAATTCATGTTAGCCATACTTTTGTTAGCTTTTGATTAACAGGCAGTTCTTATAGAATTACTTTATGGAATGATTATGATCTGTCTGGACAGAGTACTGTCTGCTGACTAACTGACGCAATCTCACAAGTGGTTTGTTAAAGTTAATGGTGTTTAACGTAATGAAAGTAGTGTAGTTTATTGTGTTGATTCAAGGCCTCTAGCAGGTATCAGGTGAGTTTAAATAAATGTATTGGCTAAAGTGTTTCCAGTAAATGAGGTCTAAAATAGCAATTCATAAAGACCAAAACTTCTCAGGCACAACAGCAGGTAGTTGTGGTAAAAAACTACCAAAATTACCACGTCGTGATTGACATCTTGAAGTGAACTATCTATACTTAACTTCAATTGTATATGTTTCTTATTCATTTAATTAGTTTTTATTAAAGGTGGATTTTTTTTTTGGTATGGAGTATCATATGGAATATATTTCAGAGTACTTGTGAACACATCTTGGATAATTTGGATAAAGTACGTAACGCCAATGGATCTACACCTGTACACGAGCTTAGAGAATGCATGAGATCTACAATGCAGAATAAATGCGGTGTTTTTAGAGACAATAAACTGCTGACTGAAGGTAGATTATTGATATTTTTAATCTACGATATCCCAGAATTATATTTTTGACTATTTAAGGTGAGCGTTAAAGCTCAATTTATTATATCTATTCTACCAGCTTATGAATTCAAATAAACTGCAATGTAAAATCTGTTTTCCTATCTTTTTCTATGTTTGTTGTTATGTCTATAGGTACGCACATAACGCAAAAGCTACTGCGCAATATATCTATAGAACCTGTATCAGGTTCTACAGATTTATTGGAAAAGGGTTATCTAACTTAAATCGGATAATAGTTAAATCGGATAGCAGACAAAAATAAATGTCATAAAAAATATTTAGCGCAGTAAAACTAGGGCGGGTTGACTAATTTAAGGCTTCTTTTCCACCAGAGATGAGCAAGGACGTGTAGCGAGGAATGTGTTTGCACAATCGCTTAATTTACCTAGCCTCACTCAGGGTGGGATGAAGCGATATTCGTCCTTGACAAAACCTTATTTTATTTTTTAGCTAATAACGAAATTCAAAAATGGTATAAGAGTTATAGTGATATAAAAGTAACAGATCAGCGCTTAAATTGGAACAGCGATTTGATCGAGGCTCTAGAACTCCAGAACATGCTCCAAACAGCTGTACAAGTTGTGGCGTGTGCTCTAAATAGGACTGAAAGTCGGGGTGCTCACTTTAGAGACGATTTTCCTAAGAGAGTTGATGAAATGGATTATAGCAAGTCTACCGAAGGACAGGTGAGAATTAAAATTAGTTATTTAATTTGTAAATCTTATATGTATAAAACACAGTCGGGTTAGTTACATCATTTATAACTCAACATCGGCCGGACAGATTTTGATGAAATTTGATACAGAAATGCACTATAGTTTGAGAAATGACATAGGCTACTTTTTATAAAAAAAAGGCTAAAAAGGGTTAAAATAGGAGAAGAAATTTTGCACCCAGGAGGAACCGGGCCGGTTCGTATTTTCAGAAGTATTGTATAAAATTTTGTTCTAAAATAATTTAGATATCGATGACGCGAGATATCTATCTATATCTTGCGCGAAAAAGAAGCAAGGTAATTATGACGAAAAGGTAGAAAGAGGCGAAAAATGTGGAAACGCAGCCTTGGTCCTCCCATTTTACGCTCATTACTGAGCTGAGCGGGGCTGATAATAGTTAAACGCTGTTAATTATAATCTCAATCCTAATTACTCACCATCAAGTGTATGACAACGCTTATAGTGTTCCCAGTTAATGAATCTAATATGAGCGTATTCGTTATGTTCTGAATTGATCGAGTTGTTTACGAAAGGGATAATGTTTGCTTCTTCTTCTGTTTTAATAATCGTCAAAATCACTGACACACAAGTTCCAAGCGCTTGCCACCACGTATAGTATAAAACAAAGTCGCTTTACGCTGTCTGTCTCTCTGTATGTCCCTATGCATGCTTAAATCTTTAAAACTATGCAACGGAATTTGATGCGGTATTTTTCTAATGTGATGTCATAAAAAACAATTCTTTTTGCACTTGGCAAATGCTGGCTGAACCCTACGAGATACATCAAATAATGTACAACAGTATTATACACCTTAAAAAGGGATAACCCATAATAACCTTTTTTTATTCTTTACTTTTTACGAGAAATAATGGCTTATTTACGGAGCGATTTTAAACAATACAGCATTAATCCTTATCCAGTTAGGTATCTTAAATACATTGTGCATTTAATATAGACAAATATGGCCCTTTACAGCATGAAATTTAAATGAATATTTTTGAAGATATTACAGATTTATAATGCAGGGACATAGCGTTTACGGCTAAATACACGTACTAAATTGCACTAGGGCGAAACCAGGACCGGTCGACTAGAATGTAGAACCATCGCCTCACAGCCTTAGCCCTAAGCTAGCGCTAGCCTCACCCCACTAGTTCTTAAAATTAATTATAATAAAAATGTAGAAATTAAGAAAATATAATTTGAAGAAATGTTCCTGATTTTCTTCCCCTGCTGACGACGGCAACCCACCTAAAACTTAACTAGGCTTCAACTATAAGAGACTTATTCAACAGAAACCAAAACAATCATTATTAAATTACGCCCCTCTAATTACGAGTACCTACGAACATCACGAAAAAATTGTATTTCTGTTGGTCTAATTTAAAATATTAACTTAGTTTCGTTGAAATCGGATGTCACTAAAATATATTATGATTTAAAATATATTTAGTCCAGCGAAGGTATGGTGGACCGGACCACACATAAGAAAAATTAAACTCAAGGTCTACACCTTCTTTATCCGTTTTAAGGTTTTCTGCATCAATATTTAAATTATAACAAATGTTGTACTTATCATCATGCGTGTTGCCATCGCAAAATACATGCTTGTCTAATAATTAAACGTAGTCTTCGTTGTTCCCTAGGACTTGTTTAGTGCCCACTAGTTCATGGGCTATATTTTAGCCCTCGCTAGGAGATGCAAGTAGCCAAAAGCCAATTTGTTTAGCTACAAATGAGTCAATAGGGGAGAAAAATATTTAAAAGTGAATGATTCCAGACGAATTTCATCAAATTAGCTCAGTTGACCGTCAAAATATGACGTTTTAATATAAACTGTAACATCACAGAGAGGGGAAATCTGGCCCTCATTTATTTGACCGCCCAGGTGTGGACACCGGGCGTCCCTTCCTCCCACTCTGCTTGTCGTCGCTTTGTTGTTATTTTATACACCGTAATTGACAAGTGAGGCGATGGTATCTATTTAAACAGAAATGAATTGCCAATATTTGTTAACTGACCATAACTTCAGGACGACTGCACCAAATTATTTTTTGTTTGTATAAAAGGAAAATTGAGTGAGACAGAAGATAATGGTGACAGAATGAGATGGTGGTCTCCATTGCAAATGTTTGTAAGAATGTATGGATGTCTAGATGTATGGATGTATGTTTGTTACTCTTTCACGCAAAAACTACTGAATGGATTTTGATGAAACGTTACAATAACATAGCTTACACATCAGAATAACACATAGGCTGTAATTTATAGTGAAACCGCGGGACGCAGCTAGTGTAATATAAAAAAAAAATTCAACGAGCGTGTAAGTGTTATCTAAGCGAGGCAGTGTTGCCAAGTAACGTATTTTCTGTTAGATCTGACGGATTAGAGTCATGCATTAACGGATTAAATATATTTTAACGGCTAACGGATTTGTTGGACCACCGAATATGTACAAAGTATTATTAACCTGGTTTTGTTTAGAAAATTGCTATAGTCTGTGCTGGCTATCCGGTCTTCAAATCCTGTAACCATATACCTTCTTTCTTTCAGATCAGAAAAGTCAGGATATTACTTGATAAATATGGTTTAAGAAATGCTGCTTATTAATGATTATCCAAAATGTGAGGTGGGTAAGGCTCACCCAGTAAAAGTTTTTTTATAGACTACTAGCCGACTCGCGCGTATTCGTTCGCGTGCTGCTCCGCTCGTATGGGTCGTAGCGAGATGCTATATAGCCTAAGTTACTCCTTGTTACATCAGCTATCTACCAGTGAATGTCCGGTCAAAATCGGTCGAGCCATTTCAGAGATTAGCTGGAACAAACAGACAGACAGACAAAAATTGTAAAAAAAAAAAAAAAAAATGTTTTGGTATATGTACCGTGTCGTGTATACATCCATATGCACTTAGCAAACGGACACTCCAATTTTCTTGTATGGATTAATGGTAAGATAATAAATTCTGCAAAAGCATAAACCACGAATTAAAGGACAGGTTATATAATTTTGCGAATTCATCTATAACGTAAGGTTCTAAATTATATAACAAAACGCCTTACTTACCTTAGTTTTTTTTTGTGAACGTAAAATGTCCATTACGTTAATATTTTCATATCCGATAGTTCACTACACATCCCCAATGATCTCTGGTGGGTGAAAACGCAGTCCAATTAAGTCGAAACAACTGACTGTTATTGCTAGGCTCACGCCAAACTCGCCAAAGGGGGAATCAATTTTATCAATATCAATTAGGTACCAATTGAGCATAATTGGATATGTAAAATATTCGTTCATTTTTGAGCGACGCTTTTTTTGGAAGTTCGCTCGGTGTTACATTGCTAGGTGAAACAATTTACTTACTTTCACACTATTGTGTCATGCAATATTTTTAATTCATTTTTATTTAAGAGCACGAGATTCCTTACATCTTCAATTCAATAGATATCGTAGCATCACAATATTTTAATTGTATTTTTCTATAGGTATATAAGATACTCCAAAAATTTTGAAAACAATTGTTTTGATTCATATTAGTATTATAAAGACCCTTCACATTAGGTTTTTACCCGACTACGGCGAAGCCAAATGGAAGGGTTATGATTTTGGCAGCATATGTATGTATGTTTGTATGTTCCACTCTAGCGCCTAAACTACTGAACAAATTTTCATGAGTGAGGTGTCAATGGATTCGTAATAATAGCGCGGGTGACATAGGCTATAAAAATTTTATGATTGTTTTAATGACGGAATTTAAACCTCAGATTCTAAGGTCTTGACGAGCACATTACAAATATGTATATATGTATTGCGCCATTTAAAACTAAGCCTTATGGGATTGAGTGTAAGCTAAAATTCGAAATGAGATTTATAAATTTTTTATTGTCGTTGATCACTCATAACTAGTTCGCCTTAATGTTAACGTAAAAATACCCACTTTTATGCTTTTATTTATAATTATTATTGTTTTAATAGAAACTAAGTACGCTACTCTCATTTGTTAATATATTCATATGTTAAATTTCTCATGTAAGTGAATTTAATGTGTAAATTCTTAATGAGAATAAAAATCTTTAACCGTATATATATGTTATTGTTTAAGTCAACATATATGTTTAAAATGCGGTCGTATAGTTCGCGCGATCCTGTCCTTGCAGTTATTTATTGGTATAAACAAATAAAAGACAACAATTACGTTATAATATTAGTTTATAAAAGTTATCTCGACCGGGAAACGGAAAATTATTAAATAAAAAAATAAAGTTTAAAAAACTATAACCCGACTACGCAAAAAGTGGTCTGAAAAGGACGAAACAAGAAAATAATCAGATAGAAACCTAGAAATGTATCGGTATAAAAATGGTCAAGGTAGAACCGTGGTCGCACCCATGTACACCTACTATAATTATATATATGATTAGAGGAACACTACCATGAAACGGACACAGTATTATTTTTTTTAAATATCTTTTATTCAGTAACATTTTTATTATTAGTTAAAAGATTTAATTAGCATAAGCTGTACGTAAAGTTGGCTTTACGAGGGCCAATTGATGGGTTTGCGAGTCTCCGTCTACCCATTTTTCTATATATAAAAACATTGTCGGGTAGACATAGTTTCACCCATAGCATTAATTACCGAGTTCACTACTACCCCATTGCCATAGTCCTGCACAAGCCGGGTATCGTCCATAGGTGCATACTCATAGTGCATACAGGGGTAATCGCCGGTATGTGTCACATCACATTTTAAATTAAATTGTCTGAAGGACCTCTACGCGTTGGCTACGGCTCTATAAAGGTCCGGGTCCCTGTTGACCCGTGATTGGAAAAGACATTCAAAAATAATGTAATCAATAAATATTTAATACGGATTATATTTTCCTCAAAAGCCTATTTTGCGAACTATGATTTTTTTTCCAGGATAAAAAGTAGCCTATGTGTTAATCAAGGTAATAAAGTATCTGTGTGCCAAATTTCATCGAAATCTGTTCAGCCGTTTTTATGTGATTTAGTAAAGCATCGAAGTACCCAAAGGCAAAATCAGCCGTAATTAATAATTAATCTCAATCCCAAATCGTCGCTATAAATTTGTAATCTATATTGTAATTTTTAATTACAGATTTTAAGCCCAAAGATTTTAGATTTTATTAAATTATTATTATAACATGATACCTATGTTTAAGGACCTATGGTTGATAGTCAAAAATGTGTGAAAACATTAATATTTATAACTTTTTTCCAGACACCTAAACCAATAGATCAACACTGGAGGAAACACAGCTTGTCCACGGTAGAACTAAACACTGGCAAAGTGACCATCACATACAGACCAGTCATTGACAAGACCCTGACTAGTGATGTGGAAACCATCCCACCAGTGCCCAGAGTCTATTAATATTATTTATTTTATAATTGCATAGTTATTATTAATTAAATTTCTTTATATTTGGCCCTTTTTTACTTTTCTTAACTATGTATATCTGTCGCAGTCATTTGGTTGAATCTGCTATTTGATTGAATGACTAGCGCGTTCATTGAATGACACCATTCAATTGAATGACTAAAGGAAAACTCGTCAAGTTGTTTAATGTAACGTTCAACGTCTTGACTGAACGTCATTTAGCATAGTCGTTGAATGGGATATAGCCGACTTTGTAATGTTTTGTTTGGGTGACCATAAGTTCGCAACTTAAAATATAACTTACTTTAGATAACAAAAATGAGGACATGACACACCTTATTATAGTTTTATATTGTATTTTAAGGCTTACGATAGGCAATACTGATATTTTTTTCTTTAAAAGTAGCCAGCGGCGGCGTATAATAGGTAAATCCATCCTGTCACGCTATTTTATTACGAATAACGCACTTTAAAGTAAATTTAATCACGCAGTGGGAAAAAATGAACTAAATTTCAATCACCTGACTGATTTTACGTCCGCTCTGTTCAAAGGCCTATGTTACAATCCGCTAACTAGTTGGACGTTGAGTGACGCTTGTTCAATCAACGTTCGGCCTAGTCACTCAATTTAATCAAATAGCAGATTCAACCAGATGACTGCGACATATCGATCAGGCTACGTTTCCACCAGATATGAGCGAGGATGTGTAGCGAGGGATGTATTTGTTTATCAAGATTACTTCAATGAAAAAAATAGTTACAATTAAATGAATTTTAATTAAATTCATTCTATTGAAATTAAAATCTTTTCTGATATCAAGAAATAAAAATTTAAAAAAAAACAATTCTAAGTGAAAAACTTTCTTTAATGAAAAATAAACTTTACTAGAAAACAGTATACTTAAATGTTGCCGCCCCTAAACAAAAAAGTACACTTTAAAAAAGACTTAATAGCAAATGTTTTCAAAATATGCAAAAACTTAAAACAGTGAAGTAATTCTAATGTTGTACCTGCAACGTTTTAACAACAGAGTATAAAAAAGTCGTGCACTATAGTGTTGTCACACCTCAATAACAACAATAAAGTACACTTAAAAAACTTAAAACTAAGTACAAATGTTTTCAAAACTTAAAAATAACCAGTGTAGTAATGTTGTGCTGCCATTCGAGTGCCTTCGCGACAAAGTGTACTATAATGTTGTCCGCCCTAAATAACAACAATAAAGTACACTCAAAAACCTTAAAACTAGTACAAATGTTTTCGTAAACGTAAACTTATAATTAACAGTGAAGTGATCGAACACTGTGTCTGCCATACAGTGTGCCTTCGAAACAAAAAGTGTATATTTATTTCGATATAGATTAGTTACAAAATATGTGTACTCAGGGTATAAAAGATAAAGTTGGGAAGCATATTTAAAACTATTGTGACGCTTCTGTTCCGTTACCTTTGATTATCGTGTGATGTTGAACATTGATTCTTAAACTACAGAACAAAAAAAAACAACCGATAGCTCGAATTAAAACTAAGTGAAGATGAGTGAGGCCTGAGCAGCCGTGATGCTGCGCTGCTGTGCCGTTGCGTCGCTGTGCCGTTGCGTCGCTGTGCCGTTGCGTCGCTGTGCCGATGTATCGTGGGTTTGCCGAGTTTCTGTATTAGATTTGTGGTTTTATCTAGAACAAATAAAAAAAATATGTATAGATTTATAACCTTATTAAAAATAATTATTTTAGTATACTTTATCAAAAAAATATTGACGAAATGGGAAATTTGAAAAAAATAACTGTATAAAAAAATTTTTAAAACCACAAACGTAATAATAAGTAAAAGTATAAAATGCAGTAACTTAACAGACTTAAAAAAACTAACACGTGGCTAGAAATTTTTGGGTGTTATGTGAAAGTATGATAGTACTCACCAGTGAAATTAAAAGAAAAAGCACATTATCTTGCTGCAGCTCTCCGGGAGCAGCAGCAGAAACGTGGCCAGCATCGCGGCCGAGCCTCGTCCAAAGCCGCCATGTTGGACGACATCAAGCGACCGCGGCATCGGGCTGTGGTCTACTACAACTAAACGAAGCTTGATGCAACGCCTGAAAAAAATTACAATCGATACGAATGCATCAGTAAGTTCAGGACATTAAATGTTTTAAAAATATATATTCACTACACGTGCAATTTTCACTTAATTTAAAACAAACCTATATACAAATCCAAGGGGAAAATATTAGTGTTACAATCGCAAGTATTACAATTTAACTGTAAAATGAAAAAAAAACCAGATAAAAAAATACACTACATATAACCTCATATTTTCTAAAATATGTACTAAAATTTCAATAAAACGAGATTAATAAAAATAAGATTAATATTTAAAAAATAAATTCAGGGAAATATGACAGAGAAAAAGAAAATCAATAACTTACTAATTCTAGGAGACACGAAAACACGTGGCAGGTACCCTGGCTCACTGCAAAAAAAGAATATCAATAAATCTTTACGAAAAAGCAATATAGATGTATTAATAACAAACTCAAAAGAAGTATTAACATAAAATACCACGTGGCTATTATAAGTTAATATGATGAACAAAATGGCGGACACAAAAGTGAACAACAAAGCAAGACTACTCACGTTCCTGGTTTCACGCCCGAATACGACGATTCTCTTGCGCGTGCGTATTTTATAGACACACGACGGCGCACTGAAAGCAGTTGTAACTGAATAAATGAAATTTTATTTTTAATTAGTGTAACTCACTACTGATTTTTTTTTATATTTTAGATATTAACTGCGAAATGTTTTCCTACAAGATATTTACTTGGTTCTCGTTTATTTTTAGGAAAAACGAGGAAATAAGAAGTCAGTAATGGAGAATGTCTCATCGTTTCTAAAATTTTCCAAAAAAAATACTGATACGAAATATTTGATATTATTTAGATAAGCGCAAAAAAAAAGATAAGCGCAATAATATATAATTTAATTAAATAAGTAATAATATTTGGTTGTGTGCTGCGCTGCGCCTGTAGCCTTCCTCGATAAATGCTATCGAGGCTACCCAATACAAAAATAATTTATCAATTAGAATTAGTAGTTCGTGACATTAGCGCATTCAACCAAACATACAAACAAAGAAATTCCTCAGCTTTATAATAATAAGTAATAAAGATAAGTCATATTTTTGTGTTTATTCACTAATTCGTACAAAATAATTTTCCTTAATAGTAAAACGATAAACGAGAATACGTTTATATAATCTTGTTAACTCCGAA
Organism: Limenitis camilla; assembly: GCA_905147385.1. Taxonomy (NCBI): domain Eukaryota; kingdom Metazoa; phylum Arthropoda; class Insecta; order Lepidoptera; family Nymphalidae; genus Limenitis; species Limenitis camilla. The sequence continues at coordinate 3,578,886 of LR990224.1, forward strand.
CAAAGCATGGGTCAGTCGCTAGTAAACACTAAATAAAATGTAGAATAACGCAGTTTTGTAATATTATCTGTAAATTAAAATGATTTCAATTACTCTTCTAAGTATGTAAAAAAGTATAAGGGGGCGTCCATAAATTACGCGAGGTGTTTTTTTAAATTTTTTGTACCTCCCTCCCCCCCTGGTGAGATGTCGTGAGATTTTATTAAACCCCCTCCCCCATCCCCCAATCTCACGTAAGATTTCTCAAAAAGTGGGTTTCTTACGTAAACGCTTTCGATTGTTATTGTAAAAAGACAAAAAAATCTGCTTCGTGCTTTTATTTACGACTAGTTAAGACTAATAATCAATATTGCTGAGAGTTTAATTATTAGTGTAATAAAAATTTAACAATAGATTACTTAAATCGTAACTACTGTGATTAAAAAAAGAATATCTACTCTAATTCAGTCCATGGAAAATTATGCGCGGTCTCAAGAGAGACTTTTGGAACCAACATGTCCATATGATTTTCTGTAAAATCATCTGCTCCTTCAACTTTGTTCTGATCTAGCCACTCTAAGCCGTTCGCAAGCGCGAACTCAGCACAGTAACTCATCAGCTCGTCTTGTGACAATCCGTGAGGGTCGCACTTTGCGGAACATACGCGCTTGCTTAGCTGGTGCAATGTATGATAGCTGGACCAGAATAGTATAATTTTTTTTGTTTCAATCAGAAAAACAGTAAGATTAGATGAGATTTGACTCGACCCCCCTTAAATATCTCACGTATTTTATGAACGCTCCCTAATGCAAATTGGACACATTTTAACTTCTCAAGTTAGTATGTCGCACTCGTGTGCAGTCTTCACCTCAGCGGGCTTCATTGAAGATGATGAATTTTTTTTTGTTCGTCATTATTTACCCGAACACAGTAAGTTGAATTATACTAAAAAAATTGCCAACATCTTGCCGGCGCTGCGCTCCTAAGGCAGTGGCGCCTGTGTGCAGCAACGCACATCCTGGATTTTTTTTAAATGGTTAAGCTGAAAATATTTGTATAAATTGTTCAAATGATCTATTTTTTGTTAGCAACACTGTTTATAAAGTAGTAGTATCGGGTAGATCATTTATATTATTTCAAGTATACCGACGTGAAGACAATATATAACCTTTAGTGCGATAGATCAGTCTCAGTCTCTCAGATGTTTTCGTGCAGTGAACATGGAAGTTAGTGTTATAGAGCCGTGATTAAGGTTACCCTTCTCGAGGTCCACGTGAGTTTACTTTATTATCTATTGTCGTTAGCGAGGTCGAGTGGTGGAGGTGAGAGTATAATATATTATGAAAGAGCTCTTTAAACCCGCTCCTGGGTCTCAAGCCCCAGGCACCGCTCGCCTCTGTCTAAATTGCATGTGTGTACGTATTGCGGTACAGTAATGGGTACCACATTTCTCTCCATATCTATAACATTTTATCACGACATGTTTATATTTATCATATTTTTTCTTTTATTTAAAATAGGATTTCTTATGTAACAAATAAACAAAGACCATTACCATTTTAAAACTATTTTAAAAAGTATTATATTACTGAAAGTTTATTGCTACATTGATAAAGGAAATAAGTGTAGTTACGAATTGAAATCAGACTATATTTGTATTAAAAAATAAACGACCACAATTTAAATAATCTAATTTTCAATAATGCGTTTACCCCTTTTTAGCACTCGGCGTCGGTGTTTGTGTTTTAGTGAGCGAGCTTCTAGAGAAGTCTACGTTTCATTTTATATCTACCCACATTTAATTTATTAAAAAAATAGTTACAAAAGGTTACAAAATACGAAATTTATTGAATATAATATATTATAAGTATATTATTATATTAAATGTAGCGTAATTTACATTTTGAATATTTATTAATATTTTAAATAGCGAATTAACATTTTAGTCTTAGCTTTTATTCGTGGGTAGAAAGATATTATTTAAACTAAATTTGTTAACATATATTTACGTGTTATTTATAACAGTTTAAAGAAAGGTTATCTCCCTTTAAATATTATAATAGGGAGAATATTTTACTATTATGTTTTTTTAAACATTAAGTTTAATAATGGATTTTTGTAAAATTTGGTCTAAATATAAATATATATTTTGCATTTAATAAATTATAAAATATGTATAAATTATTTTTAATTTAATTATTTATTAATATTTGTAAATTATATCTAGTTGGCAACCCACGATCACGGTTAACCATAACTGCTATAGTGTATCTGTATTCAATTTTTTTTATGGACTACACTAAATCGATATAATTAAGCACATACAAAGCCATTAAAAAAAATCGATATAATAAAGTAAGAATATCGTTACTTTATGTGAATTTTCTCTCTATTTTATTCAGATAGTTAACCAAGGGGTGTAAAATTAGTCTACGTCATAACATTCAAGGATCAATGTATTTTTATTTATTAAAAGCGACATCTATCAGGTTATAGTTGAACTGCAGTGTCTTCATATGAGTAGCCTGAAATAAATGTAGACGTAAGTACAAAGGCGGAACATAGATGGCAGCACTTAAGCTGAAAGTTGTATATTCAATTGTTTTGGGTCCATAATAATATTATATTACCACTCTATATTATTTTAAAATTAAAATATTAAATAGCAAAACACGTTACTGATTAATTGATTCATTCTTTAATGAATATACCTATAGGATCCAATGAGCTTGATTTATATAATTACTCCTTAAGTAGAACTCAATGCCTATGTAAGCTCTTATTAAAGTTCACCATACAGTCTGACCCTCTATATAGGGATATCAGTCATTATAATAACTTACACTGTATAACTATTGACTGATGGTACAGCAAAATTATTTTATAACACTTACAGTTCTAGTACAAGCTTTTAGCAATTTTTAATGCCTTTAAGTCTATAACAGCATTTAAGTAGTAAGTAAATGCCTGATACTTATTAATAGCATAAACTTAAACCATTATAATGTATCGTAAGCGATTACCGCAGCTTATAGACGTCTGCAACACGAGAAGCATCGCAATCGCGTTGCCGACCCTATCCCCAATTCCCCCCAGGAGCTCTGGTCACCTTACTCACCAACAGGAACACAACACTGCTTTAGAGTAGTGTTATTTAGCTGTGATCTTCTGTAAGGTCGAGGTACTACCCCAGTCGGGCTGCTCCATATTTGAGCAGGAAGTTTCCTACTGTGCCCTACCGTTATATAGCTTTCGACTGTTTTCAGAACTATTGGTTATATAATATCATTTTTCAAATAGTAAGTAAAAGCCTAATGCATCTGAGTAGCATACAATTGTATCACTGTAATGCTTGCATTTTTATACGCCCAAAAGTTCTTTAACCCTAGAAAGCTAACCTCCGTCGATACGACGGGTACCGTGCGCTAATATCGCTGTCTCTTTTTCATTTTGAGTCGATATTAGTTGTCGCTTTAAATGACCTCAGTGCCTACCTGGCACAACGCATCGGTGCACGCGTCACTCCGGTAAGTGTTTTAGTTTTCGAGTAATGCTAACTTTGCTCGTCGTTTCGACGGGTGGTTAGATTTAGAGTAACTTTTTTGTATCGAATTGAGAGTGTACTTTGTCTTAATTTTGTTTGTCACATGTCACGTAACAGAATTCTGGTAGATGCTTTTATGTGTTAATTGTAAGAAACCGATATGTGGCGAACATAAGGTTAACTTTTGCATAACTTGTGCCAAAGATAAATATTTTTTGAAGTGAAACTTCTTTAGAATCGTTGTGATTTCAAACCGGATGCAACGGAAAAAACGACAGGTAAGAGACACAAATACAAAAATGTGTAGGAAAGAATGAGACAGAAATATACATACTATTTTATATTATTATATATATTCATCTCATTCTTTTGTCGATTTACTGTCAAATAACGACATAGTTGTGTTTATATATTTCTAGTTGATTTGCATTTCAAAAATTAGTACTATATCTCATTTTTATAGTTCCTTATACATGTTATTGTAAAACGAAAAAAAAAAATATATATCCGATAAAAAAATTTTAATTTATTTACAACTCTTGTCACTACTAAATATGTAGAAATGATTTCATATATTATTCCTAACAGTAAAAAACAACCATTTTTAATTACCCGTCGTTACGACGGGTGGTTAGCCTAAACAAGGTTTAAGATAAGGTTAGCCTTCTAGGGTTAATCGAATACATGTGAGTTATTTTAATGCGCAAAGCTGTATCTATATTCATTTGTCTATATATTTTTTCAGAAAAGGCCGTCGTTACTAGAAAAAAATAACACAGCAAATTTTGTACGGAATAGAGTGATTTATTTAAGTGTTTTTGTGTGGCCGTACGCATATTATCAATTAAGTAGTAATTAATGCGTTATTCTAAACTGAGTTAAAAAGGCCTTTGGTATTTTTATAATCACGTGGCGAACAAATATGTAACTTGTACAATATGGGGATAAATATCCTTTTTATTCAAGGATCCCTAAAATTGTATTTTGTAACGAAACAAATGCAGTCGACACTAAATCTTTTGGTATTTATGTGAACGCATAGAAGACCACTTTACAGACGACAACACTCCAATGGTCTAACGAAATTCTTCTCTTTGGCCTTGAGATTGATAATTTCACCGGTTAACACGGATTTTGAGTCTGGCAACAAAATGTCAAATTTTGATTTCTTTTACCTTACTTATAATGGGTAAAATAGGTTTTTTGAATAAAGTTTGCTTTTATAGAAATTTCGTTTTCTTAGAAAATTTCATATTATTTCGACAAGTAAAGTCTGTATGCTTTTCTGCGACTCAGTCATATACAAAAGTAGTTGCTACAGTTTGTAATAGACATACATACACTCAATACAGTAGAATGCGCCACTTGTCGCCATTTTGTTTTAAAGTATTACCAATTATTATTTTACTCTCCACTAAGAACTTTAAAACTTAATTATCAATATAAAACATACAATAGCAAACTTATTTCTTCATAAATTAAGTTTTTGGTTATTTTTCAATGTAAACACTCAGACAATAGTCATTAAATAACAGACACAAAAAAAAGTTTTTTTTTGTTGACTTGTGTTATTCATGTGTCAGTATTTGTACAGTTAACGGCAATAATAAGGTTTTTTAATGGTTCACCAAACTGTTGTAGAACGACACCATTTGTAAATAGTAAATAACCAAAAATATTATTTTGATTCATATTACAAACAAATATACCTATTAATGAAATGATAGTTTAATTGAATTTTGTTAATTTCATATTACTTTAAATTTTGTTCTATATCAAAAATACGCCATTGTTTATAAATTACTATAATAAAACCTCAGTTTACTGAAGGCGCGTGAAAATGTTCAATGAAACCTATGTATATGTTACAGCGAATGTGATAAATTTGCTATTATTTATAGAACGTGACGAATTAATCACTTTATCAAAACATTAGGGGCCCGTCCCGGCTTCGCACGGGTGGATAATTTTTTTTTAACATTTTGGCTCCCGCATTCTGTCGCTCCCTCTATCGCCGCGTTACTCGCTGCGCTGCGAGGCACTACACACCGCGCCGGCGGCCCGTCTGGGATTATTTTTTATTTATCTTGATATTTTTATTTCGTAATATCTTTTGACTGGAATGTCCGATTTCAATAAATCAAATAGTAATTAACAGGTATTGAAACAGTCTTCATTACGAAATAAGTTATTTGGATAAGAATTAATACAAAGTTATGGAAAACATGGTCTGATTTTGATAGGCATTTTTATCAACTTTTAAAATGTAAAAAAGTAGTTATAGTGACTTAACTACAATAGTTGGACATATGGTCTCGCGGAGTTTTTTGTAGATATTGATACGTTCTATAATATTGTTCTCTCATCAATACTTTTCGCAGTGCATGCGATGAAAGATATTTCATGGCTAATTTTTTTGCACCTTGTGTTGGTTTTTGTGAGAATTTCGGAGGATCTCTATATTTACTTACACTATATTTTTTCTTGTAATAAATATAGCCTATGTTACTCAGGGATTATGTAGCTTCCTAATGGTGAAAGAATTTTTGAAATCGGTCAAGTAGTTTTTATGTTTATTCGCTACATACAAAAATACATATCTTTCCTCTTTATAATATTAGTATAGACTAGCGGCCCATCCCGGCTTCGCGCGGGTGAAATATTATTTTTAAAAATATATTGGCCCTCCCGCATTTCGGTGCCCCCTCTCTTGCCGCTTTACTCGCTGCGCTGCGTGAACCGTCGCGTCGTCGTGTATTTTTTGTTTATATTGATATTTTTTATTTCGTAATATCTTTTGAATGGAAAGTCCGATTTTAATAATTCAAAAAGTAATTTACAGGTATTGAAATAGTCTTGAATAGGAAATAATTTATTTGGATAAGGATTAATACAAAGTTATAGAAAACATGGTCTGATTTTGATAGGCATTTTTATCAACTTTTAAAATGTAAAAAAGTAGTTATAGTGACGTAACTATAATAGTTGGACATATGGTCTCGCGGACTTTTTTGTAGATATTGATACGTTCTATAATATTGTAGAACATTTTTTTGTTCTATCATCAATACTTTTCGCAGCGCATGCGATGAAAGATATTTTATGGCTAATTTTTTGGCACCTTGGGTTGGTTTTCGTGAGATTTCCTAAGGATCTCTAATTTTTTCTTGTAATAAATATAGCCTATGTTACTCAGGGATAATGTAGCTTCCTAATGGTGAAAGAATTTTTGAAATCGGTCCAGTAGTTTTTATGTTTATTCGATACATACAAAAATACATATCTTTCCTCTTTATAATATTAGTATAGATATAGATATAGATTATATATTGTATCTAGTGAGGGTTAGGCAATGTAATAGTTTGTCTTTCAAACAACAGCTGTTATGAACTCCCGACGTTATACGGACGGGGTGTTATAAGTTAAACGTGTTTATCTATGTATTTGTATGTCTGTCTGTGGATATCCTATCATAGCAATCAAGATAATGGACAGATTTTGAGAATTTTTTTTTCGTTTGAAAGGTTAATCAAGGTGGTTCTTAGGTAGGTATGTTTGAAGATTATCAGCTCATTTCTAACTTGAGACAGAAATCTTATTAATTCTCACATGTTAGTTTAATTTTAAATTTATGTATTGTTACTTAAGTGGTATTTCTAGGACAAGGTAACCTTTTCTAGATGACGTGCAGCATCACGTAGTCTGCTCCATACCCATGTAGTGAACGCTATATCCAACTCCTCAACCACTCACAGCACATGTTTCGCGTTTAGGCTAATGATAATAGTCTCTTTGGTAGCATCTCCAGGAAATATGAATTTTAGGTGGTCTGCGCTATATCCAACTCCTCAACCACTCACAGCACATGTTTCGCGTTTAGGCTAACGATAATAGTCTCTTTGGTAGCATCTCCAGGAAATATGAATTTTAGGTGGTCTGCGCTATATCCAACTCCTCAACCACTCACAGCACATGTTTCGCGTTTAGGCTAACGATAATAGTCTCTTTGGTAGCATCTCCAGGAAATATGAATTTTAGGTGGTCTGCGCTATATCCAACTCCTCAACCACTCACAGCACATGTTTCGCGTTTAGGCTAACGATAATAGTCTCTTTGGTAGCATCTCCAGGAAATATGAATTTTAGGTGGTCTGCGCTATATCCAACTCCTCAACCACTCACAGCACATGTTTCGCGTTTAGGCTAACGATAATAGTCTCTTTGGTAGCATCTCCAGGAAATATGAATTTTAGGTGGTCTGCGCTATATCCAACTCCTCAACCACTCACAGCACATGTTTCGCGTTTAGGCTAATGATAATAGTCTCTTTGGTAGCATCTCCAGGAAATATGAATTTTAGGTGGTCTGCGCTATATCCAACTCCTCAACCACTCACAGCACATGTTTCGCGTTTAGGCTAACGATAATAGTCTCTTTGGTAGCATCTCCAGGAAATATGAATTTTAGGTGGTCTGCGCTATATCCAACTCCTCAACCACTCACAGCACATGTTTCGCGTTTAGGCTAACGATAATAGTCTCTTTGGTAGCATCTCCAGGAAATATGAATTTTAGGTGGTCTGCGCTATATCCAACTCCTCAACCACTCACAGCACATGTTTCGCGTTTAGGCTAACGATAATAGTCTCTTTGGTAGCATCTCCAGGAAATATGAATTTTAGGTGGTCTGCGCTATATCCAACTCCTCAACCACTCACAGCACATGTTTCGCGTTTAGGCTAACGATAATAGTCTCTTTGGTAGCATCTCCAGGAAATATGAATTTTAGGTGGTCTGCGCTATATCCAACTCCTCAACCACTCACAGCACATGTTTCGCGCTTAGGCTAATGATAATAGTATCGTTGGTAGCATCTCCAGGACATATGAATTTTAGGTGGTCTGCACTATATCCAACTCCTCAACCACTCGCAGCACATGTTTCGTGTTTAGGCTAATGACAATAGTATCTTTAGTAGCATCTCCAGGACATATGAATTTTAGGTGGTCTGCGCTATATCCAACTCCTTAACCTCAACTCCTCAAATTCACAACACATGTTTCGTGCTTAGACTATTGACAATAGTTCTTTGATGGTATCTTATAGATATGTTAAATTTAGATATAGTTAGGGGTAATTTAAATATTTAATTTCTTAGTTATTCAAAGAATTAATAGATTATTGTAAAGACTTTACTTACTTTACTAATAGACATACCAATCCCCAAAAAAAGACATACGAAACCTCAAAATACCATACGAAATCACAAAAAACCATAACAAACCAAAAGAAACCATGAGAAACCACAAGCAACCATACGAAACCACAATATACCATACGAAATCACAAAAAGCCGTGATAAACCACAAGCAACCATACGAAACCATAAGAAATCATACGAAACCACAAGAGACCATAAGAAACCACAAGAGACCATAAGAAAGCATCATAAACCACAAGTAACCATCCGAAACCATAAGAAATCACAAGAAACCATCATAAACCACAAGAGACCATAAGAAACCATCATAAACCACAAGTAACCATACGAAACCACAAAATACCATAAGAAATCACAAGAAACCATCATAAACCACAAGAGACCATAAGAAACCATCATAAACCACAAGTAACCATACGAAACCACAAAATACCATAAGAAATCACAAGAAACCATCATAAACCACAAGTAACTATACAAAACCACAAAATACCATAAGAAATCACAAGAAACCATCATGAACCATAAGTAACTATACGAAACCACTAAATACCATAAGAAATCACAAGAAACCATCATAAATCACAAATAACCATACGAAACCACGAAATACCATATGAAATCACAAGAAACCATCATGAACCACAAGTAACCATACGAAACCACAAAATACCATAAGAAATCACAAGAAACCATCATGAACCACAAGTACCCATACGAAACCACAAAATACCATAAGAAATCACAAGAAACCATCATGAACCACAAGTAACCATACGAAACCACAAAATACCATAAGAAATCACAAAAAACCATCATGAACCACAAGTAACCATACGAAACCACAAAATACCATAAGAAATCACAAGAAACCATCATGAACCACAAGTAACCATACGAAACCACAAAATACCATAAGAAATCACAAGAAACCATCATGAACCACAAGTAACCATACGAAACCACAAAATACCATAAGAAATCACAAGAAACCATCATGAACCACAAGTAACCATACGAAACCACAAAATACCATAAGAAATCACAAGAAACCATCATAAACCACAAGTAACCATACGAAACCACAAAATACCATAAGAAATCACAAGAAACCATCATGAACCACAAGTACCCATACGAAACCACAAAATACCATAAGAAATCACAAGAAACCATCATAAATCACAAATAACCATACGAAACCACGAAATACCATATGAAATCACAAGAAACCATCATGAACCACAAGTAACCATACGAAACCACAAAATACCATAAGAAATCACAAGAAACCATCATGAACCACAAGTACCCATACGAAACCACAAAATACCATAAGAAATCACAAGAAACCATCATGAACCACAAGTAACCATACGAAACCACAAAATACCATAAGAAATCACAAAAAACCATCATGAACCACAAGTAACCATACGAAACCACAAAATACCATAAGAAATCACAAGAAACCATCATGAACCACAAGTAACCATACGAAACCACAAAATACCATAAGAAATCACAAGAAACCATCATGAACCACAAGTAACCATACGAAACCACAAAATACCATAAGAAATCACAAGAAACCATCATGAACCACAAGTAACCATACGAAACCACAAAATACCATAAGAAATCACAAGAAACCATCATAAACCACAAGTAACCATACGAAACATCAAAATGTTACATGGTCAAGCCAGCTGGCGTATAATTCACCACGTTATGGTCAGCTGACGGTCATTTCACTAATTTTCGCTTAGGGGCTTGGTCATGAACCCCTGTCACTGGCTCCCGTACCATATTCTGTGTGATAAATTAATCACTTTATGAATATATGTTTCTGGTGGGTTTTCTTATCAATTCTTATCAAATGTTAGTTGTTTTACTTAGTCCAAGTAATATAATTATGCAAGTGGCGTGTGAGACGTGGACACTGGACAGAGCCTGAAAGATGCATTTGTCATATATATGCAGTTGTTGAACGATGGGCTTATTGTTTTAGTTTAACATGTATGGAGCGTTCTGCGTTTTCAACATTATTCATAGTATCTGCATGTCTGTCTGTGGTTTCGTAGCACTCAAGATAATGGACATATTTTAAAGCAGTTTTGGGTAGGTATATTAATTAAGTAAGTTGGCACTAGAGTTGAGACTTATTTGAAATACTTGTATTTAAAATGCAAATACAAAATACGTATTTTATATTTTGTATTTAAGTACCTTTTTTTAAAAAGTATTTTGTATTTTATTTGAAATACTTTTTACAGCTTAGTTTTAAAAGCATTACCACTTATCAAGTGAATGGGTCAGCTATTCGGCAATGGAGCTAAGTAAGCCCAGCTGGCTTCGATTATCACATTTTCTAATTCAAAATTTCAAAGTAATATAAAGGATTGGTCATTGTTTGGTCAGTATAGGTCATCCAAATTTTTTGTATGGTGCCATATAGGTTTTAAAATGAAAACTTGGGTAGTTGGGTAGGTAAAAAATATTAAACTCGCGTCAGAAATAGTGAGCGAGATTTTTAGTAACAAACTACTAATTAAAACGAATAAAAATGCATTCATATTTATATAAGCTCAAAGGGCTGTATCTTTCTAACTTGGAATTCTAATTTTTTTGTTATCTTTTTTATAATAAAAATGTCTTTTTATTAATTAAATAATTTTTATATTTGAAAGTTATTTTGGCTGGAGAAGTGTAAGCGAGAGATTGCGGCAGTTTGACGAGTTATTTCGTGTAGTTAATATTGACAATCATAGCTTAGTGGTCTTTAATTAAATAATTTGTTGCAAAACGAAATTCAAAAAACTACTACACTGACTTTTTTTAAATTTTATAACAAATATAATTTTAATATTTATTGCTCTATTATCCATTTTTAATATTTTTAATTAAACTATTTCAGTTTTGAATTTACTGATGACTTGTTCCACATCAAGCTCATTTTGAAGAGCTTGTTATGTTAAAAGTTTTTTGAAAATACGTATTTTGTATTTACATACAAAAAGCAAAAGTATTTTGTATTTTGCATTTGAAATAGTAAATTAGAAAAGTATTTGTATTTTATATTTAAATACTTTTTAAAAAGTATTTGCACATCTCTGTTTGGCACACTAAGCGAACCTCAGTAATAAGGCTGCGTTTTCACTAGAGACGTGCGAGGGTTGTTATTGACATAAAAATCTTTTAAGGATATCAAGAAATACAAATTGAAAAAAAAAACAATTTTGAATTCAAAACTTTCTTTAATGAAAAATAAACTTAAAACAGTAAGTATACTTAAATGTTGCCGCCCCTAAACAAAGAAGTACATTAAAAAAACAGAAGCAAATATTTTCAAGGTATCCAAAAACTTAAAACTTATTCTAATGTTGTACCTGCAACGTTTTACAACAGAGTATAAAAAAACAGCAACACTATTATGTTGTCACACCTCAATACACAATACAGTACACTTTAATAACTTAAAGCTAAGTACAAATGTTTTCGTAAACGTAAACTTATAATTAACAGTGAAGTGATCGAACACTGCGTCTGCCATACAGTGTGCCTTCGAAACAAAAGTAGTATATTTATTTCGATATAATAGGTCGGGGAAAAAGTCTTTTCGCATTATAGTATGTATGAACTTGTAATAAAATCTCTTTGGCGATACTATTTGTATCTGCCTGGTTTTGGTATCATTCAAAGTTTACATTTTAAAGAAGATAATTCCAAATTCAAATTAGGAAAATGTGTGATTTTTATTTGTTTTTCGAACTGTGAAGATGAGTGAATCTAATGAAGAAATTCGATACATTTTAAAATTTTACTACAAAAAAGGTAAAAATGCAACGCAAGCCTTGAAAAAATTTGAGATTTTTATGGACCTAGCGCAGTGTCTGTGAGAGTAGCACAAATTTGGTTTAAGCGTTTTCAATCCGGAAATTTTTATGTCAAAGATGCACCTCGCTCTGGTCGCCCTATTACGGATAAAATGGATGTCATTTTTGAAAAAGTGGAGCAAAATCGGCAATTCAGTAGTTACGACGTAGCTGAAGAACTGGGAATTGACCACAATACAGTTTTGGCGCATTTTATAAAAACTGGGTACACAAAAAAGGTCGATATTTGGGTACCTCACGAGCTCACTGAAAGAATACTAATGAACTGTATACTCATTTGTGATTCTTTATTACGACGTAATAAAACCGAATAATTTTTGAGAAAGCTAATAACTGGTGATGAAAAGTGGATCACGTACGACAAGAACGTGCGAAAACGGTCGTGGTCAAAGGCCGGTCAGGCTTCACAGACTGTGGTGAAACCCGGATTAACTCGCAACAAGGTGATGCTGTGTGTGTGGTGGGATTGGGAGGGCATTATTAATTATGAGCTGTTATCACCAGGCAAGACCATCGATTCTGAACTCTACTGCAAACAACTGATGAGATTAAAGCAAGAAGTTAAGAGAAATCGGCCAGAATTAATCAACAGGAGGGGTGTGGTTTTTCATCACGATAACGCTAGACCTCACACATCTTTAGTCACTCAGCAAAAATTAAGAGAGTTTGGCTGGGAGGTGTTAATGCATCCGCCGTATAGTCCTGACCTTGTACCTTCAGATTTCCACCTGTTTCATTCTCTTCAGAACTCTTTAGGCAGTGTCAGGTTAACATCACGAGAGGACTGCCAAAACTACTTGTGACGGTTTTTCATCAAAAGCCCCAAAATTTCTATAGCAATGGGATCATGTCCCTACCTACAAGATGGCAAAAGGTTATCGAACAAAATGGTACCTACATACTTTAGTTAAATATAAATAAACTATATTAAAAAATGTTTTGAATTTTCTTAAAAAATGCGAAGAAACTTTTTCCCCAACCTAATAGATTAGTTACAAAATATGTGTATAAAAGATAAAGATTTTTTTAATTTTTTATTAAATTGTTAAATAATTTATTAAATTTTTATATTTTAGACTGGGGAATAAGGTTTAAAGTAAGGCACCTCTTCCATTTACTCAAATTTTCAAAACCTCTAGCTTAACGTTCATCAGGGCTCAAAATCTATGCCGAAGACGAGTATATTTATAACATATTTGAATATTAGTAAAATCGCAAACATGAACGTTTTTGTCGTCGTATCGTGTGAAAATAATCTAAAGCTATATCACGCGAATCCTAAGCAACGGCGACATGTTGTTAAATGACAACTTGTAAAATATTTTAATTGACTCCAAAAAGAGAAGGATGTATATTTGACAATTATATTTTATTGATATATGTTAACCGACTTATTTTTTAAAATTATTTTAGTGAAATTATTATTTATTTCATTTTACTATTCAATACATAACAATAAAAAGCAACGAAATGATAGGTATAGTCTACCTGATTTACAGAAGAACCTATTACAGACACTAAAAAGTAAGAAATTAAAAAAATCTACGTTTAAAAAAACCGACTTCAAACTAAAAATGCACTCAAAAGTAAGAAATAAGTCCGTTATTTATTATTCTCTCTTTATTCAGACAATAATATATAATAATTGTTATTTTTGTAGTCGGTGCCAGCAATAGTATAGTAATAGTAATAGTAGGAGTTAAATAGATTATTATTATTCTATCTCTCTACACGTCTGTTAACCTCGCTGTTTTTTTTTCTGAATAATACACAACATGTTTACAGCCAAAACATAAAAAAATTCGCTTGAGATTAGGGGAGGGGGCAGGGCATTGAGGAAAAACTTACGAATTCTCAAAGAGAGGGGAGGCCACCCTCCAGTTTCGATTGGGGTCTAATAATTCTCAAAAATGCCTCACGTGGTTAATTGGCGACCCTTAAAATTAGGTCTTAATACAAATATATATCCTTCATTCATAAATATATAATGTTAATTCAAATATTTGAACAGATAGATAGATTCAAGAGAAGTTTATATGTATTATACCTGCATAATATATTATTATAGAATCACTGAAAATTTTAGAGGTTTCTATTGTGATGTCGTAAATAAACACATTTTTTCGTGCTTACATTGCTAACGCTGGCTGAACCCTACGAGATGGATCAAAATAATGTACTACAGTATTATACACCTTAAAAAGGTTTTAAAAAAGGTCCGCGATGGTATATGTCTATCTCTTAGGGATAACCCACAAAAACTCTTTTTTATCCTTTACTTTTTACGAGAAATAATGACTTATTTACGAAGCGATTTTAATCAATACAGCTTTAATCATTATCCAATTAAGAACCTTAAATGCATTGTACATTATATATAAAACAATATAGTACTGTACAGCATGAAATTTAAATGAATATTTTCGAAGATATTACAGTAGGCCGCGCATCCGACATCGGCCTATAACATTGTACATGTGCAAAGCCGGGGCGGGTCGCTAGTAAAATATATATTATTAATATTTATAAATAGTCCAGTCATTATATGCATTTGAATGAGCATATGTCGGACGCTTCTCTAGGCCCTCCCCGCCTAGAGAAGCTTAACTTCGAATAGTCGACCTAAATTTCCTTGTGGATTTTCAATGCAATACTTTTTTGTTATTATTCCCAAAATTTACAATGAAGGTCCTTTATATTTTTCACCTATCGTCCATTGTAATTGAGGTATCGTTCGAAAAAACCATAAATATGGTGAATTAATTTTTTTTTGCTATTTCCTTTTTTCTTATGAAAGATATCGAAAAAATGTCTGGCATCAAACTTGTAGTGTTCACAAAGGAGTGTAAAAATAGTCAACGTCAAAACATTCAAGGATCAATTTATTTTTATTTATTAAAAGCGACATCTATTGCATTACAGTCGAACTGCTATTCTAGTTTTTATATGAGTAGCTAGTATTAAACTTAAATAATGTTGACGTAAGCACCGGCAGCGAAACATAGATGGCGGCACTTAAACTGAAAGTTGTGTATTCAAATTGTTTCGAGTTCAGACTAATAATTATATAATTTGTGATCACATTAACGGTATGACCGTCTTTGTAATGCATTGACTTAGAACTTTGTTTTTTTTTGGTAGCTGTAAGAGTCCGCAGACTTGAGTATTTGACATTAATTTTAACTTAATACCTCCACACGATTTTGCGAAGAAGGGTCTTGACTGTCAGGCAGACAAGATATGTATCCAATGCGCTACATGATGCAATTTATGACAATAGAAACGCTGTAGTAATTGAAAGTCTTAAACTGGGGTAATAAGAAGTTAACCTAATCTTTTTGAATTTTACTAAAACGCAGACGTGTCTATACCTATTGCACACTGGAGCTCTTTTCCCTTTTGCTCCAATTTTACGAAGTTCCTATTACCGACTTTCTCAGTATAGACAGAATATATTCCAATTAAATTTTTCAGAGTAACAGTAAGTTTTAAACCGCTGAAAAAAGAAAACATGGCCTATTATTTATGAAATGCAATAAGTTATAAAGTTAAAACCAATATCAAATACTAAATCTACAGTCTGGTAGTTGTAAAATCATAACCTAACGTCTTAGGCACATTTGGGATCATGAAATTTATAAGAAGCAATGTGTTCGGGATACGTAAAGGAAATAATCCCAAAAACTGTACAATTAAAAAAAAAACGTGTGGTGTCGTGGGACACCGGATAGAAACGAAGTTCCTTATTATAAAAATATTAATTTTAATTTCTATTCGAGGTATAAAGAAAATAATTATTCGGGTATACATTTTTTATTAATAAAAATAATAAAATGTGTCAAATGCATGATACCATTACACACATTTTCTTATCTCTATGACAAGGCTGTACGGTGTAATACCTTTGCCTTTTCGATTAAATAATAAAAGTGTTGCCATTGATGTTGTTTAAAATCTACCATTTGTTTAGGGTGAAGCTTGTTTTTCATAATCAAAGTTGAAATGTTCAATTACTGTGTAAGAGGGAGAGGGGAGGGGGGGGGGTCAATAACTACGTTAAGGACGTTTTTCCCCGGTTAGGGTACCTCAGCATCGTCAAATAATGAACTTCGTTCCAAAAATATTATAAACTGACTGTGCCTTCTATGTTGTATGGGACAACGGTTTATCAACGGCAATGTTTTTCCCTTAATTCTAATTGTATGGAACCCTCCGTGTGAAGACCCACTCGCGGCCTCGCCGAACTATTATTAAATGTATTCCTATATAAATTTTACTAATAGTTGAAAAATGTCTCATCTGGTAATATGCCGATAATTTTATTATGCAACGGAATTATTTAAAATCAAAAGAGCGTCACAAAGCATGGGCTCTTAAAAATTGATAGACTTACCTTAATTTTGTCTTTAAAAAACTATCTCAATCTTACATTTAATACAGCTAGTAAATTCTAAAATATTTTGTAAAATTACCATTAAATGATATTGGTATATGATAAAAACCAGAACAAAGCAAATAATTTTATTTATAGCAAATATTATATTTAAATGACACGAGCGTCTTGCCCTCGCTTTGCTTCTGGTATCAATTTCTACTCGGTAATAGTGACGATGAGAGAAAGATAGAGAGAAAAGATAAATATGAAAGCAAGGTAGTGAGAGGAAAATGGCAAGTGAGAAAAAGAGAAAGGGAATGAAAGAGAGACAAAAGAGAATAATTAAAGAAATAATTATTTGAAGAAAAAAAGGGTGAGAGATAATGATAGAGATAGGAAGAAAAAGAGAGAGGGAAATACTGTAGATTCGTATTAGTGAAAAAGTGTTAAGTACCAGATCAATATAAACAAAACGGCCAATGCCCAATTAATTACAAATACTATTTTGGCAACACTATTTGAACTGTGTAAAGAGTCGAATTTCCTGAATGTCTTGCGGCCACCAGTATGCGAATCCGACCGCCAAGTGTCATAGACGCGTTCCGGTCGAGCCGCATGTGAACCAGACTTACTCCCTCCCTCTCCCATCCCATTAATGCTGCGGATACATAGCCTATGTTAACCGGAAAGGATAAAGCTTTCGATCGGTGTAAGGGTTTTTGAACCTATTCGCAACAAACATACCACACACACAACAATTAAATCTTTCCTCTTTATAAGAAAGTGAATAGGTTTAAAAAATGGAAATAAAAAAATTATTCCAAAAAGTTTTATTAATGTACCACAAGATGGCGTTATAAGATGTTAAAAACCATAACGATGCAAATATTTTCTAAAGTACAACTAGATGGCATTAGTGTATAATAGGATCAAAGTCGGGTTAGTTACACGTTTTATAACTCAAAAACTGCTAAAACTCCTGGTAGGTGGCGCGATGAGTGCGTTCTAGGAATAACCTAATTTATCCTCAATATTATAGCTGATAGCGTTGATGTCTCCTCGGGAGGTCCGAGTTCAATCCTGAGCACACACCTTTGACTTTTGAGTTATATGTTATTTAAGAAATTAAATATCAAATGCTATAACGGTGAAGGAAAACATCGTGAGGAAACGTGCACTCCTGAGAGTTCCCCATGTTCTCAAAGGTGTGTGAAGTCTGCCAACCCGCACTTGGCCAGCGTGGTGGACTATGGCCTAATCCCTCCTCATTCTGAGGAGGAAACCTGGCTCAGCAGTGGGCTATAAAAGGGTGCTAATGATGATGACTATAGCTGATACGATGAGAGCGAGTATAGACCGAGATAGCCACTCATTCGCTCACTCAACTTACTTCTCACACATAACATATAGATACTTTATTACTTGGACTAATATATAGGTTACTTTTTATCCCGGAAAATTCATTGTTCCTGTAGGATAATCATAAAATATGTTCATTGAACGCTTTAATCATTTTACTAGTTTATTTTAATAGACTAAATTATGTCATAGATTTTTGTTGCAATTAAAATATAGTGGGTGAATAAACAAATAAATTAAAGACATTTCATTTCTTTTATTCATTTCCAAATACAATAACATCTATATAATGGTACTACGACTAAATGGGTTTATTTCGACACATGCAATAAATTAAATATAACTAACTTAATTTATCAATAAATAGTGTAAATAAAATCTCTTAAAATAATAATGACTGAAATTTAAAAACAAAATCACATACGGGTAACTAAAGTCATTTAATTTATTAAATATCCTTAAATATAAACTGAAAATTATATTATCTGCTAATAATTCCAAAGTTTAAAAATCAAAAAGGAATAAAGGATCTTTTTAGTCTTCTTTTTAAACAAAAACCGTGACAAGTAAGAATAAGAAAAAGAAGGAATAGAGGATTAATTGCAAAAGATTCTTACTAGCAGATAATTTAACCTTCATTTTAAGACATCAACTATTCACTATTTAAAAGCTATAATAAAAATTTAAAATTCACAAAAAATATTTCAAAATATACATACAGCAGATATTTTATTTAAATATTATATTTTCTACAAATTATGGATAATAATATGATTGCACTTTTTAAATATTATCTACTTTATATACAAAATCTCTGCAGTTGACAATTGTTGATATTGTGCATTTTTAATATTGTAATTTTTCCATAGATAGAAAACAGAATAAAATTTTCATTGACATGCAATAATATGGACGTAGAGTCTTCATACAAACATCACGAAAATGTTTGAATTCCGAACACGTAAATCCGAAGTCATGGATTTGTATCTTTCTAACAAGGGCTATTTTATTTTAAACCGTATAAAACTGAAAATGGAATTACATTATATTTTTTCCCAGCAGAGTTATGAATTTAGTATAGATTCTGAGTCCATAGTGTTATTAGAGGTCAAATTTACTATTTTAAAACATATTTCGGTATTTTTGTTGGCACTAAAAAGCCTTTATAATATATGAATTGTTTATTAAACATCTCGTTGGTATCGAAACTTGGATTAGTGCAGAAACTTTTATTAAACTATTAAATGGCATGGCACAATTTATTTCTACTTTCTCTAAAGATATCAATATTTTATAACCGAAACCGGTATTTGAATTAAACTTTATGACATTATACTACAACTTATTTAAATTTATACACATCAATACTGTTTCTATCACCATTTAATTTCTTAAATGACACTGCGATATTTTTATACAAAATTTCATAATATGCAAAATCTTACTTAAAATACCAGTCAGATATTTTAAGTAAGATTATCCAGTTAAAATTTAATATTGTTTAAATGATATTAAAATCTTCCTATTTTAAATATCATTTAAATATCTGTGTTATCTTCTGAAGTTCAATTCACTGTAAATAGTCTTCGATTACTAATAAGAACTAGATACATATGTTAATTATGATATTGGCAAAAACTGAAAATTCAAGTAGTATTGTGCAATCACAAAAATTATAATCAAAGTATAAATATTTTTTAAACTTTTATAGCGTGATCTTGTTAAGTATGTATGTAAGAAAGGCTCCACGAAAAAAAAAGCGACAATTATTTGAACATTATTTTCCATTTACAATGAAGACGAAACGATTTTTATTTGTTAGTTAACAATCGTTTAACTTGTTGAAATTTTACTTTAAGTGAAATTTCCAACGGAAATAAATTTTTTTAAAGTGTTCAGAATACACCATAATTTTTGCAAAATTTTAAAAACATATTCAATACCTTAAAAAATTTAAACAATGTGTCGTACAGCGTACTCGCTTTTGATGCCGCGCGCAAAACCTAAAAATGGCACGCAGAGAATTCTCCTTTTGTTTTTTTTTAATTTGAAAATTCTTTAATAGTCGTTGAGATATTTGCAAAAAACTAAACCCTTTTTTATACTACATTTTTTTCAAAAATCATCTAGATGCTATTCCGAATCGAACGACACCTCAATCATAATTTTCAGAGACTCCGAAAGAAGTTGATCAAGAAAGTACTTGTTGACTACAAAGATAAAAACAAACCAAATAAATACGCCGCCATTAGGAAATATTTATTATTACATCGTGAGTATTCTAGCCCCTAGGAGGATATTCTAGTCATGCTGTTGGTCTGTGTTAGACTAGAACTTCTCTTTGTATTAATTAACAATACAATTAAATATCTGGGTGACACTTTTAATTTAGTATCATAATAGTAATAAAAATATTAAAAATAATCTCTCTCTGTGGTCGCTCCCTCATGGCTGAGGATCGTGGTCATCGACGGATGTGGATGGTATACACCTATTTTGGATTATCTGCTTCCACCGGTGCCTGTTCATCGCGTCTCTGGCGACCGAGCAAAACTTAATTGAAGATGGGCCTCTCACTTGATCGCTCCATCTGGTTGGGGACCTTCCCCGAACTCGTTTTCCCTCCGTGTTCCCCACAACGATCAGTTTTTCAAGGCTCTCATCACCCCTTCTCATTATGTGGCCAAAGTATGATAATATACGCTGCAGACAGATCGTGGAGATGCGGGTTTGGACGTGAAGCTGCGAGAGGATCGATGCATTGGTGCCCTTGGCGGTCCAGGGTATCCTCAACATGCGCCTCCACATCTCGAATGCATCAATCCTCTGCCTTTCTCTGGCTCGTATCGTCCATGTTTCTACACCATACAGGAATATGGGGAATATTAGAGCGCGTATTAGCCGGGTTTTGGTAGTGTTGGTTAAAAATAATAATTAAATCATAATAATATTTGTGTAACTGAACTAGCAAACACAGAATAGTATTTCAACTAAGATCTTATTACATATAGATCCATAACTGCTCTGCTTGTTTCAAGGACAGTTTTGAATGAATCTGAGTATCTAGTTATTTAGTGATCGAAGTAATTAGGGTTTAAAATGTTTCAGGAGATTTTTATATTTGACAAGATTATAGTACGAAGAATAAAAATTTTAATACTTGACATTCTAAATAAATAATACAATTCTACTTAATTAATGAGTATCTACTATTTACACTTGATAAAAGACTAGTCTCGCTTCAAATAAATCGCGTTTTAAAAACTACAATTTATATAATATAAATTAAAAAAAAAAAATTTACACCATGCATTAATAAAGCATTTTAGGAAAAAATATGAATAATAAAGAATTATATTTTTTTAGGGTATGCTGAAATATTCTTATACACCCTTAAAGAGGACGTTATAAACAATACGATAAAAGTTGCCACCTTTTTTTAGATATAGTAGGTCCAAAACTAAAATTAACAAAAAAAAATTAGTTAAAAAAAATATTATCCAAATATATCTGTTCTGTCCCGCTGATTTTTGTTGTTTTTTTTGCAATATATCATTCTTTTTTTAATTGTTATTTAACTGCTACAAATAAAGTCTTCAATTGGGTGCATCAGCATAAAATATCCCAAATCACTACATATAAAAAAAAATCGAAAGTCAAAGTTTCACGTCTGTCGGTTCACACTAACTCAAAAACTATATTCTGAACATGAGCAAGGTTTAGATGTACAATATGTTAAGATTTTTTATAAATTGGTTGAAATATGACAATAATTGTTAAGGTTGCATGAGAGCGCGTGATGGTGACTCAGTGACCATAAAGTTCTAAATTTCGTAAAATAAAATGGTCAATTTAACAATACTGTACTGTAGGTATATTATAGTACCGGTGGCAACTCTTAAGAACAATAATCTTTATAAAAAAACTAATTCGCCGTATCGACTGGTCTCGCCAATGTCATATCTTCATGGTTGTAGTAGGCCGATTAAGCGTAGTGCGGGTAGGAGCCTAGGTGTGACGTCACATGGGGAGGAGCCATGGAGTGGGGGGAATAGAGGTTACCCCCACCGCCGCCCCAGTTACTCCATGACGCTGACGGGAATATTGACGCTGGAACAAAATTTGCTAACCTAAGTTAATTAATTGTAACAAAAATGATGATTAACAACTTTAGTGATACAATACGTGTTTTATAAAAAATCGCCTTACTTTCGCCACCATCGCATTGCAAAGAAGTTTAAAGAATAGTTGTTAAATGTTTGAGTGTTTTCCATAAAATATTCAAATATTACAAGACCTACGATTCCTTTTCAGGAAATAAAGTAACACGACGCAACATTTTTATGAGTTTGTTACCATTTAAGTATCTGATAAGTAATAGATACCTAATACTTTATGAAAAACCTAAAAAAAGTGGCAATCATGGGAATAATAAATACTATAAGTATTGGAGACGTTATTGGAATTTCTCGATAAATGGAGAGTCAGTGATGTTTTGACGAGTTACTCGTTAACAATTACTGATACGTATATCCTATTTTTTATATATAAATAGGAAAAAACGATTCAGTCTAAAGCAAGTGAGAAAATGAATGTTTATTCCATTAAGTCAAGAGCGTGAAGCGGAGCATGGCGTTGACATCCCGCCTGGAGCAGTGTGTCAATATTTGCTCACCAAGTGTACATTAGCATTGGATGCAGATTA
Source organism: Limenitis camilla (assembly GCA_905147385.1). Lineage (NCBI taxonomy): Eukaryota > Metazoa > Arthropoda > Insecta > Lepidoptera > Nymphalidae > Limenitis > Limenitis camilla. The sequence goes on from LR990224.1 coordinate 3,601,963, forward strand.
CACTTTGCTGGTGAAGGGTGCATGATATTAGTACACTGAGATCCCTCTGAGATTCCTTAAGTAAAGGACTATTACACAGTTAAAGAAAACAAGCTTCTAATCTATACATATACTTAAAATGTAAATGGAATGTCTGTAAAGGGAAGATATTTAATAAAATTTAATTTAGCGTCTTTATAATATCAATAGGAGCCAAAACAATAGTTTAGGAATACGGTTTTATATATAGTCAAACCTATAGGTTTAGTTTCATTAAAATCTCAATTAGTAGATACAAATAACAAACAATCAAACATTTGTAAACCATCAACTAATATTGAAACAGTTTAACTGGTTTGAATTCGCAAAATCAAATTAATTCCGCACCACACTTGCTCTCACCTGTGGATGTTGGCATAGCTGCGTGTGGAGCCATGAAAGAGGATAGCTTGGCCGAATGGTGGTACGAGCTCATAAACAAATCACTCTGGTATTTGTAAGCTGGGTCACTTGCCGCCGGTTGTGTGGCCGCAGCTAGCCCTTGAAAGTCAAACTTGTAGGCATATCGTTTGCCATGCACCTTTGTCATAATATTCTTGTCGTAGTAGTATCTGCACAGATAAAAGTTTGTTAAAAAAAATAATTAGGTTAAGAAATGTATTAAAACAATCACTTTGCAGGATCGCTCAGCAAAACGGGTACCCATAGTCGCAATGCTTGCTGAGCATTATTATCCTGTTACCTTAAAGCCCTGCTAAGTTTGTCGTAATTCATATTGGGCTTGGATTTACGCTCTCCCCACCGTCGGGCGACCTCGTCTGGGTCTGTGAGTTTGAACTCGCCATTAGTCCCCTCCCATGTGATGCAGCCTGCGTTGCTGGAGTCACTTAACAGTTCCAACAAGAACTGCCACAGCTGGATTTGTCCAGACCCTGGAAAAAATTTGTTGTTTGTGTCGGTGGCTAGTTGAGTAAATTTGAAAACGCTGAATGACGTCAGGTCGTGTGGGACAAATACAAGAAATTTGATTATTATACATAAAATAAAAAAGAAAAAGTGATCCAGATTTTATAATTGGGGATCATTTATATTTCTATTAAGGACAATAATTGTATCAAATCTATAAACTAAAGCAAAAACAAGAAATATGAGTAGGTGTGTCATTTTAAAGCTTCGATTTGCTGACGAGCATATGGAGTTGTAGCTCAAGTCGAGAAAACCCAATATCAAAATGTATATATATGTACATGACTGATTTCCTTCCCACAATTACCACAAACCCATCGGACACTAACATCCTGCTTACCTTGAGATTGCGCTACATTCGGCCCTAGGATCCGCTTTAGACCACTTGTAGTAATCACCAGTAATAGAATGGGAAATAAGTTGGTTAAATCTCCAATAATAGAAACTTACATGTTATGGAAAAGAGCCTAGAGTAGAAATTCAATGGAAATAGTGGGGAAATAATATATTCATAGTTACGGGTGACAGAGAATGAATAATGAGTGAGTGGATCGGCTAGTCTTTAATATTTATTTCATTATTTATCCATAATCTCTGTAAAAAAACTAGGTACGGTTTTACAAGTGTATTTATGCTAAAATCAAAGTTTTGTGAGAAAAAATTTATTATGACCACAAGTAATAGATATAAAATAAGTTATCCAATTCCGATAAACGTCGAAACTAATGTAATGCATAGTGTACAATACAACTACACTTATCGAAATTCGAAACGAAAGGCATAATGTGTAGGGTCGGCCCCACATGTTGCGATATTGGGCGGCTATGTTACGAACACGCACGACTTGAGCTGAGCAGCGAACGCATCCAGCTGGAACTGAATACCGATTGCAAAACAAGTCACATAATAATAAATAAAGTCTAATGCCACTTCTGCTTGTCTGTTTGTGATAAACTCAGAAACTACTGAACGTACGTACGGATTTTACTAATAGACTGTGATTCGTAAAAAGTATAGGTTTTGGTAAAAATATGACGATTTTTTCACCAAACCTTCAATATGACGACAATTGTCGAAAATGCACGAAAAAGATCAAGACTGTGAGGGCTGTTTCAACAAGCGTGAAGGTGATGAGATGTGGAGCACTAAAATCCACGAGGACGAAGTCTTGCGAGTCGGCTAACAATAAATAAAATCTTTAAAAACTTAATAAAAAAACTGGTGTTATTGTCTCTGTAGTTACAACATTATTTTCATCGGATAAATAGAAGAGGTGGGGTATTTGACTTTTTGGTTCTCTGTTGTACATAGTTTTTGGTTTATTACATACAGCAGAACTATCAGACTCAATGTCACAATATATAAAGATAACATAATTTCTTCTAATTTACCAAATTTGGTTTAAATCGCTCAAATTAGCCAAGCCCTGGTCAAGTGAAAAAATGATTATATATAACTTATTAGATTTTCTCGCAATTATAGGTTTATTTTTGTAGAAGAAATGATATATCAATCATTATAAAATTGTAATACTGTGTATAAATTAAAATAAAAAAAATCTATTACCTTGAATGAAAAGTCCCATATTCATTTAGATATTTTATTTATTACAATTTTAGGTCCTTTTCAAGGTCTATTCATAAATCGATGTTAGATAATATTGTGACCCTACGTCCTGCTTTGAACTGGATAGTTCCGTCATTCGGATGTCAGTCCCATTGTCTCGAAAGAAAGCTTCGGGGCGTAAAACCATCTTGTTTTCCGAAATCACGCGAAAATTACCGCGCAACCGTCAATAAGTCAGGCCGATCAATATTTCATATTTTTTTTAGAAAATACTAGAACTTACTTTACTAGAAAATACTAGTCTTTTTGGTAAGACTATCGTCGTCACTATGATTTGCCTGTTACAACTAAACTGTGGGGAATTTTTTTTATTAGATTTTGGTTTGTCTTTTCATCAGTGGATGTTTGAAACACTTCCGTCCCGTTGTCCGTGTACCGTTTGTACAAAATAAAACGATCATTTTAATATTGTATTATTTGTTGTGAATAATTATAATTCATGGCAAATGTAAATGTTTAACATTGATTATATTTTCATATTCAAAGCATTTCTGCCTACGTTACTTGCTGACCGTACCAAAACGGCCAGATCGCACGAGCGTAGCATCTCACTGATTTATACCCAATCGATTATGTGGAAGTCACAACGTTTGCACTCGCCTCTCGCCTCGCTGGGGCAGCTTGAGACATTGTCTGGCATGCCTCATCGCTTTTACGACTTGCTATTAATCGTGGATAGACGCAACCAGTCGTGGTATTGAGAATATACACTAAAGATTAAAGACATTTTATGGGCCAAAGATGACTGACAGGTAGAGTCTTTATTGCGAGACATCTGACAAACTTTTGCAGTTACAGAATTTTCAGGATTTGATGATTATATGCTGTTTTCAATACCCTTTCGGATCCATAAATGCATCATTATAATATGTATATCTCCAGTCAATTATAACAAATGTGATGTTCATTATTTGATTACATAGCATAAGTGGGTACTTAATTTATTATTCTTTTTTAATTTTTAAATAACAACAATATCAAAGACGCTACTAAGGGCTAATTTAAAATAAAATATCATATACTCTACATTTCTTGGATTCTTTTATTTATAAGTTAACTAAGTCATCATCATTATAAATTACAAAATATGTTGTATTTGTATATTCCTCATTTGTGTTTATATCGAATATTTTTAAAAACAGAGGAGAAAGTAAAATTTAAAAATTTCTGTTACCTTTTTAACCGACTTCAAGAAAAGGAAGTCCTTAATTCGTCGGAATCTTTTTTTATGTTCACCGATTCGGTACGCGAAGACGCCTAAACAGATTTGAAAATTTCTTTATTTGTTTCAAAGGGTATACTGGTCAGGTGGTCCCATTTAAGTTTTATCGAAATCGGAAACCTCGCTAAAAATAAAACTATTTTTCACACTGAAAATGTACTAAAAAGAATTTTAATTTTTTTATTGCTCTTTTCTATTTGAAGTCGGTTGAAAATAAAGACCACCCTAGTGTATCCAGTATCTAAGATAACTAAAGTAATTATTTCCACGTCAGTTTGTAATGCAAACTTATTCCTATTAAACATTAAGTCACAGCCCACAGGTGAGGTAAGGGCGTGGGAACGACCCGTAATTACGCAGGGCTGCCACGTGCTCGATTGTCTCACGAACGCCACGCGTGCCCACGAACTAACTTAACATAATTATATGCTTTGATTTAAAGGTGTAACGTTGGTAAGGTAATTTATATTCATTTGCAAGCTTTTTAATTTTTAATCGATTTTAGGGTAAGCAATTTTATTTGATACTTTTATTCGATTCAATCAATATTCAAATCAGTCAATCAATCAATTACATCGACACAGAAAAAAAGACTAGAAAGTGTCAGTAGGTCAGTGATTCATTGGATTCACTATTGATAGATCGATGGTTCAAATCCTAACTGGGACTACGACGTAGCCCACTCCTAACATAAGCATTTAGCTTAGTTAGAGAGGTTAAGGAATATTAATCGTATGTGATCCATCCTGCTAGTAATCTTTTATAAAAGAAAAAAAAAGTTAAATGTTTTTTTGTATCCAAATTTGTGTGTCAGTGTATTTGTTGACATTTTTTTTACTAAGAAATTTCCCGATTATTTTTTACGAAAATATTATGAAAAGCTAATTATGATAATTAAATGACTAAAGTCGATTGGTTCTGAGATACCATAAACAATTGTTAGTGCCTAAAATAAATTTATTTTTTATTTTCTATCAATATTACTATTAAATTGAATCATCACCAGTGAAAAATTCATCGCTAAAGTGGCAACATTACTTTACAGAGTGATATTAGTATCTTTCAGTTTATTCCAATAAATTATTTTTCAGTCTCTCTCAGTATCCTATTGAGCTGAAATTTGGCATACTTATGTTAATATCATGACGAATGATAATGCAACATTATGTGACCATCGTGTTGGTCTGCTGACGGAGTTGGGATGTAGGAACTGATGATACCTAAAACGTAGAACAGTCGAAGCACAAAACATTACACAAAACAAATAGTTTCTATTGAATTTAAGTCCTTAAACACGAAACCGATAATATCCTAAAATCAATGTCGATAAATTTAATCCCCCAGGTGCCAGCGTGACCCCACGATCACCAGCCCATTAACATTTGACTTTCCAACAAAAGGGTCGATCTAGACAGATAATATAATATACACGTGACCTCCGTTCCCACATGAAATAAAGTGGCTGGTATCAAAGCTATCTAGTTCTTGCGTGTAACAAAATACTTTATTACTACTCCCTACTTATGTAGAGTACAAAAAGGCATTTTGTGCTAAAGACGAAATATACTGGTCCTTTTTTTGTCATATAAATATTACGTCGTATCCTGCGTATGTTTAATACTGTCGTATTAAATATTTCATGTTGTATATAAATGCCTAATACATTTAATTTCTTACAGGATAATACAAATATATTTATATGAAGTAAGAATTTTATTTTATTTTTATGTTTTCAATGTCTTTGTCATATAGATATTACGGAATATCCTATTGATCGCATTGTCTTTAAATATGACCTCCGTTATTAAATATAGTGGCTGTCATATAAATATTACTTCAGTAACCAAGCATGGAATTGCACAAGCGCTGCCCTGTCATCCATGTTTTATAATAAATTAAAATTCCTAGGTTATGAGGCTTTTTATAGTTACTTGGCGCAGAACAAAATGTCCAGTCTATGCTGCCAACAAGTCATTTTGCAACGGAGCCAAAGTTTGATTTTTTAAATTAATTTTGAGAATGTAATGGTAAGAAAATGTCTTCATGATACCTGAATTCGCCAGGCGACTGCTTGTTGGACCAAACATTTGGTAAGGATCTGAAAAAAATAATAACATTAAAACACAAACCTCTGATAATTTAAAAAAAAATTAAATTCTTAAGGACATAATGATGGTATTAGAATAATCGAATATAAACACAATCATTTTTTGAATGAACATATCTTACTTCCGAGGAACTTCTAGAAACGCAGAATCTATAATATTTAGTTCCTTTTCTACATTATCTCAGCGAAGCGTTACATGTTTAGGATTAAGCCCTATTTAAATCGGACATGGTTTTAAAAATACTCTAATACCGGCGTCTAATTAATTTACCAATCAGATAAAATGCTAATCTCCCAGACTATCTTATGAAAGTATTTACCTAGGTCATAAAGATAGGTGTAGCCTTGACAACAAGTCAACAACAAAACCGAAAAAAGCCAGATACAGCGCACAGATTGCATTTAAAGCAGGTGTAATGAGTATACGTGCACCCCTTGGAATTAGCATAGATAAAATTAGCCACAGATTGTAAAATATCGCTTTTAACATAAATAAATTATACAATAAATAGGCTTGTTTATAGAAAACTAGTCGACCTGTCCTAGCTTCGCATGGATCTTAAACTGAACTTAAACGTTTTACTTTATAAATTTGTTTTATAAATATATAAAATTCTCGTATCGTGTTTGTAAACAAACTCCTTCAAAACGGCTTGACCATTTTGACGTAATTTTTTGTGAATATTCGGTACGTCTGAGAATAAGACGTAAACTATGATTTATGCCCCAAAGTTATAGGGTTGGCTCTTAAGAAATAATTTAAATGGCAAAACAACGTTTACCGGGTCAACTAGTTGCTAGTAATTTTATTTTTACTACGCAGGAATTTTTACTATGATTTTTTACGTGATATAAATACACTATGTATTAATACAAGTTGTAAAGTATCTCTGTGCCAAGTTTCATCAAAAAGCATTCAGCCTGTTTTGTGTCACTGAGTAGCAAACATCTTATATCTTATTTCCAATCATACATACTTTCACATTTATCATATTAGTAAGATTCGATCGAATATTTTGTATTCTTTTCCAGTTGCTTGGTTGGTTATTTTTAAAGATTTAAATAGCCTATGAATTATATAATGTAATATCGATATGATTTTTTTAAATGAAATCATGGCTTAAATTTGTCGAGGCATAAGAATTCCAAAACGCAAACAGAGATCCGATTCTGTTCGTGTTAATGAAAGCACAGGTCGCGTCAGACGTTTTTAGTAATTGTTAGGTCAATGTTAATATCAAATTTTTTACCATAATATGGTAAGAATAATGTTTATATTTATATAATAATAATAATAATAATATTTTTTCGTGCTAAAACATTTTTAAATGACAGTAATTTTTCATAACATCTGATTTAAATGAATAAGTATTTTAAGTAACATCTAAAGCAATACAACTGTGAAAATTGTATTCAATACAGTGTAGTAGTTCTTACGTGATGTATGTACTAAAATACAGACAGAAACATATTTTTAAAAGGTTTGTTTTGCCTTCTATCTGCGAAGTGAATTATAAAGACCGTTCACATTCAGTATTCTCTAAAATCTTTTAAGTACCGACATTCGTTCATTTTTGCAGAGATTTTATATTGAAGAATACGGATAAAACTCTGTTATTGATTAGGTTCTCCAATTTTCAGTTTATTCACGATTATAGTAGGTAATGATTTTTTAAATTTGAAACTGTAGCTATTCATGGACCAGAAGCGGCAGTGGCTATGCAAATTATGGCAATAACTCTCAAGTCCTCCACTCAACTCAATTCGCAGAACCGTTTCAAACGAAATTAGTTACAATTGCGTATAAATAAGGATTCTAATAGTTCATACCTTGAACATCAAGAAGAGGATGTTAATAGTTGGACATTGAAATAGAAACAAAAGCGCCCCCTAACGACCGATGGTGGCTTTGTTAATATTATAATAAAGTAATTGTTAATGACACTCGAGTTACTGTTGGGCTATAAAGTAGGGAGCTGTGACGAATCGACCCCATTACTATATATCAGAATATGCCATAAATGTTTCTATGATTTTAGTGATCAGCGAAGCGAAAGAGTCGTACGAAAATTGAGGCAGCGGCACTTATCACTACATAGTATAAAACAAGTCTGTATGTCTCTATGTATGCTTAGATCTTTAAAACTAAGAAATGGATTTTGATGCGTTTTTTTAATAGATGGAGTGATTCAAGAGGAAGGTTTATTTGTATAATACATACATAATATAGTAGAGAAACACTAATAATTTTAGAGGTTTCTAATGTGATGTCGTAAATAAACACATTTTATGCGCTTACATTGCAAACTCCGGCTGAACCCTACGAGGTAGATTAAAATAATGTACTACAGTATTGTACACCTTAAAAAGATCTACAAAAAATTCCGCGATGGTATATGTCTATCTCTTAGGGATAACCTACAATAACCATTTTTTATCCTTTACTTTTTACGACAAATAATGGCTTATTTACGAAGTGATTTTAAACAATACAACATTAATCCTTATCCAATTAGGTACCTTAAATACATAATGCATTTTATATAGATCAATATGGCCATTTAATTTAAATGAATATTTTCGAAGATATTACAGATTTAAAATGCAGGGACATAGCGGTTACGGCTAAATACACGGGTAACGGGTAATAATGAAGCCGGCACGGGTTGTCTAGTTCATAATAATGTGATAATATTTCACATCTATCTAGCTAATTATATACATATTGCAATGTTTCTGCACAAATTTGGTACATGGATCCAATATAGGAAGTGGATTAATATCTACTTACTTTTTATCCCGAAATAGTAAACCGTTCCTATGGATTTGAACGGTATAGTGGTTCAAAAATCTGAGGCTGAAAATATTGTTATTATACTTAACTAGCGACCTGCCCCGACTTCGCACGGGTGCAAATATTAAACATATAAACCTTCTTCTTGAATCACTCTAAAATGTATTCTTTTTGTTACTAATTATAAATACAAATGTCAATTAAAATACGCATTACTTATATCGGGAATAAAATTTCCACATTATTACTTTTCATGTTATTACTACTATTGACACGACACGAAGTTCAAAATTTGATAGTGTTAGTCAATAAAGGTATTGAAATTGAACGCAACCCTCAGTGCTCGTGTTCCACACTCGCACTTGACCGAATTATTTAATTCTATAATATTGTAGATCATTTTTATGTTCTATCATCAATACTTTCCATAGCGCATGCGATGAAAGACATTTTAAGACTGATTTTTTTACACCTTGGGTTGGTTTTAGTAAGAATTTCGGAGGATCTCTAATTTTTTCTAATAATAAATATAGCCTATGTTACTCAAGGATAATGTAGCTTTCTAACGGCAAAAGAATTTTTGAAATCGGTCCAGTAGTTTTTAAGTTTATTAGTTACATACAAAAATACAAATCATTCCTCTTTATAATATTTATGTAGATGTAGATTTAACACATACTATACTTTGACGACGTTACTCTTGTTTATAAAAATATGAATAATTATGGGCGTGCGGCTTTAAATGTTTTTAATGTGAACTTTGCGAAATCAGTTTTTGATTCTATAAATAAAATCAAATCAAATAAATATTATAAATTTACAAAAATTGGAATTGGAAAAAAATGGAAATAAAACAGATAAATAAATAGCTGAGTCGTTAAAATTATTCATTTATTGGATACAAAATAAAATACTTTAGTCATACCTTTGCATAAAATTTATATTCAAGTAAATTTCTTTTTAAGTTGTCATACAATTTTGTAAAATAACGCCAACTAAAAAAGTAACGCCACTTTCAGGTATAAACTTAACCTCAGATCTTCACGGATATGTATGACATTGATATCACGAACATAAACAATCCATATGGTATTCTATTTAATGTATTAACACGCATAATATACAAAATTATAACAGTCTGAACTAAAAATCTCTTGCTATTCTTCTGCTTTATTTTCTCTTCATGAAATTGAATATATTAAGTTATTGCCAAAACAAGACCTCTGGGCCGTAAAAATAAATATCCCAGTTCATACCACCAACCATATCTATAGGTATATACCACTCGTAGTAGAAATATTTGTATCTCCTCTGTGAGTGGCAGTATGTTATTCTTGGTACACAAATTTGGAAATTAAACGCTGTACTACGTAACGTATCAGTTTCGTATGCTGTTCCTCTCAGAACTATGCAGGTAGGAATTCGTTTTAGATCTAACCATTCCTGTAAATAAGGTATAGCTAGTTATAAAGAAATAAATTCATTTAAAACAAAATCTCTTACAAATAAAAAAATTCTTAATATTTTTTTCATCAAATCTTCTTCTACTATATTTAGTAACCGATGACCATACTACTAATTCACGATAGTGAAGCTGATCGGATAGTGCATCCAGAAGTTGGATAATGGGTCGAAACCTTGTTGTTAAATGCGAAAGCGATCTTGCAGCGTCTCACTACGACGGAGAGGGTAACCGCGTAGGTTTAGTGGGTAGGACGGCGTTTCCCGTCGGTGAAACCCACATAATCTCCCCTAAGAGTTGACAGATATGCGTAAACGCATTACTCCGAGTGAACAACAAAAAGGAGTTGGATAGCGGAAGTCTTAAGTGGCTACTTATTAAAAGTTAAATTGTCAATATCTTGAAATTCATGGATGAATTATGAAAAATACAAAGGAGTTAAACATCGGAAAAAAGCTTTTAAAAAGTATTTTTAGATTTTATATTAACTTACTCTTATAATTAATTTCCCTAAAACGTCCATGTGATCTTTATGAACATGTACATAGAAGATTATGTCTTTCCTTTTGCAATCTCCGAATGTGTACTCGCTGTGTAATACCTCTAGAATATGCAAAATATTATCATCATAATTATGATCTGTAATCATTTCTTTTTCTTCATAATAAAAGAGAAATTTAATATTAATGACGATTAATTTTTTACCTTGATCCGGAGGAGAACCTGTTAAAGTAAGTTCATTAAGTGATGTAAAATATTTCCAGCATAATATTTCCTTGAAAACTGAAAAATATTTTGTATTATATTGAAAAACGCATAAAATATGTATCAACTTATTTAAAAAAAATGACCTGTAAAAAATGATTAAAAAATTAAACCGATTATAACAATACTGCTGACTGAATCTTAGTGAAGATGGAAAACATTGATACCTTACCAACAACAAGTAATAGCAATAGTAATTTTATTGGTATAAAATAATCCATATTTTTTTCGATAAAATTGACCCTCACTTATTGTTGTTACGAAGAGAAAGAGATTGTCACTCTTATACTTTACATTGCCATTCAAATAAACATTATTTACGTTATCATATTTATAATCAATATCCTTATTTAAATAACATGTATCTTCATCATTTGAGTCATTGAAAGTCTTACGTGTATGTATGCTTGTGTTATATATATTATTGTTTAAAACATGGTTTTAGTCAATATAGCTTCTAATAAAACGTACTTAAAACTGTAGGTCTGGTTGAACATAGAGTAGCGTTTTTAGTCAGTGATGCGACCGCCAACAAAAAATTAACAACAAACTACGTTCTAAAATATCTGTACATAGTGGTCTATCAACCCCCCCTCCCTCCGTCCATTAATATTAGATTTATTTCGTTGGTCTCTCATAGGTCATTTACTACCTAAATTACTTGACCGCAACCGCTGTAACGCGCTCTAGAAACGCGCGGCAGGGCAGGGGACGGGTAAGAGCACGAGTTCACATGAGATCGATATTGCCGGGCGGATCTGACGATATTATTTTTTTTATAATTTTCCCATATATACATTATTATTTATCAGTTTTAAGGTACGACCGACGTGTAAAGCCTAAAATTATTATAATTACCTATTTGTGATTTTTGGCTTTACACGCCAGTCGTAACTACGCATTAAATTGGATAGGGAATTGATTAAATAAGTATACCTAAATAATTCATTTTATTACCTAATTTCTTTCATAGTATATGCGAAACCTGTGCAGGACGAGAAAACAAATAACAGTAATAGTGTAGTTCTTTCTTTTATTTCTAATCAATCAATGCAAAACGTGAAAATCAGTGAAGAAATAATTAGAGACTGATTAAGGTTATAGTAAAGAGTTAAGGTAAATAATATTCGGTGTGCTAGATTCTAGGAAGTAAGTTCTATTAGATTTGATAAGTTTTTTCATTAAAGTAAAGTAAGATAAACTGAGGAAGTATAAGATCATCAGAAAATAAAAAAAAAGATATAATATTTTTTATGTTCTTCACATAACGAGATAACGCATGACCCATCTTGGGACATTTTCTCATGCGCATCTGAAACACACTGGATGACACAGCGGAACGACCGGTACTCCCCCCCGTCTCATCGCGCATATACCTAGGGCGCTGTACAGCGGTTGCGGTCTAGCTATAGAGTGTTGGTAAGCAGAGGCCTTAAATAGAGGTGTGTTAGTGACCATTGGTAAAATGGCCATGTAAAAATGTTTTTCGATTGGTACGTACATCTGAAATAGAGTAAATCAAGTTCCGACACACTTTGTTGAATCTTTCCGATACACGTAATTATTCCTTCTTGTTTTGAAGTCTTCATATACATGTAGCTTAATGTATCATGCAGAATTTAAGCATCTAAACAAAAAGAACTAATTTACAAACAAAATTCTGGATTTTCAAACAAATACTTCTGGCGTCTATTTAAACGTAACAAAGGCATTGAAATTGTTCTTTGTTATCTTGAATACCTATTTATTAAACATGAATAAATTTGCCATTTATATTATTGTATTTACACATTTTACTATAATAACAGTGTATTTAGGTAAATATAATATAAAGCAGTATCTCATCTATTTTATTTGAATTATAACAAACTCAAATTTAACTTTATAGTGTCTATGTGTGAAGGATGGAAAGCAGTCCCTGCTAATCAGGCTATGTATGCTCTAAAATCTGAAGACTTTGGAATTGCACGTCAACATTTTATGGGCGATCTAAATGACTTACTATTGCCGCGAGGTAAGGAGTATACGTTTTTATTGTCTTCTAAAGTTCTAAACCACTGAATAAACTAAACAAACTTTTACAAAAAATAAGGGTCTCTATGCTGGATACTGTTTAGAATTCGTAATGTTATTTAAATTTTTAGTCCAAAATTTTAATTATTAAATTTGGAGTTGAATCATCCAATAATAATTAAAGCATTTTCCTTCTTGCTTCATTAACTAATTAATAAGAATAATCCGTAGTAATATGGTTCTTTATGTACACAGTAGATGCACTCAGAATCATACGAGTATAAGCCTTCTTTTAATAATGTTTAATATCGCTTGATCTCCTCTCTAATACTTTGAAGGCCTTTCCATCAATTGCGGTGATACTGTTTTCGCAAAAATAGGGTTAGTTTTGAAACGAAATAGCCTTCCTGTAACCGCAGCAGATACGGCTGAAAACCGTTCTATGAGTTCTTAGGCTTCATTAGGTATAACTTCTCTGTCTAGTTAGTAGATAGGTAAAGGATGATTCTTCTTTGGGTAAAGGATGGTTCTTCTTAGACCAGTATTTATCATTGTTCTTATTCATTTAGATCAACTGAGCCATGTATACAAATTTGGTTGGTGTACATCAGATGCGACAACAAGACCATATCTTCGTAAAACTTTGAATCTTACTTTTGCTACTTGGGAGTCAACTCAAGCGAGTTTTATATACGTAAGTAAGAAACCAAATTATACTTCTTAGTTTCTTAACTTCACTTTAATGAGACCAGAAGGATCAGAAAGTCATGAATATTTTTATAAGCTTGTGTTCTTTTCACTACACGCGTACTTCTTCTTTTTTTCGCATACTTCTTCGTCAGATCCACCACTTCTTATCTGTGTAAAATTATAAATGTCGAATAAATAAATTCCATCTCGTTCATTTATATGAGAATCTTTCACTTTTTGTTCGTCTCTAAATTTTACGATTAAGACCGCGTTTCCACCAGAGTGGACCGAGGAGGCATAGCGAGGGACTTCATCCTCGTTCATCTCTAGTGGAAACGCAGCCTAATACATATAGAAAATCCATTTTTCAAGCATGTTACTGGATATCATAGCCGCCATATTGATTTTAAATGCAAGGAGGAGGAAGAAAGACTTCCCAATTTTAACTTTTACGACATATCCACATAAGATATCTACTTAGACATGATTAAACAATAAAATGTTTTTTGAACAATTTTATTGTATACCCAGATTTCTGCCGTAAGACCTGTTGGCTGTCTTACGGCAGAAATTGATAATAATTAATCTCATTTCAAATTTTTGTATAGAAAATTCAATCCAAATCTGTAATCCAAAGGTTTGGAAGACAGGTAGACGACGGAATGATTTATTTGGTTTGGTACTACTACGTATGGATATTTTTCAGCTGTTAGCGAAAAAGCACACTATCAACCACCAATTACAATGTATTGTGATGAAATCATATGTGCCGTTGAAGTATCTGTTCCACAAAAGTCGATTGCCACTGTATTACTGTCAAGGAATAGTTTATGTTTTAATGTTAAATACCATAAATAGGTATGAGATACACGAATTTTATATACAATCACTACTCAACATGCCAATTACATTTATTTATGAATTTTATCATCCTACTCCTTTATAAATATATTATAATTAAATGAGAAATGTTTAAAGTAACGTGTTGGTTTTATTTTAATGATATTTGACACCTATTTTTACCCGACTACGGCGTTAATTATCACGTGTTTGGTATCAAAAGAAAGGTCTTGGCGAGCACATTACAAATATGTATACATATCATACTGATTAAGTCAACATGTATGTTCAAAATGCGGTCGAATAGTCCGCGCGGTCCTGTCGTTGCAGTTATTCACTCTTTTAAGCGAATAAAAACCAACATCACGGTTCAATATGAGATTATAAAGGTTATCCCGATCGATTAGGAAACAGAAAACTATTAAATAAAAAAATAAAGTTTAAAAACGATAACCCGACTACGTAAAAAAGTGATCTAAAAAGGATGAAACAAGAAAATAATTCAGACAGAAACCGAGAAATGCATCGGTATAAAAATGGTCATGTTAGAACCGTGGTCGCACCCATGGTTAACGTGGTTTCCGTAAGGTAGTCTATTTTTATCGATTTTCAGTAAGAAAGATAAACAAATACGTCATATAACATTTATATTATAACATTTTTGTAAGTCTACGTAACTTTATAAACATTTATACGCATCAATCACATACTTCGTATATCAAATTCTTGGAGAATGAAAACAAACAAACAACTCGTGTTAGAATTCCATACGTTTCCGTTTGAACCATTTTTCTCAATTACAGTTTGAGGAAATTGTTGAAAGAAAAAATATTGTGATGTGTTTTTGACTTTGCTTAGTAAGTAATATTTAAGTCAAGCTAAAAAAAAATTAACAGCAACAGCTTAGATGACTAAGCAGTAACAAAAGACACGTTTTGAATAAAAAAATGTTGAAAATAACTGTTAAATGGAGGGTAGTTAAACGCCCCTGTAGGGCGAGGCGCGATCTAATCGAGATGATTATGATAAATGACTACTTGTGTTGGGGCGGGCGGGTTATTTCCAATACCAGGGTTAGGTTTTGGTACCAGTGTTACCAGATTTTACGAATATCATTTAATAGAAAGTACGAGAAGATTCAAAGTTGCTTTGACAATTATAAATAAGAACAAGAAACACATTCAGCGTCGAAACATGTTCCAACCAAATGGCCACTTTTGAACATATTCAGGCTGAGTTTCCACCAGAGATGAGCGAAGATATGTAGCGAAGAATATGTTTGTTAAGAAGCTACAGCACGTACGTAAAGGAACTTCAATAGTAAAATCTCTAAAAGTCGTTCAGGTTATCATCTGTACATAGTATAAGTTATCATCTTTACATAGTATAAGTTATCATCTTTACATAGTATAAAACAAAGATGCTTACCGCTATCTGTAGCTTCGCGATCTTTTAATCTGTGCAAGGGAATTAATGCAGTTTGTAGATTCAAGAGGAATAATAATAGAATATTCTTTATACATACAATACATGCTTATTATAGAGAAACCTTGCAAAGCAAGGGAGGGTAACTAATCTAATGTAAATGTACTCCAGAAGTAGTTAAGTAATTTGAAATTATTCTAAAGTGAATCTATTGGTAGCGAATTGTATAACATTTTTTTTTGTTTACTCTTGCTTTGAAGACACCCATATTGTACTCAGGAAACACAGACTCCGGCAGACTGTTCCACAGTTTCGCGGTGCGAATAAAGAAAGTGGATTCGAAGCGCTTGGTACGTATTCGCGGGATATCCACCATGTACCTATGGCGCTTGGGTCGCGTTTTCATGCTGTCACATGTTCATTGTACGCCTGAATATATATGACTACAATAAACTAGAAATTAACTAGGTTTTGCTAATCCATGTTATAAAGTAACTGTGTGCCAAATTTCATTGATATTCGTTCAATCGTTTTGCGTGATTGAGTAACAAATAACCAATTATTTAAAATAACAAGTAACATGTAAAACATTCAAATTCATATATGTTTGGAGAAGAATAATAAATAGATATAGCTGCGTGAAATTCCACATGTACGCAACCGACTAGTTAATAAATAATAGTTTAATTTGAGTGATATAAATGTTGAGTGTCAGTTAATTAAAATGTGTGATAGACACTAGTGTAACTTACCATGTCCCCTATTGAGATATTTATTCAGATAAGCGACCACTTCGTCCGTAGGGGGCACTTTGAAAACTATTTTATTCAAGTAGATTAGGAATCAAACATTGTATCATACTAATTGTTTGCATATATTTCGAATTTTTCGAACTGATTTTTCTATCTTCCGTCTATATGATAAAAGTAATTTATCTGTCTGTACATAAAATATAATTTAAAATGCATGGAATTGGATAGGTATGGTTTTCACAGTTGTATTGCTCTCGGTCTAACCCAAAATATTGACATTGTTTCATTAAAATCGGATGTCAGAAAAAGAGAAAAGCGAAGTTAGAGTAGGTCGATTAGTAAAAAATTGTAATTAATGATTTAATCAATCAATAAAAACAACAAATGAAACGTGATTTTTATACAAAAACGCCTTGTATTTCATTTCCAATCAAGCAAATATGAAATTGTATCACAAAACAATCACAGAACAATTCAGTACAGAGGTGAGCTCGACCTCCCAATCAACTGCAAATTGAAAATGTAATCACATTTCGACAATTCTATTTGGTGCATTCGTAACTTCGTTCAACGTTCAGGTGAGAAACGGCTGGGGATGTTTTGAAATACAATTTTTACGTATTTTATTGAACACACAGACAGACAGATTAATTATTCCATGCAGTAGTGTTCTCCTTACAAAGATCCTTCACTTTACTTAAATATTTTCTATGTACAGGAATTCAATAATGTACAAAAATTACTTTTTTACAGACTTAGAAGATAATATTTGGCTAGATAATTTTATTTTAATTAGGGAGTTTTTTTTTGTTACCTCCTTAGGAGATAAATTACGAAAAATATATTAGTAAGTCAACCAGCTATACAATATTGAGATGTATTTTTTTTTATGGAACTAGGTCGGCAAACAAGCGCACGGCTCACCTGATGGTAAGCGATTACCGTAGCTTATAGACGTCTGCAACACCAGAAGCATCGCAAGCGCGTTGCCGACCCTGGTGAGCTCTGGTCACCTTACTCACCAACAGGAACACAACACTACTTTAGAGTAGTGTTATTTAGCTGTGATCTTCTGTAAGGTCGAGGTACTACCCCATTCGGGCTGCTCCATATTTGAGCAGGAAATTTCCTGCTGTGGCCTACCTCAGTTAACTAAAGTATGAAAGAGTCATAATATAATTAGTTAAGAAGTTGAAAAATAGCTTAATACCAAAGACTGTATAATTCGCATTAAAATAAGGTGGAGAATGGAGATATAATACATTAAATTGCTGTGCTATTTTCTTTTCTATTTTGGCCAGACGCACAATATGTGTCCCCCGCGGTGTTGACAAGAGCGCTCTGTCGCTCTCCCGCGACGGTCAACACTGCTACGGCAAACAAACTACCCCTATATGAAATTTATTGAGCTACTTTATCGTCGGAATTTTCTTATTGTAGAAATTGCCTGTGACGAATAAATGAAGCCTTTGCAGTAAAAAGAACGTGTTTCCAGATATTGCTTCTATGCTACTTTAGATTCATCTGTCTTTTATAACAGACGTTCAACTCATGTATGACTTTAAACAATCACAAAAAATCTTCGATATTAAAATAATTAATGATAAGGGTTATTTACTGAAGAAAACATGTTTTATTTAACGATAGTGACCATCAGATGAAAGTCACATTATACTAATACTGATATAATGTAAACAAAAATGGCGACTAATGCTTGACGTAACGCATTTTCCTTACGTGACGATTTCTATCAATCAATCAACTCAAACCGCCTTAAGGAATTTAGTTCCAAAAGAAGAAACGAGGATGAAGTTTATACAAAATATGGAATATGAATATTATTAAACCGACGTAGTAAGCTTAGCTTTAATTGGATATCAATCTAACATAGTTTAGTTCATTACATAAAATAATTGCAACTTGCTAATAAACAATTAACGATATAAACGAACGACACTAAAGCGAAAGCTCGTCTTAATTGCTAGAATCACCGACGAGTGGCTTCGAAAGAGTGTTCTAGTGTCACGTACGATGTTTGCAGTTAAATGAAATCAGTGCGAGGCTAATTCCCAAAGCACTCGGAACCCCTTCGAACGATCGCTGCTCGCCAAATGAACCTCGTAATGTCTGCTTTTCTACTATAATTACGCACCCATTACCGACACTAATCTTTCTACCACTATGAATGATTGTAAACCGAAAATGATCCCTACGAAAGTGTAATAAAATCCACTTCCAACTACCACTCAAAAGCCACCAGAACTGTTATGTTTTTTTACAAACTCGAAACAGTTCTTATTGCCTTAGCCTTAAATCTAAAATCGTTGGTCATGCGTGACAGTACGTACATTTCAGTCTTCTGGTAATGCAATAAGGTGTATATCGGAACGCCAATAGGCGCCCAGAGTAGGGGGTAGCCAGAGGCTCGAAGGAGTTAATGCGTGACGCACAAAAGACCAAATCACGACCCTCCCGACGTGGCCGCGGCGTCAAAGAAGAAATTTGTATTCCAATTATGACGCCACAGACACCCGTCGATCAATATCGCTGGCCATTTTGAGGGTTTATTCATGACTATTTGTTAGAAATAGTTAAATTCTATAAAAGGGATTGGAATAATTGATTTTATTCATCAAAATTACGTACCACCAATTTTTCGTCAGAATAGCAGTGATAGCTTAGACTTCGGTTTCTCACTCGGGAGGTCCGAGTTTGATCTCAGGCACACAACGACGACTTTTCCAAGTTATGTGTAAGGATATAGCTTAAACGGTGAAGAAACTCACGTGCCTAAGAGTCGTCCATAATGTTCTCAAAGGTGGACCTTGTCATCCCACAGAGAGAAAGAGACCCGACTTAGTCAAGAGCCATTAATGGATTAAGATGACGAAATGAGGTTAATACAAAAAATGAATTCTTTTAAAATAAGTGTTATATTTTTTTAAGATTATGCGAGACCACTGACATAAATATACATACAAAAGTATAATTCTGTTTGCAAATACAATAGTTATTATGTTTTCACAAGTATCTTTTCCGTAACATGACTACGAGTAAAGTCTATGCCCAATAGAACAAAGGAACAATGACCGCAGCGGCAATAAAACGATAATAAATGGATAATTACTCCATTCCACTGCATTACCGTACTCAGAAGAATGGGGAAGAATCTTATACTTACAGAAGAACATATTGGAGAGTTTTAATCCTTACTTCACTGTATTTAAGACCTACGAGAATAAATTCTTTCAAGTCCAGCAAAAGACCCTACACTATTAGCCATTTGATTGCAATTTCGGCCCCAATCTCGGATTCAATAAAGCTTTCCCTGCAGATAAATTTTGACATTTTCTATATATTAGGACACACAATTATTGGTTGGTAATTGCTTTTGATCGTTCTGGGGATATTTTTTGATAAAATCTTTCATATTTATCAAAACAGGGGATGCTTACCTGAGTTCTGTAAAGGAAAGATGATCACTCATTCTTCTAATAAAAAACGATGATTATTGAACTAACAACTGCTTTTTATATGCTATAATTTATAAAATCTTATAATATAGCATCTTTATTAAAACAGTTTGAGTCATTATTTCTTATAATTTTATTATTAACTGACTAAATTTCTAAATATTTGATAAAAGCAATCGTTCATACCTCATTCGTTCGATATTAGCATAGGAATTATGTTTTATTCCTGGATAAGTATCCTAAGTGTTAATCTGGATTATATAGTATCTGTATGGATAATTTTATTTTAAGTCCTTTAGCTGTTATTGTATAAATAATTTCTCTCTGTATCTATAGGGTATGGGTACATTTTGGCTTTTTATGGAAATTTTCCTTAACTTGTTGTTAATTTGTTGACTTCTTTTAAGGAAGAAGAGACTTTGACAAATTGAAATGCTTGTTGTAAAGTTTCATCTATATGTTTCTGTGTAATTTTCTAGCTCTTCTGTATGTATGAAAGAAGTATTAGTCTGTGTTTGTTCACTATGATCTAATGTATGTGTATCAGTATAATTAATTGTATTTATATTTCGTATAGTGTGATTGGAGTTAAAATTATTTGTATTATTTAGTAGTAATTCTTGTGATATATCTTGTTTTAATATATTTAATCTCTCAATTGACAAATATTTATTTTTACTCATATTTATTTTACAATTAGTCTTCTTTGATCTGCTATTCTTTGTTCACTAAGATGGGCTAGTGAAGGAAATCTGCTATGATATAAAGTATCGTACATCGTACATAAGTTTTTTGTATGCGGTTATATTGTAAGTTTAATCGCATTATCTCTTCATTGTATTCGTCAGTCCATTTTGTACTTTGTGTCCAGTTATTGCTCTTATTTCTGTCAGTCTCTTCCTGGTAATTATT
This sequence comes from Limenitis camilla, assembly GCA_905147385.1. Classification (NCBI taxonomy): domain Eukaryota; kingdom Metazoa; phylum Arthropoda; class Insecta; order Lepidoptera; family Nymphalidae; genus Limenitis; species Limenitis camilla. The sequence continues at coordinate 3,622,989 of LR990224.1, forward strand.
GTATATTTGAGTTTGTCACATCTTGATTGTTGATGGAGTGTGATTGTTTTTGTGTTTTATTTTCTACTTGGGTCTGCTTAAGGAAAGATGTAATTTCTATCTTTATTTCATCTAACGTTTCTCGGGAAAGCAATTTATTTCTGATAATAGCTCTGCATTGATCGCTTAGTCTCTATCTCGTAGCCTGCATATACTTGTGAAAATTCTTGATGTAACTGATCCAAGTAAAGCCAACTGGTAATTGTAGCAATAAGGTATGTGCGCCAGATAAATCTAATCATCTCTTCTGACCATCTTTTGCCACCTCCACAACATCCATAGACAATGGTGAATTAATGCTTTAATTTGAAGAAGTTGAAAATGAAAGCGGAGATTTTGTAGGTGATTCATATGAATTGAATGGTGAGAGCGTCATCGACGTAGTTTATCTTAGCTGATCAGAGTCCATATTAGTCGTTGCTTGGATCGTTTGACGGATATAGCGCACCACCCGGAGATTTTTCGCACCCCTAGGCTCAGTCTCAGATCCGCTTCCGTCGGAGCCGGTATTGCAACTGGACCCGCCGTGCAGTTGGGACCTATTTGTCATACTTCTTGTTTGCACCATGTTGTTTTTTGGGTTTGAGACCGTTAGTTAAGAACGGTCAAGCCACGATGGTATTGGCTAAATCAATGTACCTCCTGATCATCTCAGGGTTATTGAGCTAATGTTAGTTCTTTATTTGTCCTGCCTTCTCGTAAGCAAACGCATCAAGGTGGTCCCCTGTGGGGGTTATTATTATTATAGTATAGATGTGTCGTCAGTTAGCAAGGAGTACAGTCACACAAATTCCTCACGTAGTATGTATTGCATAAAAAGTTTTTGTGGTGTTTAAAGTTAGTTTGTTATTTTTAAGCTTTTTTCAAAGGTTTCCTTTAGTCTCTCCCAGGAAGATCCATTTCCAAAGTCATTGCTGTGTCATCAGCGTATGATATGGTTTTAGCCTTTTTTTTTTAAATTTTAGATTACTGAGATCTATGAAACGATCTTATCGTTTAAGTATTTGAGGAGGAGAGTCAGTCCCAATACACTTCCTTGAGGAACTCTGAGGGTAACTGGCACTTCCTCACTAACGTAGTTATCTAATTTGATCATATTATGTTTTCTGTTTGAGAGATAGTCTCTAAAAAAGGATAGTTTTATTCCTATTTTTCGAGTTTAGCTATAAGGATGGGGAAAGAGAAGATGTCTAAAGCCTTCTTTAAATCAAGAAATACGTTTAGATGTTTACTTCCCTTATCTTATACGAGTGACATGAGTACTCTTATTCAATTCTTACACCTTTTCTAAAACCTTATTGAGAGGGTGTAAGAGTAATAATTTTTTCTAAGTAATTAATTAATCTAATTATTAAACGATTTTTGATATCTCTAGTAGGAGAGAAATGAGCTAAAAATAGTAAATATAAAAGCAACGGTTAGCTTAAAACATTTGCACTACTTTTTTATATCTTTACCCTTGTTTGCTGAGCTTGTTTGAGCAGAGCGGTTTGTCTTGGGTGGGACCGATCAAACGTCGAGCAAACACTCTGTAATAACATTGTTTTATTGAGCCACAATTAAACCCGAGTCATGGGACCTATCTCGCGTGAGGAATTGACGGCACGTCATTATTAATAACGAGTAAATGCGAACCACTACGATTATTTAACAGTGTTTGGGGTTCCGTACCTCGAAAATTAAAAATATATTATAAATATTATTTATAGGATAACGCGTTAAAGTATCAAACCAAAATTAATATAAAACACTCAGGTCTTCAGTCCCTTATAACTGAGTAAACATCAAACTAAGTCCACAATGTCTAAATTCTTCAAGGATTTTCTAAAGTCGATTAAAATATTTAGTTTATTTACCGTTGACCCAGAAAGTATATTAAAATATTTAACTAGCTGACACGTTCTCGCTTCGGTGAGGTGTACTCAAATCGTTCACTCACATAATCATTCGCTTTGCTTGTTTATTCGTTCTGCTATGAATTAATGCTATTAATAATTTCTATTCCATAATGCGTAGTATGTAGTGATTTGAACTATAAGAGGGAAGTCTATAGAATTTGGGCTTATATAATTCGTCTTAAAACATTTTTACTGTGCAGAAATTTCATTTTATCGGTTTATTACAAGGTCTATTAATATAAATTGATATTCAATAATATTTCCCGGACCTGGATAAGACAAATTAATAGTGGTCACTTAATCCGCCACCACACCACTATAAAAATCCCCTCATACTTGATGGTTTAACTGTTACATAAACTGTCATCTGTAACTTAGCGATTTGGATATTTAAAATTAATTATAAAACACGTGTTAACATGTGATGAAATATTATGACTACTAATTTGCTTTCATGTATTAAGAAAAAGCGTTTTTTTACACTCGGTATGAAATATACCATAATAAAAGTTTGTACAGTTAAGTTTACAAGATTCCTATTAGTACATTTTAAACAGAATTTCTTTATGTAATCACACGAGTATCGCGTGATAAAATGTTGCGTGGTCGGTGTAGTGTCTTATGAACAGTATTCCTAGGCGCCTTTGCTTCGTGTTTACTTGAGGTCATGAATATTTACATGAACCTTATTGATTTGTTTCACGATTTAAGGGAAACGCTAGTTTGCTATGGTTTATCACACCTGTGCTATATTGTGGCCATTTAAAACACGGAATTTAAAACCATTTGTTTTTTTGCTTCTTGATTCATCATATACTACGTTTCATGGTTTTCATCAAACGATGTTAATTTTCTTTTTATTAGAAGCTTTATATGAACTTGCAATATCTAATATATAAAACAAAGTAGACTTAATTATACCGTTTTTAACTCAAGAACTTCTGGATAGATTATGATGAAATTTGGTACAGACAAAGAATAGAGTTCGGGAAATCACATAAGCTATCTTTTATTGATATATTTCTCTTATCGAAATGAGGTTTGAAGGGGTTAAAACAGGGGATCAACATTTTTGTATGGGTATTCGACTTATCCATATTATACGTAGGTATACGATACGATTTCTGACATTTCTAGTACTCATACCTTAAATGGTGGTCCCATAGAGTCTTTTGATCCCCATACGAAGTAGGATCGATAGGCATAAAAATGTTTTTTTTTGGATTTTAGCATGCATTTGTGAATGCAGTTAAAAAGTTATGAATGGTCTCCTAGGAACGTTTTCCTGTAACTATAACGGTTAAGGTAGCTGCCCTTACTGACCCGTCTCAAAAATCCACTCTGTATATTTAAGTATATTGTTATAAGTAATTAAAAGCATAACTTTTCTGTTTATTAATGTGGAATAATATTATAAATGAACACCTTAAACCTAAGGTCGTAAAGTTTATGTTTGTTTCTGTTACAAATCTCAATCAGGAATATAATATGTACAATATTTGGGTTTTATGCGAGCAGTGCGACATAAAAGCTGTGATCCCCAGTGTTGCCACATGTAATCCAAGCCGGCTGTGTCAAGAGTCACGCGGCAAGCCTTCACGCGGCTGACACGCGCAAACAACCCATTGTCTAATGAAATGGAGAACTCATGTCTTTCACACTTTAGTTATAACTATCAATATTTCGAAATTTTTAAACAAATGTATTTCTTGTTCAGAGTTTATATACAAATTAATATTTTTGCGCTTTTTTGTTATGTGTACCTAATGGTTGGAATTTTACTTTAACATTTTTTACGTTGTTACTTAATTTTTTTTAATATATTCTTAAATTTATTTATTCTGAAAGGATTAATTTTAAGCCTAACCTTACTGCATCTAACCAACAGTTATTTATTAATTCTTCAATTTAGAATCAAAGGAAAATTTACTAAAATTAGTCTTTGATGTAGTTATAATACTTTTTGACTAATTGATATAAAATAATAGAGAGAGAATTTTATACATTTCCTTATATTAAACTAATTTTTGACTTATTATTTTTACACATTTCCTTAATAAGCCAATAGAATTAATTGTATACGTCATGGAGCTTTTCTCCAAAAAAAATAGGTTCTTATATACTTAAAATTAAAAGTATATTCCTAGATAACCAATAAACATTTTTAAGTCATAAAAGTATTTTTATTTCTATAGCAATTTCTATCTACCCTAAAAAGAATATGTTTGAACATAACGGCTCCGGGGGCCAACAAATAAATGTGCTCCAGGGTAACTGACCGTGGACAATAAACAGTCCGAATGTTTACCCAGGACAGCCTTGCAAATGTATGAAAGAAAATATTTTAGTTCGTTACACAATTGTCTGTAACATTTTCTGCAAACTAGACATATTTTTTGTATAGATTTTTTAGTCATTTGGGTGCTTGGTTGTTGGTTGTTGGCTCACAGAAACTTTGTAACCTAGATACTTACATAGGCAGGAAAAAAGCAGCGATCGAATAAGAAGAAAAGTGTTCACACAAAAATAGGTCAACGGATTTTAAAGAAATCTTTTTAATATTATAAATATGTTTGTTACTCGATCACACAAAAAACACACAGATACTTTATAACCTGGATTAACAGCAAGGCTTGGTATGATAATAAAGTATGTTAATTGAACGAAAGTCGAAATTGAATATATTTATATAGCAATATGTTGAAGATTAAAATAAGGTTTCTACAACTGTATTGCTGTCTTATTTAAAATATAAGCTTTGTTTAATTCAAATCAGATATCAGGATGAAAGTTATAGTTATTTAAAAGTATTTTAGTCCAGCGACAGTACAGTGTATTTGAAATGCTTCTATTTTATATTTAAATATATATTTTAGTGAAATAATAATTTAAAAATTATTACGTATCTGCTAAGATGACAATTAATGAATAATGTTTGATTCGATTTCGAAAACTTTTTAGCATAAAAATAGAAAAATCTTAGAAATTCCAGGAAAGTAAGGTAAGGAGTTAAAAATTTAAGCATATATGGTACTATTGTGTTTAAATAATTTTTGTGTTATATGTATGAGCACTTTTTCGTTCAGTCTTTTATGTTTGCTTACCTGGTTGACGAAGATGTGTATGCGCGTCTAATGACGATTTTGACATCGCTGACAACGAATTGCTGCCATATCCTGAAAAAAAAAGTAAAAGTTAAATCCCATCAAAGATTAAATGTAAAAAATTCTGTCTCGCATCTAACTGTTTGTAGGAAAAAGTAGTGAAATCTCATGGTTTAATTAATAGCATTAGAGGAAGTTAACTGTTTGTACAACTATACATATAAACATGTATTTTAGTCAAGAAGCCGAGTTGTGTCTGGGGTTTAAGATCCAGGTGCAGGTTTAAACTAAACTATACTGCTTTACACAATGTTGACTATGTGAATTCGTTTGATAAACTGTCTTAAATCTATTGAAGTTGTATATTTTCGAGAATGTGCGTGGGTGCGGTATACTTGCAATAAGTTATACTTGTACAAGAGTTAAAACAGCTCTGAAATAAGTTTTTTGATAGAAATTGAATCAGCCGCGCAAATTGTTTGATAATTAACGGGGCACCTCATCAGCGGGCCTGGGGCGATCAAATCTGTGAATATTGCCTATTCTGTCCTGGGGTTGCCAGCGCCGAAAGCAAAATATCAACACTACAATACAAAATAACTCTTATATTATATCCCCTAGATTTTATATTCAGTTGTGCTATATAGATCAAGGATTATTCTCTCTTTGATGCTCTCAATAGGATTTCACGCGTTGTTAGTGTTAGAGCAACATTGTGGAAACTTCTTTTGATTTCGGGTATATTTTTGATTCCATGTTCTACGGTTCTTTGATTTTTGGGGCGCTGATAGTGACATGATGTTAGGGAATGTTTTCTCACTATTTATGTCTAGATGTTGAAAATACCTAATACAACACAAATGTGCAAATTGAGCACGTGTGTTTATTTTATAACATACTAGCGGCCTGTCCCGGCTTCGCGCGGGTGGACATATAACACACTGGCGCGTCGGGGTGTATTTTTTGTTTATATTGCCATTTTTAATGTCTTTTGAATGGAAGGTCCGATTTCAATAATTCAAAAAGTAATCTACAGGTATTGAAACAGTCTTTAATACGAAATAATTTATTTGGATACGAATTGATACAAAGGTATGGATAACATGGTCTGATTTTGATAGGCATTTCTATCAACTTTTAAAATGTAAAAAAGTAGTTGTAGTGACATAACTACAATAGTTAGGACATATGTCTCGCGAAGTTTTTTCTAGATATTGATACGTTCAATAATATTGTAGAACATTTTTTTGTTCCATCATCAATACTTTCCGCAGCGCGTAGCCTATGTTACTCAGGGATAATGTAGCTTTCTAACGGCAAAAGAATTTTTGAAATATAAATCTTTCCTCTTTATAATATTTATTATTACTATTTTTTATTTATCCCCAATTCCCATAATTTACATTTTTAAATATATCTAAAAAAAAACAAAATACATTTGAAAATATAAATAATAGAGGCCAACCGGCAGCGGGAACACGGTCCAAGCTACCGACGGTTAGGGCTCTAGAGAGAGGAACTTCCGCACGATACGTGCCGTGTCCAGTAGTACCGCTTTCTGCATCAGCCCCTTGACCCATCCATCTAACGCGAGCCTCTTAAGGTGTTGATCGAGGGTCTTGGCCATTAGGCCATTGGCCGTTACGACAATCGGCACAATAACTGCTGAGTCCCACATGTCGACGATCTCATGAGATAAATCAAGATATTTTATTTATTTATCTTTCTCAGCTTTCACAAGATTCCCGTATGGTGACGTTGCCGGATGGTGACGTCAACAATCATTGTGCAGCGCTCCGATCGATCTATCACCACTATATCAGGTTTATTGGCAACAATAGTTCTGTCAGTGATGATAGTTCGATCCCAGTACAACGTGACACGACCATTTTCGAGAACTAAGTCGGACGCATACCTATAGTACGGCACCTCAGACTCCACAAGGCTGTATCGAAGAGCAAGTTATTGGAGGATAATCTTGGCCACTTGTGGGTTGTGCCTGTGCAAGTACCCCCTGTTAACAAGACGAGGACAACCGGAGATAATATGTCTGAGTAATTCGCCAGGACTGTGACAGGCCCGACATATGTCCACCGTGCCATCCCTCACAATATACCTCCGGTAGTTCCTCGTCATGATAACTTCGTCCATAATTGCACAGACAAAATCTTCGGTTTCGCCAAATAGGTTGCCAAACTGTAGCCAAGATACGGACGCTTTAAAGTCTACCTCGTCCCCGTGAAGGGCGGGGTAGAAGCATCCGTGGGACTCCTTGCTCTTCCATACTTATTTTTATTATTATTATAACTTAAAATTATAACATAATATTGTGTCTATTTCCAGTAATTAAATTATAATCTGTCATTCAATAAGCAAAGAATGGAACCAGAATTTTATTTAAAGGTTTGATAAACATGCATTACATGATCTTATAACTTACTGATTATATAATAAATAATATTTTATTTTATGTCTTAGAATGATTAGTTTTTGTACTAAAAAGTCAAATTTCATAAATATTTACTTAATTTAATTGTTATATCTCCTTGGAACACAACATCGACATTGATATAAGTTTATTGTTAATACAAACAGAGGTTAATGAAGGCTTAATAATACAAGCTCTTATTTGACTTTCAATTTCCGTATGTAAATTGTCCGTGTGTAAATAGTCAGGTATTTGATTGAACTCAAATGTGGTATAAACTAGTGGTCAAAATTACTTTAACAATAAAACAAAAGAGTATATGTGCGTGTGTGTTAAATACATCGTAGTGTGAGTAATGTTTATTTAATTGATTTATTATATTTTAATTGCATAATTTAAAAAAATATTAGCATACAGTTGATTTTGCCATATAAATTTAAAAACAATTGGGGTGGGCCACTCTTATCATTTAGGGGTATAAAAAATAGATGTTGACCTATTCTCAGACCTACCCAATATGCACACAAAATTTCGTCAAAATCGGTGGAGCCGTTTTGGAGGAGGATGGTAACTAACATTGTGACACGAGAATTTTATATATAAGAGATACTCTGACAATGTAATATTCATATACTATTGAGTTAATAATGATAGAACAGTCAAATTAGGCTGATATGTTTTGTTATTGTCACAAAGTATCGATATCCACACGACATCGATTCCTACATGATTTCTGTATAAGTCGGATTTTTGTATTATTGAAAACTAAATATAAAACATCAGAAAACTTAGCAAATATTACGTATTTAAAAAAAGTTTGATAGATACTCAATTCTATTCGATAGATACTTGATATTGAAAGAAAGGTATCAGAGAAATATCACCTGCTGTACTCAGTGTTAGCAATGTCAGTGCGTTACCATGGTTACACCATTGTTGTAATTGGCAATATATTAATAATGTCACGCAGCTCTCAAGTTAGACAACATAAGTTTATATTTTTTCTCATAAATGATTGCTATGTATATGTCAACGTTTGTACAGTTATATTGCTGCTATCACTAGCTGGTAATGTATGTTGTCTATTTGTTTCCGATAAAGCTCTTTCTTCCTGTAATATTGTTCAAAATCAAAATACGTCAAAAATAACGTCGCTGTATATTTATCCTAACCGCCACTATTAGTGCTACTATTCCCGTGTTTGTTCACGTCACTATCGCCATCTGGATCAATCATACGAAACCTGATGCTTATTTTCTTCAAATATTAACCACTATAACATCAACATTTTGTGGCTACTTTACTATAACTGATTTTTCTTATAAACTTTGACCTTCACCACCTGACGTTTTAATACAATAAATAATAAAACTTTAAACTACATTAGCTGTAGAAAGTAACCTGAGGATGAGTGCCTCAGATCGATAGTCAAGCAAGTGGGATAGACTTAATATAAATATAGAGGAACTAACAACAATCAAAAGTTACATGTATGTATGCAAACGTTGGCAACACTTCATCATCACCCTAAAATGGCCCACTCCTGAACCGGGTCTCCTCTTCAGAATGAGGAGGGATTAGGCCAAAGTCCACTACGGTGGCCAAATGCGGGTTGGCAGACTTCACACACCTTTGAGTACTTTTAGGGAAAAGTACAGGTTTCCGCACGATGTTTTCCTTCACCGTTAAAGAAAGTGATATTTAATTGGTTAAAATATACATAACTCAGAAAAGACAGAGGTATGTGCTGTGCCAGGATCGAACTCGGACCTCCCGAGTAGACATCATCGTATAAACCACTGGGTTTCCACTGCAGGCAACACTTAAATCGAAGATAAAACTTGTCAAACGTCAGTACAAATTGACAAGCCAAAGAGGTATTACACAACTTACAATAGGATTAAATAATAACGAGTAAGTATTCATGTGGTGTGACCATTGTATATAGGCCGTGTAAACCTGCACTTCTTACTAATACCTATTATAAATGTGAACATTAGGATGTTTGTTATTTAATCACGCAAAAACAGCTGAAGGGATTTCATTGTAATTTGGCACACAGATAGGCTACTTTCTATCCCGAAAAAATCAGAGTTTCTACGGGATAACGGAGTAAAAATTGCTCACGTGTAAAGCCGATTTCGACTAGTAGTCCATAAGTTTAAATAATCATGTACTAGTATTTTTTGGTGACATGATTATAAAAAGGCAATAAATATTTATAATTTATTTTAGTAAAATAAAGTGCTTGCTTCTTGCTTCGCTTTACATAAGTTAAATATATCTTATAGTAATCATGTTGTATCAAAATATCCAATGAATTTAAGGCATTAAAAATGAAATGGGTAAGCGTCATAACATCCTGATTTTCTTTTTAAATTACAATCAACCGTCTAATATTATACACTTAGAATACGTATACTCGTTTTCGCTCCACGGCACGCAAAACAATAGGGCGCTTATGGTTTCCCTCCAAAGAATTCTCATCGTGCTATCTCTTTCTAAACACGTAAGAGAGAATGAGACAGAGAGCTAGGGGAACGGCGGGCAAATGCCACTCTCAGTTAATTTTCGAAGCCGCCGCTAGCTTCGTCTCCTTTTAACGTTCCCTTTAAAATATAGGTTTATTTTTAGTCTCGCGAAATTCTTTTATTCATAGCAGAACTGTTTTTAATCTTTTCCGTTATTACATTTGTCTTTATGAAAAAATGGTATTAGAATTTGTATCAGAATCTTTCTTTTTCCAAGCTTTTATTTAACTTGCAATTTATGTATGTATGTTCTTGTCAAATCTTGCTACTAAATTTAAAGCAGTTATCCTAAACCGATTAAGAATTTCAACGCACTTGAATGTACACGTTAAGATTGGATAATAATGCTTTAGGTGACGTAACTCTAAATCCATTATGGCGGACGGGCTAAGATAGCAGACTTCTTATTTTACGTGCATGTCTAGATATGAATACAAGGGGTTCGCCGAGAAGCATATTTTATTTTTTATTTTATTTTTATTTAGAACAACAACAGCTTAATAATAATTATAGTATTACATTTGGCACAGTTGATATTTTAGAACAAGCCAATAATAGTTGTTCCCGTGTTGCATTGTTGTATAGTTTAAGTTACAAATTGATTATGACTTAACTTATATTGAGCAAATATTATTTGATATAAGTATTGCAGTTACAGTATCTAAAGAATCATATACACTACGAGAAAAACCATAAACATAGATACATATATAGATACATGCGTGCATACATATATATATATACATACATATATACATACTTCCATACTAATTATATATGCTATATACGTAGATAAATAAGAATATTATATGAGTAGATAATTGCCTTACACGTATCTAAAAATTTAGACTCATGTGGTGTAGACTCATCCTTTACGAGTTTAGTAATTTCGATTTTATCTTGTTTTTAAATAAGGCTTTAGATCCTACAAAGGGGTCGATATCATTAAAATTATTGTTATATGTTCGCAAGATTCTCGAGAGTGGTGCGTTAGCGCCATAATTGCAACAATGGAATGGTACATGGAAAAGAGTAGTGTGTCGGGTGCGTTTTATGGGTGCGCGGAGAAATATTTGCTCAGTGAGTGCAGGGCAATCAATTTGTCCACGAACAATATCGAATAATAAGCCCATGTCAAGCATTTGCCTACGTTCAGCTAAAGTGAGAAGACTAAAATTTCTACAACAATCAATATATGATCCAGATAGTTTTTTAAATTTATAATTAAGATGTTTAATAAATTTTTTCTGTACGGCTTCAATACGGTTTACGTAAATATTGTAACAAGGAGACCAAACCGGACAAGCATATTCCAGAATACTACGCACATACGCGTAGAATACCACTTTTAGACTTTGTATAGACTTAAAAGGCTTACAGGTTCTAATGACAAATCCGAGGCTCCGATATGCTTTCTCTACGACTGTATTAATGTGATTGGATAGAATCATTTTTGAGTCAAAATGAACCCCGAGATCCCTTACCACCTCAGTTCTTTCAATAACGGTATTGTTAAAATGATATGGGTATTTATTGGGTTTTAACTTACGAGAGAAAGTAATGCATTGACACTTAGCTATGCTTACTGAAATTCTGTTATTAGTATAGTATTTAAAAAGATTATTTAGGTCAGCCTGTAATAATTCACAGTCAGCAGGGGAATTTATTTTCATGAATACCTTTTTGTCATCAGCATATAAAATATGATTGGCATTATGTATACATTCATGTATGTCCATAATATAGGCGTTGTAAAAGAGAGGACCGAGATGCGAACCCTGAGGAACACCAGAGGGGATACTTATACAATCTGATTTATATCCCCCAAGTACGACAAACTGAGAACGATTTTTAAGATATGACTGAACCCATCTAAGTAAATCCCCATGAATACCTAGGATTTCAAGCTTATGGAGAAGGATGTCGTGATCCACACGATCGAAAGCTTTTTCAAAATCAGTGTAGATTACGTCAATCTGACCTCCTTTTTCCATATTGCGAAGGACATAATCTGAGAACAAAGTTAGGTTTGAAATAGTGGAGCGACCACGCAGAAATCCATGCTGAGTTTGAGATATTCCTTTTGCGAGGAGAGGATAAATATTTTTGTAGACTAATAGCTCAAATACTTTACATATAGAATTAAGAATAGATATCGGCCGGTAATTTTCTGCACAAGTAAGTGAACCTTTTTTATGTATTGGTATGATCTGAGCTCTTTTCCAGATGGAAGGAAAAACACTTTCTTTTAGTGATCTACGAAATAGAAGAGTAATAGGAGTAGTTAGGCTTTCAGCGCAGGAATATAAAAATATAGGTGGAACTCCGTCACAGCCCGAACCTTTATTTATATCTAACGACTGTAGCAAGCTCAGTACAGCTTCCTCAGATACGCTTATTTGAGATAAGAATTCACAAGAATTGTAATTATTTGAAAGTTTAAAATTGCTACAGGAACTTATGTTGGTACTTTTAATGAATACACTTTCGAAGAAATTGCTAAAAGCGCGACATATACTTTGACCATCTGTAAACTGTTCTTGTCCAAGAGTAATTTTTTTTGGATAGTTAGAACCACCTCTCTTGCTCTTAACATATTTCCAAAAGTATTTTGGTGCGCGGCGAATAAGTTTTTCAGACATGTGAGTGAAGTTATTAAAGCATTCATTTTCAACCCGTTGTTGTCTGGCACGTAGTAAAGAGAATTCGTCATAATCACGGGGATTCTTATATTTTAGCCATTTGTTATGCATTTTATTTTTTTCACTAATGATTTTTATTAAAGCAGAACTGTACCACGTAGGATAACAAACTTTTAAGCTGGTTGTTCTATAAATAGGGATATAGAGTAAGAAACATTTGTATAGTTGTTCGTAAAATATTTCAACATCTTCTTCTATGGAGTTACCTTGTAAAATGTTGATCCAACGAATTTTATTTAAATACGAATTAATAGTATTATAATTACATTTATAAAAATTAAATCGAGGAAGAGATGTTTCCCGTAAGGGTTTTATGTTGAGGTCTTGGACGGTCACTATGACTGGTGGGTGGAGTGGATCAATTTTAGATAGTGATTGAGGTGAAGTGTTTACTGTGAGGGGTAAAGTGCTGAAACTAAAAATATAGTTTCATTCTAAATACAACATAGCGGATGATCCAAGATGGCGGATTCATTATATTAAAGCACTCATGACTTTGCTATCAAAGTAAGAAAGAATGTTAAAAAAATTAATCATCATCATCATCACGGCCCGTCAGTGGCCTACTGCTGAGCCAGGTCTCCTCCTCAAAATGAGGAGATAGTCCATCACGCTGGCCCAGTGCGGGTTCTCAGACTTTACACACCTTTGAGAACTTTATGGAACTCTCAGGAGTGCAGGTTTAGTCACAATGTTTTCCTTCACCGTTATAGCAAGTGATATTTAATTGCTCAAAACACACATAACTCAATGACTCAACTCAAGCCCAGGATCGAACTCGAACCTCCCAAGTAAGACTTGAAGTCTAAACCACTGGGCCATCAGTGCTTCAAAAAAATGAATATGAAAACTTAAAACGACAAGTCAGTGAGTCAGACAGAAGACAGTTGGTCAGATGGTGCTCTCCACTACAAGTCTACAAATCAGAGATATACTAAACATAGATGCGAACTGATTGTGTTAGTAAGTACCTCAGCGACGCGCGGGCACATCGACTAGCTTAAAATTTTAGTAGATTGATATAAGTTTATTAGCTATGGTAATGTTAATGAGAGTTATTAATAAACACACCGTGGGGAACTATTAGGGGCGTCACCTCACAAATCTCGCTAAATGAATATTATTAGTTCAAATAAAGTCGTAGTTTATTTATAATTCATTTCGAAATAGTCGCAGGGGACATGGCGGACGACATTGGGGAATATTGGTGTACCCTTGGATAGACGATGTTATAAAATTAACTTTAGTGTTACCGATTATCATTTATGGTTTTTAAATGTAAAAAATGTTATGGAATAAATGATTGGAACAAACTTCAAAATAAAAAATTACTTCATGTCTAAGAACTAAATATACAGGAGCGATGTTCTTAAAATAAACCATTTGGGAACTACTTACGAATTAAAAATTGCCAACAGTGTTGCTAACATGTAATTTACTATAAATTTCTTTTGCAATCATTTTAAGTAGTATATTTAAAAATAATCCTTATACTAATATATAAAGCTGAAGAGTTTGTTTGTTTGAACGCGCTAATCTCAGGAAGTACTGGTCCGATTTGAAAAATTCTTTCAGTCTTAGATAGCTTATTTATAGAGGAAGGCTACAAGCTATATATCACCATGCTACGACCAATAGCAGCGGAACTACACGCGATCGAAGTCGCGCGGGTCGACTAGTATTTAATTACTGTCAGTTAACATTCACGCAATTTAATAAACATGTTATCATGATGGGTGTATTTTTGATTCATTTGCATCTTTCATGGCTTAAAAATCTTTGGAACAATTATCGCATGCGAATGCGATTATCGAGTGTTTTGTAATACCATAACTGCACCCTAGGGTAAGCTAAATCGTTTGTCACTATTGTCCAGGGGCATTAAGTCGTCACGGACCGACGCGACGCCGCGACTTCAAATTATTCTACGATTTTTATATAACATAAATATCATAGACTAACTAAAAACCGCTCCGCTGAAGTATACTTTCTCTTAACTGTTTATTCGTACATACTGTCTCACTGATTTATCTATCCCACTCGAAACTATAAAATATGCTATTTCCTCAATATTTTTCGTTGAATTTTTATATAGTGCGTAGTCTCTATTTCACTAACTGTTTTCTATCTTGCTCGAGTGAGTTTATTTTTTTATTTTCTTCGTCACTGTGTAGGGGGGGAATGAGCAACGTTCTAGGAAAAAATCCATAAATCTACAAGTATTTATATAAATAAAAATTGCATAACTTTAAAACGACTACACCAAATCGGGTAATACTTTTTGTTGTTGAGCTACTTGTAGTTAGCAGGACAAGGTTTTTATAAAAGAAAAAGTGAGCGAGACAGAAGACAGTCAATGATGATGAGATGGTGGTGTCCATTGCAAACGAGTGACATACTACGCTTTATAGAATAGAAATTAAACAGAAATAGTGGGGAAATAGTTGGTATATTCGTAGTTCCGGGTGGCAGAGTACGAATGAATAAATGAGTGACTGATTGGTTTGAATACACCTCAGAGAGGCGTAAGCGGTTCATATATATAGTCATATGTGTAAGTAAAATAACCATTTCTATTTACAAATGAAGTCAAGAGATCGACAATAGTCTGCGGCACCGAAGCGTGCGAAGATAATGCCTCCCTCGCCATTCCCTGCGTAGATGATAATCATCATATTGCATCACTTACCGAAATATTGTAAGTGTCAATCAAAGAATTAAGTTTGCATTGTACTTAGGCGCTCGGCGCGTGGCGGTCGTACGCTCGTCCATCCGCTGCTACATTTTAGCGCCCCTCTGTTTTGATTTTGAGGCGTAAAAAATGTATGGTTACCATCGACTTACAATATGGATGCTGCGTTTTCATACAAATGTCACGAAAAAGTGTCCATAGCAACAAATAAATAAACATTCTTCATCAATCATTATTATTGCATCATTAGTAATCAAGCAGTAATGTTGAAGCTCTGGGTCTAAAGTATAACCTTCATAAATAGGCCGTAATCCTGGAAGTTTAAACCGATTGAGATGAAATTGTGCCTACACGTTCTGATTATGATTAAATGTTATTCTAAATTCAATATGGCGGACTACCCAAGATGGCGGACTTGTGGGTTTTAAGAACTGAAAATTTCATCTATATCTCTAATAATATTATAAGGAAAGATTTGTATTTTTGTATGTAACGAATAAACTTAAAAACTACTACATTATCCCTGAGTAACGTAGGCTATATTTATTTTTAGAAAAAATTAGAGATCCTCAGAAATTCTTACTAAAATAAACCCAAGGTGTAAAAAAATTAGCCATAAATTGTCTTTCATTGCATGCGATGCGGAAAGTATAGATGATAGAACAAAAAAATGTTCTACACTATTATGGAACGTATTAATATCTATTAAAAACTTGGAGAGACCATATGTCCAACTATTGTAGTTATGTCACTAACTTTTTTACGTTTTAAAAGTTGATATAAACGCCTATCAAAACAAAATAAATTATTTTGTATTCAAGACTGTTGCAATACCTGTTGATTATTGTTTGAATTATTAAAATCGTACATGAAATTCAAAAGATATAACGAAATTAATAATGTCAATATAAAGAAAAAATACACGCCGACGGGCCGGTGCGTTCCACACAGCGCAGCGAGCAACGCGGCGAGAAAGGGGACACCGAAATGCTGGAGAGACAAGTGCTTAATATAACTAATCTATCTTTTGTATAGCAGCAAACCCTTTAATTTCATATCTATATCATAGACTTGCACTAAAACAACAAGTTCGCCATCTTGGGCCGTCGGCCATAATGGATTTAGAGTGACGTAACTTAGCTTTATGTGTTGTCATCCAATCTAAACATGTGAGCATTTCATCATAGGCGTGGATTGTGAGTCCGTAGCAACATTACAGTAAACATGAACACGCGATAGAAATTTTTCGGCAAAATCTAATTATTACAAGTTAATTTGGAAATAGGTAACATAAATATTAATTAGGGCCTTACCTCATTTCTTTACTATAATTGTAACATTATAGCTAAGTTTACAAGTTAAATATTTTTTTGTAAGAATTGGATAATGGTCTGATTTTGGCCAGCAATTCTATCAACTTTAAAAATATAGAAAAGTAGTTACAGTGACATAGTTTTATAGACATTGATATGTTCTTTAATATTGTAGAACATTTTTTTTTCTATCATCAATACTTTTCGCAGCGCATGCGATGAAAGATATTTTATGGCTAATTTTTTTGCACCTTGTGTTGGTTTTAGTGAGAATTTCTGGGGATATCTAAGTTTTTCTTGTAATAAATATAGCCTATATTACTCAGGGATAATGTAGCTTTCTAATGGTGAAAGAATTTTTGAAATCGGTCCAGTAATTTTTATGTTTATTCGTTACATACAAAAATACAAATCTTTCCTCTTTATAATATTAGTATAGAAAAAAAAGGCAGAAACCAATTTTTTATTTATTTTAAAATTAAAGTAGCAAACAAACGGCTTAAATTAGACACTTAAGTGTATTCATATTATAAACTTTTTTCCTTTAGTTTAACACAAATTCAAAAAAGTAAAAATGCGTTAAATAGTATATGTATATACTTAGGCATCAACCATTTTTTAGAGTTCCGTACCCAAAGGGTATAAATGGGACCCTATTACTAATACTCCGCTGTCCGTCCGTCCGTCTGTCTGTTACCAGGCTGAATATTCAGTTAAAATTTTTACAAATTATTTTGTCAAATATTGGTACGGAATGTGAGTCCTACTCGCACTTGTTTTATTTAGGCTCAAAAGTAGCTAAGTTGGCAACATTGTGGACTATAAAGTACTTGTGCACTAAGCTTAACAATAGAAGAATAGATACGTCCTAACTTCGCTTACCTTGTGTACCCTGTGACGTTGCATGTGTAGACCACGAACTCTTGTATGATGCATCTGAAAAGAAAACAAAGTTTATTATCCTGACTTTTAATAGTACTAGTAATAGTTGAATGTTATTACTTTTTAGCAAGTTTAAGTATTATTATTTAAAAAGGTCCCGCCGTGTTTCCATACGGGATCTGCACTGACGTCTTTTTATATTTATTCAACCGACTTCGAAAAAAAGGAGGTTATCAAGTATGTTTCGGAGGATGTTCGTTTCGGAGGAGTATGGTAACTAACATTGTTACACGAGAATTTTATATATAAGACTAGCTGACCCGGCAAACGTTGTTTTGCCATATACATTTGTGGTGGGCCATCCTTATCACTTACGGGGATGAAAAATAGATAGTAGCCGATTCTCAGACCTATTGAATACGCATATAAAATTTCATAAAAATCGGTCCAGCCGTTTCGGAGGAGTATGGTAACTAACATTGTGACACGAGAATTTTATATATAAGATTATTATAATTGATGTTGAATTGTCACTCTATAATAATATCCATTATTTAAAAAAAGATGAAAGAGGGAGAGAAAGTGAGAAAAAAGAGAGGAAAGAGACAAATAATAAAAGACCGAGAAGGAGAGAGAGAGGAAGAGACAGTGAAAAGGTAAAAGAGTTACCACTACCATATGGCACTTAAATGACCACAACTTTTTAATTAGAATATTTATGTTAACACCACATAGCCTAGAGTATCCGTAATAGTAGTTATTGAGCCTATTCGCAACACACATACAAAAAATCAAATCTTTCCTCTTTATATAATAAGTGAAGATGTAGAATAGTAAAATTTTGAAGGTATACCCCTAACGTGTAACACGTTTCGTGTATGAACTGACTCGTAAAAATATGTCATGAATTTTCCATACATTTTTTATAGCGTGGGTCATAATGCTGCACCGACCAACATGAAACTTTTGTAATTTTAGATGTGGTGTCTCCCTCGTATATTCATGAAATTGCTACATATTATAACTAGGGAAACAATGATTGCAAGTAAAGTTTTTGATAGGTTTATCTCTAAAAATAGTCATAAAAACTGACCTCTAAATATTTCATTATTTTTCGGATGTTTAGTTAATCGGATACTTATGAAAAATATAACAATATTATACTTGTTAGTAGCTTTTATATTCCACTTACTGAGCTCAAGTATCTTAGTATAGTTCCATAGAAAAAGACTTTGTAGTTTTGGATTCAAACATCTTTTTCTCAAACACTATTAAAGTTCTATTTAATTGGCCAGTACAGATACTGTATGGAAACACGGCGAGATTTAAACTTCCCTAGAAGAAAAGCATTCTTCAGGAATAGTCATCTATGCCCTGGCCATTGATAAAGGCCAAATCATAGGAATTCAACAAACAGATTATTATTTTATAATTTGTTATTCTACTTTATCTTAATAACTAACGAACTATTAATCATTCGTATCAATGCGATCAAAATTCTAAATACATTTTCGAATGATTTAGTTATAACACCCCGTTTAAAATGTTGCATAGCAATAGTCGTCTAATTTGGAGTAAAATATTTCTTTTTGCTATAACATTACGGTATAAAACCCTTAGTTTTAGAAGTAAGGGTGTTTTTTGAACCATGACGGAACCACAGTCAAAGGCCGTGTATGCCTACATTGTTTATTTCTTGGAAGGGCTATTAAATTTTAGTGTTTCTCGTTGTAGAGCTCAATTATATCTTTAAGTAGAATTTACACAAATTGATAGTAGAAATAATATGTATTTTTAGCTTAAATTAGCTAAAAATGCTAGTAACTAAATATATGTAAACTAAAAGTACTACTGGCGTATAAACGTACCCTGGAACTCTTCCCCCCAAGAAAATATAATAAAATATCGTGGTTTTACAATCGAGGCGGATCTGACCTACGACATTTTAAATGTTTTTTTGTCGTCACTGTGGCAAATACAAAATTTGCTCCTCTTTTCCCCCTCAAAGGAAATATCCAGTACTTAAATTTTTTTATTCCATCCCATACATGAAAACTAAAGTGATGGACTTATAATAATGATATATGCACTGAAAGTTATGATCATCTGCGAACGAACAGGCTTGAGTAAATAAAAGTAGCAGTTGATTTAAGATAAATAAGAGAACGCTTAATAACAGCAGTTATAATATTTTTTTTAACAACAGTAGAGGTTCTCGAACATCGTGAATACTTTTTCAAAATCGGTAATCCTGCCTATTGTGATTGTAGCCGCCGGCGGTGAATGACTGCGTAGCAGTAGCGTAGCAGTTGCTACGCCTAATCAATACTACGAGGATTGACTACTAGAAAAACATTTATTATATACGAGGATTTATTTTTAAAGAAGAAAACAGTCAACAGTATAACATATAAAAGTACAATCTGTGAAAATGCGGTGTTGATAATCCAAGAAATTAAATTACCACCATTATAGGTAATATATAAAGAGGTCCTTACCAAAACTTAAACGCAACGTTTACGCTTTGTAGGACAAGAAAGTGTAACAAATAGAAAAATATTAGCATCAAATTGGGATTTCTTCCGCGTAAACTAAAAAAAATTAGGGAAAAAGTGAACTCGAAAAGTCTAAGAGACACTCACTCACAAACTCATTCAATCACTCTCTTACTAAATAGATTAATTAATTGTCTGAGACACACAAATTGTGCTTTATTTCGGGATGAAAAAATCTTCCATACCACAGTGTAGGCCGCTCCACGGGATAAAAAGTATCCTACGCGGTTTTCAAGTTTATTTAAAATAGGTACCTAATTGGGATAGGGAAATTATTGTTATTTTATATTCATTTTATTTGTAAAGGGTTGTATATAATGATAAGAATGGTTGAAAATCAGATGACGAATAACGATGATGTGTGAAATTAAAGTAAACTGTAAATACCGTCACATTATAATCTATCTCGTGGCATTGTAAACTGTCGAAAGAAGTAAAATACTTCTTATAATTTAACGCATTAGTTTTCTGTACATTGTAATCTATCGAAATGAAACCGTTAAATTGTGAATCAGGATGAATTTACCATAGAGTTACAAAACTGTTATAGTGGGTATAAACTGTATAGTCACGCTAACTAATTTAGTTCCAATAAAGCACTTCACCTACTACACGTCTTGTCTCTTATTCACCGGTCACCCAAGCAACACTTACCCGTAACACGATCAACATAGTGGTCAAAATTTCGAGTTGGATTCCAACGAGCGGTCAACAGCGATTAAGTAAACAAGTACGAGTGAGAACAAAAGGACTGCATTAATTTAGAGAATGGGAAGAATATTCATATCAAGATAATTTATTCATATCAAGAAAACGTACTCCTTCCTGGCAAAGCTTAGCTAAATCCTTATTAACTAGAAAGTACCATATCTCGTGCTAGTACATTATTTCATTAGTTTCGTTTCATCAATGATGTAAAAATCTGTACAATTTAATCTCTCTAACATATTAAGCACCAACACTTTAGCAACTAAATTAAGAGCAATACGACAGCTCAAAACTGTTGGTTAGCCATGAACAACTACATGCTCGCGTTTATTGTCACCGTAAGGTGGTTGCCTCTTCTTCTTAAGCTTATGGAAAGGCATAGGTCATTCCAATTAAATAAAAATTTTAATATTTCTTTTTTGTGTTATTAAACCATTGATGTGACTTAAAAAATAGTCATAAATGAGCATAGAAATCCTTTTAAATCGCAATAAATCGACTCACGAAATAGCGGTCTCTTTATTTTTCGTCATTCCTTATTTCGTGCTACTATCGAAACAAGGAATTTTTATTAAAATGTTTGTTGCCTATATACTTATATAATAATGAATACAATTCAAACGTAAACCAAAAAAATAATAATGTATTAATGAAATTTCGTATAAGCTAAATTCGGTTCGGTTTTGTTCACTAGAATTCTCATAAAACCTGAAATTACATTTCTAAGTATAATTTATGCTTTCCTACTTGGATAATTTTGTTTTTATTCGATCTATTATTTATATTTTTGTTTATGTTTATTACATATAGGATCGTTAATAAGTTGATATATAGGTACATAATTTAAAAATGATCTACAAAATTTAGTGCGGAAATTTCCAAAAAATGAGCAACACGAAGTAAGGGACAGTTTTTTTTTTAATTTTACCCAAGTTCGTGACAAATAAATCTAGTGGCGAAATGTAGACCTCAGTGGTCTAAGATGATGACCATAGATGTGAAATCGGTTTTATCTTTTTTAGGGGTATGCAAGGTGCAAAAGCACAACAACGAAAATTTCGAGATATTTCAATTAAGATAGTTAACTGATTATCAATGGACTAAACTTTGTGCCTTTAAAAATTCTAAAAAGAATTTTTTTTAACAAAAAATAAAAACCGACTTCAGAGATGTCATGAAAAAATTAAATAATTTCTTTTTACCGACTTATTGATTTTTGTTTTTATTACTATTTAAATTCGTACTTAACAAAACAAAAAGTTGTGTAATGTTAGTTTATAATAAAAGCTTTAAGCTGAATCTCATACTCAAATCTTTTTTTATTTAAATAAAATCCTTATGTAGTCCTTACTTAAATAAACCCGTTAAATATTTATGGTATTTATTACTAAATTATCATTAACAACTCAAAAATCGATTAAACCGAAACAGGGGCCTCAAACTTACGAACTTAGGAGCAGAGCCAAATTTTATCACGAAATATTATAGAGTTCAAATAATGTGTCCACAAATAAATAAATATAAAAACTTCAAACTAAAACTATATAATCCATACATTAAATTACTGACAAAATACTAATATTCATCATATAATAGCTTTCATATGATATGAATTTTAGAAATATATTTAAAAATCACTAATTCTTGAGAGCCTTAACGTGCCGAAATCAGGGACATTTACCTTACACTAAAACTTATAAACCTAAAGAATGCTGCACATTTAACAACGACAGCAGTTCAGAAGCAAAGAAGATGTTTGAAATGTAACAAAGAACATACTTTATTACACTGCAGGGATTTTGCGGCCCTTAATCTATCTAAAAGAGAAGAATTCTCAATAAAGCATAATTTATCTTTAACTATTTAGCTGCCGGTCATACTACAAAGAAATGTAAGTTAAACATGTCTTGTAGGATTAGTCATAAACGTTATCGTCGACATCTATGAGTAGAGTTGAAGATCCGAAACAACAGGTTGAGCGACCATCTGTGAATTCACTTTGCTTTAAGTACTTCCACTGCATTACTGGCTACTGCTCTCTTGCAGGTAAGGACTGAATCGGGACGTACTGAAGTACTGCGCACATTGATTGATAATGGTTCACGGGCACCTTTAATAAGTGGAAAAGCTACTTAAACATGCCGCCGATGTAACTTAAATTCTTTATCATGTATCAATGCATGATAAAGAATTTTAGCTAAAAAATCAAATTTAAGCAACCGGGACGAGTTGATATGCTTTTTGGTGTTGATGTACATATGTTCACAAATTTTTAAAGGCTGTAATAATCAAGGGTGTCCCAGGCACGGATTCTCTTTGGACATTTACATCAAGGAGTAGTTGAAAATTTGCACGCAAATCTAGATTTAGATGAAATAATGAAACAAATGTAGGAACAAAATACTGTTGATATCAAATTGACTTCTACACCCGAAGAAAGAAAATGCGAACAAATGTACCAAATACTATCATTAAACCTGACGATAGACGTTACATAAGAAAGCTACCAATTAAAAAACATAATTTACAACCAGTTGAAGAAAATAAATTGAAGCTTTGAAGATGATATAAATTTCTTAACGGTTAACAAAAGAGCAAAAGAAAGAAGTAAATTAAAACAAATACAACCTTACTTTCAGGAAGATGCAATCTTCAGGGTGGAGAGAATTTTAAGTCATCCAAATCTAAAAAGAAGAAAGCATCCTACAATTTTATATCGTGATACTTACCTTACTTCACTTATCATAGCTGATGAAATTTGAACTGCACGGTGTACCGCAAATAATGTTGTCATAATTACCCACTCAGTTCGAAACTATGAGAAAATTTACCTAATTACAGTCCACACATAATATCCACATACAACATAGTGCAACGGTTCGACCATAGTGATGAACAAATTGCAAGCCAATTTTGCCAACTAATGCAATTTTATGATCTGTTAGTATCCAATTTTCTTGTTATATCAATTTATTCAATTTTGTTTATCTTTAATGTATCACTATATCAATCATAACTATCCTTTGCGTTAATTGTTAAAGTTGTGATAGAATTTATAATGAAATACGATCAACAATAGTAAAAAATTAGAATGGACAATAATATTGTATTAAGGACTTCTATGATGTCTCCGGCACTATGGTAAGAGGCTACCCTTCACCTTTGCATAACACAGTGCGAAAACATACGCTCGTTTTCGCAGCTTCAACTTGCTGGTCGCTTTGGGCGCCCAACCTCAATCGCTACGACTTGCAAGTGATTTCCCACTGTGTTACAGCGGGCGGGGGCTCTCCTCCCTACGCGCCTCCGCTTTTTATATACACTTTAGGGGTAGGACATAAAAAATATGGGTATCTATGATTAGATAATATTAATATAATTTAATAACTATAAATATATGAGTTATTATATATCTATTAAATTATGAATAGTTAGCCTTAGGTTAGGTTAGTATTGTGTTAGGTTTCTAATCTTAGGTTTTACAGTGAAACTAAGTAGAGGAAGTGTGTGTCTCGATCGAATAAAAGAATTTTTTAAGCCTACACCTTGTTCACAAGCACTGCTTAGGTTCCTGTCATAATAGTTCCTGTTTGAATAGTACGAGATCGTAACGTTTAGCTATCTCCTGATCGTGTTGCGCCCGTAACATTCATGATAGGCCATCCGTTGTGCACATACGATGGTTTTAAATGATTGTTTATCCCTTTTTTAGTTTCCGACATATACATATAACAAAGGACTGATTTTTATGAAATTTGATACATAGATAAAGTATAGCTTAGGAAAGAGCTACCTTTAGCTTTGGGTGCCATTTATGGCGAAAAAAAAATCTTATAAAGGTTAAAATAAAGATTGAATGTTTGTAGGGGAATTCGTCATCAAATTTTTTAAAATAAAAAAGTTAATTCCGTTAAGCTGTTCTAGGGTTCTAGGTTTTAAAATTTTAGTGTGATTGAATAACAAACCAACAAACTACAAACTTTTATATTAATAATATTAGTAGTATTTAAAAGTAAAATATGTCCCATTGAGAACCATATTTAGTTGCTACTTGTGTTTAAAGTGTTGTAAATACGACTTAAAAGGGGACGTGGCGACAAGAGACAGTGATTAAAGGATTGGGTACGATGAAGCTATTCCGTCGTCATTAAACTCTTTAGAAGCGCTATAAGCCGAAAAGACGTTGAGTGACATCATTTACAATTCTTTTAGGGCCTATTAGAGACTATTGTTAGACAATTAACACATCTGCACTAATAATAATACCAGTATTGTGACTAGTGTCTATCCGAGATTTTGTCTGCGGATTCCAGATTGAATTAAAGAACACTTTCATTCCAGTCTATTGAGTATCTACATTTAAATATCATGCAGGATAATGGATTTAAATGTGTGAAACTACTTTCTTCCCACATTCACCTTCCAAACGTACAAACTTACACATCTTGTAAAATAAGAAAACTAAATAAGAAAAAGTGTGTGTGGTGGTCACCACACACACTGACAAACCACTTTCGAGTATCACTCAAAAACGGCTGGAGGACCTATTTTAATAATCTCTGATTTGATCGATTAGTCCAAAACAGCAGAAATATTTTAATAGTCATTGTTGTAAGTTTGTACATCAATCAACTAGTCGATCCGCGCGACTTCTTCCGCGTGATGCTCCGCTCCTATTGGTCTTAGCGTGATGATGCCTTTCTCGATAAATGGGCTATCTAACACTGTAAGAATTTTTCAAATCGGACCAGTAGTTCCTGAGATTAGCGCGTTCAAACAAACAAACTCTTCAGCTTTATATATTAGTATAGAAAAATTACTGACATAATAAAACAATTTTTTTTTTCTTTAATCTGTTTGAAATTTGTAATATAATTGATTTAAGACTTCAAAATAATAAACTATTTAGTCGACACGACCTTTTACTTCCTTTAATCAAATCTTTATTTTTGTTAGAATTTTCTCTATATTTTACTACACGTTATTTACAATAGTTATGTTTATCAAAATAATCATAAAAAAAAATAAACAAAAAGAATAAAAAGTAGCCTATGTGTTAATCAAGGTAATAAAGTATATTTGTCCCAATTTAGGCCAAAACAGTTCAGCCGTTTTTGTGTGATTGTTTAAAACCATCCAAACACAAAAACTTCCACATTTATTATATATTAGTAAGATTAGATTTATAATAGTAGGTAATCGTAGGTACAGCGGTGGTTAAAGCTAGAGCAGGCTATGTGACATTTACATTATATTTTAAAAAAACTCAGTCAAGACATTACATAAAATACATAACTTTATGTATATTAGTATAAATAGATTACATTCTCAAAAATAAGGGCAAAATTCAACTAAAATATTGGATGGAAACTTAAAACAGGTGTAGCAGGTGTCTAACGCGTTTATATCTTTTATATAAGAGAATCGCAGGCAAACCTTCATTATTAGGATTCACGGAATATATTTTTTTAAATCTTTTTAAGACGGTAAACATAAGATAAAATATAACAATTTTGTAAATTTACGGTGAAATTAAAATTAATTATTTTAATATTAAATTACAATTACATTACAATAAAGTAGTTAAAAATGCTGGTACATAATCTAACTACCAATTTGTTTATTTGTAACTGATGTTTAAAAAAGATAATTTTAGCTACAAAGTAACTAAGTTGGTAACACTAGCTAATTACGGAGGCTTTGGTGAAAAAAACTGCAGAGTAAATAATGTTAATGAAAGACAAGTTATAAACAAGTTATGAAATATAAGAAATTATTTGTCTTTGTGAAAAGGGCTTGTAAAATTTAGAAAGTTCTATAAGTAACCCAAATCACTTCTTCTTTATAGATTAGATAATCAGTTCAATTTTAAGAGATTTTTAATTATTATAAAAGTTTATTTTGTACAATTCCAGTGTAAGTAAATCCTAGAAGTTCCTACTAGGTAAGTACTATTAGGTTAGATAAATGTTTAAAAGATTATTTTATGCTTGATTTATATATATTATTTGTAGAAAAGTTTATAAGAAAATATTTTTTATTTCCTTTGGCTTAAGACCACTGAAGTAAACCCTAACATATTTTTATAACTTTTTATTGTATATAAAAATATAAAAAGAAAAATTACAACAAAATCATTTAAAACTATCGCCTGTAATGACAATTAATGAATACAAAAACGGATTTATTCCAAAAAGGGATTTTTAGTTAGAACACGATTGATATTAAAAATGGGACCGTATTTTATACGTTTGTTTTAATGTTAATATTTCAATAACAACTTCTATAGAGACGATATATAGGTATAGCAGATTTCGTTTGTTTGAAGGTTTGAATCTATGTTCGGACGCGAAATAAACAAAATCTAGGTACTGTAGAATTTGGATGCATTTTTCATAGCCGTATTAATGCAAACTAGGCTTAGTTTTATTTTAATCGAATGACAGGAAAAATTTCTTAGTCCAGCGTAGATAACTAGTTAGGATTTAAAAGCAATATTTTAAAATTTAACTGGCGAATCTTTTACAATATTTACTTACTGCTTGAAATAATACGCTGATACTCTATTCCAATAAAATAGATTAATAACAACTAACAATGACTGACAACGATGTACTTACTGTACATAATATCTACAATAAAAAACCGATTAAATGAATGATAAAACATCATCACAACACCTCCCACTTCACAGTCACAAATAAAAGGTATATTCACCGGCAAACAGCATCGAGAAGTTGGTAAAAGTGCCCGACCGACTGAGGTAGTCGGCGGATCCTTTGATGTCAAGCATGGTGCGATCAAACCGTCATCATCGTATTGAGACGTGCGACACACATGGCGCTACCGCTACCGCTACCCGCTACCGAAACTCTTGCTGCTCTACCGCCGGAGCTCCTAACTGCCGTGGGCGGGGCTCCCCTGACGCCGCCTGGCTACGCCCTCTGCACCCTTGCTACACGCCTCGCCAATAGCGAAACACTCCGGCTAATCTTTATCAGAGAAAAATAAACAGGGAGGGAGATAATGACGAGGCGCTTCGACGGCGCTGGTAATCACTGCGCTTTGTGGCCCGCGACAGCCTGTTAGCGAGCTTATCCGACGATGGTTTGGCGAAAATTGAATGCTTTGTGCCGCTTTCAGTCCTTTTTTACTCGAGATATTGCGCCTTGCAAAGGAATATCAAGTCGTGTTTAAACTGTCTATGTAATGAGTAGAGTTAAGATAAGAACTGAGATATTAGCTATAGACATTAACTAAACCTAACTTAGTACTTAGAGGGCTAATCACAAATCTTATAAAAGATTTCAACGTGTTTCATTTTGAATTATCAGACAGTCGTAATATTTTATTGGATTAGTCGTCTGGTTATAAAATTTGAGCTTTATAGACGCGACTTAAAATACATTCGACTTAATTCTGTATATAATATCCCCAATAGTAGATAAAACAATGATTACCTTTATAAATACATTAATATTATGCACAATAATTAAAACATTAATTCAGACAATGAAGTACCTAAACTTGACAAATTGCTTTATTACCTATAACTCTGTAGTCGCCTTACAAAATTAATATTTTCTCTGTTCTGGTCTTTTGAATTATTTTTCGCAAATGAGATTTAACACAAAATTCGCAACGAAGCTTTTGAAATAAAAAGTCAACTTTTATGATAGAACAAATATAAATCGATGTATCTAAAATAACGTATTTGACGTTTCAAAAGCCTTTTGCAATGAACAACCAATAATACACAGAATATTGACTTTTTGAGAATTGGACGCTTTCCACCGATTGCGGACATATTGTTTTATTCTTTTTAATTCGTCGTATTTGAGCAGTGGGACAATAAAGCTGAATTGTGTACGTTTTATTTTTTATAAATTGCGGCACTGGCCCCTATCTTGATGATTGTCCATATAATTGGTTGAATTTTAGACGTATTGTTCTCTTTTTCCTTTTCATGTTGCGACGCAAATTATATATTTTCATTCATGATTTTTCGGATGGTTAATTACATTATGTTTTGAATGCGTTAACACCTACATTTTTAAATTAATGAAATATTTCATGTAAACGTAATATGCAAGATACTTTGTTATCGATCTCAGTATAGTAGTAGTAGTTGTAGTAGGTATGTAAAAGTAACTCATGCTTTTCTTCCTACTCAATTACACCTGAAAAAAGATAGAAGTAATTTCAAACTATTCTATACATTGAATTTGTGGTCAGAAAGATTGATCGAATTGTTGAGACGAGAAACAACACTCGTTGGTAAGTTAGTATGGCTGAAAGAGTGGTGAAAAGGAGTGAATAAACATTATTGGCATAAACTTTTTATAATACAGAAGTTGACGTGGAAGAGTACCGCAAGCAGTTGATGCAAAAAAAAGGGTAAAAGGAGGAAATTTTATTTCTAGAATTATTATATCTACCCAAGTAGGTATATCTAAAATTTGGGAATTTGGTCACGTCGGCGGTGAAGATAAGGTTACAAACCTCGTAAACTTTAAGTCCCCTCATGGTGTTTGCATGGCGTTTACTGAACACCATTACAGGAGTCATTCATCAAATTTATTCTTGACTACCTTTAGCTCACGCCTTGCTTAGATTTTAACTTTTTTCAACACTTAAGGGATAAATTTCAGAATTAAACAACTAAATTGAAGTAATTATTTTTACTGAAAAAAATTTAATCAGACTGAATGTGTTTATCAGAAAATAAATTGTTATTTATTCTACGAGAAAAATACACTTTTTTTTTATTTTTCGCAAATCGGTTGATAAAATGTGGATGGATGTAATGAAAAACCGTCTCTTTGACTGGTCATTCAATATTAAAACCTTTGTGCCTCCTCCTCTTATTTACTAAAACCATTTCTAAATGTTTACTATACGTCCAATCAGTTTTGGAACATGTTTTATTAAAGTTAGTCTAGACTAGTAAAATAAATGTAAAACGTGAAACCTTTTCCAATTTCCAGCTGTAGTTTTTTCGTGACGCGAGTACTAACATAAGGACACACAGACAAACAAAATTTTAATAATGATTGTTTTGGCTTCTATTGTTGTTGCAAAGATTCCTCGCGTTTAGTTTTATTAAATTTCTTACAGAAAGAGTAAGCTTCTGTTAGTAGGAGGGTCAAAGTCAATTTTTTTATTCGAAAGGAGAATTTTTGTTCTCTTATTGAACGTCAGAATCTACTACCCATTCGGAAACTACCTAACCCAGACTTGAGAAAAACGGCCTTCCTAGACACAATTCTGATGGTTCCGCGGACGAAGTCGCAGGCTGATACTGCTGGTCACTACATATCTCGAAACAAACTCCATCGCTACGTATGTCTGTCTGTTCGCGATAAACCCAAAAATTACTGAACTGATTTTTATGCTGTTCACCAATAGACAGCTTGTTTAATGAAGAAAGTTTTACTGTAAAATTTGTTAAGGTTTTGTATTATATATTTCACTAGGGGCCCGTCCCGGCTTCGCACGGGTGGATAATTTTTTTTTAACATTTTGGCTCCCGCATTCTGTCGCTCCTCTATCGCCGCGTTACTCGCTGCGCTGCGAGGCACTCCACACCGCGTCCGCGACCCGTCAGGGATTATTTTTTATTTATCTTGATATTTTTATTTCGTAATATCTTTTGACTGGAATGTCCGATTTTAATAATTCAAAAAGTATTTTACAGGTGTTGAAACAGTCTTGAATACGAAATAATTTATTTGGATAAGGATTAATACAAAGTTATAGAAAACATGGTCTGATTTTGATTGGCATTTTTATCAACTTTTAAAATGTAAAAAAGTAGTTATAGTGACATAACTATAATAGTTGGACATATGGTCTCGCGGAGTTTTTTGTAGATATTGATACGTTCTATAATATTGTAGAACATTTCTTTGTTCTATCATCAATACTTTTTACAGCGCATGCGATGAAAGATATTTTATGGCTAATTTTTTTGCACCTTGGGTTGGTTTTAGTGAGATTTCCTGAGGATCTCTAATTTTTTCTTTTATTAAATATAGCCTATGTTACTCAGGGATAATGTAGCTTTCTAATGGTGAAAGAATTTTTGAAATCGGTCCAGTAGTTTTTATGTTTATTCGTTACATACAAAAATACAAATCTTACTTCTTTATAATATTAGTATAGATATAGATATATAACTATAATTGTCGAAAATGTTAAAAAAGAGATCGCCTTTTTTAAGATATAACAAAATAATGTAGGCATAATTGTAGTGTACGTGTGTACGTAAGATGTGGCGGGTGGCTAGTTATATATTAATATCGAATATCCAAGTATTAATTAATCTAGTTCTCTGCTACAGTTCGTCTCGAGTTGTAAAGAAGTCCCGCTAGTGTGAGTATTACATATCTGGTTTTGTATGTGTGAGTGCTGGCATGATCGATGCAGTAGCGACGTTGCCGTCCCGCACACTTCCGTTCCGCCGCTTACAGAGGTCGCCATGAAAGGAAGCCAAAATATAAATAAATAAAAAATGATGTCGATTACAATTTACAGTACGTGTTGCTGTTAGTTTCCAATCGAGCAAAAATTGTAATAATTTTGTACTCATCTGTTTTTGTGCTTTTCTATGTTTATTTGTTTTAATAAAAATTTCACTTTTATTTAATTAGGTTCGTCGTCAAAAACGCTGATTTTTAAGGCTTTCTTTAATCTTTCCAGATTTATTCATAATCACAGTCAGTACCTAATGCGACCTATTATAATGAACACAAAAGTAAAAAAAAAACAAATTAAAACAAAAATGTTATTGTTTTTATCACTCTAAAAAATTTAATCAATCAAATATGGATTATCAAAAATAAATGAACCTTTTTCTGTTAAAATATTAACCAATCAGATTAACAATTAAAGATGTTAAATATTTTAGTCCTAGGCCTATCAAAACAATATGTTTCATACTCGATCAGTTTCATATAAAACGTATTGTTTTATACTAATCTGATATGATATGATTCGGGAGAAGCGTGTGAGTTGATTTGCTAAATAGTATAGGGCACAATAGGGCTGACATACATACAATATGTAAAAGTCCTGACTCAAAATTAGAATAAAAAAATCACATTTTTTTTATAAACAAAAAAATCCAAAGCTACGTGAAATGTTGTTGGATTGTTTAACTAAATTTCCAGAGATCTACATGCTCGGAAGAAATCTGTTATGAAGAACCTGGACTCATGGTTTCTCATTTAAAAACTGTTTAAAAGTAAAATACGTGTCATAATATTTGTTATTGAACTCTTTCGAAACAGCTTAACCGATTTTTATGTGTATTTTTGGTTGGTTTGAGAATAGGTCGTAAGTTATTTTTATACCGCTAGGTGATAAGGTTGTCAGGTCAGCTAGAAATTATTATATAGATAGAATAATCACATTAGGTTTTTTTTAACGTTCAATTAGTACTCAACTAAGGAATAATTCTTGGAAATCTAACTAGATGTAGAAAAAGTTTAAGTTTCATAGTATATTTTTTGATGGTATTATTACTATGACGAGCGAAGACTGGTAATGTCCTAGTATTTAAAATACGCAGTAATGTTAATGAAAAAACACGATCACAGAGAAATCAAAAGCCCATCAAATTCACGATATATATTGAAATTGAATTTTGCCTAGTTTCACAATATATTCGGCTTATTTACGTTTAAATGTGTAGTTCGACAGATCGTTGCTTTATCCGTACTTAATTTAAAATTAATTCAGGCAGGCGGCGCACAGGAAATGAGCTTAGAACGTGGGGGAGGGATAGGGGTTCAAGGAGGATGGAGACGTTTTGAATTAAGCCGCGTTTTCATACGTGAAAGAGATCTTATAATACTTAAATTAATATAAGATAAAAGAAGGAATGAAGAAGCGACTATATAATAAAGCTGTTTGGATCCATTATCGAATAGATGAAACTACTGCAGCTACAAAACATGAAAATTAGTAGAATAAGTAATTTTTCAGAATTTTATCTTTGAGAGCTGAACGCTAGGTGATTAAATTGGGGTGGCAGAGAAGACGAAAAAGGTGCATATACGTATGAAAGTTCGGTCATCTATTAAATATGTTTATTTAAAAAAATATTACGTAAAATAGAAAAAATATGTAAATAGAAATAGATACTATGAAGGATTTACATTTTGAATTTAGTTCATACAATGTATAGTTTCCCTTAAAATATTTCTATCTAGGTACATAATTTATTATTTTAACAAAGGTATATAATAATAAATAATAATGAAAATCTTGTCAGTGTCAAAAGAGACTAGTGAGAGCAATAGGGGGTCGAATCCCATTTTATTTCTGGTGATTGCATTATTTACTATTTAGTTAAATATATGATTTTTTAGAGTTTTTATGTGAAAACTGTGACCTGTATAGTACGGAAGTTTGGTTGGGATATTTTATGACTCGAATATTATAACTAGTTTCTATAAACTATCGAAGTTGTCTATCAATAGCGATAAAATACCAAATAAATATCTTAAAGCCTTAAAAAACTGAAACATGCCTTTATGTTTCTTGATTTTAATAGCATTACCGTTATTTACGGTGCGAATTGTGACGGTTTCAATTTTTTTCCAACGTTAAAAGAAGTAGAAACTCAATTGACATCGTCTAATTAGATTTTCTATCCAGATGAAATATCTTACAGAAGCTTTTTTTTTGTCAGCAAAATGTTTATTGAAAGGAAATATGATATTTGATTTATGATGTATGGATATATGGATATTTCTTACTAAGAAATTTGACACGATTATTACATAGCTACTTTTTATCCTGGAAAAAATCATAGTTCTTGCGGGATAATATTAAATATTTTTATATTGCAATATCTAGAATTTTTTTGTTAAGTCTAAGTACCTACACCTAAATTGTACCCATAAGAAGCCAGGCGGGTCCAGAAATATTGATATATAACTATATAAATAAAAATGGATCGCCTCTATGTATGTAAGCGCACAATTTCAGCAAAAATTCTCGTGTTAATTATTGTCAGGACAAGGTATTTATAAAAGAAAATAAAGAAAAAGTCAGTGAGATAGTGGTGTCCACTGCAAATCAGTAAAATAGAATATTCTTAGTGGCAAAGTATGAATGAATAAATGTGAGTGGGAGAGTGAGTGAAAGGTTTGAATACTCCTCAGCGAAACGAGGGCGGGTCGGCTAGTATATAACATTTGAGTCTAAGTTTAAAGTGGAACGTTATATGGTAGACTACCGAGTACCGACAATAGGACGAGGGTCTTATTGAAAAACTTTCTAGGTGGCCGCTTTAATTAGTTTGCTGGGGAGACGAGATGTGGCACTCCAACCGCCTGTGCCTGGGGTTAAGGCACATACATACAAAACCTATTAAAACTGCAATTTAAATAAAAATAGAAATATTTTTAACTAAATTTGAAGGACACTCACCAAAAAAAAGCGACTTTAAAGTAGGTAATGTATACTCATAAGTAAAAATTATCACTTTTGGCAACACCGCATTCGAGGGTAAAGTTAAATTTAACATATAATTAATTACTGGAACATTAGAGTTATTACTGGTTTTGCTATAATCATTGAGGAAAGGCGTTGTATATCCTCATATGGGTCACAACTCCCAAGTACTATGTATGTAATAAGTGGTATAAGTGGAAAACTATTTTTAAATAGGTTATATTATAAATAATATCAAACTACTTTTTAAAAGCCATATTTTTATGAATAACTAGCTGTGTCCCTCGGTATAACCCGCTATATTTTAAATAATTCACACTATATCATTATAAATTATAGCCTATGTGTTATTCTGATGTGGAAGCTATATTATTGTAAAGTTTCATCAAAATCCATTCAGTAGTTTTTGCGTGAAAGATTAACAAACACACATCCATACATTCTTACAAACTTTCGCGTTTATAATATTAGTATGATCTAAATATAAATTTGTTGTGTTTTATTACTATGTATCATTATTTACAATATGATGGAAATGGCTTGTTATTTAGATTTAATAGTAAGAAAAGACGTATGAAAGAAGTTGTATGTGTTATGAGTTTAAATGGCTGAAAATTAGAGGACGAATGAAGATGATGTTTCAACCACAACAAGAGAAAAAGTAGTAACAAAAGAATAAAATTATTTCAATATATTTTTTTAATATTTAATCTATACATTGCTACGTACATATTATTTTGCAAAATTTAAGATTTTTTTAAATACATTTCTGTCGTACGCAGCTTCATTTCAATAGTATGTCCTATACCTAAGATTTGTTTTAAATAGCGTTTCAAAAGTTATTATTTTCACAATGTATAAATAAATAACAAACAATTTAATATTTACATAAAAGACAAAATTTAAGTTTCTATTGTTCAGAATTTCATTAAATTGAATATTATTTTTGGGATATGTACCTATTAGTTATTTACTTATTATATCGAAGAAAGTATTTGAGTAATAATTATAATACCCTACAATGTAAAATTACTTATTTTTAAAGTGTCGATTAATCGTCTTTGTTTGGCAGTAGTAATATTATCTTTGCTCATTGAGCTACAATACTTTCATCTCGAACGCTGCCTAATCCTGGGATACTAGCTGCGTCCCGCGGTTTCACCCGCTATATTTTGGATAAATCACTCTATATCATTATAAGTTATAGCCTATGTGTTATTTTGATGTGTAAGCTATATTACTGTAAAGTTTCATCAAAATCCATTCAGTAGTTTTTGCGTGAAAGAGCAACAAACATACATCCAGACATCCATACATTCGTACAAACTTTCGCGTTTATAATATAAGTAGGATAACAAAACATGTGGTAGTACAACAAAACATGGTGCTCTACAACCCGAGTGAAGTCGTGGCGGTTCGCTAGTATGTACCTTAATATATATAATGATAACTACTTTATGCAACTCACACGACCATGCAATCATTTATAGTTAATACGGAATTCAGAAAATAGGTCGTCGCTCGGACAATAGTCTCTTGCACCTAGTACCGCTAGCTTCACCTCCGGATGTCGCTGTCTCCGCTCTCCACCACCATTTCCGTGAGGGAGAAAGGGAGAAGGCTTCCGAGCGAATACAATAGGCCTTTTGTGTACTACCGCTAATCTCAGTTGATAATGTGATTAAAACTACCTTTGCGGTTTCATGAGTTTGTGAATTTTCAGTTTCTTAGCTTCAAGCTGGTGATCTTCAAAGAATCATGGCAGAATTTGTACTAAAAAATATGAGAAATTGAAATAACTTTAGAACTGCTTTTTGAGGCCTAAATAATAGGTTCAAACATTCAGAATATTTTTAGGACATGGGAATCAATACAAGTGAAAATTTTAAAATTATTGACTATTTCTGAACGAAAAAGATTGCTATAAATGTCATTTGTCATTATATGTGTTTTACTAAACTGTCAGTTTAATTTTACGATAATAAATGGATTAATACGATAATTTATGTTGCTGTACGATAATTTTATTTTATTATTAATATTTACCTATATTTCGTAAAGCTTTTATGTCCTTATTATTTGCTTTTTACATAATCAAAGATATAAAACTCAAAGATGATAAATAAAACTTGTCAATTAACAGTTTGAGTATTGACTTATTAACAGATGCAAGTGTCACTTTGACAGTTGACGTTTTTATTTTTTTAAATACTAAATATGGCAAGAGAAAATATCAGAAGTCCATTATTTTTACCTTAGAATATTTAATGTTTGCCATCTGATAAAAATATATTATTCATATTACCAGGATCCCTAGAGTATAATCTAAGCAATGGAACTAATTAATGGCTCTCAAAATTTTCCGTACAAATCAATGTATGAAAATTGCCATGATTCTTTATTTTCGAGTTCGCATATCTAATACGTAGATAAATGACCATTTTTCTTCTCTTCAGACATCCACGGGTGTAAAGACACAAACAAAATAATTTCTCCTCGGGTATTTGTAACAGGTACCTAAATCATGACGACGATGGTCTCACCAAAAAAGAAACAAATAATAATCTTAAGTTTATAACCTTTCATTTGGTAGGTGAATTATGAGGTATCTCTAGCATTTTCGAAAAAAAAAATTTATGCAATAAGGATCGGCCTATCAATATGTTGCCGGTTACGCGGTAATTTTTGTGTGATTTTGAAAAACGTGACTCACCCGTTCAAAACGTTACGTATTAGATATGCCACTAGCAATTTAAAACTCATATTAAAGTATTAATTAACAGAGCTAACTATTATGTACAGGATTATTTAAAAGATGACAAAGCTTGCAATGTAAACTCAAGCTCAAAATAATTTACATCAATTTTAAAAGTACTTTTGATACGTCAAAAATAGGTCGGTGCGAATATAGGTTACATAGATGATAGATAAAAACAATTTAAATCGCTATATTCAACCATGAGTCGTACAACATTTACAGAATGAATAAAATTAAAAAAAAATATATACTGACTGACTGACATCGTTATTTAAAATTGTAGTAATACATTTTTATCTACATTATCATAATACTAATAGAAATTCTTTGATGTCATAGTAAGCTTTGTCAACTGCTTACAGCTGAGGCGGTAGCTTCACAAAAACTTACTAACCGATCTATTTTGATGTATCAATAATGTACTTTGTAAAAAGTTCTAAATGTAATAAACAGGTTTGAGTTTGAATGTGAATTTTGGTCAATATCGTCCTCAAAGAGTTGATGACGAGTTACACTGGTTCGACGTAATATAAAAATATCTATGAGAGCCAAAAATGTGCCTACAGCATGTATAGAACAGCATCATAAACTGTATAATACTGCGTAGGTTGTCTTGTATTTTGGATTTTGCATGTTGATATTGTGAAGAAAGAGATCCATGTGCAAGCGTAATTACCTAAGTATAATTACAGCTTAGTGGTCCAAGAGATCAATAAGTTTGGGAACCAATTTCTAGACTTAATTGACTAGTAGATCTCTTTAGTATCAGATTCACTCCCTCAGGATCTTTACTTCTATGTGATAATTAATATCTAAAGGCTGTTTATATTCTGAATAGATTATAAAAGTTTTAAAAACCAATACCGTACACGCCCTTTTAAATCTAATTTTCATAACTGATTGTGTTAGAAGAACCTTTATAAATTAACTATCAATTTGTAAAAATAACTAACTAAGACGCCATCTAGTTTTGATAGCAGTAACTAGAAACTGTATTAGTTGCGTTATATTTCACGATTGTATAATGCCCTCTATCGTGTTTTAGACGTACTATTGAAGCGAATGGCTTTGAACAGTAAAGTTCCCCTTTGTAAATCGTAACGCTATCGCTAAAGCTCACTCGCTGGTAAAGTGCTGCCACTTATAATCTGAAAACTTGACTAGGATGATATTTAAATACAGCTAAACTAATTTGTAATTCTCCTGATCAGATTATGTTTAGCTGCCCTAAATTGAAATATTTCTTGTATGACATGATTCCCTTTGACCTACATTCCCGTTAGTAAAAATGCTTACTAATGTTACTTTTTATTTATTAGGAATTTGGTAACATTTATTATAGATTATAAAATTAAAATTTAGGTAATCGTTTATCATACTCGCAATTTTATGGTTTTAGGTTGTTTTGTATCGTAGCTACCAATTTTTTGGCAAGAATTACAGCTCAGTCTCCCCGTGTTTTTTTCATTATACATTGAACTCACGTGACAAAACGTTTTGTGCATAAGCACATTCAAAGCTGTATAAAAAAATGATTTTCAATTATTATTTTATATAGCTTATTAAAAAATTCTGCAATTTCAAATGACAATAACTTTTTTCTGACTTATGACTTTAATGAAACAAAGCCTATAAATTAAGTAGTATTACGAAATTAAATAAATATACGGATCTGCTGAAATAAAACCATCAGTTTATTGAAAAAATATAAACAAAAAATAAATTGTCGTTAGAAAGTAGTTTTGAATTGGTAAAAATAACTGAAAAAATAATGTTACTTTTTCTTTTTATCCGCTTTCAGTTTGTAATTGAGCTGTGATTCTAGCATGTGCATGTAATCTAGATATTTCTTTCCCCATGGCGAATAGGATTCATACCATTGCTTGTACATGTCATAGTCAGCTTCGTCAGTGAATACTGCGTTTTCATACTCTAATACAGCATTAATAATTTCTTTAGGTTGTAAAGGCTTGAAATACAATTCTGCGACACGTTTTCCATGCAATACGCTATCAATGGCTTTTCTTATTGAGTTTATGTCGTATCCCCTTAGAACTTGAGCTAAACTGTGAACATTAAACTCGCGATCTATCCCGTTATATTTCATCAATACTTTTGTGAGTATATACGATATACTACCATAATCTGATCTCGGCATTAGAATTAGGGACGGAAATGCTTTATACATTTGTGCACTTTTTGCCAACCATGGCTCCGTAGCTGTCCCCAAAACTAAAATTTTATCCTCTTTAGCACTTATAGGTTTAATTATCTCTTTATAAAAATCTTTTTGCAGGCGTTTAGGATCAAAAGATTTGTCCTCTTTAGCCACTTTTTTACAAAAAACTTTATCAACATTATCCACCAATATGATGGATGGTTGCATTAATCTACTTATTTTGTTTACGTATGAAAACATTTTCTTTAAATTCTTAGGTCCTGGATATTTGTCATACACGTTCATGGGAGATAAATCTATCAGGATAGAGTTTGTTTCTGTGGCTATAGCGTAAACTAAAGTTTTTTTGCCGGAACCTTTAGGTCCAACTAATAACTGAGATCGAACAGCATTTGGGCATGAAGATCCAAGTGTCAAGAGACAACGTATTCTCACCTGTTCTTTAACATCACCTATGCAGTGGGGTGGAAAACTAGGTGTCCATAGAACCGCACGAGTATCCGCTGCAGCATAATTTTGATCACCCCAAAATTCGTCAAAACTAACGCGAGGATATTTTTTTATTATCCCTTCGTCAACCAAACTCTGAAACATGAAAGCTGGTGGTATTTTTTCTGGTTTAGGAGGCTTATGCTTTTTTGGTTTCTTTCTTTTTTTGCTTTGAGGCGGTTTGGCGATGCCAGCTG
This sequence comes from Limenitis camilla, assembly GCA_905147385.1. NCBI lineage: Eukaryota > Metazoa > Arthropoda > Insecta > Lepidoptera > Nymphalidae > Limenitis > Limenitis camilla. Next base: position 3,662,928 of record LR990224.1, read on the forward strand.
CTTGGTAGTCAATTTTTAAAGAATTTTTAAGCATATTTAATTCAATTCTCATCATTTCATCTACAACGGGGCGTAATTGAAACTGTAAATCTTGGTATGCATTTTCAGTGATTAGTTTGGTTACGTATCCTCTTATAATATCTAACGATGCATCTTTAGAGTCTAAATCTTTCCACTGATTCTGATACGCGTCCCAAGCATCACGGACATGATCAATATTATGACCAATAGTTATGTAGATACCAGGATCGTTATCTGGATTAAGTCGAGATTTTTTATAGTCAAGCAGCCGTTTCTCTTCTTTTATTTTTGCCTCTAATCTTAATCTTTTTTCTTCTTCACGAGCTGCTATCTTCTCTGCTTTTATTTGTTCTTTTGATTTTTGACCTCCTTCTGATTTTAGCCTTTTCTCTTCCTCAGTGCGCCATTCAATATACTCTTCTATAGTAAATGTTTCTCCTTTTACTATTAATATAGATCCACCTTCTTCTGGATAAGGGAATTCATCAAATAGTCTAAGTTCATTGTACCACTCCCGAAGCCATTGCCTTATTTCATCTGAAATATCTTCCATGGCGTCTCCTTCTCGTAATTTAAATACTCGATCTTTTTCTTTGAGGTTCTCTTGAACCCAATTTTCATAATATTTACGTCTAAAATTTCGCCTCTCTTCTTTTACTTTTTCCAGTTGAACTTTAGCTGAGAGTGGTGACGATGAATGTATGATCATATTTAATTTATCTTTTAACATGTTTTCCTTAATACGCTCACGTTTAAGCTTCATGAATACTCTATAAATATTTTGAATTAATGAGGCTGCTCTTATTCTAAGCTCTTCACTAGCTGATTTTGCTTTTAGTCCAGCAAGTTCAAGATACAAATCATTGTCCTTATTAAACACATGTGTCCTTTCTCTCACTACATATCTCGAGCGCTCCATCCGTTGTATATTTAAAATATGATTCTCGTATTCTTGTTGAAGTTTTAATTCTTCCAGCTCTTGTGGTGACAGTTGCAAAGATTCGGAAACAGATATTTCTTCACCTAATGCTAACTTTCTTTTGATTTCAGCTTCTTTTTCCTGACGTATCCTCTCTTCTCCTTCTAACTTTTCTTGTTCTCTAAGCTCAAGTTCTGATAGTGTTGGCGTGGGATCGCCTATACGATTACCAGCAAAAATTTGATCAATGATGTACTGCATTTCCTCCTGCCTCATTTCGAATGAGTAGTGAAATGGGCAAAGGATTTGGATATCTTGCGGTACCATTAGCATTTGCTGTAATGCGTTCTCCGGGTAGGTATATTCGAAAACTTCCACTTCTTCCAAAGTCATTTTTAACTCAAGTAGGCGGCAAGTCAATGTATCGATTAGTTTGCGTATAAACGGTCGCCTTTGAATTTGTTCCATTTGATCGTAACAGTCACATAGTTTATTATATAATTCACAATATTTACAGTAAACTCTAGCTACAATTTCAACAGCCGTTGCTTGAGGTTTAATCCCCACCAATCCTACTGCTAACTGTTGCAGAGTTTCATCTTCAGTTATTGCAGTTTGTAGTTGTTCTTTAATTTTTAACCAGCACTCATAATATTTTTTATTAGACATCTCTGTATGCAATGAGAATAATTTACTTTATAGGATTTAATTTGTTTAAGTAAAGATATAATTTCGAGTGATATCCATGTATGAATTATGACAATTGACATAATATGTCAATAATTATTATGCCTATGAAATATCTTTCTTTTTCTGTAGAAAAGTTTGTGTATTTGTATTAACAGATTGAGGGAGATTATTAAAATTATCTGACGCATAGCTATTCTAACTTGTAATAAATATCTTATTGTTTTCCTAAAGTTTTAATTAGGTACCGATTTCTTTGTTTTGAGAGTGACATTGCTCATTATTTCTTAGTATAATTCAACAAATACCTAGTCTGAATTAATTTATATTCTTTATGTCTGAATATAAAACTTAGGGGAGTAACAAAGCGGTGTGGCTCCCAGCGCTGGTTACAATAAAAATGTTTCAAGTGCGCCTCCGTACGTTCCATTGAACTTAGCATCGGCGCACGCGCTCGTCTCTCGCTTCCGGTGAATGACGCGTGCCACTTTTCCGCGTATGGTGTAGTTTAAAAGAAAGGGCGGATTGTATATATGTAGTTATTTTTTCAGAAAAAATCATGATGAAGAAAAAATCATGTATATTGAATGTCAATATTTATATAGCTACACATAGAAAATATTAATTTTTTAACTTAAGTGAAACCATGTTAAATTTGTGTGGTAATTGAATTGATAAATTGAAGTGGTATTAAAATATATACATAAAATGTTTGCATAAAATACAACGATAATAAATTCTGGATTTTTAAACTAACTGGCATTTGTACTGCTAACGTATAACATAAAATGTATTTGTTTTATAAAAATTGGATGTCATGAAAAAAAATAACTGACACTTAATAGTATATTTCTTACCACATACAAAAGAAACGCTTTTTCTTACCAGAGGGAGGAAGCTAGTTTTGAAACTTTCATCGCGAGGGTAAGAATAGCTGTTTTATTTGTACTATATTTATACAATGCGAATAGAGCTTTCCATCAGTGAAAAAATTTAAATTGTTTAATTGTACAGTATAAAAAAATGGTTGCATCCTGTTAAATAATGACTATAAGTATAATGTGCATTATTGCAATTTTTATACAACGAGAAAGTTCCATCCATTCCAAGATAGTAGAAAAAATATTTTAGTCTATGTAAGCTAGGTCGATCGAGTAATTTTTAAAAGTGTATGACTTTTAAAAATTACTCGATCTTATGACTTAGACCTATAAAGATTGTAACAGAGACTGAAATGCAACGTCGCATTGATTTATTCACTATCCCTCCGATGTATTCATTTCGGGTGTAGAAATTTTAGCCATTAATTTTGTTAAGTCTGTCTCGGGCAATAAAGTTAGCCTGGGGAGGGTTAAAGGGATCAATGCTATTACTTTGTAAACTTAATACTTGTTTGTTGATTTGTCGACGATTATCTACTTGTTTCAGTATTGTAATTCGTTCGAAAATATTCATTTCATTTGTTAAAATTTCAAATGTTTTACTTGATATGGGTACAATTATTAAATTATTCCAACACATTTTTTTCTTTCACAATAGGTAAGGGAGTATGTGCCATGAAGAGAATCAAAATTTTAAATATTAAGACTAAGAGCTCATTTCTTTAAAGTCTCATTTTTATACCGAACTGGATCTTATTCGAGAAAAAATCTAACACAAAAGCCTTAAAAAAACATGAGAATTGAATAAAGAAATCTTCCCCTAAGTAAAACTATTTGCAACTATTCAAATAATCTATAGAAAATTTTATTGAAATATTCTCACGAGAGCATCATTATCCTGAGCGTGGTTAATCAAGGCTTGTGACAAATTAGTAACGGCCCCACCCACCCAGTTAGTGGCCAGGAGTAGCGGAACGGACGGACAGGATGATTGACTAAACAATGTACACTGTACTATACTGCACAACGTATTACCTAACTAGATGCATAACAAGGATGAGAGGAAATTGAACAAGTTGTATAATCAATGAATTTAGAGTAAATTCTTCAAGATTGTTCATAAACTATCGATTAACGCATAGCTAATTTCTCAAACCTATTTTACGGTTAGGAAAGTATGTCCAGAAGTATTTAAAAAAAATATTTGTATAAAAAAAATAAAGATTTATACTCTAATTGAATTTTTTAAAAGTCTGGAATCATATAAAAAAATTGGATAAACTGTCTACAATAACTTTGTCAACTAATGCTTTGAACATTGTATATGCATTTAAATTTATATTTTAAAAATTCTTTCAAATCGGCGGAATCCAGCGGAATTTAATACAGTTTTTGATATGCAATTTTCAACTTTATATAAATATCGATAAGGAGTAACAAAACTTACCAAAGCAGTGATTTCTTTTACAATGTGTAAAATTATTCCTTCCACTCTACTAAATATTTTTATGCAATTAAAAGTTAGTAATTTTTCATCGAGTCATTAATTTTTTTTAAAGATAAACTTCACATACGAACAGACAAACTTTTTAAAAAAATAATTGTGTTAACAATTGGCTATCCGTTGATGTCACAAAGACCCTCTTGATAAGTTTTTTAAAAGTCTCCTTTAATTTCGACTATCTACAATTTTATTATATGCACCTATAGATAAAGAATAAAAAAAATAAAAAAGCATAGAGTAGCATCATTACTGAATTAAGTCAACCCTAAAATATTAGTGCGTGGCTTTTGTGCCCTATGAGAAAAAATCATTATGATTCACGCTTGTCACCGCAGATTTGAGAGCTCGGAACACGCGTACACATTCGATACGCGCGGTATCCATTAGACCCCTTACATCGAAGTAAATTTTGTATTTAAACGCGATTGTTATCCGTAGTGTTTGTTCCTTTATATTAGATAGCAAATACACGGGGGTTGTATAGCGATTGTGATAAGTGCTTTTTTTACCTTTTAAATAGATTGCAGGTAAAAATATATTTGATGAGTAGCAGTATGCAGAAATTTTGTTACTTATTTATTGTTACCTATTCATAATTTCGTTTATATGTAAGAAATAATGAAACTGGAACTGGTTAAAAAGTAGAAAAGTTAGCTTAAATGGTAATTTTGGGATTTTATGGTAAATCTATTTAGTAATACACCAAAAAATAAATAAACCTGAATTACACAAATATATTCGTATACTACTAATAAATCGTGAATAACATATCGAATTATATGATGGAGCGTACTTCAGTTAGGGAGCTCTTAATTATTGAAGAACGTGTAACGACGCGTGTCACTATTTAGTTAAGGGTCTAAAGGACCCGCAATGAAGTTTATAGGACTTTGTTTGTGATTGGTAATTTGGATGAATATTATGTAGTATTTTGAGACACATACATATGAATAACATTTACAACACACAACCTATTACATGTCATTTGCAATAATTTTAAGAATTATTGTTATTTTTTATCATAATATATTGCGTATTCACTTAGCCTAGCTTAAAGTGTATCCAATGAAGCGATTCTATTGGTTTATAACGAACACTTGCGTTGTGTTTTAAACAAACACAACGTTCTCTTGCACATCTATAGTGGAAACGCAGCCTTAATACTCATAAAAATATGAACCAAATAGGGAAAAATGATAAATTTAAAAAATAGAAAAATTTATAATGTCTACTAGCGTTTCATTGACCAGCAATTTATAAGTATATGTAATTTTATATTGGTTTATTTTAAAAATAATTCCACTGGCTTGCAAATTTGATTTAGTTAAATGATATGTTAGTGAAATGTTGGGTAACTTGGTCGAGCGGTGTAGACGAGGGTCTCATTGTCCAAGGTACTGCTCGGTTTGCTGTCAAAAATGCATGTTTCTCCGTACAGTATCGTTTATTCGAATTTGAGGAAAACAAAGTACTTTTATTCACTTCAAACCGGCTGCATATGCATACCAAAGCAACGCCATTTAACCGTACTACCAAGCGCGATAACAGCCCCTTTGACGAAGATCTTTAACTTTTAATCGTCTGTCTCTTTGAATTCATGCTCAGCTTGTTTCACTGTCTATAATTGTAGCTATTTCTTTTGCATAATTTTCGACTTCAATGCTTTGATCTTGATAATGCCTTAATCAACGCTCAAAAAGACGTAAAATTACACTCACTTTAAACTTAATTATAAAATTTCTTCAGTTTCAAAAAGTTGAATGCAAAAGCGTCTTAAAATTGTTCGGAAAGTGATTAAACCTTTTAATACTACAACTTTTTATATACCATAAATATCCTACTCTTTTCGATCAAAGCACTACTTTAACATTTTATTTTTAGTTGCGAAAATTATATCACACTAGTTGACGTCGACGACGATGACGACGTCCTCGCATCGCGAAGGTGTATTTAGGTTACAGATGAAACTTTATCAAAAAGTTTTTTAGCATTTTTTGTTTTTTGGCACTTACCTTTTAAACCTTCATTTGACTTCAACAAATATTTCAAAACCAAAGTAGCCATATCGGTCCAGCCGTTCTAGAGTTTTAGATAGACTAACAAATGCCAATTCATTTTTATATAAAAGATGTAGATGTCGGAGGTCAAAAAATACACAAATAGCAGCAAAATTAAATGCACGAAAAATATTTTAACCCCAAAAACCCCACTGTATGTACCTAAAATATTTATGCATTTTCTTAAACAAAATATTATCTACATATATTTTACATGAATTGCAAATATAAATGCTATCAGCGCATAAATTGGTGTCACTATTTGGAAAATCAGATTCGGTGGGGCGTAAAAGCATTAATAAGGGTGGTTGACGTCACAGGCGAGATAACTAGAAGGGAGGCTTTTTACATAGAGGATGTACAAACTTACATAGATATATATATACATTTAATGGGTACATTGATGTGGGTCGTAAGGATCTCGAAAACGACCCAAAAATATCGCTTGATTTTGTCCTACTAATATTATAAACTAACAACTCGCCTCGGTTTCGCACGGTTTCCCTACTATAATGTACATGTATTATACGTGATAACCATCCTCTTGAATCGCTCTGACTATTGGTGAAAACCGCATTAAAATCCGTAGCGTAGTTTAAAACATCTAAGCGTACAGACAGCGGGAAGCGACTTTGTTTTAAATACTATGTAAAGATTAAACTTTTAAGTTTCCACATTCATTCAGAAATGGCTCTGTTTATTTGAATAAAATTTAGATACACAGATACTTTATAATCTGGATTAACACATAGTATAGATTTTATCCCGAAACAAAATATAGTTCCTGTGGAATATACGGAAAATATTTCTGTATGATAAGAGTTTATATAAATTTTTATGATTGTTTAAATTAAATTATACTCATTCATTTCTTTCCGAGTCTTTGAATATTTAATTAGTAAATGAGTCGATGAATAAGTGGGTGATTCAGTGAGTTGGTAAATCAATGTGTGAGTGTATTGCATGAGAGATACGTTAAGGTGAGTGGAATACAATGATTAGAGATCATACAATAATTTTGTTTCAAATTATTAAATTAAAACATTTTTTATGTATAATAAAAAATCTGCATATTATAATAGTTTCCTTTTAAGTTTAATTTCATTTACGAGTAGTATTATATTTTTTCTATAACCTTCCATTTTAAAGTTATTAGCTCTAAAACTGCATGTTTAAGAATTGTTTACATCGATTTTAAATATGTTTGAAGAACTATTTATTTCTTAAATAAGTAATAAATAAAATAGATAAGTATAACAAATGCTCTGTCTTAGTAATCACATACCTGAACATTTTGTTGCTCGCAGCGTATCTGATAGTGTTGCAGATGATGAATAAGCTTTTGCCAGTCCACTTGATATCTTCTCAGAGCCTGGAGAATAATAATAAATATGATATGGCAATACAATCCTATGAAAGGACATCCATAGGTGTACTACCTGTGGATCAAATAATTATGAATAACCATTGACATTAGGTAGAAAACTCAATCTGATTTCTAACTAATATAGTATAAAATCTGATTTTAACTCTGATCAGTCTAACTAACAGAATAAGTCTGACTGAGAGAATAAATAAACCACATTTTAGAACTTTATTTTTTAAAGTACCATCCCTTCACATTGCTTTGAAACGTTCAATTAATTTAATAAAAATGAAAGCAATTGAAATTCTCCCACGCGTATAAAAACTTGATACATCATTCTGATTCGGAATCACTGCAATATGTTTTGCAACTATTTATTGTATAAATATGCTGAGGCACTTGGTGGGTCAGGCAGAACGCATAAATCTCCGACGAGGGGAGCATCGTATCATTACTGGTGTTTCTTTCGCACAATTAAGTGTTCATTGTCCCCGCTACGGTTCCCATGAAATGGCTGACATAACAAATGCGCGTGCGCATCGTCCACGCGCCATCTATACAAAGAAGATGAAACTAAAAATGATGTCACTCAATATCACCTATTATTCCTGATTTATACTTCATGCGCGAATGATACTTGATTGTGCTATAATTGTTTGTTTGTATCCAGGGGATCTGTGAGAGTTTTCGCTTGCGGATTACTTTATTGGTTTAGTGGTGTTAATTCGTGATAAGCTTCATTTTAAAGCTCCCCTATTTCGTATTCTAATGTTTACCTTTTTTATATATATATATCAATTGTATTTGCAATTGACTTATAGGTCTAATTATCTTCTATACATATTATTATAAAAAGGTAACTAATTAAATATATTTTGTGAAAATTAAATCATTTAAAAAAGAAGATCTTATAAAAGTATTCGTATATACGTAGTGTTTACTAACAGTGTTTATAACACGAGTTGCTTTTGCACTCTTGTTAGAAAAGAAAAAACCTCTTCTGAGTATTAAATGGATTAAAGTGTATCTATTATTTTTAGGAAAAGTAAGGAAGTCTTTTAATTTACTTAATTATGAATACTGCTGGCACAGTAATGTAGTCATTTTCTTTCACAATATTAATCTATTAAAACATCGTTAAAAGATATTGATTAACGATTAAAAAATTGTTGTCGTTTTCTTGGTACGATTTTAAGGGATATATTGTTAGGCACTTTAATAATAGATATTGTTAATTATGGGTAATCTATACACACAGACTAAAAATATCACAGCTTGTCGACTAGTGACTAGAATATTACTCCTGAGAGGTCCTTGCTTTTGCTTATTTTTTGGGGGGGAGGGGGGTTTCAGCATGGTGATTATGTCAGCGATAAAAAGTAAACACACACATCGAAACGTAAATAATTTATAATATTAATAGCCAAAACTATTAATAGCCAAAAATATGTTTGTACTCATATTACGCAAAATTATGGTTTTCACAGTTTTAAATCGGATCTCAGAAAAAAGCTATAGTAATTTTAAAATGCAATAACTGTACTGGAGCTGCTGAGCTGAGCACTGCTTGAAACGCTGGAGAAGGTTTAGAGTCTAGAGAGCTCTCTTACTGCACGTTAACTTTCGCTCGACTTAGTTACCCAACGTTAAACTAAGCTAACAATAATAATATGAAATATTCATGTGATCCGCAATAAGGGCTACATCTTTAAACAGTCACATTTTGCTATGAGAGTCAATATTTAATCAATGAAACTACTTATCCAAACTGCAGCGGATTAATCGGAACAGATATGAAATGTCAAACCGGCAATTTTTAAAATAAACTAAACTACTAGCCAATTAAAAAGTCATCATTAGTGTTGCCAATAATAGATTGTTAGGAGTATGTAGATTGAAATGTAAAAATTCTGACAGCAAACAAACTTCTGTTCTAACAACAAAAAAGTATTACACTTCATTAATTCATCAGCATTATATTGTACCCACTGTGTATACAAAATAAATAAAAAATTTACTCTTATAACTTGAAGAAATAGTACCTAAGTATTATAATACCGAGATAACAATCACTAAAGTATTTTTTAGCATCCCAGAAGTATGAATTTTAACGCCTTATTTGAGCTATGTGACGTGTTTACTATTGTAGACTTGTAGTTCTTATCAGTGACGAAGATATTTTTTATTATTTCAACCACACTTGGAAACACTAGTGTTTCTTTTCTCAATATTTCCTAAGTAATCACGAGCAAAGCAAATTAAATGTTACTTAGGACTAACATGATAGAAATAATCATCGCGTATCGGATACGCAAACGAGGTGTAGTTAGCTATCGCAACCAGGCGAGGCCCGTTCTAATGAATATAAATTACAAAACAACGAGCCGACCCCAGCCCTTTACGCAATAAACATTAAAAAAATCAATATACGCATATCAGACCAGTTGCAACATGATTTATTGAAATATATTTTATCACGATAAAATCTAAAGTACGGCATCATAATTGATGACGATTGTACCAGATTATATACGAGGATATTTCTGTTGGGGCGTTTCTGTAATCATTTTCGTGTTAACAACTCTTTAACTAAACCAGTGATTCCCAAAGTGGTTTATATTGACGCCTATAGGTAGATGACGAGTAACGGGAAGTCCAAGTAAAGGAAATGGGGGTTTAGATATAGAATGGAGAGATAAAAAGGGGTCTACGACCTGTATAGTACGTCAGATGTAAGTATTCAATTTTATCTGCAGTTTTACTATTTTTATTATGGAGGGTTTTATTTGGTTGGTTGGTTAAACGCGCTTTTTTCGAGAACTACTTACTGGTTGGAATTGATATATTATTTTAGAGTTGGATAGCCTCGATAGATCATGCGGTCGTAGCAAGAGCGGAGCATCAATGAAAAATGTTGCAAAAATCGCATGAGTCGGCTAGTTGGTAATATGAGGAGAGGGGTCTATCTGCAAGCGAATATGTGGTCTCGTGTCAATTAAGTTTGGGGATCTCTGAACTAAACCCTCGGGACTTATAAATTTTAATATGTAACTTAATGAGTATAAGATTAGGGCCAGGCAGAGGCGCGTGGAATTTTGCACTTATTTGAATATTATGGAAATATCATGTTACGTTCAGTTCGCTTTGTTGTTTCGAACTTGGGTGGAATGTTGATGTTTATCAAGTCATGGTAGGGATGTTAATAACTTTGTATTAGCGAGTAGTTCATTTTGTTTTATTTCAAGTACACCCACTGTCGCGACAATGAGGATATGAGGCAGTCTGTTGTGTGATTTAGCCCCACGACCTGCTAGGTTTCCTGGATCCATATTTATATAATATTTCCTTTGTTTTGAATAAGAAAAGAATGAATTGTTGGTAATTTATCGTATCTTAGTTAAGACTCTATGATATTTAACATAGATAAAAAAATAGACTTAATATTATTTTAAAATATTTATGTATACCTGTAAGACGAGACAAAATTATAAAGAATAAAAAAAATTGTAAAAACTTTTTCTTCAGCTTTATTGTTTTCGTGCAACGAGGTTGTATTGTCTCCCAACTCTTTTATCGCGACCTTTCTAATATTAACATAAAAGAGTTTTCTTTCGGAGGTTTTTGTTTAAAATAACTAAGATTAAAAAAATATTTTTCATCATCAATTATCAATTTGAAGAATTTTATATATTATCATCAATTCATCATAGTAGCTTGTGAAAAATCGCATCTACCTAGTTGTGTGGGTTCGAAAAAAATCTTCCAAGTTTGATATAAAGTTGGAACCATATAGATCGTTTGTCATCGGAGACGTAAATAATAATGATATCCCGACAACTAGTATACTCCTAATTTCAAAAAACAGTTAAGCACGTTGTAGTAAACCACCCCATTTTTACTAGTCTTATATTAGAACAATTTCCTTGAATAGGATTTTGTTTCAGATGTTATATTTCAACGTAGGTCAGTCTGGACTCTGGGTAAGGCTCTCCGACTAGATACAGTCGTGTTGTATATTTTATTTACATTTTTAGATTATTTTATGGACGAGCCATCTAAAGGCTTGAAAGACAGGCTGTCTCTAACTACTCCGAAGTGCTGATTTCTGATTAACCTTACAAAGACATTGCATGGTGGTGTAATCAGATTTTACTCCAACGCTTTTCGTCATATAATGCACCGATGGAAATTTAAAAATTCTTACGCGCGCTGCCCTCGTTAAATCACGGGAAACTGTACAACGCACCCCCGGGTAAGTTTCGAAATAATGAACTGAATGGAAGATAATAAAATTTTATTTTCACCACTAGTATTTATAAGGCTACGATGATCCAGCAGTGGGCGGGAGTGTCGCCATGGCAACCGAAGGGTAAATCTCGCACGCCCCCACGGTCATGATTGTTATCTCAGCAAGAAATTCCCCACCTTGCGTACCTACAGCCTCCGTGGCCTTAATCTGAAAGAGTTTAACCACCGACCAACGCAAAAACAACTCTATTTACTCCTCCCAAGGTTACTTATACACTATTTTAATAATAATCGATTTTGTCTGTATGATACAGACACCTATTTCTGCTACGACAGACATTGAAATATCTGATATGCCTCTGGCTTAACTGTAACCCATTAACATTGCGAAATAATATTTTTTATAACGAATGACTCTTTATTTAACTTTAGAAATTATTCATTTCTTTAGCAGTGCCGACTTCTATTTATTAACGCACAGCCTTATTTATTAATAATATTTATATATTAGTTTATTTAAAGCGTCAGTAACTTAGTTGTTCGGGCGTTGGATTCACGGTCGATAGTTCGTGGGTTCAAATCCCGGACATTGGACTACTGGCGTGGCCCACTCCTGACATAAGCATTTTAGCTTACTATGCGGGTTAAAGGTATGTGATCTATGTGATCCATACTGCTAGTAATCTTTTTTTTTTTTTAAAAAAACTAGTCAACATTCCCTGGCTTAACGGGTGCAATTCATCGCGTATAATACTTAAATTTATCAAGACATTTAATTTTCAATATATTATTGCTAAATAAAATATTCAGGCGCTTACGACAGAAAACATATTATATTATTATCTCCCAGGAACTCTGAATATTTCTGCGATAAAAAGAAAAAGTAGCTTATTTGTTAATATAAGTATCCGTTCAGCTGTTATTGCATGATTGAGTAACAAACATCCAAACTTACATTGATAATATTACTAAGATATAATATTTAAAGTTCTAAAATATGACAAAGTAAATGAATCAAATGTTTCATACCTCATAGATATTATTTTCTAAATCCAATGCAATAAATTTTGGAAAAAAAATATTTTCTATTGACAATGCATTTTTTTATCAATCCATCAACTTTGGTTGTAAGAAAAATATTTTACAGACTTACCTAATCCTTTGTTCTTGTCTATCGAAGTGATCATAGAATCATCTGATCGCGCTGTCCTACCAAAACCTAGAGTTGGACTAGCACTGTCTTGTCCTAATTGTCCTCCATAAAAGTCACCGAACGCCGTAGCGGTGCCCAGTAAACCAGATCTGTCCTGAAGAGCTGCTTTGGCCTTTTCGACACTCTGCTTTAATTGTTCGAAAGTTGACTGGTGTAATCGATACGGCGGCCATTCTGTGGAGGGCCATGGGTCTTCTTTTAAAGCACTTCTTTTTAATTCAAGAGGTCCGCCGTAGGAGCAGCTACTTTCGTACATTGCAGCTGTGGCCTCAGCACGAAGTGCAGCTACACAATTTAGCTTTTTGATGATTCTGAAACAAATAACAATTTTGAAAAAAAATTATATGCTGGAAAGTATGTCTGCACGAAGGTTAACAATAGAAGAAAATATAACTTGTCAAAGGGCGTCAATGCGGGACAAGAACAGAAAGTAGAAGATTACAGTATATGAAAGATGAAGCGACATTCTAGAATGACTATTATAATTTATAGCAATATCAAGAATATTTAATCAATAAGTTATTAAGATATAAAATATAACACACTTATTTTCACAGTAAAGTGGTCGAAATGGAACTTAAGTAGAAAAAACGAGAAAAAGCTTCTCCCTTTTTGCTATTTACTATCTAAATATGTTTAGTTTTAATTTTCAACATTTTTTGCTTTATATATAGTACCTGCTAATTCAATCCCTTCAAGCCTTTTCTCGCGAGAAAAAAGCCTATGTCTTTTCCCAGGCTTTAATGCATCTCTGTAGCAAATTTCGTCAGTATAAATAATATGTAATTATTTGAACAAGTTGTCTTGACTGTCATAGAACAGACTTGGAGATCAACTCAACCTTCACGCAGTACTTGTCTGTCATACTCCTAGCTGACCCGACGAACTTTGTATGTTCTTTAATTTGAGGGGAAACCGTTAAAATTTAATGGTTATATTAGGAAATTCATTAAGTTACGAAACCCATCAACATTTTGTATGGAAAAATGTTTTTTCTTTTATTTTTTTTTTTTTTTGTTAATTTTTAATACTTATTCTGCTATTCGAGACAAAGACAACTACAACAAATCAAATAACAAGTATCAGTCCAGCCTCTCCTCTACTTATTATATGTAGTTCGAACAAATTGTTTTATATATGTACATATATATAAGATATATGTATATGAAGAAGTAAGCATCCAGTATAGAATAAAATTCATCTTTCATTTTGATCATTGGGATAAAGCTCGGAATAATATTATCATTTTCGATTCATCATTTTAAATAGACATACGACCGTGTTTACTTAAATGAAAAATAAATTAGATTTCATTCCATTTTTGCTTACGACATTGACAATATTTTCTGAAATAACCTCAATAAATAGATGCCGTGTCATGTAGCTTTCGCCGTCTGTCTGTCATGGACGTATTTATACGCCCGTTCTTTGTGTCTGTCCTACATTTAAATGTCTGTATGACATTTTCAGTTACAGCATGTTTTATTATATAAATATTATTTCGTATTGGATTTTATATTAAAAAAGTCGACGTACCCTGAGTCTGGGCTAAAACATTTTTAAATGACAATCTATTCTGACTCTGATTTAAATTAAACTAAAATTTTAAATTAGATCTACAGAAATGTTTTACGTGATTCGCGGACAAAAATTCTAATAGTCAGATAAAGAAGTAACATACGCTAACATACAAAATGTAAAGAACTTCAAATTATCTACCAACTTGGTATGTCTAGGTTAAGTATGACTAGAGTCCAGAATTATGTGTAAATAATAGCTTATCATATTAAAAGTAACTTATCCAACAATACATAATTTTGGAACGAATAATGATATTATAAATGAAAGAAATAGTAGAGAAAGCGTTACAACACTATTGCTTAAATTCTCGTGTCACAATGTTAGTTACCATACTCCTCCGAAATGGTTCGACCGATTTTTATAAAATTTTATATGCATATTCAATAGGTCTGAGTATCGGCTACTATCTATTTTTCATCCCCCTAAGTGATAAGGGTGGCCCACCTCAAATTTATAAGGCAAAACAATGTTTGCTGGGTTAGCTAGTATTGCTATAAAATATATTACTTTGTCTAAACATCATATGACTGTTATTTTAAAATCAAATGTGTAGTTGTTTTCCAAATGGACACAATAACTAAAGTTTATGTCGTGGAGTACCTGGAGACACGGCGGTGTCCGCCAAGTCGAGCATAGCAAACTTACAAAAGACGAGCCTTAACATCCTTTTGATGTTCAGCAGTGCATTGAAATTGAGAAGGCTATTATTGTATAACTGTTTTTATTTCGTTATATTATTTTCGTATTATGGCTATTATTTACGGTTACTCCCTGCTGATGATCACCTAACATGGTTGAATTGGTTTGAACACTAGCGTGTGTGTACAGCACATGCTACTATTAAGCATGCTATTAAGTGGCACGCCGTGCTATCTTTAAGCATGCTAGTTGATCCAGGGGTGGAAGGGGGAAAGGTAATAGCAAGTGTGAACGCGTTTGCTTAATGAGCATGTCGCTCTTGTTTGCTGGATGCGTCACGTGCTTCCTATTCCTTTTTTTCCTCTTCCTTGCTGAGAGAAGTTTTTGGATGCATTGCATGGTCAGTAATAGTATAATTTTATTCAATCCATGCGGATGGCTGTTTGATTTTCCATAGTTTTGTTTGAATTGGGAGAGAGCGTGCTATCAAATGGCATGTGTATTGGAATGTTTGCCTTGAGCATGCTTATTGCTAGCAAATGTAAACAGTTCAAAAGCATGCTCATAATAAGCATACTCATAGCACACCATTTAGCATCCTATTTTAGAGCATGTGCAACAGTAGCCTAACTCTGTACATGAGTAACCATTAAAATGTAAATATCTTCTACTTGATTTCTCAATTTTTTACAATGAGATGACTTCATTGCGGGAGTTAACTTCTTTTACAGATTGTTATTATAAAGAAAGAAAAGAAATCTCATATACTTCATCGTTATATTAGCTTCACTTGTAATAAAGTAATAGTGTAATTAAATATTGGAAAATTATATATCGTAGCTAAATAGTAGGTATATCTTTCCAGAGTTTGCGTGGAGTTAGTTTGTATAAACATTTTTATAATAACTGCTAAGAAATAATAGTACGAATCATCAAGATTAATAGCAGGAAGATCGTATTCATTGTGTTCGTAAATAACAAGCAGTATGATTGTAGGTAGGTACTAGAATAAGATAGAAGTATTGTTCATTGTATCAGCTTAGAAAATAAAGTATTATTTCCATCTATACTAATATTATAAAGAGGCACATTATTTGTGAGTGTCATAGGCTATATAATAACCCGAAAAATTAAAAGACTTTCGTGCTAGTCGGTCGAATGAAAACGTTTCTTACGAAAGCTGCCTTAACGATGAGAGAAATATGATTCATAGTTGCGGGTAGAATATGAATGAGTGTGTGAATATTTTGAATATACCTCAGCGAAGCGGGAGGGTTAGTTTCTAATTATCTTAATAAATAACAGTCCGTAGGAATCAACGAAAAGTTTCCTGTTCTATCTGAGAAGAGGAAATTTTGAAAAAAATATTTATTTATTTTAATTAGAAAGTTTTTCTACTCCAAGTCAATAGATGACTTTTGCTTCCAAAACAATCTTTACCACCCTCTTTCATTTTCTTAGGGGATCCATTTCGAAAAATTGCTTCCGAGTAGTCACAAAAAGAATCTTTTCATATCTAATCACTTTGCTTGACTTTTACAAACAAGTATTGTTATTTGTACATATTTCAGACTAACAATAGATGGTCAAGAAATTTTATTAAATAATGCTATTGCAATTACAGAAGTAGGCACTACGACATTTACATTGTACTTCCAACTACATTATTAATCTTGATTGATATTTCCATATAAATTGCAGTATCATAATGAAATTCAATTCAGTGCAATTTGCCTTTTGTACTCTCATTTTCTTATCAACTTCTACAACATTCGTGGGGCCATTATTATAAGTTCACTAGGAACTTGCTTCGGCTTCGCACGGGTTCAATTTACCACTAAAAACATATCGTTACAACTTGTTAATAACCCTCTATTGAGCCGGGTCTCCTTCTAAGAATGAGTAGGGGGTTAGGCCATAGTAGTTAGGAAACTCGGACCTCCCGAGTAAGACATTTAAGTCTTAACCATTGGGCTATCACTGCTAACTAAATAATAATATTCAGACAAATCTACAAGTAGGTAGGTACTGTCCATGTTTTATGTTAAAAATAAATCCATTTTACTTTCAAGGATATAACCTATCTCTTCGCAAAATATCGAAAAATTGACAAGAAATTAAACCAACAAGCACAGTTTCACCTTAATAGTAGTAATTGTGGATTATAAAACAACAGAATTTTTGGAGTATTTGGTGTAAAAGGTCAGATAGAAATTAATTTAAGCGCCTCAGCTCAAAAAATATGTTACTTTATAGGTTATTATACATAAAACGCCATTTTACGATTTGTCGTCAAAAAATTCGTATTTGGTGTAGTCGTTCTTAAATTATGTGTGCATTTCCCTTCATTTTAGTACTATAGGACTAAGATCAATTTGTAAGTTTCATAAGTTTCAAACAGATGGCGGTATAAATTAGTATGCTTCAACAGCAATTCAACATCTTTTGTCATCCTAGCATAGATGTTTACACAACATCTAATAGATGCCGAGTTAAGATTTCAAACATCCGTAGGATACTTTCAATGTTTTGTAACATCTTATTTATTACTATAATATTGTTGTGAAAAGCCGTGATAACTCAGTGGTTTAGACGTTGATGTCTACTCAGTAGGTCCGAATTCGATCCGGGGCACATACCTCTGAATTTTCTGAGTTATGTACGTTTGAAACAATTAAAATATCACTTGCTTGAAGGAAAACATCGTGAACACTCCTGAGAGTTCTCCAAGTTCTCAAAGGAATGTGTGTGTAGTCTGCCAACCCGCATTTGGCTAGCGTTGTGGACTATGGCCTAATCCCTCCTCATTCTGAGGAGAAGACGCGGCTCAGCAGTGGGCCATTAAAAGGGTGACGATGAATATTGTTGTAAATATTACAATTATTTACATCAACTATTGTAAGCTATCTTTATTAAGACCAAGCTCCTTAAATAAATAAATAACTATTGTAAGCTACCATGAGACCGCAATATATGAAAACATGACGTAAACTTTCAATGAACTTCAGCAAAGTATGATAAATTTATTTAATTTTATTCTATTAGTACTCCTACCTCATATCGGATACTCTCTTTCGTTTAGGTCGCTTTTCGTCTTTCTTGTCCTTATCCGTGGTGACTTCTTGCTGGTGGTATCACATTTCAGTGATACCACTTGGCGCTAAAAATAACCCGTTTAGCTAGAGAGGAAGGTACACGGAAATTGTCCACTGCAAGAACACTCAATCATCATATAAACTAGAACATCCTCGTGTCACTGACTTCCTGGATAGAAAAACACTTAAATGTTGAACACATTTTCTAGATCGACTTTTAGTTCGAAAAAGTGCACTTGTTTGTATTGAGGATGTCTATGTGTTTGTAAAGTTGTTGAAGATGCTGTTATTGGTCTAGATTCGAGATATATTTTTAAGTATAGTGATGATATCGTGATGATGTCCTTCCGACGACTGTATGTAACACGCTTGCGCTGTGCGCCATAGCATTCAAATTGATTGCATCCGGCGTAAGGGAAATGTGTCGTATAACCAATTTATATTTGTTGCTTGATTTGACCACAGCGTTGCGCAACTTTCCAAACTGTATTGTTCGTGAAATTTACGTAAAATTTGCTTATCCGCATCAATATTGCTGTCTCTTAAACTTGATTTTAAATTAAATGAGATTTTTCTCATATCTCAGCCGACGTATTCGTCAGTTTATCTGAATCTAACTAACCAGGCAGCTCGGAAGGTTATCAAAAATATTGACATATTGAAAAATGTTGACTTAAAAGCATACAAACATTATTATAAGAACCTATTTCATGCATTTGTTAAATATAAGTTTGTAAAATAGGGGAAGAAGTTTTTCATTAACATTTTAAGATGTGTGTTTTATTGGTTGTTTGAAGAGAGATGTATAGATAAATTACGTAATATGTTGTATTAAATACAATATATTGTATGTAAAACTAGCTGACCCAGCAAACGTTGTTTTGCCACCATGGGCCACCCTTATCACTTAGGGGTATAAAAATTGATGTTGACCGATTCTCAGACCTACTGAATATGCATATAAAACTTCATAAATATAGGTCGAGCCGTTTCGGAGGAGTATGATAACTAACATTGTGACACGAGAATTTTATATAAAGATAAACTATTGTCTAAGTATTAGAAACAGTGAAGCTAGCATTCTGTACGCGTGGGCGCTCGGACACTTCGCCGCAGGAAGTCTGTATTACCTTAATATATACGACAAAACGTCATCCGTCTACCGGCCTTCACCTTACTCTTGACTCGTATCAATTTAATCCAGGAATAAATAATATAAAGTATTGATAAAAGTTAGAAAATTTAAATACAAGCTTTTACTACTAAATTCAACTGTATCATCAGGCATTTCCAATCTCTTCTTCACCTTCGGAAACCAAGAAATGGCTGAGATACTAGTCCACCTATTGATATAAAGTAAACCTTAGTAAACCCTTTCATTTGATGCCCTTATACCATGGGTCTGCACAAAATATAACTAACTAGACGACCATTTTAGCCCGTAAATGATTCATCCAATATAAACTTCAAATTTCATCTCGATCGGTTAATGGTAACTGCTTTAAAATTCACTTGCAAGTTTTGACCCGAACATACATACATACACAATTGCAAGTATTCACAGATCGCAACTAACAGTATTGTACCAAGTTCTGCAGATTTGTATACTAAAAGTTTTGTACAAAGGAGCCTACGTTATATTAATTTTTATGGCAACGATTTTTAATCCCATTTTCGCTTAAAGTTTTTAAAATTTTGTAAACAAGCTTACCCGACAATTGTAAATTTGCTTTATAAATTATTTTAGAGTGCCACCCTTATCACGTCGGGGTATAAAAAATAGCCTACGACCTCTTCTCTGATCTGCCAAATATACACATCATATAAAAATCGGTCAAGCCGTTTCGGAGGAGTATGGTAACTAACATATCTTTCAAAGACACATCACTTCAGAACGGCTACACTTATTTAGCTAATTCTTTATTTGTTGTGTTTGTAAATCTTTGTAAAATGTACTGGAAAAGGCATAAAGAATGGTATTTTTATATAAAACTAGCTAAACCGGCGAACTTAGTAGGTACCGTTTAATAGTCAATGAACGTCGTGTTACAGATTAGCTGAACTGTTAACAACCAATATATATGTCAATCCTTTTTCATTACTCATATTATTCTACATTTTTAAATCTTAAGCACGACGCATCCGATTACTGTGGATATATTTTGTCGATTTGAAATTTTAAATTAAATATTTCATTTAATTTGAGGGGTGGATACCGTATCGGCGGGATGAAAACTAAATGTTTGAGAGTTACCAAACCCATAAACATTATGTATGGGAAAAAGTTTTTTCTTATATTTTGTTTTTTGTCAATTTTCCAATGTTTTAATAGTTAGTCTGCTATTCGGGACGGACAAATACAAAAATTCGAAAAATATGAAAATCGGTCCAGCCGTTCTCGAACTATAAGTGTTCTAACAAACCCGACTTTGTTTTATAAATATTCTCAATAAAATTATATGTTTAGTTGACAATTTTCCTAATGTTGCTACAAATAGACACATGTTAATAAACATATCTGCTTCATATTGTTTTCGCTTTTCAATTTCTTTATTACCGGAGTGTAACCGGGGCGGGTTGAAAGTTACATATATTAAAATTAATACTTGTGAGAAATTTACCTAATTCATAAATAATGTATTGTAACTGCTGATGATGTTCATTGATAAAGTAATTTCAGAACGTAGTTTACGAAATTAAAAAAATATATACAACATATAATTATATTACATGTTCTATATATTTTAGTTTAATTTATTAAATAAATAAATAATAAACTTTTATTAATTTATTATTTTTTTAAATTAGCGTTTTAAAATTACTACTTTGTGGACCTGACAACTAAAATCCCAAAAACTGAACTCTTACTATCTTAACTTACTATAAAAAAGTAGTAAACCCGCTCTTGCTTAAGGTAAATATTTTTCTGTGACATCCAAAAGTAAAGCAAGAAATATTGGAAAGAAGGCCTCTGAGCTGCATTTGCAGTGGTTGTAAGTCATGGTTAGGAGAGCTCAAGCGACATGGATTACGGGTTAGTAGAATGAAAACCAAATATTTGGAGTGTGACTTTTACCTGGTAGACCAATGTGGAACTTACAATCCCTAAGATGAAAATCCAGGGTAGAATGTCGCCCAGGGAGCCCGATCCCAAATAAAATGGGACAAGGGCAGGAGAAAAAAGAAGACATCCGAAATAAAGCCTAGATTTTAAAATGCACCTGCAATATCAAATTGTAAGCAATAAATAATTTTTTTTTCTTTTAGATTTTATTGATGATATTTAAACTGTCCAATTGACATCATTTAAAAAATGTTTGTTTTATTTTATTATTTGCAATCATTCGAGGTTAAATACCATGGTTAACATGTAAAAGTTCATTATGTCTTATCGCTTATATTTACTCCGAAAAATTTAATTAAAATTTACAACCACAACCATTATTTAAATAATTTAAAAATGCAAGTTATTTCACAAATCCACAGATGAAGCCATTGCGGTAAATAATGGAGTATATCAATTTAATGGCAACAAAATGCATCATAACGCAGTACGAACAACCGCCGATTCGTCCATTTGGCACTCTGCATACAACTAATGCGTTCATCAACGTTTATTACATTTTATGATAATAATATTTGCACAAATAATAAAAAGGATAGTACTCCGTCATATAATATATAAGTATCTATCTAAAAATATCAGTTAAACTATCTGCGTTAGATATTACCTATCAATTGAGATTTTACCGTTTTTGTATTCATAATGGTTTAAACAAGGTTTATATGAAAGATTATTATAGTACGAAAATATGAATGTTATATATCGCATTTCTATTGTACGTATAACTTGGAGATTGAACCATAGCTTTCTGCTAAATGTAGGTATGAGTCACTTCAGAACGACTGCACCTGGGTTATCTACATGGGACCGATACCGCAAACTATCAAGCCCAAGACTATAATAATATGCACTTAAAACGGAAACCGAGTAACTAATGGGGACCCAGCATCAAGGCATCACACAATTGCACAGCCATAATAATCATCTGACGAGTCTATCGGACTTAGCAAGTGACGCTTGTAGAGTCAACAACTCCTGAATATGCTTTGGTTACGCAGAGAAACGTACGTCGATTGTCGATCTACAGTCAGTATCAGTGTGGTGTGTCCTGGTTTGGGTTCGCGCGTTACACTTTTCTGTGAACGGTGTGCTCTTCCGGATTGTGCCGTACGAGTCTGGATGTTAGATCATTGAGCTACCTACTTGTGTGGTGTGTCTTGGTTCGGGTTCGCGCGTCTCACTTTTATGTGGGCAGGGTGGTCTTCTGGGTTGTGCCATACGAGTCTGGTTGTTCAGATTGCCGCGGATTATAGCAAGGTAACCTTTTGATTCCTTTTAAATCATGAATTTTCGCAAAGTAACGCCTGATTCAATTCAATATTTAGAGTCTATCGGAATAGGGGTTATATACAGTGACGGTGTTGTTAACTGCTGATTCTTATTTGTTGTTTGTTTTCTTGAATTTTGTAAAGAAGAAATTTTGATAGGTACTGCTTAGGTTCCTGGCGTAATTGTAAGAGATCATAATGTTTGATTTATTTATCGGTTTAGTAGCAGTATCTACGTTCCGTATGCCTAATGGTAGGTTCAATATCACACCTCTTGTAGTGTCCAATATACTCCCTCTCCTCCTTCTCTTCTCATCATAAATCTCCGAGTTATATGTTAGGCTGACTCTACGAGTTCTGTAATACGGATAATCTAAGCCACTGGAAAAGGAACTTGTGTGTTCTGTTTTGGAGCGAATCTTTATAATATTAGTTTTATAAAGCTGAAGCGTTTGTTTGTTAGGTTGAACTCGCTAACCTCAAGAACGGAGGAGTTTCAAATAAAAAATAGTTTTATTTGTTGGATAGCTAACTAGTTATAAAGCTGAAACTTTAGCTTTAGTCCCACAGCACTTACAATAATAAATCATAAGAATATTCAGTTTGCTACCAACAAAAAAGTAAATTTTAACTAGGTATCATAAAATATATTTAGTGCACTACCGTTCAAGAGATAACACTGTCCTACGTTTGTGTAAATTTGGATGAACATTTTTATCGAATCCAGTCCTTATGTATATGTAATAAGACTGACAAATCTATGCATATATTCTGGAATATATTGTACTGATATCAGCCGTATTAACATAGAGGCATAAATTCAGCCGTGCTTCAAGTCAGCGCTGAACTGTTGTTGAATAATATTCACATAAATCAGACGAATTAATTATTGTTGTTGTCGACTGTCTTACATAATTATGTAATGTTCGCGTGTATATCGTGTTATTATTCTTATAATTCGCCTTGTTCACTGTTGAACATTATTTTTAAAATATCTCCTGCACATTTTTTGATAAACACGAATTAATTGATGTTTTACTTTTTACTACAACAACATTTTACATAGAATAAAACAAAGTCTCCTCCTGCCGTCTGTATGCTTATATCCGTTAAGCTACGCAATGAATTTTAATGAGGTTTTCATCAATGACAGAGTGATTAAAGGGGAAGGTTTATATGCAAAGTCTCTCGTCGCTTGTCTTAAATTAAATACAGTTTAAAATAGTGAAATAACAATCAAACAACCCAAACTCTAATAGCCATAGAAGGGTACTATCCACTTCTGGCTCCATCATAAAAACTTGTACACCTAGTACAAATATCGGAACCAGCAACGCAAATCCTCAGACTCTTAATGATTACTAGTAGCCACTGAAGACTTCCATTATACGCTGGGTTCATCAGACAAACACCAGGAGCACGAACATACAACAAATCATTTAGATACGACAATTAAAACTACAAAAAAAATATTTTCTTAAATATCCATGTTTTCTTAAAGTTTAAAGTTTGCGTTTAAATATTTTAATGACTTCAAAAGCGTTGAATGATGTCACGTCGTGTGTTACAATCGTCGTCGGTCGACAACAATGTTCCACACAACGTAACGTCAGATTGTGTTTTAAGTCAGATGACAGAATACTTATTTAGCCGAATTTACAACATACTAGCTGACCCGACAGACGTTGTCCTATCTTAGCACCTTAGTTATAAATGTTGGTCAAACGCCATAAACGTTACATTATAAAAGTTAATATGGTCGTTAAGTTTTCTTAAATTTTCTAATTTTCCGCTCAACTTTTTTAATTTTGTCTTACAGAAGAACCCTCTCTTGACTATGCTCAACAAAAAAGAATTAGCGAAATTGGTCCAGCCGTTCTCGCCGTAATGCTGTAACTAAGGGAAATAGGGATTCATTTTTATATATATATAGATAGATAGAAAGAAGTTAACAAATTTATCTTTCGTATTTCGCACCTTTGCTCTAAACTGACTTGACAACATTTTTGTTCATTTTGATTTTGTTATAAAAATGACCTTATAGAGGCTATCTCCAAACAAAAGACTAGAATCATGGCTTATAAAGGTAAGTAAGTGTTATAACAAGTGTAATAACTAAACACTTAAACTTACTCTGCACTAATGATTTTTAAAGGTTTTTTGCTCAATTCCCACAAATTGCAATTTTGAGTTAAGTCACTAAAGGCGACTTCTAACTTCTAGCAAAAAGTTTAAGTTTAATCTCTTCTTTGGCTTTATCTATATTCTTCTTAATATTTTTTGTTTTCTTTTTATATGATGATGTTATTACCTAATTAAAGTTTTAGAATTTTAAGTGACTTAGAAAAAACTGTTTTCAATTTTTGTATTAACTGGTTAGGACGATCACTTTTTTTCTGCGGAGATACCTGGACCTTGGATTTCAAAGATACGTCAGGAATCTACAGACGTTGGCGTTGGTAGATTAATATAAAGTTTTTTTCTTCTTGCTATGTTTTAAATTATTTATTACTTGGTATGCTTCTGTTATTAAAGTTTTATTAGGTTATTATTAGGCAGAAAACAATATGAAACGAGTGTTGCCATTAATGTTGTTAAAATAATGTGATATTACACACATTATTCAATTGGTCGAATTAAGAAAACAAGCGATAAATACTTATATTTTCTAAGTACTGACTTAGCAGTAAACTTACCCCTTTGAGTAAAATGAAAAAGCTGACGAAAACTTCTTTAAAATTTTTACTGTTTAAAAGAAATTACTTATCAATATTTAATGTTAAAAATGTTGTTATTATATATAGGAAAATTGTTAGAAAAATATAGAAATTGGCTTTAAGATTCCAAATTATATCCTCATCGCACATAAGTCACTAATCCCTAAGCGAATCAACGGGAAGTCACAAGTTTCGTATTAAAAATATATATATATGTCTGAGGTTTCTATCTTCTAAGGTTTCCAAATGGGTATGATGGATTTAAGCATTTATTACTATGATGGTGACTTTCTTAGATCTCAAATACATATTTTTGGTTATTAAAGCAAATGTGAATGTAGTTGTTATTGTTATAAATATATTTAACCAAACTTTGCCATATCACACATATATTTGGGAAACCTAGAGTTAAGATACCTAAAGTAAATTAGATGAAAAGTATTATTCCCGATCGAATTTTCTTAGTACTAAGTACTGATAATCTTATCTACCTATGCACTAGTATTTGTCGGCGATTTCTTCCTTGCCAACTTTAATATCGGGTCCAGTCAATAGAAAAAATTACGAGACACTCACTCACGCATTCTCAAATACATTAAAAGTTTATGTTTAATGAACCTACACTTCCTAAGCTTCACTATGGGATAAAAGTGGTTAGGTGAATGCAACATTTCATTGCAATACTTACTTTTATTGATAAGACTATGTGATATAAATGAATGTTACATTATAAGAAAGCAATTTTAAGTTCTAACTAGTCAGCTTTTACTTAGTGCACAGTATTAACATATCACGGCTAGTTCATTATTACTGTGTCAGGAATAACTTCCTTTTATCACGCAGGACATTTGCTTTGTTTTGGTACAAAAAGTAGCATATTCGTTTATCCAAGTTTTAAAGTATCTTTAAGTAGAGATTGGTTCAAATCTGTCGAGCCCTTTTTGTATCATTGAATACAAACATCTAAATGAACTTTCACATTTGTAATACCTATTAGGAGAATTAATGCTACAGTTTTGTTGTATGAATGAAGGAATGCCCCTAGACCTGAGTCGACCTCAACCTTACCTTGATTTAATTGCATTTCACAACTGGAACCCCATCCATGTCTTCTGCGGCCACGGCACGTCACAGCACTCGGAAGAGCTCAACTTGTACACGCGGCAAAAAATAAACAAATCGATATATTGAAGTAACAAGCGAGCGTTCGCGGACAGGAAGCTAGGATAATAGCAAAGCCTCGTCCGGTGGTCGGAGACGACAGGGTGGGGTGGTCCATAACCACGCCCGTGGGCGGAGTCAGCTGCCTGCGCGGGATTATCACCCCTTCGATGCGCTGCTACCAACAAAAGACCAGACCAGCCACAATGCCTCTGGTATTTTCGAGATAAGTCTCTGCTTCCTATCTTATTATTTTCAACAAAATATTTCGATAGCGATAAAAGTTATGCGAAGATACTGAAGTAGTAACTTCATGGTAGATTCATTGATTTCTTTGTAAATCTTCAAATAGATGAAAATATGTACATCTCTTTTATTATTAACTAGCGACCTACCCCTATTCGCACGGTTTCTCTACAATTATACGCATATACCTATTATACATCTAAACCATCCTCTTGAATGAATCCATTTGTGAAAAACGCATTTAAGTCCGTTGCGTAGTTTAAAAGATCTAAGCGTACAGACGAAGGGACGCAACTTCGTTTTATACTATGTAATAATAAAGGTTAACCGCTCAGCCCTCGCTTCACTAACTCTCTTTTGAAATTAACTGCGCAGCCACAGGTATTGCACCTCCGGTAATTATCTATACTATAATGGAAATCTCCGATTAGATGAGACATTTTTTTTTGTCTCTGACATTTTTCTTCTACAAAATATATTTTTTTACATTACACTCAAACGCGGACATTGAATTCATTTCTATACTTCAAAAGAGACCTGCTGTTCGGGCCATTTATAACCAAAGAGCACGAGATTCTCTCTGAGTGTTCCGTACAACTTAGAAAAAAGGGACAAACACTATCAAATTTTAATTTTCATGTGCGGGTTAAAATATTATCAAAAGTAGTATTGGGGGCATTTGATCCCGACATCAGTAATGCGCGTTTCAATTGACATATTTATAATTACTTACAAAAACAGCATAAGAAAATATGATAAAACATTTTTAACAAAAAAGCAATAAAATATAATTTCACTTAAATAATTTTAAAGTCGGTGATCAAATATTATACAATATATATTTTCAAATATATAACCTCCTTCGTTTTTGGAATCGATTAAAATATTTTATAAGTTGTCATTTTACAACATATGATATCGTCAACAGCTGTTATTAGAATTCCCGCCGATATAGCTTTAGATTCTTTCACACGATACGACGACAAAAACGTTCATGTTTGCGATTTCAGTAATATTCGAATATGTTATACATATATGTCTTCGGTACAGAATTAAACCCTGATTAAATAGAAGGCTTTGAAAATTTAAGTAACTAGAAGAGGTAATAATAATAACAACTAAATACCGTTTTTCGGATTTTTATTCATACTTGTACTACTGCTATCTATCTTGCTTGCTTCTTATCAAAAATCATGTTCGTAGGTCAAAAGATGAAGCCTGGGAATTTTGATTTATCTTGAAAATCAAAATTACAATACATGAGATAAAAGCGGCTGCGGGTTTTGATTAAATTGACTTAGCAGTTTGATATTTATACATATTTGAGGAACTAGAGATAAGAATATTTTGTATAAATTTCAACTTGATATCTTCACGTTTTTCTGAGAAAAAGGGTCTTGCGTGACAGTCAAAAAAAGTTAATTTTCTAGTGATGTAGAAAAACATTTACAGTTTTTTAATTTTATCCTTTATTTGTGCTATGAGACCTTACTTCGTACTAAATTTCACGACGCTAGTGACCTAGCCTAGACCTTGGGAAGTTCCTTATACTTATGTGAAAGACCACATTAACGGACATTTCTTTGCAATGCGTGGACTTAGAAGTTTGATTTTTTGAGAGCCACAAGGAGCCCCCTCGGGCTTGATATTAATTTCAACTTGATGCTTCCACGCGATCCTTAGAAAAAGGTTCTTTACAGACGGACAGACAGGCAGACAGACAGAAAGGCGGAAAATGAAGTGATCATATAAAGGTTCCTTTTGTACTTTTTAGATATGGAACCCTAAAAATTGACGTCCTTACAGTTCTATCAATACATAAGTATATTGTAATATTTTATTCATTTACCAGAATATGGATTCGTGACAAGCATAATGTTAATAGTAGAATCAGAAATTAACTTGTAACACCTTACTTTCGTCTACGTGTTTGCATCTATAATAAGATTCCATAGCCTATGTTGGATTGACCAATTTAACAATTTAAAACTCGGATCATGAAATCATTGATAAATACAGTATACTATCAGTGCAATAACAATAGGGTGGCATTACGGCAGAATTTCAAGGGCCCCGTGGCGAAAGGAGGTCAGAGAGGGCCTTGAGCACAGGTGGATATTTAGTAAAAAAAATAGTTTTAATGCTTAATTTATTTAATTCCACATGAAATATGCGTTTGCTTTTATTTGCGGAGAATTTCTCCAAAGTTTCAGCACAACACGAAGGCGTCGATGCGCCCGCTTCTCCTTCATGCTCCACCGTCTTCTTAAGTCTCTGTCACAAGACAGTCTGTCAAGTAATTTAAAAATGTTTAACATTGCATAATGTAATGAAAAGATTGAAGTAATATAGATCAAGGAGTGCCGATATTCAAAATTATAATTTTATCGCTAAATATTGGTCTCAAAAATCTTAGTTTCATCACCAAGAGCACTGTTTCGTCTACATTGTGTCTCGTTAGAAATAAGTCACGCTGGACGCCTCGGTGGGTAACGAGGTCGATCTTTATTATATCAGGGTGATTCTAAACACATATATTACAATTATTTTTAGAGTTCCGTACTTTATTTTAATACGTTAAATCATCTAGTTTGCGCCTCCTTTTTCTACAAAAATATCTTTCCATCTATTCCGGGCACCCCACTCCTCATACTTTTGGTCCAACGCAGCAATTATTAAAGTAAATACTTTGTAAAAGATCTATGTATTTTGTCTCTATTCCTTGTTGTATGAAGCTGACCAAATCGCGTCGTCTATGAACAATAAATACAGTCTTACTATATTCGTTTGCTTTTTTATGCAATTGAGTGTCACCTTATTTGTGTAGCAAAATTATTGTAGATTTTGACCACTGTGTCGGCGTCTCTCTAGCTCCAGGTTCAGGTATTATTAAATAGAAACTGTAGAGGAGGTAACAAGGATTGCGAAATGGATTTGTGTAACTTGTACGAGACTTCGAGATATTTATTATCTTCGCCTGCGGTCTTGTTAGTTTTTTGAGTGTTTAGCGCATGATCGATTTCACTTTTTACTATAGTTGGTGGAGAGGAGTCGAAATGTATTGCAAATTGAGTTTTAATTTATTTATTATTTATGTTTTCAATATTATATAGATTTTTGTACTATTCTGTAGCCTCTGACATGATTTCTTTTTTTTAATCTTTCCTGTCCACTCTTTCGTGTGTTTCAGTTCCTTATAGGTACGTTTACTTTATACCATCAGATTTTTCTATGTGTGTTTCTAAAATATTCTGTCCCCGTATTTTTCTTGCTAATCAAAATTCTTATTTATCTCTTTACTTAAATTAGTTATTTTTTGTTTCATTTATATTGTTTAATTTTTAAATTGCCTTGATTCCAAAAACTTTTTAAAATTATTTTAAAAACCTTGTACTGATTTTGCACGTCAGTTGATCTATTGATCGATTTTAGAAACTTTTTCTCCCAGAATTCCATGTTTTCAAAATTTGGAGGTAACATCTTTGTGTGTCATCCGTGTGAGGCTATTCGGAGTTCTCTAGGTCCAAATTTTTAAACTTTATTTTAAATACGTTAACTGTTGATAAAGCATTAGGTTCTTATTAATGCTTATCAACAGTTCACCTACTTAAGGCTTTTTTTCTAGAGCAAAACATTTGGATTTTAGCCTTTGGATTCCTACTTTACCTTCGAAAAATTTACTATATATTTTTTCCTCAACCTGCCTCATCACCCAATAATATAATATTTATCGTATTTGAGGTTATAGAAGACTTGTCTAAATGATGATAAAAAAAACACATCTTCAGGCTTATAAATTTCCGCTGGAGAGTAAACTTGAACAATTGACCACATTATATAATTTAGCATTTCCAATTTACAAATTGCAACCCTGTCTGAAATATACGTTTGTGTCCTTTAGGTAATATTATGTGTATGAAAAAATAAAATCCTCGTGTTTTTCAATTCTTTCAGTTGATCACCTAGTTGCACATAGGCCCATGAAGTCCTATTTGAAATCTTTTGTGGCCGAAATAATTTCTGAGAGTCAACTGTCTTTTGATTACGTCCTAAAGTTTAATGATGTCACAAAAAGGTGTTGTGTATCTGTCTTTTAGTCTTCTTAGTTTATTTATTTGTAATTTCTTGTGAAGGGGGTAATTTAGTCTAATTATAATAATATAACATAAATATGGTCTAATTCTCTCACCGTGACCAGCCGCGTGTTGTCTTCTGTTCAGGTAATTTACTGAAACCTGATATTTGTCCAGTGTTTGTTTATTTTATCAGGTAGAATGTAATGTTGGATGTTTTATTTTTCTTTTGAATTTGTTTTGTATCTTCTTTGTTCTTTCTGTAGCTGTAAGAGTCGTCAGGTGAAATTGGTAAAAGCCGTTTATTTGAGCATGATTTGCCATCCGTATTGTAACCTGCTAGCGTAATTATTTTATCGTATCTAAGTATACGTTTTTCTAAAATATTTCGAGGATAATCTTCTTTTATGTGTATTTCAGAGCCATTCAGTATTCTTTTACTTTTAAAGTTTCGATGTTACGTCTCATACTGTCATTGTTACCGTTAAATTGCCGGCCTTATTTCATATTTTTTCCTTCCTAAGCTTCTTAACTTCTTCTATTTCATTTTTCTGACAATTGACTTTCATATAATTTTTTAACAATTATATTAATTATAGGCGTGCTCCGCCTCTGACCATTTAATACCAAAAAATAGTACCTAAAGGGTAAAGCCAGGTTTCTATGGAGTTTATTTAGGTTATTAATAAAAATATTTCTTACAAATTTATAACAAACAGTTTTCTAGTTTTTCAAAAAATAACTCTTTTTTCTATTTAATTCTTTTCGTCATAACAAAATTCAAAATTTTTTAATGGTAATTTTTTCCCTAATTCTTAGGAGTAAAAGAAATGAAAAAATATTTTAGTAATGATTCTTTAAAAAAATGCGTTCATTGGCGGAAGAAATATAATTCAAATCTTTTTTTAATACTTTTTGAAAAATGTCACTCACCGATTTTGTAATTATTCTTCTTCAATGATGCGATTAAACAAACATACTCTAATTGCTCTATGCTTTTTTGTTGATGCTCAAGTTTTTGTTGATTTTTGACTCGTTAAACCATTTTGGACTGATTTTAAAACTTCGAATTTATTCCATTTTATTTTATAACGTTCTTTAACGTTACACACTCAAAACTTGCACGATTTGCTTAGTAGGTATTGTTACTCGACTCTAGATGGTGATGTTTAATAAATGCCGCGGACACAAATATAATTACTTCGGATTTTTTCGTCACAAATCACTTTCAGGTATGATATGATTTTCTGTATGGTAACTATTCCATTTATCCTATTTTAGAAAGTGGCCATTATGTTCTTGTTAACTATACTTTTATTCAAGATAACGTTTGCTCTTCCAATTTGTAACAATTATGCGAATATTTATTATTATACTTTTCTCCAGAAAACAACTAGTAAAACTGTTTTAAAAATCAAGAGAAATACAGTGAAGATACTGTCAGGAGCACAGTAGCGCCATGTATCAAATATTAGCTGAAAAAAAATCAAACTTCTAAGTCAACGTACTAAAAAGATACTACTTATTGTTATTTTCATTTCTCACAAGAATCAAAATTTACAGGGTTGGTCCTTTGACCTAGGGACATGTGTTTGGCTAACAAGGTCTTATAGCGCTAGTAATTTGTTGATACATCACGAAAAAAATGATGTTCGTCTCTTAATTCAAATTGTACGGAACCCTCAGTGCGCAAATTCCACACTGATTCGTTATATAGGATGCTATGAATATAGGAGCTATACTGAGCAGTAACACTCAAGCGACAATATCAACATTTCATCTAGATAGATTGAGACCCAGGAGCAGGTTTAAAGAGCTTTTTCATAATATATTAACTCTCACCTCCACCACTCGACCTCGCCAACTACAATAGGTAATAAAGTAAACTTACGTGGACCTCCAGAAGGGTGACCTTAACCACGACACTGTAACACTAACTTCCATGTACATTGCGCGAAAACACCAGAGGGACTGAGACTACTCTATCGCACTAAAGGTTATATATTGTCTTCATGTCGGAATACTTGACATAATATAAAACGATCTACCCGCTACTACTACTTTATAAACACACAGTGTTGCTAACATACACACATACAAATATATACCAGTTTTAACATTTATTACGATAGATGCTGAAAATTTTACTCCGTGCATCAAACTGTAAGACAAAATTTTATTTATTTCTTAGATTAGCTTGAAATATGTATTATTTTAAATAATATAGACCTAAAACTTCCCTCAAAAAAAGCTGATCGATGTAAAAGCGTGAGTAGTAAATATGAAGAATCTTTAGTTTTATATGTTAAGATACTGTTGCGAATCTACATCAAAACAATTCGTATGCCTAGACCAAGCCTTTTTTCGAACTTGCTGGAAAATGTCAAAATAGAATAAGACGGCAAGATGAACCGAGAGGGACAGCAAGATGTCGTTCGCTGGAAATTTCGCGAGCCTTCGATGATTGACATTGTGGGAAAAGGACGGCATTAGGCAAATTTATGTGTTCGAGTTCGATGAGTATAACTCTAGATCTTTCCAGTGGTTGTCAGAATAATCTTTTTTTAAAATTGCTAGAATTCAAGTAACGAGAAGTTTCTATATGAAATCCTATATAAAGTATGTAATGTACGGACGATTGTAAGTCAGTCTAATACCTGACAGTGAAGAAGAGAGTTCGAAGAGATATCATAGTGCAGTAAGTAAAAGTAAGAATACTTTAAAAATTAAACAGTAAAAGTTGAATAAAATAATTTATAAGTTTTACTTAAAAAAAAAAGAACTTTTTTTCTGGAACATAGAAATATGCTATGAAAAAAATCAAAATATTTAAATGTCGCTTGCCTCCACTATTTCAACATAGTTAAGCTTGTATAAAACCAGAGTTACCTACCTGCTCCACGTTGGCGATGTCCTTGGTAAAGAATCTGCAATCTTAAAATATTTTAATTTTGTATTTTAAGCTTCAGAACAACGTAGAAACCTCACCTCAGTTACAATTATTACAAGCTCACTATAATAAACATTTGTTTTGCGGATGGATACAAGTAATTATACTTTCTAATTTTAGCTGCGTAGCAAAACTATTCGACTATGGGCAGTCGAAAAATTTCATAGGCACACTGTGATAGTTAAAAGTGACCACCAGCCTCTTCGCTGGTTACTTACTGTTAAATTGCCGCCTTGTTCATTTAATTAATTACGAATATATATGAGGTGTACTCATAAATTTTATGCAATAGCTAATATGTGAAGCTGTCCTTTATATGACCAGATTTAAATCGAACATTTTGCCCGAATTCTGCCAGTCTGCTAAAGAATATACAGATACTGTTTTTGTGTCTCATTGCATCTAAATAATCTTTCAAAACAGATATTCTAGAAATTAACTTGATGCTACAAGCTTAACCAGGACGGAAACTTTTCATACTTCTTCCACTCAGAACGATAATTCTGGTCATATTTTTTTCGTCGTGACACAAGTTATAAAAACGCTTTCTGTATTATAGACTAGCCGACACGCCCTCGCTTCGCTGAGGTGACTCAGTCACACATACACTCATTCGCTAACTCTCTTGGTCACCTACTCACTCGCACACTCACTCATTAATTCATTCATATTTGCTTCTTTTTTACTAATGTCGAGAGTAAATGCCTAATACCACTTTTAATGATATTTTGACCCGCACACGAAAATCAAAATTTGATTGTCCCTTTATTGAAATTGTAGGGAACCCTCAGTGCGCGAGTTCCACACTCGCACTTGGCCGAATTTTTATTTTATAGATCGCAATCAAACAGACAGACAAGACGGTGCATGTCACTTTCAGGTTATTACTATATAACAAACTAGCGGCACGTCCCAGCTTCGCACGGGTGGATAAATTTTGTTTAAACCTTTTGGCTCTTCCGTATTTCGATGCACCCTCTCTTGCTGCTTTGCTCGCTGCGCTGCGTGGAGCCACGAAAGGTGCATCGGCGTCTATTTTTATGTATATTGATATTTTTAATCTCGTAATATCTCTTGAATGGAAAGTTCGATTTTAATAATTCATAAAGTAATCAACAGGTATTGAGTCTTGGTTTTAGTAAGAATTTCTGAATATCTGTAATTTTTTCTAGTAACAAATATAGCCTTTGTTACTCATGGATAATGTAGTTTTCAAACAGAAAAAGAATTTTTTAAATCGGTCTAGCACTTGTTAAGTTTATTCGTTACATACAAAAATACAAATCTTTCCTCCTTATAATATTACTAGGTGCCTGCCCTCGCTTCGCTCCGGGTATTTAAAGCAATATTATAATTGATGTCCTCAATTTGTCATTCTGTAATTGTATTATTTTTTCATTTATCATTATCGGTTTTTCTATCAATTATAGAGAGAAAAAGAAAAAAAGCGACAGATAATATGCGAGGGAGGACAGAGCAAAAATAAAATTGAGTAGATAATGGGAAGAGAGAGATATAATCGAAAAAAAGAATGTGAAAAGAGACTGATCATTGTGAACAGCTCGATAAAGATAAAAATTAAAGAGAGAAAAAAGAGAGAGGATGAGAGAGAATGCTAGTATATAAGAGGAAGAGAGACGGAAATACTGTAGACTGTTCTCAGTGAAAGAATTTTTAGAATCGGGTCAGTAGCAGCAAAACGGCCAAATTATATTATTTAAAAATGTATATGGCAACACTAAATCACCTTTGTCACTCACGAATAGTGTAGTTTTCTCTCAGTGAAAGAATTTTTAAAATCGGATTAGTAGTTCCTGAGAAACTCTTCAATTTACAAAATGACCAGGATATGGCACTTAAATGGCCATATCTTTTTAATTATAATATTTATGGCAACACCACATAGCCCATGTTACCCAGAAAGGATGTAGCTTTCTATCGGTGAAAGAATTTTCAAAATCGGTTCAGTACTTTTCGAGCCTATTCGCAACAAACAAACATACAAGCAATAAAATCTTTCCTCTTTATATAATAGTGTAGATATACAACTCGAAATAAAATACACATGCTTCCGGAATTCCTATAAATTAAAATTATTAACGCAAAATCCCATTACATAACATATAATTTGTCATCCTGCTAATTTTCTGCGAGATTTTTTGTAATTCTGCCAAAAACTGCTATCTTTTTTACTCTGCAACACAATCTGCTGTACCCTAAGTCTAATTTTTTTAAATCTGGTCACACCGGAGATGAGTATGTAAAAAAGATGGGCATGCAAAAACTGGGTTTTTCGAAAAACGGTTTTAAAATTTTAGAATACGGGTAAACTGGTAAAAATTCCTAAAAACAACAGAATTTTTTTCATATTTGTGTAAATCCCATAGTATGGAGTACAAA
This sequence comes from Limenitis camilla, assembly GCA_905147385.1. Lineage (NCBI taxonomy): Eukaryota > Metazoa > Arthropoda > Insecta > Lepidoptera > Nymphalidae > Limenitis > Limenitis camilla. The sequence goes on from LR990224.1 coordinate 3,699,078, forward strand.
TTTTAATAGTGTTAATTATACAAAATTAACAGGTTCAGGAGACAAGGACAACTCCACTCCTCAGGTGTAATAAGGTAGCATAAAAAATATGCAAAATTTGTAGCTTTTTTTTTGTTGCTAATTAGTTGCTAAAACGGCGATTTTATTGCATGAGCCGTTCGTGCTAAATTTATATAAAGCATAAAATTTTTTGAAATCAATAAATATCGAGTCAACTATTGAATCAAAATTTGTTGCTGGAAGTGCTACCGAAAATTAGAAAAAAAAAGGCCGAATTTTTGTTATAAGAGTACAAATTCCTTAATTCATGCCAGCTTTAACATGACTTTTGAAAATGCTGAAGACATAGTTGCTACATCGAACAATGTTCAAATGAGTCTAAAGCGTGAGACTAAACAAAATAGAAACTAGAAATCGCAGAGCATTTTGAACAAGATTTGTGGAGATGATTCATTATATAAAAATTGTAATGTGTGAAGCAAAAAAAACTATTTAAAAAAAAATCTCTCCATGCCAAGTTCTATTAATCCATTTAGACTTCATCTCGGTACATTTTGGAAACCTAAGAATTTTTAAAAGCCACTAAAATTAATTTAGCTGATTATTTTTAATTATTACATGCTTGAATTATACACAGATGGAAACGAAAGGAAGATAAGGAAATAAAAAATATAAAATTAAAGCTCGAAAACTACTGTACCGTATTTCAAGCAGAAATGTTAGCAACAAAGAAGGCTGTAGGATATGAATAAATATTGTAATTGTTGTTCTGTAATAGTGTAGATTTTCATTATTAAAAAAAAAGAAAGTCTGAGGTCATTTTATTTTATTAATAAAATAAAAAGTTATATATCAAAAAAGAAAATTTGTTGAGAATTTTATTCTTATCTTTTTAATTTTATTGTAAAAATAAATATAAGCAAAATTGTACCTATACAATTTGATTTGATATAAATTATGTCTATACAAATATATTGTCCGATTGATAGTTTTGGAGATATAGCGAAAAAAGCGTTTGCACCCACCCCTTCTTCTAATATTGCGGCCATGGGATAAGAGTTGCAAACCCACAAACTTGGAGTTAACCTTCTAGTAACCACCCTACACATCCTAACAATAAAATTGCGTCCTCAAAAAACCCCAAGGTTGAGCATTACCGAAAATAAATCAAATGGAGAATCACAAAGCAATAGTTTCAAAAGGTTAATGTTATAATTTTTAAGACTTATCAATAAAGTTCAATAACTATTGTTTAAATTAATTTGTATTCATATTTTTACTAATTGATTTTTTATATTTATAATTAAATTGAAACTAAAATTGACATAAATATCCATTGCAGAAACATTTACTACCACTAATTATTTTTTGTTTTTTTAAAATCATGAATAATGAATTTCCGCAAAGTAACAGCTGATTAAACTCAATATTTAAATCGTCGCCATTTTTGTTGTTTTAAAAATGCCCCCAATTGTTTTAAAACGATCCTTTGGTTTGGGGCGTTGAGATCGCTTGGTGGTACGCGCCTGCTATATATATTTTACATATCTAGCAAAGCAATAGATAAAAAAAACTACTTGGCTAATAAAAAAATTTTTGGTTTATTTTTTCTGAAAATGTAGTAGCAAAATAATTGCAAGAACTCTTCCAGACCGATCATTTCAGGTGCACCCAAAGTAATACTGTTGTTTTGTAATTATTTAACGTGCCTAAAAATACCTCCAAGTAATTTATCAGCTCTCCGGCTAGTATTAATTACTTCAAAAACTTACAACAATAATACGCGTAGCATCTCTATGTAGTCTGTGACTAATACTTTGACTTGACACTGACATTGACATATGCTGTCATCTAACAAATCGATTTTGACATTTGGACTCGAGTGAGAGTCGTCTGTTAAAGTGTACGTGTAATTTTTGTATTAGTTCAAATTACTAAGATTATTACTTTCGTTTTTATAAATTAAACTTTGCATTACGTGTCGGTTTTATTGTTATTCGAAACGTGTTTTATTTGGTGACACTTTGCTATATAGTTTTCACTGATATTTAAACAAAATCATGGCTATACAACGAAAAGAGATACAGTTTATATTTTATGCCGCATCTATATTTATTTGTTACTTTATATTTGGTATGTTACAAGAGAAAATAACTAGAGGGAAATATGGTGAAAAGAAGGAGCAATTTACATGCGCTCTTACACTTGTTTTAATTCAATGTGTTGTAAATTATACCTTCGCACAAATTTTAATGGTACGTATACATTCTTATTTATACGTTTAACATTTCTTTGATTTCTTTGTGGGCCGCCTCTTAAGACTTGATCGCCGCCTCCCTGCTGATGCTCATACTTATTGTTACACTGAAATTATTATAACATTAAATACCTTTAGACCACCACTGACACCCTTACAATCTTGATAACATCCCATTACATAGTTTTATAGAATTAAAGCAATGAAAAGTTTTATCTTTTTCAATAAAAATATATCACCTCTATATATGTTAGTGCTTAACATCTAACCTACTACAATTGAAAAAATTGGATAATTTTGTTTTCATTGTGTTAGTTATTGTCAGAACATAGTTTGTATAAAAGAAAAAGTAAATAAGACGGAAGATAGTCAGTAATATGATGGTGTCTATCATGTCAAATCAGTGACATACTATGTATTATAGAATAGAAATTAAAAGGAAATAATGGAGAAATATTATATTCGTGGTTGTGAGTCGCAGAGTATGAATTAATAAATGATAGGGTGAGAATATACACCTCAGTGAAGTGGGTGGGTACTTTTTTATAATATTTGAACAACATCTCAGAAGTTTTTTGGTCATAGTGGTATCTCATTATCATGCACTTGGCATGTTAGCTGACTAGTCCTCACGATAAGAACTAGACACATAATTAAGAATGAAATATTTCAATATATTATTAGACCATTTAAATATTTGGGTGGGCTTTTTATCAATAATTGTAAGGGCTAGTCAATAGTAAACACACGACAAAGTTTATGTTAAAACCTTAAACAATTTTACTTGTAAGACACTACTAATGAGGGGTTTTTATATACTCTGTATCTATAAGCTCTGTCTCTTAAATCAGTGATTAACCTGAATGTCTCACTCAGGATGTCTTAGTTCAATCCTGGGCTAACTCTAACTTTTCTGAGGTATGTTTGTTTTAAGCAATTAAATATCACTTGTTTTAACGGTGAAGGAAAAACATTGTCAAGAAATCTGCACTCTTGAGAGTACCCTAAAATTCTCAAAGTGAAGTATACCAACACACACTGCGCCAGTGTGGTGGACTGTGGCCTAATATCCTCCTCATACCGAGAAGCAGTGGGCTATCAATTGGTTGTAATGATGATGATGATATAATCTGTAGGTCTTTTGGTAATAGTTATCTTAGTATTAAAATATTATTTTTACAATACTAAGATAATGTTTAAAACTTTATTTTCTTCTTGTTTTAAATATCGCACAATAGACCAAATTTGAGTTCTACTGCGGACACAGGAGTTTGTGCACTTACCATTACAATCTAGTTTAACCATCATAATCTATTATAGAAATTTAAAACACACTTTCCCAACAGTCAGAAGTGATATTACAATGGCTGACATGTACTAGATTAACAATTAGATGTTTTTGTAGTTTGTAAATATATTTGAATACCTGATATTAATTTTAATGATATGACTTTAAATATTTTCAGTTTTCTTGGAAGCATGAAAAAGATACCACAAGGAAAGTATACTACTTTTCGTCTGCACTTACATACTTATTAGCTATGGTGTGCTCAATCATGGCTTTACAATGGATTAACTACCCGACACAGGTAATTTTAGATATTTTTATGTAAAGAAATAAAAATTAATTAGACTAGACTTAATTTCAAATTGATGGCAAATTTATTTCAAGGTTCAACTGCTTTACTTATTAATTTGTGTTAAACTATATCTGTCCAAGGCTTGTTTGCAAACATTTCTATAAATTGGGTTCAGAGTGAATTGAAAGATATGAACCAAATTACTCTTCCAGTATAACAAATATTATTCCAGGTTGTAAGTTTCTGTTTACAATATTTTATTTAAATTCTATATTAGAGGTAATAATAAACCTGTGTATTAATCCAATTTATAAAGTATATGACTGCCAAATATTACTGAAACACACATCCAAACATCCAAATTTTCCCATTTGTAATATTAGTAAGATTTATAGCACTATATGTATATTCCCAAATAAATATTATAATATTATTCCCAAATAAATCTATGTCTAAGAAAAATATTTAAAACTTTGTTAAATATAATAATACCAGACATAAATACCTGTAAAAAGAAGATCCAGATGTTATCATCATTTAGATCTTAATATGTGTAATTTTTCAACATATTTCTCTACCAATATGAGGAAATTCCACACAAATTTCATCCCCTGTATGCCTTTTTTGTGGGATAAAAGGTAGCAGAATATGTCAATTCTCAAGTTCTAGACTATTCCTGTACCAAATCTGAATCGGTCCAGCAGTTATAGATGGTGTAACTAACCAAACTAAAGAATTAATTTGCTATTCATGATAGTAAGAATATTCCATTACTTAATTATTAGTTAATGTTATAAGTAGATATAACAAATTGCATCAATTTGTTTTATATTTTTTAAGGATAATAAAGTTTTTGATCTATTATTACTGTTATCAATAAATTCCTTCATTAGACACAAAAATGTAATATTTTGAAATGACATTAATAATTAGTAATAAATAAAAACAGTTCTCTTATGTCAAGCGTACCAAGCTGTAGTGTAGTATTTTTTTATTATATAACATTAAAGAGTTTATCCAGCTATACCACAATGCGATTAAACTTAGGCGAAGGTCTATAAAATATTTTTTATAATTTCAGGTTGTCGGCAAAGCAGCAAAACCTATCCCAGTAATGATTCTTGGAGTTTTATTAGGTAGAAAGACATACCCGATCAAGAAGTACTTTTTTGTCTTCCTCATAGTAGTTGGGGTGGTTTTGTTTATGTACAAAGATCAAGGAAAGAAGACTATCGATGATTCTCAAGGTTTTGGTATTGGAGAGCTTCTGTTGATACTGTCTTTGACTTTAGATGGTTTGACTGGTGCTGTACAGGTAATTAATGTTGTTTTATTAAGTTCAGTCCTCTTTTTCATGATCTTAGTGGCAAAGAAACTGTGTGCCAGTTATTATTTTAGTCGGTTTATTCTTTTATGTATATAGATCATACTATATATAGTCTATTGTATGTATATTTCAGGAAAGGATAAAGAGCGAGTCTTCACCAACTGCCTACTCAATGATGTTAAACACAAATTGGTGGTACGTATTTTTTTATTAATAATTATTATGTAAAAGTCCATATTGGTAGTTCTTAAGTTTAGCATAAAAAATTTATTGGGTGGAGGGTGGGTTGGAGGGTGAGGAAACTATTCCAATATAATATAATAGATTTTGCAAAATATTTAAAAATGTATGGATAAATTGTTCTTTAAATGGCCAGATATTATTTTTAAAATAAATGATTAAAAACCTTTCATTAATAACTAGAATAGATATCTTATATGATAACGTTAACCACGTTAAATCCATCGAACAGATTAATGTACTCAAATGATAAGAAACAACATAATGTTTAATTTTTTTAAATAGTAGTAAAAATACAACATGCAGCTATTTTTAATAAGTAAGCAAAAAAAATAAATGTTATTATAGATGCGAAAGTGCGTTTGTTGGTTTGTCCTTTTTCCCCGCTGTATAGAGCAAGGGCTTAAAGTAAGGTGTACAAATAAGTTTGAGGATTTTAAAAAGATGACTTTTCTAGTATTAAATCCCATCGACCATCTTGTAACTTTTTCGTGCTAAGGAGTCATTATTTCCCCCTAAAATTCAGGATATTTAATTGCCATGGAATGTAAACATACCTTACTTAGTATGTTTTGTCATTTGTTTTGCTGTAATTTTAAGAAAAATGCCGATGTTGAATATTAACTGCTGTGCGTAGCCTGAGAGAATTTGCTCTTTGCTGTTCTGTGCTGTGCTTAAATATGCTCCATCAATTAAAACATGGGTGTTCTAGTTCCAGTGTTTTATAAGAAGCGAAAGTATCACTGGAGGTACTACAACTACTGCCAATAAGCCACACAATAAAACTTCGTGACATCCAAAATGACAAACAAAATAAAAAAATTATCTTCTCTGTTTTCTTATTCTATTTTCTTATCAAAGGCCCCCCCCCCCCCCCCCCCTCTAGAAAAAAAATTGTAGGCAAAACGTCAAAATTCGAATAAATTTGCTTATCCTCATATGGACTTGCCCCCCTAGGCAATCGGCTCGGCACGGCTGGCGACGCTCTTGCTTCTTATGATGAAGTCTAAATTTTTTTACAAGGAATGGGTATTTAACTTGAAAATCGGAAAAAGTTGAACTAGCGCACCAATTTCTTTGTAAAAATGTTTAAACTTATCTGTACACCCAATGTAATATCAAACAAAATATATAATAGACAGACGCCACCTATTGACGAATAGATGGCGTCTGTCTGTTACCACTAAGTAGAGATTAAATCGCATTTTCGTTTGTTTAGTTTGTATTCCACCACAATAACAATAATCACAATGTAAATAAATTACTTACAATTTTTAAAGGGCAGTTTTGGACTGCCTAATTAATTAGCTAATGCTAGGGAACTTAAATAGAGGTCTATTACATACATTAAAAAATAATAACATGACTATAATTTTATTTATTGAAACATTTCTGACCCGCGTGCCTTCACGTAAAGGTTTATCTCACATTCGGTGTAACAAATTCTTAAATAGCCAAAATTGTAAAATTGAGTTAAATATGCCAGTCTATAAAATATGCCTTCGTTTGAGAAAACACACATCCTTGAAAATATCACTAAATTCTACTAAATGGCATGAGTTCCTTTGTCGTTTTTTCATGGAATTTGGGCCAACATTTTTATGATAGAGTTAGATCATAGAGTTGCAGCTACAGCCACACGAATATATTTAAGAATACAAAGTAACTTTAAATAATTTTGGAGCCATAAAGTCATCGGCTATAAAATTTTTGTTATTCCGACATATATAATACTAGCTTCTACCCGCAACTTCGTTTGCGATACTGAGGTAGTTAATAATTTTATGAGGTAGTCATACTAACTTTTTTTACACGTGTTTCATGACTTTTAATGAAGAACGTTCACACTGAATTTCATTTGAATAACTTCAAAAACGGCAAAGTTTCATACTAACTTTGCACGGCCGTTATATCCCCTTAAGGGTGAATTTTTTAAAAATCCTTTCTTAGTACTCCTCTGCGTTATAAAAGGAACCCCTGTGCAAAATTTCAAGTTTCTAACCCTTATAGTTTAGGCCCTGCGTTGATATGTCAGTCAGTCAGTTTCTCCTTTTATATATATATAGATTTTAGCTAAACCAATTGAAAATATAAAGTCATTGTTTAATGTCTATTTATATATTTTTTATAATTAAGTTATTAGAAATACAAAGAACCGTAAACAATAAATCCTTACTTTAGAATAAAAACCATACCGTAAAAATTTTCTATCACCTTTTATGAATATATGCCGATTATTTTGGTTTGTTGGGTAACAAATTTTCCATAGATGACAAGAATATAATATTTAAGACATACCTACACCCTAGTTAATTTTAAAGAACTTCCTTGCTTCTTGTATAAAGCAAGTTCAACCTGAATTTCATGGTATAGAAATTCGAAAAACTGGAAACGTAAATAGATATTGGAGAAAACCCAACACAATCTATCTTCTATTAAAGGTGAAGAAATAAGTTATTAAATATAGGTTCTACCTACATAAGTGGTAAATCACTACATAGCTTTATTGATAACTAGCTGACCCGACAGACATTATCCTGTCTTAACTATGAGTATTGGTCAAATGACTGACAGTTATCTCATACACCATAAACGTTACATTTGAAAAGTTAAGTTTACTTAATTTTTTGCGCAACTATCTTAATTTTTTCTTACATAAGAACCTTCTCCTGATAATAACAAACACAATAAAAAAAGAATTATAGAAATCGGTCCAGCCGTTTAGGCGTGATGCCGTGACCAAGGGAAATAGGGATTCATTTTTTTATATAATAGATATTAATTAATTTAAATTAATTATAAAAAGTACCCTATGTATTAATCAACCTTCTAAAGTATCCGTGTATCAAATATCACTCAAATCGGTCCAGCCGTTTTTTTTTTATTACGTTTTAGCGTAATGCGATGCAACCAACTGTACGATTTCATTATTATATGTAGATAGATGGTCAGTTTTTTAAAATCCTTGGAAAAGATATGTTTCTCTAAAATTATTTATTTTTTGATTCTTTAATACTGTTGGCATGATAATTTTTATTTTTTTGATGATTGATGATTTGTCGATTTTTATTATTTTATTAGGGAACTGTACTAGATTATTTTGTACTAGAAAAATAAATATTTAAATTGGATCACCGCTTCCTATACAACTTTAGTATAACTAAAGAACAGGATTGTATTGATGAAATAATCTTTTCATTTCAGGTCTTCTATCATTATTTCGATTGGAGTTCTATTGAGTGGCGAAATTACTAAATTTATCTCATTTGTTACAATGTATCCTGAAATTCTGATGTACATCGGTGGTCTAGCTCTGATGGGCGCTTTAGGACAACTATTTATATTTTATATGGTATGTTTTTTATGTATGTATCTATACTAGTGGCCGGCCAGTGGTCGAAATTTCGACAATATATGGGAGAAGAGATTCTTGACAAAACAAGGGAGGGCCCCTTGTTTTGTGCTTGATCAAAGAACTGAAAGAGTTAAAAACTTCTTTAAACTATTTTAGGAAAGAAAAAAAGTATAAGTAAGTAATAAGAAAGAACCTTTAACATTCATGGATAAATTATAAATAGATTTAACAAAAAGCACCTAATGGTTCCTAAGAAAGTTTTCCTGTATCTCCAAAGGTAAAAAAAAAACACTGTATATAAGTAAAAATTGCTGAAATTTTATCAAGAATCCCATGTTCTGAGAGACTAACAAAAAATTTTCCAAGTATTTAGAGAGATACATTAAAGTTACTGAATCAATATTATTTTAAAATCATACTCTTCATATTATTATCTTTCCATATTTTAAAACTATTTAAATGTGAATAAGCACAATACTCGTATTCATTCAAAAGCTTACAAAATTTTCCTCCAACCATGATTAAAATTCAAATTTTGAATAATGCTATATATTCACAATAACTTTATAAAATTACTATACCCAGTCTTCCGGAAGAACAACCTCTTCTCTTGTATCATTAAAAAAAAACAATTCCAAAAAATGTGCACTGAAATATAGAATACAATTCTTAATAGTTGACTTGACATACAATTTGTCGTCAATTTAATTTTTTTAAATTAATTTAATGTATTTCAGCACTTTTACACTTAAGAAAATAAATAAATATATATAGATAATAAAGACTAAACAAGAGGTGTAATACAGAAAGATAATATGACATGTAGATAATGCAAATGATAGATCAATAATTAAGCATTCTATCCATTTTATACCTTTTTATTTATATACATTAAGTAGGTTTGTAGTATATTGGTGTTGGGGGCCGGGATTTATCGTACTTTATTATAAAATAAAACAGCTCACATGGTTAGCGTACTTCATTCAAAGAATGAGGTGCAGGGTCGCCAGTTGTATATTAAATAATATTCTAATAATACCTTACCAACATCCCTCTTTTTCAGAACAAAGCTATTGCCTTGAAATTATCTTGTTAGATGCTTCGTTGGTAAAGGATTTATTTGAAATGTTAGCAGAAGTCCAACTAAATCTCCACAAAAATAACCCTACACTACATTCTCGCACTATTTACATGTCTCCGGTATTTACAGTTCTTATTTCTAATCTACACAGTTCCACACTTATTGCGCGCACTTCTTTTCACTACTACGACTAGGCACCACTTTCTCTGTACTTCGATATCTCTTCGAACTCACTTCTTCACTCTCGAGTAATGGACTGACTTGCAATCATCCTTACAACCCTTTATACAGGTTTTCATCAGAAATTTCTCGCTTCTTGATCCTAGCAATTTAAAAGGATTATTCTGATAATCACTGGAAAGATCTAGAATTATACCCATCCCACTCGATCCTTTTCCTTAAGCCAAAACAAACTGGTTTCCTTTCCTCCAAAAAAATAATATACAACTGTTCACTGACAGAACTATATCTTTATTTATATCTTAAAATGCTGAACAAGAACTACAACATATTAACATTTTCAATTCCTTAAATGCTACAAAACACTACATCTTTCTTCAAAAGACATCTCGGCTCAATAATTAATGAGAAATTAGGTATGAACCGTAAAAATTACTACACATTCCAAGAAATCTTTGTAAGGATTTTTTATCCGTAGGACGTTCCATGTGCATAACAGCAGCAATTTTAGTCTCGTCTGCTGCTACTTCTTTATTTGAGAATATATGACCCACATATTTAATTTCTTTGACAAAAAACTCACATTTACTTTGATTTAACTTTAACCCATTTTTTAAAGAACTTTGTAAAGCTTAATTAATCTACTAAGTATTTCTGAAATTGATGATCCTTTAATTTTTTCAAACATTTGAGCAATTAATCTATGAAATTCCTCTGGTGCTGATGATATACCAAAACTGTATGAGCAAGAATATGTATCGTCCATAAAGAATAATAAAAGTGCAAACATTTGTAGCATCTAATTTAAAATATTGAGTATTTTGCATATAATTTTTAATTTCATTAAGGTAGAGTTATCTAGATATAGATTGAATAATATATTTATTCTATTTTCTAGGATCAAGACAAATTCATACTTTATTATTTGTTATTATGTTATTTACCCATTTTGTTGGTTTAAATACCTTCTCGATGACATTCATTTTTTTCGTTCTATTTAATTCATCTTTTAATTTCTGCAATAATGAAAATGGAACTCTCTTAACCGCTTGCTTGACAGGTTTAGCATCCTCACGCAGCTTAATACTAACTTGGTTCGGTAAACTACCAAGTCCACCATCAAACAGCTTCCTGTGTACTAATAAACATTGGTAAATTTTTTCCTGCTAAAACAATACTTATAAATTAATTTGTACCTTGCCGTTAATATAGTTCAGTTTAGTGCGACTATGCTGCTAAATAAATTTCTTAATTTTTACTATTACAAAAGCTAGAAAATGATTGAACTTCTTACACCTATCAAACCACATTTAATTTTGAGTCATCTTCTGATATTAAATTTGTTTTTAATTTATATACAAAAGCCTAATTTTATAACTAAATTATTAAATTTATTTATTAATTTATTCCTGATCCAATCATATATCCACATATCCGGATTGTACAAGTTTTTAAAAATTTAGTTTAAAATTTACATATTTTTTTGTTACTTTTTAGAGGACTGTCAATTATGATTTATAGATAAAAAATAATTTCTTAAATAATTATTTAAATAAAAGAAATATACGAAAAACGATTATAAATACCTAATTAAAAATTGTTATTAAGAAATTTTTGATTGTTATTAAGTTGTGAAAAAAAAATTAAAACAAAAAATATTGATATAATCTTGTATTCTAAAAAAAAATTCAGGTTTTGTTCAAGTACAAAAATTATTATAAACTAAGTATTAATATTTTTTTTTACTTTTATAGCGTGATCTTGTTAAGTGTGCCTTTTTTATCTTTATTTGTTTCATAACTCTAGGCGTCATTCGAAAAAGGAGAATTAATTATGGTACCACCTTTGTTTTTTATGTTTCATGCAAATAAATAAATTTTAATGTGAAAAGGAGGTAATTACTATTTATATGTTATATACTACTAGCTGACCCGGCAAACGTTGTTTTGCCGTATAAACTTATCACTTAGGGGGATGAAAAATAGATAGTATCTGATTCTCAGACCTACTAAATATAATTCTGAATATAAAGTCGCCGTTTCGGTGGAATATGGTACTTAACATTGTGTCACGAAAATTTTATATAATATAAGATATAGTTAGTATACATAATATCTAGGCCTACTTAGATCAAGTAATAAATCAGAATGAATATGTATAGTACACTTGTACTTTGCAAGTAACTTCATTAAAGATTAGTGTATTGTACTAACAGTATAAATAATATGTAATTATTTGAACAACTTGTCTTGACTATCAACCTTCACGCAGTACTTGTCTGTCATTCCCCTAGCGGCTTAATATGTATATAAAGAGCGAAGAGAGGAGAGACCCCGCCCGCTGTAACAAATGGGTTTTTGTATTTTGCTATGCAAGGGCGAAGGGGCCACCTTACCCGCAGTGCCGGATACGTTACAGAAGTCCAGGAGGAGAAGAAGGATGAGGAAGAAAGAGTAAGGTAGGGAAGGAGGAAAAATAAGATGGGATGGCGGAATGGGAAAAGAAGGAGGTGAAGAAAGAGGACTACCTCCTAGGGATGATAATAAAAAGGACGTGGACAAGAATGAAGATGACAAGGAGGAGGACTAGAGAATTAAGCGTAGGTAGGGAAGGAGGGGAAAGGGATAGAAGAGGACTCAGGGTAGAAGAACAAGGCACAAGGAGAGAAGAAAAAAAAGAGAGACGGGTTATATATTAGATTTTTATCTCAATAAACAAACATGAATCATCAAATCTTTTCTCTTTATATAATGTTGTAGATGAAGATAACAGAAAATTATCAATAATTTTCTGTTAATTATACTCACAAATCACAATATTTAAAACTTTGGTGTTCTTTCATTAGATAATATAAATAATGTCAGCCTGAAGTGATTAATACATAGTAATTGCCACCCTTTTTGTCTTTTCCCTTTTGTTTAGTTTTTATTATCCAAATATAATTAATACGTGCATGAAAAACTTTGTATCCGGTTTGACAACAAACTCTAGAAAGTAGAAATTGTATTCTGATTATTTCACTACTGTACCGTATTTTATACTCTTCTTGCAACCCGATGTAAGATTTTATTACCTTACTGTTGTACAGAGATTTAGATAGATGGCGCTGTTAATGCTAGGCGCTAGAATAGGCAATCTTACAGAAAAGGTTGTACACTACTATACGAACTTAACAGTAAAATCCAGTCGAATGTATAAACACGAAATACTACACGTTTGTGTCTCTTTCTATATACTGTTAGTATATTGATTTCATACTCTACATTAACAACAACTCTATGAAACGTATTTGAGCTACTGTTATGAGGACAGCGCCATCTTATGGACATTCCTCACTAGATGACGCTGTGATTGTTTTTTTTATTTTTAAATTAATTTAACCCAATTTTATTTTATTGCAGGTGGCAGGATTTGGACCCCTACCGTGTTCAGTTGTAACGACTACTAGGAAATTCTTTACAGTACTCGCGTCGGTAGTTATATTCGGAAATGTTTTAAGTTCTAGACAATGGTTTGGCGCCGTTTTAGTGTTTTCTGGTAAGTAATGATAAACTTACAGTACGAGTCATTTTCTTTTTAGAGCTGCCTTCTAATTTATTTCTATTATTGCAGGTCTATTTCTGGACATCTTTTATAGTAAAGGAAAAACTCAACATGCCAAAAAACCTGTAAATAAATAAGTGTCACTCCAAATTTAGGGCTCTATCTAAATTATTATAAAAATATTAGGTTGGGGAAAAAGTTTCTTCGCATTTTTTAAGAAAATTTAAAACATTTTTTAATATAGTTTATTTACATTTAACTAAAGTATGTAGGTAGCATTTTGTTCGATAACTTTTTGCCATCTTGTAGGTAGGGACATAATGCCATTGCTATAGAAATTTTGGGGCTTCTGATCAAAAAACCGCGACAAGTAGTTTTGGCAGCCTAAAGAATTCTGAAGAGACCGAACAGGTGGAAATCTGAAGGTCAGGACTATACGGCGGATGCATTAACACCTCACAACCAAACTCTCTTAATTTTTGCTGAGTGGCTGAAGATGTGTGAGGTCTAGCGTTATCATGATGAAAAACCACACCCCTTCTGTTGATTAATTCCGGCCGCTTCCTCTCAACTTCTTGCTTTAATCTCATCAGTTGTTCGCATTAGGGTTCAGAATCGATGGTCCTGCCTGGTGGTAACAGCTCATAATGAATAATGCCCTTCCAGTCCCACCACACACACAGCATCACCTTGTTGCGAGTTAGCGTGACCGGCCTTTGACCACGACCTTTTTCGCACGTTCTCGTCGTACGTGATCCACTTTTCATCACCAGTTATCAGCTTCTTCAAAAATTGTTCGATTTCATTACGTCGAAATAAAGAATCACAAATAAGTACACGGATCATTAGGTTTCTTTCAGTGAGCTCGTGAGGTACTCAAATATCAAGTTTTTTTGTGTACACAGTTTTACGCCAAAACTGCTCTGTGGTCAATTCCCAGTTCTTCAGTTACGTCGTAACTACTGATATGCCGATGTTGCTCCACTTTTTCAAAAATGGCATCCATTTTATCCGTAATAGGGCGACTAGAGCGAGTTGCATCTATGGCATCAAAATTTCCGGATTGAAAACGCTTAAACCAAATTTGTGCTCACAGACACGGCACTAGGTCCATAAATATCGCAAATTTTCATCGCTTGCGTTGCATTTTTACCTTTTTTGTAGTAAAATTTTAAAATGTATCGAATTTCTTCATTAGATTCACTCATCTTCACAGTACGAGAAACAAATAAAAATCACACATTTTCCTAATTTCAATTTGGAATTATCTTCTTTAAAATGTAAACTTTTAATGATACCAAAACCAGGCAGATACAAATAGTATAGCCAAAGTGATTTTGTTACAAGTTAATACGTACTATAATGCGAAAAAACTATTTCCCCAACCTATTATAAAAGTAATTCTGTGTCTATATAGTAACTTATATGCTCCTGTGAAAATATTTTAAACACTATGAATGAATGAAAGCCACATTTTTAATAAAAAAGGAGTATGAAGATTAGACCCACCTTCGCAGTTTTGGTCATCACTGGTCTTCCTAAAATATTTGTGTTACTATTTCAATAACAAAGTCAAGTGTATTTAGTAAGTGTTTACGTGAATATCGTCAGGATATCGAATTACTGTTAATATCTGCCTGTTTCTATACATTTTATTAGAATAAATAAATACAATTATCTTGATGTGTTTAAATTTTAACCTTACACTATTCTTATATAAAAGATACAATTTTTTTTTATTTATTAGTTTATTTTCATGAAGTAATACTGCTGATATAATAAGGGCACACCGACTCTATTTCCCTCTGCACACGCTTGATGGCGCTGCCGTAGCCATTTTACTGTTATCAACGACTTTTAGTTCCAAATTACGTCGCTAGATGTCGATCTAATCGCAGACTGGTTATATTTTTGATATAAAACATTTTGTAATTATTACTGTGCAGACTTTTATGTGACTTGTCCACCCGCGCTACTTTGTTCGCGTGGAAATAATATTTATTTATTAATTATTTATTATATCCTTTTTAATGATACTCACTCACTTCTCAAACAAATTTTATTTGTACAAAATTTTATTGTAATCCATTCAGATGTTTTTGTCTGAAGCGGTTATTTGGGCACCCTGGGTGAGTCATGTTTCTGGCACCCAACAACTTAAAAAAAGTAATAAATGTTCAATAACTATCATGTCATTGTAGACATAATAATTATCTATATTTTGTACTTATCGTTACGCCCACGAGAGGACTGCCCACGCAGCGTTGGCGTCCCGAATTCACTCTTAAATAATAAACATTATTATTACAGCTCATATATATGTGATATGGTATATAAGATGACATTTATATCCGTAGACTTGTCTTTGTGTGGACGCTCCTTTCTTCCCACAGGAAGATCTAATTTTATTTATATGTTAAAAGGTTAATTACTTAAAAAAATACAGTATCCGCTGGTCTTTCATTTTGTTTCTCATAGTTACTGGTGTAACAAATAAATTAATTTTTAGTCATTACATAAATCCCTGAGCATTTCGTGATTTTTTCCTATAATATGGTCTTGGAATCTACCGGATTATATTGTGAGTATAGGCTATAAAAATTATTAAAATAAGTCAAATCGTTTACACCTTTTTATCTTGGAAGGATCTACAAAAAGTAAACTAAACTTAACCTCCTTAGACAAATTTATTAGATAAATTAGGCGACCCGCCCTCGCTTCGCACTCTAGTCTTTATTTTTTTCCATTTTATTACCAACGCAACTTCTCCAGTAGTTACATACCTACCTAAATATAAAATTTCAGTATTTGCTCGCTGTCATTAACAGTATTTGTATCAGTAAAATTATTTTTTAGACACAAATTATTTAATTGACCTATATACTCAATCACGTTGGTTGTAATATAAAAAAGTAGATATATTAGATGGCGCTGATTGTAGGTGATCGTGCTTACTTTACTCAATGAGTAATTCATATCAAAGACTAATTTAAAAATTTTTGAGGCGCTTGTTATTTTGATTTTGATAGCAGCAGAGTTATTTGAAGGACTTGAAGATTAGAACAATAATTTTTATATAGAATATAGATGCCCGACCGTTACGTTTTTGTAATAAAACTATTTTAAAGTTATGGACCTCACAAAATTGAAAAAGAACACATTTTTAACAAATTGTTTGACTTTCGTGTACCATGTATATACACCACATGGTACACAAAAACTTAAAATTAAAAAAGTTATGTTTCTGTTCTTTTATTGATAAAACTAATAAATTGCTTTTTACTCACCTGGTCCACGAAGGGTTAATAAACATTTTCAGGGACTTAAAACGAAAACGAGTAGGCCTTTCCCATTCGGCTGGTGAGGCGCGCTGTACGGGATATACTGACCGTGACGCCGTAACAGAGTCTACTGGCATCATAGAAGGCGGACCTCATTGTTTATATTTAAATGAAAGGCTCATATTTACGAATCGGCGCCTATCCTACTCGTGAACTTGTGAAGAGGCACGAAATAATGGGTGGCGATATGTATGGACCAATGGAGGAAATATTTATATTTGTCGTCATGCTGAGGCTAATAGTCAAAGTCAAATTTTTTTATTGAAGTGAAACTTCTTTAAAATCGTTGTGATTTCAAACCGGATGCAACGGAAAAAACGACAGGTAAGAGACACAAATACAAAAATGTGTAGGAAAGAATGAGACAGAAATATACAAAACGACAGGTAAGAGACACAAATACAAAAATGTGTAGGAAAGAATGAGACAGAAATATACATACTATTTTATATTATTATATATATTCATCTCATTCTTTTGTCGATTTACTGAAGTTTCACTTCTATCGTGTGTGAATCGCACACACACCTTTTTTCAATGTTGGAATTTACATTCTCTTATTGAACGTCGGAATCTACCACCCTTTCGGAAACGACCTTACCCAGACCTGAGAAGAATGGGCGCAAGAAACTCAGCGGGACTGTTTCTTTTGGATATTTTTTATCTTTGATTTTTTAAACGCCAATTTTTATAACAAGTAGGTATATTTATACATTGAGAAAGCCTGGAGCGAAGGCATCATTCCCAAGGCGTGACATCTTCCAAAAAATCTTTAATGTTATAATAGCCTTTGTCACACAAACGTTTTTTAACTAACTTTTTAAATTTTTCTATAGAACAATTTTGAACGTTTTCTGGGATCCTGTTGTAAAAGCATAGTGCATACACATCGCCCAACAAAAGAATTACTAATTCTACTCAATCGAGTAGTAGGAGTAACAAGTTTGTGTTTGTTCCTAGTATTAATGTCATGCAAGTCACTATTTCTAATAAAATCATTAATATTTTTACGTACATACATAACATTTTCAAAAATATATTGTGAAGCAACAGTCAATATATTAATTTCTTTGAATTTATATCTTAAAGATATTTTAGGGCCGAGACCATAGATTGCGCGAATAGCCCTCTTCTGCAGTATGAAAATCGTGTTTATGTCGGCTGCGTTACCCCAAAGTAGAATGCCGTAAGACATTATACTATGGAAGTAGCTAAAGTAAACTAAACGAGCCGTGTCTATATCAGTTAATTGGCGTATTTTCTTAACCGCGTATGCTGCAGAGCTGAGTCTATTGGCCAATCTCTCAATATGGAGGCCCCATTGCAATTTAGAATCGACAGTGATGTCCAAAAATACGGTAGATTCCACTGGTTCCAACTCCTCTCCATTTATAAATACACCAGTCTCTATTTTCTTAACATTGGGTGTCGTAAATTTTATATACTTAGTTTTCTTACTATTTAACATTAGATTATTAGCACTGAACCAATGTACAATATCAGAGAGAGCATTGTTTACATCGTCATATTCAGTTTGATAGCGTTTCACTTTAAATATTAGTGAAGTGTCATCAGCAAACAATACTATCTTGTTCTTTTTTTCTACGAGGTTTGGCAGGTCGTTTATATAAATGAGGAAGAGAAATGGTCCAAGAATAGAACCCTGGGGGACCCCCATATCCAGACGAGCCCCAGGAGATCTCCTGCCATTCACGTCAACCCTTTGAACCCTATTGTTTATATAGGAGTTCATAAGGTCGAGCGCAGTTCCTTTGATGCCATAGTGGCGCAGCTTTCTGACCAGAGTCGCATGTTGTACACAATCGAAGGCCTTAGATAAGTCACAGAATATTCCAAGTGCATTCTTTTTCAAAAATTTTACTAAGCGTTGGCAATACTGAGATGGGTCAAAAATTATTTGGATCAGTTATACATCCAGATTTAAATATAGGCGTTACTTTACTATGCTTCATCAGGTCAGGAAACACGCCACGTTTAATACAAGTATTGAAAATAGTAGCTAGATACGGTGCAATGGCATCAATAATGGAGTTAATTATTTTAACAGAAATACCCCAAATATTATATCTTTACTGTTGACAGTACTAAATTCGAACAGTACATCACATTTTTTAACATTTTCTAGCAATAATGATTCAGCAACGCTGGCAGATGAAATGAGAGAACAAGTTGTTGAGATTGGAATTTCAGAGAAATATTTTTCAAACGTGGATGCTACTTCCTGATCAGTTTTGATATTAATGTTATTATAAATGAGATTATACTTCAAGTTACGATCTCTGACTCTTCCAGTTTCCCAATTGATAATATTCCATGTCATTTTTATTTTGTCTTGTGCATTATAAATTTTTTGTTTAATATGTAACGACTTTGCCATGGAACACACTTTTTTAAATAACTTTGAATATGCTTTAACAAAGGCTATAAAGGACTCTGAATGGTTGTATGATCTCTCATTATAAAGTTGATATAGTTTTTCTCTACTTCGATGAATACCAACAGTTGCCCAATCATTAAATGACAAGAGACCACCCGAATTGACTGTCTTGGCAGTGAATATAGCAGTAAACTCTGATTTTATTAATTTAAATAGTGTGTTATATAACATATCAGGGTTATTGTTGTCAAAATTTAAGTATGTGAGTTTTGCTATAATACTACCTTTAAATGTCTCCATACGTTTGGAGTTCGTAGGAACAAACACAATCTTTTTATTTTTATTTTCTTTTTTTAACTCACAGTTAAAGGAGATTAATTGAACAATAAGTTTTTTGACCCACTTATGTTTGAAAATTTTGAACTTTCCATAATTAAAAAATTACAACTATTGGTCTTTACCTATAAAAATTGCTGTTTTTCATGAAATAAGTTAACGCCCTTTTTTCTCAAATATTTTATGTAACTCCCAAATTGTTCGTTGGCTGCCGCGTTGTCGTAGCGATGGTCGCCTATTGTCGTTACGTGCGGGGCAAACACGTCGGGACCAACGATCACAGAAAAAAAGAAGATACAGTACTTCAAATTAAAACGATAGCCAAATGTGACGTCGCGTCTAATAGTTGACGTATTCTGCCTAGCTCAAAATTATGGGTAGCGGCTTCTTCTTCGGCGACATATGTAGGTATGTAACGGAATCTTTGAACATGATTTTGACCCCCTTCAAAACGTCGGATTATCTAGAAATTTGGCATACTTATTAAGGATCTGTTGTAAGTCTGATCCGTTATCCTTATTAGGATAATCAGGATTAGCGATTTTTTGTTTTCCTGAGACTCGGAGTGTCTGCGTCAAGACACTTTGTATTTATGTTTTATACTTTCCCTATCTTATACGTACATCATCCCCCTATATTCTAAAGTAGTTTTCACCTCCGTTTTATAGTAAAACTTATCGAAATTTTTAGTAAAATTGTTAAATTTTAACAAAATTTGGTTCAAAAGTTTTTAATAGACAATAGTAGGTAATATTAGTTTATCCGATTTGTTTCAATAAACATTTGTTTCAATTTACCCAGTTATAAATAATAGTCACCCAATACTCGTGTCTCGAAGTATGTCACCAATCCTAGTCGTAACTGCATAATAATAGTCCTCCCGAGTTTGGACTCATTTTGTTATAATAAGACCTTACCACAAGACTTGGTGGAGTGACCTGAAGTTGTACTTCGAAGACTGCTACTGGAACTCCTAGATGGGTAAAGCTTGTTGTGTTGAAATTGGACTCATTTTGTTAGTTATGATAAGAGCTTAGCACTAGACTTAGTAGAGTGATCTGAAGGTATACTTCGAAGACCACTATTGGAACTTCTAGATGGTTAAGGCTAGTAGTGTTGAGTTTGGGCTCAATTTGTTAGTCATAATTCGATCTTACCACAAGACTTGCTAATGGGACTCCTTTTACACGCACGTTACAAAAGGAATCCAAACTCAGTACAACTAGCACTACACGTTTATGAGCTCCAATAGTAGTCTTCGAAGTATACCTTCAGGTAACTCCAGCATGTCTTGTGGTAAAATCTTCGAAGTATACCTTCAGGTCCTCAGGGAATATAGACTGCGGTAAATTTATTAATTCTACAAAATAATACATTAATACTAGCTGACCCAGCAAACGTTGTTTAATATAAATTTAAAAAAAAATGAGGATGGCCACCCTTATCATTTAGGGGTATAAAAAATAGATGTTGATCTATTCTCAGACCTACCCGATATGCACAAAAAATTTCATAAAAATCGGTCGAGCCGTTTCGGAGGAGTATGGTAACTAACATTGTGACACGAGAATTTTATATATAAGATATTGTAGATGCCTAGTACATAACTTACCATTAAAAAATATTATTTTTTTAAAGTATCAAGTCGATAATTACTAAGTATTTCGTGTACCTACATACAGCGATCTTTTTCGACACCAAATTTTGCTGGCAACCGACGTGTAATCCACTTACAACGGCAGTCCAATGCCGACTGATGGATTTTTGAATTTTGCAATGATATCAAACCTGCGACCGAGTAAAACAAAATAACCCTTATTGTAATCTGTTATAAGATTTATGCAAAATATGTGAAAATAATATACACGCGATGTTTATTTTATTTTTTACTACTATTTGTACTATTTTTGATATTTTCTTACTACCATTTTGAGGTGAACAAAATTGGTATAATATACAGTAAGAAGGCATCGAAATCCTAAATCGTCAAATTATGTGAAGAGATAAAAGACCAAACTTTGTGTTGTTATTTACAGTTCCATTGTATTTTGTTCTACTGTGTCACATAAGATATCTACCGAAAACTCCTCGAAAACTGCAATATTTGGAAGGATTTAAATTAGCACGCTTAACCGATTGAGCTGAAATATTGAATACGCGTTTAGGTTGAATGACAATGCATGATTAGCTGTGACGAAATTCTTAATCCAACATAGCTTAACACCCAAAATGGCAGACTAGTTCTTTTTTATTCTCTCGCTATAAGATAATTAATTAAAATATTAAATTTTAAAGAAGCTTGTTTTTAAATTATTTATTATATAAATTATTTACTTAACTAAAATCTATGTTCTTAGAAGATATTTACGAAAACTGAATATGTATAAAGGGTATAGAAGCTAAACAATAATTTATTCGGTTTTCACATTTGTACCTATTGCTTTTTTTTTGACACCTAAAACAGCACAGATAGAAAAAGAAGATCAAAGTTTGGCATCCATATCTAGAATTAAATCGTCAACTCTACTTTTCCTTTTAAACAGATTCTAGTAAGTTTTTTCCTATTTTATTTTCATTTCTCTTTCATCTTCGTCATTATTTCTAAGAATTTACTTGTGTGGTCATAATTCATACCATCAAGGTAAAATGGAGGAATGTCAAAAATCATTTTTAAAATTTTTATTAACCAACTACTACATGAAATCATTTAATAATTTACTATTTATATTGTGACAACAGTAAACATATATATCTAAGTAAATATATATATTATATAAATATATATAAATCAATGGATGACATAAACCAGTTTTTTTTAAATATTTTTAAATTTAACAGTAAGGAACTTCTGAGTTGCATCATAAATATTTTCTTTGTCAAATGTTATAATAATATATTTTTTGCTTAAAATAATTTTATATTTGTTATATATGAACTTTGTAATCCAGAATATATCAATTTTATATTAGTATAAAATATTTTTTTCTATTTAAAAAAAAAACTAAGTAGGTATTTTATATTTCTTTGAAAATATTTTATGCATATTAACTCTGCAACTCTCACAAAATTTTATAATACATTAAATAAATAAATTATTTCATTTCAAAAATATTATATTTTTTTTCGATAAATATCTATTTATGTAAGGTATTTAAAAAAAATAGCTGATATGAATTAAAGAAACAATCTTCTGTACAACATAATATTTGCATACTTAGTTATTATATCCGTTTTTCTTTATAAAGTAACCTATGAATGATTGATGATATTTAATGATGATAATTAAACCTAACTCTACTGTCACTAAACGCAGCGCCTGCCTACAATAATCAAGGAAGTTAAGTTGTCGAAAATCTATGATTTTATTTATCCAAAAAGTTGATTAATTCGGCAAACACTGCATAAACTACGTACACAACATATAGATTTCTTAAAAATTTATATTAATTAAGATAACGAATGTAAGAGAAGTTTAGTAGTTTTATATTTGGCTCTCAGCAATAGCACCGCCAACAGCAGCGTTGGAGTCCCCCTTCTTTTTACGCATCTCATTCAGTATAGCAGCGCGGGAGCGCGCCAACTTGCGACGCGGCTTTCCTCTGAAATAAATAATTATATGTTGACAAGAGATTCTCGGACCGCTGCTTATAATCTTACAATTAAATCTCTAAAAATTTTTGTTAAAATTTGTCAAATAAAATAATTAGAGATTTCTGAAAACTGTACGTACATTTCGAGATGTCTCTGTATAATATCAAAGTGAGTGCTGAGTTGCGCAGTTTCACCCGCTATATTTTGGATAACTCACACTATATCATTATAAATTATAGCCTACCTATGTGTTATTCTGATGTGTAAACTATATCATTGTAAAGTTTCATCAAAATCCATTCAGTAGTTTTTGCGTGAAAGAGTAACAAACATCCATAAATTCTTACAAATTTTCGCGTTTATAGTATTACAGTAGGAAGTAAGATTACCTATTTAAAATGACTCTTGACTCTGTTTATCGCAATTAGGTAGGCTCGAAAACTACTTAACATATTTTATAGAATAGTTCTTTAACCGATAGAAATCTAAATCCTTCCCGCGTAACATAGGCTATGTGGTTTTGCCATAAAAAATATATTTAAAAAGATATGACATTTTACATGCCATAAATTTTGCAAGTTGGAGAAAATCTCTGACATTGATGATCTGATTTTGAGAATCATTTTACTCATAGAAAGCTACACCATTACCGCATGAACGATTTTGTAGTTAAAAGGTCATGGTCATTTTGTTTATGTTGATGTGATTTTAGAAATTCTTTTACTGATGGTAAGCGAGCTATTTCAGAGTGACATAAGTGGAGTTAGTGTAGTCTTATATTTTGGACCTAATTAATTAAACATTGTCATTTTGTTTGTATTGCTCGATTTTAACTAATGTACGGATTTTCACGTGACTTTTACCAAATATGACATTAATTGTAAAAAATGTTGTTATGTTAAACTCAAACTCTTTCGAGATCAAGACATTTCGTCTAAAATTCTGCCTAATCTTTGGTTGAGATATAAGTAATTAAACAATGTAAAGAAGAAAAAATAAAAACAATTTAGTTGACTCATTTTATATGAAAATTGTGTGGAGAAATAAGGAGGGCAGTCCATAAAGATCCGACATTTGTATTATTGAGTCAGGCTGCGTTTTCACCAGAGAGGTTTAATTAAGGGTGCGTAGCGAGGGACGTGTTTGTTAATAACCAATAGAATTGCTTCATTTACCAAGCCACCATATACCTTAGCTTAACTATAGGTCAAATTCTATTAGTTTTATAGTATCTTTTTATTTAGCGTCAGTAGCTCAGTGGTTCGGGCGTTAGATTCACGATCAACAAGTCGTGGGTTCAAATCCCAAATATTGGACTACTGGCGTGGCCCACTCCTGACACAAGCTGTTTATTAGCTTACTAGGAGGGGTAACGGGAATACTAGTAGTATGTGATCCATACTGCTAGTAATCTTTTATAAAAAAGCGTAGTAAATTTATGTTAGGTAGGTATAGCTACTTACATTTCTATAGCCTCCGGTAAACTAATGGAACAAAATAAAAAAATTGTAGTACCTAGTTGTTAGTTTGGCTGGCAATTGAAATTATAGGTATACATATTATGTCTTAGTTTATTAATTTTTATGTGAAAAACAAAGTAAACACATTTAAAAACGAAGTTAGGTAGGTATAACTATAGGTATTAAATGAATTTTGATAAGATTATTGTATTAATGCAAACAGGGGATATGGTGTTACTATACTAAAAAAAAATTAAGAATATTTACAAGCATGAAGCGAATATAAAAATGAGTACAATTGTTTCCATTATACCACTGTATCATCAGTCCTTTATCAGGGGCATACCCTCGATCCCATCAGTATTCTGGACTACTGGATATTTAATGATGATAATTAAAACTAACTCTACTGTCACTAAACGCAGCGCCTGCCTACAATAATCAAGGACGTTAAGTTGTCGAAAATCTATGATTTTATTTGTCCTAAAAGTTGATTAATTCGGCAAACATGCATAAACTACGTACACAACATATAGATTTTTTAAAAATGTATATTAATTAAGAAAACGAATGTAAGAGAAGTTTAGTAGTTTTATATTTGGCTCTCAGCAATAGCACCGCCAACAGCAGCGTTGGAGTCCCCCTTCTTTTTACGCATCTCATTCAGTATAGCAGCGCGGGAGCGCGCCAACTTGCGACGCGGCTTTCCTCTGAAATAAATAATTATATGTTGACAAGAGATTCTCGGACCGCTGCTTATAATCTTACAATTAAATCTCTAAAAATTTTTGTTAAAATTTGTCAAATAAAATAATTAGAGATTTCTGAAAACTGTACGTACATTTCGAGATGTCTCTGTATAATATCAAAGTGAGTGCTGAGTTGCGCAGTTTCACCCGCTATATTTTGGATAACTCACACTATATCATTATAAATTATAGCCTACCTATGTGTTATTCTGATGTGTAAACTATATCATTGTAAAGTTTCATCAAAATCCATTCAGTAGTTTTTGCGTGAAAGAGTAATAAACATCCATAAATTCTTACAAATTTTCGCGTTTATAGTATTACAGTAGGAAGTAAGATTACCTATTTAAAATGACTCTTGACTCTGTTTATCGCAATTAGGTAGGCTCGAAAACTACTTAACATATTTTATAGAATAGTTCTTTAACCGATAGAAATCTAAATCCTTCCCGCGTAACATAGGCTATGTGGTTTTGCCATAAAAAATATATTTAAATAAGATATGACATTTTACGTGCCATAAATTTTGCAAGTTGGAGAAAATCTCTGACATTGATGATCTGATTTTGAGAATCATTTTACTCATAGAAAGCTACACCATTACCGCATGAACGATTTTGTAGTTAAAAGGTCATGGTCATTTTGTTTATGTTGATGTGATTTTAGAAATTCTTTTACTGATGGTAAGCGAGCTATTTCAGAGTGACATAAGTGGAGTTAGTGTAGTCTTATATTTTGGACCTAATTAATTAAACATTGTCATTTTGTTTGTATTGCTCGATTTTAACTAATGTACGGATTTTCACATGACTTTTACCAAATATGACATTAATTGTAAAAAATGTTGTTATGTCAAACTCAAACTCTTTCGAGATCAAGACATTTCGTCTAAAATTCTGCCTAATCTTTGGTTGAGATATAAGTAATTAAACAATGTAAAGAAGAAAAAATAAAAACAATTTAGTTGATTCATCTTCATTCATTCTTCTTCAGACTTCACTCATCATTGAGTCAGGCTGCGTTTTCACCAGAGAGGTTTAATTAAGGGTGCGTAGCGAGGGACGTGTTTGTTAATAACCAATAGAATTGCTTCATTTACCAAGCCACCATATACCTTAGCTTAACTATAGGTCAAATTCTATTAGTTTTATAGTATCTTTTTATTTAGCGTCAGTAGCTCAGTGGTTCGGGCGTTGGATTCACGATCAACAAGACGTGGGTTCAAATCCCGAACATTGGACTACTGGCGTGGCCCACTCCTGACACAAGCTATTTATTAGCTTACTAGGAGGGGTAACGGGAATACTAGTAGTATGTGATCCATACTGCTAGTAATCTTTTATAAAAAAGCGTAGTAAATTTATGTTAGGTAGGTATAGCTACTTACATTTCTATAGCCTCCGGTAAACTAATGGAACAAAATAAAAAAACTGTAGTACCTAGTTGTTAGTTTGGCTGGCAATTGAAATTATAGGTATACATATTATGTCTTAGTTTATTAATTTTTATGTGAAAAACAATGTAAACACATTTAAAAACGAAGTTAGGTAGGTATAACTATAGGTATTAAATGAATTTTGATAAGATTATTGTATTAATGCAAACAGGGGATATGGTGTTACTATACTTAAAAAAAATTAAGAATATTTACAAGCATGAAGCGAATATAAAAATGAATACAATTGTTTCCATTATACCACTGTATCATCAGTCCTTTATCAGGGGCAAAAAAATTGCCGACATACCCTCGATCCCATCAGTATTCTGGACTACTTGATATTTAATGATGATAATTAAACCTAACTCTACTGTCACTAAACGCAGCGCCTGCCTACAATAATCAAGGAAGTTAAGTTGTCGAAAATCTATGATTTTATTTGTCCTAAAAGTTGATTAATTCGGCAAACATGCATAAACTACGTACACAACATATAGATTTTTTAAAAATTTATATTAATTAAGATAACGAATGTAAGAGAAGTTTAGTAGTTTTATATTTGGCTCTCAGCAATGGCACCGCCAACAGCAGCGTTGGAGTCCCCCTTCTTTTTACGCATCTCATTCAGTATAGCAGCGCGGGAGCGCGCCAACTTGCGACGCGGCTTTCCTCTGAAATAAATAATTATATGTTGACAAGAGATTCTCGGACCGCTGCTTATAATCTTACAATTAAAATTACTCTAAAAATTTTTGTTAAAATTTGTCAAATAAAATAATTAGAGATTTCTGAAAACTGTACGTACATTTCGAGATGTCTCTGTATAATATCAAAGTGAGTGCTGAGTTGCGCAGTTTCACCCGCTATATTTTGGATAACTCACACTATATCATTATAAATTATAGCCTACCTATGTGTTATTCTGATGTGTAAACTATATCATTGTAAAGTTTCATCAAAATCCATTCAGTAGTTTTTGCGTGAAAGAGTAACAAACATCCATAAATTCTTACAAATTTTCGCGTTTATAGTATTACAGTAGGAAGTAAGATTACCTATTTAAAATGACTCTTGACTCTGTTTATCGCAATTAGGTAGGCTCGAAAACTACTTAACCTATTTTATAGAATAGTTCTTTAACCGATAGAAATCTAAATCCTTCCCGCGTAACATAGGCTATGTGGTTTTGCCATAAGAAATATATTTAAAAAGATATGACATTTTACATGCCATAAATTGTGCAAGTTGGAGAAAATCTCTGACATTGATGATCTGATTTTGAGAATCATTTTACTCATAGAAAGCTACACCATTACCGCATGAACGATTTTGTAGTTAAAAGGTCATGGTCATTTTGTTTATGTTGATGTGATTTTAGAAATTCTTTTACTGATGTTACCATCAGTAAAAGCGAGCTATTTCAAAGTGACATAAGTGAGTTAGTGTAGCCTTATATTTTGGACCTAATTAATTAAACATTGTCATTTTGTTTGTATTGCTCGATTTTAACTAATGTACGGATTTTCACGTGACTTTTACCAAATATGACATTAATTGTAAAAAATGTTGTTATGTCAAACTCAAACTCTTTCGAGATCAAGACATTTCGTCTAAAATTCTGCCTAATCTTTGGTTGAGATATAAGTAATTAAACAATGTAAAGAAGAAAAAATAAAAACAATTTAGTTGATTCATCTTCATTCATTCTTCTTCAGACTTCACTCATCATTGAGTCAGGCTGCGTTTTCACCAGAGAGGTTTAAGGGTGCGTAGCGAGGGATGTGTATGTTAAGAACCAATAGAATTGCTTCATTTATCAAGCCACCATATACCTTAGCTTAACTATAGTTCAAATTCTATTAGTTTTATTGTATCTTTTTATTTAAAAAATTGTAATTTTATCTTACGCTTTAATGGCGTAATAAGTATCTACTTCATATATTACGTAAACTTGACAAAACTTAAAATAAAATTTAATTAACCTCCGGCTCAAATAAATCATAAAAATAGAGTTATGCGGTTACGCATTTGGATATCCAATTTGTATGCCTAGAAGATCCCTTCCCCCACCCCGGTCTCAAGTTAAATATGAGCTGATAGGCCACAATCGTCTGACAAGATCTTTAAAAATGATATCTATGAACCGCCTCGATTAAAACAGTTTTTAATCAAATGAAACCGCTTCAAATTAGAGTCTCGAGTGAATCTAGTAAGAATTGAGTGTTCAATGGTGGATTGAGTTAATAAGCGAGCACACGTGGATACAACTCACTTAATATTTCGAGGTTTTTATCCTGTTAAAACTATTTTTATGCGATTAAAGCGTAAGTAGCGCAGTTTTAAGTGTCTTTGGGTATCACATTCACAAAAGATATTTCTGGATGTAATGATTTATAGGCCTTGCGTAAATATTTAAGTGCCAGCGGTAATGGTTAATAAATATTTAACTAATACAGATAATACTCAACAACCGGACCGCTTCGATAATTTAAAATGAAAATTTGTGCAATCAAAATTGGATAGAAAGTCGCCCAACGGTAAAATACATTCTAAAGCCATAATTAAATTTAAAACACTCACTATATTTTTTTGGAGACAGGTTTTTAAACAATACCTATACCTATATTTTTTATAACTTACGTTACTTACATATTAAATATATTAAGTTAAGTAAAAATTCAGTAACGTACCGTTGCAGGTGGGTGAGCGCCAATGTGTTCTGGTTTGGCAAAGGATGGCTAAAAAATTATGATTATATTAAACATTTAAAGCTTCAAAATCCATCGATTTAAAGTGTTAAGCATTGTTTATTTCTTTCTATTGATAAACATTTAATTGATCTTATACTTACAGCTGATCGCGTGAACCCAATTCCATGCGTTCAGAATAGTCGAGTTCCTCGAGAGGCCTATGGAAAATAATACCTTTAATATTCATTTTCATATAATTGTCCTGTTAAAACCTTAGGGAAGGGGATAAAAAAGATGTCCTGTTTAATTGCAGTTAGAAATAAATTTTGGCATTGTGAGAAATAGAAGGAACAACATATAGAAGCAATGATCTTTAAGCAAACTGTAAAAATATTAAAATAATAATTTAAATATTGTAGAAGGTGAGTCTGTGAATACCTACGAAGAAGCTGATATTAATAACGAATCAGACAAAAGTGTACTTCAAGATTTCAACGAAACAGCATTCAAATATTAGAAGAAGCTGCCACTAGGAGAGCATCTCGTAAGAGCCGAGTAACCCAGCACCCCTTGGTGGTAGGGGATCTGTTCCCCGACTGCCTTGCGACCACCAGCATGCGAATCCGACCGTCAAGTATCATTAACGCGTTCCAGTCGAGCTCCCATCCCGTTAATATTGCGGTTCTGGTGAACTCTGAGTTCTCGTTCAGAGCCCACTAAAACCGTAACATTCGTCTCTCCATTTCCCTTCCTCACTCTGTCTTGGAGGTGGTAAAGCATCGGAAAAACAAGAGTAACTCTCTTGTATTGCCGATGTCCATGAGCGACGGGGTCCACTTGCCATAAGATGGGCCGTCTGCTCGTTTGCTCCTTAACTGCCATAAAAAAATGAATACCTACTTAAACTGAAAAAGCAGTAATATCTTACTGGAACTTAGGTATTCACAGAACTCTGTTACAATTATAGAATAGATAAAACCTATATTTCTCAACTTGTAACTTTCTTTGTTACTGTAAAAAATTATATTAAATATAACAATATAGGTATTACCTATTAAATTACATATAAAGTCAATAAGGGCTACAATTTATTATTACGAAAATATTACATCTACGTTAGGAAAACATGTCAATCATTATTTGTTTAATTTCATAATTCTTTTTTTTCACATCATACTGAAATTCTAGGCGTAGTAAAATTACCTATGTTAGGTAGGTATAGCTACTTACATTTCTATAGCCTCCGGTAAACTAATGGAACAAAATAAAAAAATTGTAGTTCCTAGTTGTTAGTTTGGCAGGCAATTGAAATTATAGGTATACATATTATGTCTTAGTTTATTAATTTTTATGTGAAAAACAAAGTAAACACATTTAAAAACGAAGTTAGGTAGGTATAACTATAGGTATTAAATGAATTTTGATAAGATTATTGTATTAATGCAAACAGGGGATATGGTGTTACTATACTTAAAAAAAATTTAGAATATTTACAAGCATGAAGCGAATATAATAAAAATGAATACAATTGTTTCCATTATACCACTGTATCATCAGTCCTTTATCAGGGACATACCCTCGATCCCATCAGTATTCTGGACTACCATCAAATATTGTAACATATATTACATGTGATTTTAGACCTCACACACTCAAAATCAGATTTCATATAGAGCCAAGCTTTTATCTCTACGCGCCCTATCTCTACAAGCCCTAACTTCACTAACTTTAGGTACCACCTTAGACAAAATATGTGGCTTGGCTTTTCGTTATTACAGCAACTGTTGTATAACAGAAAAGTAATAAATTTTATATATACGTATAAATTTAATAAATGTCATCGACGTACATAAGATATAGCAAAATATTGAGTTAGTATCAGTTAAGGTCTTAAACTTTGTGACAGGGATTTGTCCATCCTTTAAGTAAGAAAGAGAACAGGTACACGTTGTAGGCGATTTATCAGTAGATATAACACTTCTGTAAAGGATGGAAATTAAGATTTCCTGTAATTACAAAAAAATAATTCACCTCCAACGAAATGAATTTCCATACTTTGCTATAATAAGGAATTTTAAACATATTGGGCATACCTACAACGTCAATTCTCAGGAAGGTGCATATATGCAATATCTCGTGGTTGGAGAATACTGAATAAGATAGGTACCTATAATATTTACCTACCTACATAAACAAAACATAACATATTTTATAATTTATAGGTTACCTAATTAGGTACCTATGTCTATATAAAAATATTTCTAGAAATACATAATATTTAATATTAATAGGTCAAATTCTATTTCTAAGCAAAATACAAAGCATACAAGTTTTGTTCACACATAATGTACTTACTTATCGACATTGCGAGGACACATGTAAATCCCAGCAGTGTTAGCATCTCTTGAAAGAAAATTATTATATTACTTTAAATTATATTACTGAAAATTTATTATAGTACATTTTATTTCATTCTTTAAAATTATCCAAACTAGTGAACTAAGTAATAAGGTATGAGAGACACCCTTCTATGCCTTAAGACCTTTAAAAATAACATCCAAACATGCGAACTATGCCATAATATAAATGGGATTAACAGTAACATAACATAATAATGGTACCTTTGTTTGTTATTAAAATAGAAGTACACAATTAATTTTAAGATTATTGGTCCGTACTTCATTCAATAATCTTTGAAAAAAAACTTAACAAATATTATAAAGCTGAAGGGTTTGTTTTTTTGGATGAATGCGCTAATCTTAAGAGCTACTTACTGGTTCGAATAGAAAAAATATTAGGTATAGTATTGTATAGCCTCGACAGCGTTAACCGAGGAAGGCTATAGACAATATAAGATTACAGCTACAACCAATAGGAGCGGAGCAACAATGAATAATGCAAAAACCAAGACAATTTATTCCTTTTGAAACCTTCCATTGAGTGCATCGCTTAAACGGCGATAAGTCAGGCCTACGCCCCACTATCTCTAGCCCTTTCTGTCTTACGTGACACGCAGGTCAGCTAGTCTACATCTACTTACACTATTATAATTATAAAGAGGAAAATTTTTTTTTGTATGTAACGAATAAATTTAAAAAAGAAAGCTACATTATCTCTGAGTAACATAGGCTATATTTATTACTGGAATAAATTAGAGATCCTCAAAAATTCTTACTAAAACCAACCCAAGGTGTAAAAAAATTAGCCGTACAATGTCTTTCATCGCATGCGCTGTGGAAAGTATTGATGATAGAACAAATAAATGTTCTACAATATTATAGAACATATCGATATCAACAAAAAACTCCACGAGACCATATGTCCAACTATTGTAGTTATGTCAATATAATCATTATTTTACATTTTAAAAGTTAATAGAAATGTTTATCAAGATCACACCATGTTATCCATACTTTTTCATTCTTATCCAAATAAATTATTTCGTCAAGACTGTTTGAATACCTATAGATTACTTTTTGAATTATTGAAATCGGACATTCCATTCAAAAGATATTACGAAATTAAAAATGTAAATATAAACCAAAAATACACGTCGATGGTGTACTGGTGTGGCTCTACGCAGCGCAGCGAGCAACGCGGTGAGAGGGGGCGCCGAAGTGTGGGAGAATCAAAATGTTAATAATAGGCTATCCGTGCGAAGCCGGGACGGACCGCTAGTAAATAATAAATGTATACTTACTTAGTCCCTTTATATCTGAAGTATTTCTCTTCATCATCAGGCTCCTCCTTGGAAAAGCTTGAAAATTTTTTTTTTTAAATTAAATTATTGTTTTAGGTATACATTTGTGATCAGAGGTAAACAAACTTAATATGCTAACCTATTGTAGCAAAAGAAGTGTCAATACTGCCTTACACATCCATTGGCTAAAAACTCATGGAAAACCTATACCTACCACACATTTAATCAAGATTAAATTTCACAGTGTTCAAAATTTTATCAAAATCGGTGGTCAGCAGTTTCGGAGTTCATAGCGGATAGATATTATGACAATGTATTTTATACACCTACTAGCAGACCCGACAGACTTTGTCCTGTCTTAACTATGAATATTGAATGTCTAATTATATAGAACCTTCTCTCTCTGACAATAACAAACACAACAAAAAAAGAATTAGCGAAATCTGTCCAGCCGTACACGCGTGATGCCGTGACCAAGTGAAATAGGGATTCATTTTTATATATATATAGAAGATATAAGATAATATGATAGCAACTTACCGTAACTAAAATGTCATTCATTTTTCTTAGAATTATCAAGTAAATATTAGGCCTCAATGAATGACATTTTATAAATAGACGCGTTATATATTTACTAACAATCCTATCATCGGCCGAAGTATTAGAAAGGGTTAAATATAGTACACAAGTTCGGACTTCTACGCCGCTACATATTCATCCTATCTCGCTCACTTCTTTATATATACCCATATAGAACAATACAACAATACTACGCGTCGTATATATACGTCTCTTTCGCTCGTAAGAATAAAACTTAAATTATATTATTTATGTATGAAATGAAAGTTGTTCTATGTTTACAAACAAATAAAGGCATATTCTCCACAAATTCTTAAGAATTAATGTTATAACGTTATGTAACTCATAAACGCGGCATTGGCTGGCGTGTGACTGTTATTATTCCTTAGATAAGTTCCTTTATGATAACACAAGTCAACAAAAAAAAACTTTTTTTGTGTCTGTTTAGTAATAACTATAGTCTGAGTGTTTACATTGAAAAATAATCAAAAACTCAATTTATGAAGAAATAAGTTTGCTTTTGTATGTTTTATATTGATAATTAAGTTTTAAAGTTCGTAGTGGAGAGTAAAATAATAGTTGGTAATACTTTAAAACAAAATGGCGACAAGTCGCGCATTCTATTGTATTGAGTATATGTATGTCTATTACAAACTGTAGCAACTACTTTTGTATAAGACTGAGTCGCAAAATAGCATACAGACTTTACTTGTCGAAATAATATGAAATTTTCTATAAAAAAGGAAATTTCTAGAAAAGTAAACTTTAACCAAAAAACCTATTTTACCCATTATAAGTACGGTAAAAGAAATCAAAATTTGACATTTTGTTGTCAGACTCAAAATCCGTGTTGACCAGTGTAATTAAGCGATTGCAAGCCAGGAGAAACCGAAATGGTTTAATGGCTGTGTTGATTAAAAAAATGTTAATTGTATTTTTGCATATTAAATAAATAAAACAAAAAAAAAATATAATATTTCGTACTTACCATTTGGTTAGCATGTCGAAACAGCCGCTGTCACGCGGGTTGTTTGTTCCTCTTCCACCCATTTCTAGTGGAAATAAAGAAATAAGTTTCATATAGTATAAATAACAAAACTAAATACCTACTTCTTCGACTTCGCATAGACGCAATTTAAATACTATTACGGCCACCGACTACAAAAATAACAATACTTTTATAATATTACTATACAATATACTAATTTACCTTAATAAATAATATATATTTTTTTACGTTTTATTACTTTAAGAGATTACTTTAAGAGTTGTGTTGTGCTCTTCAAGTTATGTATCTAAGAGAAAAATGTAAAATATGTGATACTTACCAAATGATTGGATTGAACAAAAAAAAAATTTAAATGGGGATTAACAGTACCTACTGTTAAGTACGGTTTTATATACCTACTATATCTACACGCAGACCTACCTCGAGTAATCAAGCAGTATGTACCTACAGCATTACTGAGCTAAGTTCTGGGTCTTTAGGGGTTAGGGGTAAACATTTAAAAATCAGAATTTTCAGTAATTTTTTTGGAATTAAATCATTTTATTATTTATATATTAAATTAATAATATGGTATTATTAGGTACACAATGTTTTGACTTGTGTGTGAAAATTTGAAAAAAAATTTCAATTTCAAAAGTTATAGCTCTTTGTGTTGACCCAGTTTCAACAGAAGGGTCCTTGCGGTGACCATCATAAGTCCTTGGAGATTCATCTAAAATCAATCGGACAAAAAATAGTTTTATAAATAGATAATCTTGTGCCTGATCGAAGCTTTTTTTTTAAAAATGTGTATGTTATAAACTAATGTTTATAACATACACATTTTTCTAGGCAACCATTCCGGATTCAATGAGCTATCAGACATAATTTTAAGAGCAGTACCTACCTAACTCCATTTTAGACCATTTTTTACTTGTCGACTAGACTAACAGTTTAATAGAGACGCATGAGGAAGATGACGCGAACATAACGTGCTAAAAAGGAATCAAGTCTCTTTGGCGACGCGAACTCTAATGAAGCGCACGAGTGCTTGTAGCTCGTATTTTTTTTGCAGATAAGGGACAAACGAGCAGCTGTTTCACAAAAACAAGAGTTTCTCTTGTTTTGCCGATGCGTTGTACGAGTCCCTCTTTATAGATTTCAAAAATTCGAGTCCTTAGCGGCATTACCGCGCTACTTATAGAAAGGCACGTGCCGCTACTGCTGCCGCCCGGGACGGCGCTACAGGCGCGACGTTTGCTTTGCTCTAGTATTTAAAATATGATAATTATCTTCTAATACATTTACTATAATGATAATGATAAGCTATTAAATTTTTATCTAAATTAAATGCACAGAGTTAGCATATAGCAGCATAGAATTTTTCATCAAGTAGCTCCGGTAACATCCGACTCCATCTTCAAATCCTTGTCATCGAAGCTAATTAAAAGTATCCATGAAAATAAAGTCAACCAGCGCATAGTAAATTTTCTTATAATTTTTCAATCAGGAAACTCTAGTAACAATATTCCTAATTTCATCTTCAAATCCTTGTTATCGAAGCTAATTAAAAGTAACCATGACAATAAAGTCAACCAGCCCGAAGTAAATTTTATTATAATTTTTCATCAGACAGCTCCGGTAACAATCTTCTGACTCAATTTTCAAATCCTTATCATGGAAGCTAATTAAAAGTATCCATGACAATAAAGTCAAGAAACCCAAAGTCAATTTTCTTAGAATTATTCTTCAGGCAGCTCCGGTAACAATCTTCCGACTTCATCTTCAAATCCTTGTCATAGAAGTTAATTAAAAGTATCTATGACAATAAAGTCAAGAAGCCCAAAGTCAATTTTCTTATAATTTTTCATCAAGTAGCTCCGGTAACAATCTTCCGACTCCATCTTCAAATCCTTGTCATAGAAGTTAATTAAAAGTATCTATGACAATAAAGTCAAGAAGCCCAAAGTCAATTTTCTTATAATTTTACATCAAGTAGCTCCGGTAACAATCTTCCGACTCCATCTTCAAATCCTTGTCATAGAAGTTAATTAAAAGTATCTATGACAATAAAGTCAAGAAGCCCAAAGTCAATTTTCTTATAATTTTTCATCAAGTAGCTCCGGTAACAATCTTCCGACTTCATCTTCAAATCCTTGTCATAGAAGTTAATTAAAAGTATCTATGACAATAAAGTCAAGAAGCCCAAAGTCAATTTTCTTATAATTTTTCATCAAGTAGCTCCGGTAACAATCTTCCGACTCCATCTTCAAATCCTTGTCATAGAAGTTAATTAAAAGTATCTATGACAATAAAGTCAAGAAGCCCAAAGTCAATTTTCTTATAATTTTTCATCAATTAGCTCCGGTAACAATCTTCCGACTCCATCTTCAAATCCTTGTCATAGAAGTTAATTAAAAGTATCTATGACAATAAAGTCAAGAAGCCCAAAGTCAATTTTCTTATAATTTTTCATCAAGTAGCTCCGGTAACAATCTTCCGACTTCATCTTCAAATCCTTGTCATAGAAGTTAATTAAAAGTATCTATGACAATAAAGTCAAGAAGCCCAAAGTCAATTTTCTTACAATTTTTCATCAAGTAGCTCCGGTAACAATCTTCCGACTCCATCTTCAAATCCTTGTCATAGAAGTTAATTAAAAGTATCTATGACAATAAAGTCAAGAAGCCCAAAGTCAATTTTCTTATAATTTTTCATCAAGTAGCTCCGGTAACAATCTTCCGACTCCATCTTCAAATCCTTGTCATAGAAGTTAATTAAAAGTATCTATGACAATAAAGTCAAGAAGCCCAAAGTCAATTTTCTTATAATTTTTCATCAAGTAGCTCCGGTAACAATCTTCCGACTTCATCTTCAAATCCTTGTCATAGAAGTTAATTAAAAGTATGCATGACAATAAAGTCAAGAAGCCCAAAGTCAATTTTCTTATAATTTTTCATCAAGTAGCTCCGGTAACAATCTTCCCACTCCATCTTCAAATCCTTGTCATAGAAGTTAATTAAAAGTATCCATGACAATAAAGTCAAGAAGCCCAAAGTCAATTTTCTTATAATTTTTCATCAAGTAGCTCCGGTAACAATCTTCCGACTCCATCTTCAAATCCTTGTCATAGAAGTTAATTAAAAGTATCTATGACAATAAAGTCAAGAAGCCCAAAGTCAATTTTCTTATAATTTTTCATCAAGTAGCTCCGGTAACAATCTTCCCACTCCATCTTCAAATCCTTGTCATAGAAGTTAATTAAAAGTATCCATGACAATAAAGTCAAGAAGCCCAAAGTCAATTTTCTTATAATTTTTCATCAAGTAGCTCCGGTAACAATCTTCCGACTCCATCTTCAAATCCTTGTCATAGAAGTTAATTAAAAGTATCTATGACAATAAAGTCAAGAAGCCCAAAGTCAATTTTCTTATAATTTTTCATCAAGTAGCTCCGGTAACAATCTTCCGACTTCATCTTCAAATCCTTGTCATAGAAGTTAATTAAAAGTATCTATGACAATAAAGTCAAGAAGCCCAAAGTCAATTTTCTTATAATTTTTCATCAAGTAGCTCCGGTAACAATCTTCCGACTTCATCTTCAAATCCTTGTCATAGAAGTTAATTAAAAGTATCCATGACAATAAAGTCAAGAAGCGAAAGTCAATTTTCTTAGAATTTTTCATCAAGTAGCTCCGTCAACAATCTTCCTACTCCATCTTCAAATCCTTGTCATAGAAGTTAATTAAAAGTATCCATGACAATAAAGTCAAGAAGCCCAAAGTCAATTTTCTTAGAATTTTTCATCAAGTAGCTCCGGTAACAATCTTCCGACTCCATCTTCAAATCCTTGTCATAGAAGTTAATTAAAAGTATCCATGACAATAAAGTCAAGAAGCCCAAAGTCAATTTTCTTATAATTTTTCATCAAGTAGCTCCGGTAACAATCTTCCGACTTCATCTTCAAATCCTTGTCATAGAAGTTAATTAAAAGTATCTATGACAATAAAGTCAAGAAGCCCAAAGTCAATTTTCTTATAATTTTTCATCAAGTAGCTCCGGTAACAATCTTCCGACTTCATCTTCAAATCCTTGTCATAGAAGTTAATTAAAAGTATCCATGACAATAAAGTCAAGAAGCCCAAAGTCAATTTTCTTATAATTTTTCATCAAGTAGCTCCGGTAACAATCTTCCGACTTCATCTTCAAATCCTTGTCATAGAAGTTAATTAAAAGTATCTATGACAACAAAGTCAAGAAGCCCAAAGTCAATTTTCTTATAATTTTTCATCAAGTAGCTCCGGTAACAATCTTCCGACTTCATCTTCAAATCCTTGTCATAGAAGTTAATTAAAAGTATCCATGACAATAAAGTCAAGAAGCCCAAAGTCAATTTTCTTATAATTTTTCATCAAGTAGCTCCGGTAACAATCTTCCGACTTCATCTTCAAATCCTTGTCATAGAAGTTAATTAAAAGTATCTATGACAATAAAGTCAAGAAGCCCAAAGTCAATTTTCTTATAATTTTTCATCAAGTAGCTCCGGTAACAATCTTCCGACTTCATCTTCAAATCCTTGTCATAGAAGTTAATTAAAAGTATCCATGACAATAAAGTCAAGAAGCGAAAGTCAATTTTCTTAGAATTTTTCATCAAGTAGCTCCGTCAACAATCTTCCTACTCCATCTTCAAATCCTTGTCATAGAAGTTAATTAAAAGTATCCATGACAATAAAGTCAAGAAGCCCAAAGTCAATTTTCTTAGAATTTTTCATCAAGTAGCTCCGGTAACAATCTTCCGACTCCATCTTCAAATCCTTGTCATAAAAGTTAATTAAAAGTATCCATGACAATAAAGTCAAGAAGCCCAAAGTCAATTTTCTTAGAATTTTTCATCAAGTAGCTCCGGTAACAATCTTCCGACTCCATCTTCAAATCCTTGTCATAGAAGTTAATTAAAAGTATCCATGACAATAAAGTCAAGAAGCCCAAAGTCAATTTTCTTATAATTTTTCATCAAGCAGCTCCGGTAACAATCTTCGGACATCATCTTAAAATCCTTGTCATGGAAGTTAATAAAGTCAACGAGTCGAAAGTCGATATTTTTAGCATTTTTTATCAGGAAGTTACGGTAACATTCTTCCGACTCTATCTTTAAATCATTTTCATCTTGTGTACCTAATCGAAAGTATCCAAAACAATAATAAAGCAAGCGTGCCCAAATTATAATAATAAAAGTTGTTAAGGTTTTTAAAATATGTTACATCAAATAAACAAACTTTGACGTTTATAAAAGTAAAGTAAGTGTAAAAGTTGGAAGATGTTTAAATTTTCTTTTTTTGTTATACATAATAACATAAAATGTTCAACAGTGGCCAACAGTTACTTACGTATTTACCAATCTTTTATCAAGATTGTATTAAAAATAAGCCGATTTATTTGAAGCTTTTTCCGAGAAATGAAGGATAGATTAGAGATTCTCTTAAATGTAATAATATTAGTTCGTCGGCTATTTATTTACAATTAAACTTCAATAAATCATTTAAAAACCAAATATTTTATTATTTGGTTATTTTAAGGCGTTTGGGTTTGATCATAAATAAGAATAATAAATGTTATTACTCAGTTAGAGGGCATATTGCACACGAGTTGCGTTGTTTAAATATCAATGGGCGGGTATCGATTGACCTTGCCACTTATGTATATGCTGAAGCTTTCAGGGACATGAGGTTGTTTGCTGCGCAGATTTAATAGCGCACTCTGGACGCCATATTTGATTTACAGAGTTTTGAATTAAATTGCGTGAATTTATGCAAGTTTAATATTTTTTATCAAGATAAAACGATGGTACGTTTTAGGATCTTGATAAAACTCTATTTATCTGTATGTGTTAGTGGCTTCGGGCATTCAATATTTTTACTCAATATATTTTTATTCAATACCAGCTGCGACCCGCGGTTTCACCCTCTATAATTTGGATAATTCACACTATATCATTATAAATTTTAGCCTATGTGTTATTTTGATGTGCATATTACCAATATTATTGTAAAGTTTCATTAAAATCCATTTAGTAGTTTTTACGTGAAAGAGTAACAAACATACATCCATACATCCAGATATCCATACATTCTTACAATCATTCGCGTTTATAATATTAGTACGATAGGTATATACACTGTACTTATGTACGGTACGGTAGCTATACAAACAAAATATACT
Organism: Limenitis camilla; assembly: GCA_905147385.1. Lineage (NCBI taxonomy): Eukaryota > Metazoa > Arthropoda > Insecta > Lepidoptera > Nymphalidae > Limenitis > Limenitis camilla. Next base: position 3,740,131 of record LR990224.1, read on the forward strand.
TAAAAAATCTAAATAAATGACAAATTAAGCGCAATTTTTTGTGCTATATAATGATAGATATTACACCTTTTTTCCGACATCAGAGGGTAATTTTAATTATTAAATATGTATAATTTTATACTAGATAATAATAATTATTCGTGGATAAATCATGAAGGCGATATTGTTTTACATATCACCGTGGGGATTTTTCTTAATAATTAAGGAACATACATAAAAAAATAACTTACTTATCGTTTCTTGAAATTAGGAAATATTTTCATATGCGTTATTACTTTCTTTATTGAGTAAAATTACAAATTTAATATTATGCATTGTATTAACATCTAATACTGATAGAACAGATGATTTGTGTTGCAGTTTTGCATTCGTATTTTCGGACATTTCTCTCTCTCATAAGTGAGTATATATCAACATCCAAATACACTAAATTTTTTAAATAATTAATCTAAAAAGTCGATAAAACGAAAGGATTTACAAGAAAATCGTTTGTATTTTGCTTTAAGCAAATTTGAGCTTGCAATTATAATTATTTTATATATATTTTTTAGTTATTTTCTATGTCAAGGTATTAGTAAGAAGCTACAAAGAAATAATGGTAGACAACGAGTCAATGTATTAATTTTTTTTTATCAGAATACATTATTTTCTATGTACGTGGATTTTTAATAAACACAAGATTTCTTAATTTTTAGCAGCATTTTAACTGCAACAGCAAGTTAAAGGTTTTAATCGTAAGAAAGAAAATTCTAAAAATAGACCTGGTATGCGGTAGGTGCTATCTAGTAGAAATTGTCACATAGTCAGGGATTAAGTTTTATGTCCCCTATAAATGTGGTCGGTTCCGTCGGATATAGGTAAAAAAACACCGGAAACATTGTTAATGTTTTTAATTTTAAAAAATTAAATATCAAGTAAGTAAATTACTTTTAGTAATTAATTTAATTTATACTCGAGTTACATTGTCTGACTAGAAAGAAAATCTCATATAGGGGACTGAACATTTTTCCTGAAGTCAAGTTTTTTTTTAAATATTAACAATCAAAATCAATAAATTAAATTACCTTTACAATGGGGTGATACCACCAGACGGGACCGCACAACTTTTTATATCACTATTTTTTTCGTACGATATTTTATCACGAACCGACGGATGCTACGGTAACGTAATAGATACGTCAACACGATCTCGAGGCTCGGTGCGGACTGAACTTGACATTAAAGGCGATAAGGAAGGGTTCTGGTGATACACACCGCGCAGGCGTGGTCCCGTATTTTTGTATGTAATTTTGTGGTGCAATTGAACTTTAAATTTAATATAAAAAAATGTATTGTGTACAAAAACGGGAAAACTCTTTACAGCAACTCCTTAAAAAGTGGAGCCTAGTTTCGTGGGCTAAAAATTTATAAAAATTACTTTTTGGACTTTTGATAAGGCTTACCTATATTTTAAAATGATTTTTTTGTGTGCCAAATTTCAGTGAATTGTGATTAAGTATCCAAACATGTAAATATCCACATATTCAAACATACAAACTTTCACATTTGTAATATTAGTAAGAGCAGGTTTTATTCGTAAAGCCTCTACCTAAAGACGGTCTCTGTTCTAAATACTTACGTGGTAAATTCAAGACCTTGAAGAAACTACAAACGATACTGAAAAAATGACTTTTTGTAATTTTTTAGGTAACAAAAAAAACTGCTCGTAAATATGCAGATACAAACAAAATCTCTTATCTATTTTAACTTATTATAGTTAGGTATATAATTTGAACTTATTTTAGCCTTACTTTATTATCAAAGTAAACATAGCTTGTTTTTGTCGTATTTATTCATAACAGATGTCTATTGACTTAGATAGTTCGCAAGCTGAACTCCTGGCTATTGATCGAGCTTGCTCTTAGACCCAGACACACAACTCTCCTCTGCATACTAAATATTCCATCTTCTCAGATTCATTATCCTCAATCAAAGCCATACAGAACAGAAGTAATCCACATCCACTCGTCGCATCCATTCATCAAACTATTCATTCCGTTCACAACCATAACACCAAAACAATCGAGTTATCTTGGGTAAAAAGCCACATAGGGATTCCGAGGAATGAGGCAGCTGATGCAGCCGAAGAGTGGGGCAGTACAGCACAAAGCTTCAGTCTATAACGCGTTCCCTACTGGCTTTGTCAAGTACTCTATTAGGACCGAATTACGAAGGGAATGGGAGGAGAGGTACAGAGACTCTGTACAAGGAGCCTGGACTAAAAGGTTATTACCCACCCTCGGAGACATAAAGAAGCTATGGACCAAAACAAAGGTCTCCTTTACTCTGTCTCAAATTTTAACTGGACATGGATTCCATAAGGAGTATTTACATCGCTTTAAAATCACGGACAATAACATCTGTCCGTGTGACAATTCTTCCGTTCAGAGTCTAACTCATTTACTCGAAGACTGTCCTCGTTTTGAACACCCCAGATTAAACCATAGTATAAGTTGTGACATTGCAAGGGTCTCTCCCTTCATTTTGACCGAAGTCATGGAGAAGGAGGACGCTCTCCAATCATTCATCAAATTCACTGATTACATCGTTAATCAGTTAAAAAATTTCAACAAGACATGATTATTCGCGGACTGACTTGTAAATATACATCGGATTAGACAACTTATCAATTATCTTGTTAGTTTTTATTTTCCCTCTATCTAGTTTAAGTTTGTATATTCCCTCTCCTTAGTGTGAATCTCTAGTTATATATATTCAGCCGTATCAAAGACTTTTGACTCAAAGATCGTGACTTTATATCGACTCATATTTCTATTATTCTATTATGTGACATTTTCCATTTCTGCGAATAAACTCATTTCGAAGGATTAGTGATATAACGAATGCTGGATTTTTCACATTCGCGAATGCGAATGCGAATATTTTAAAGGTTATGTTAAAAAAAGGTTTATTTACAAATAGTTAAGTATTCGTTGTTTTGTTTTTTAAGTTTATATTTTATTCATTATAAATATATTTAATTCCTCAGATATATAAAGTGGAATGAAAAAATATACATTTAAAGCCAAAGGATATAAATACTTAATACATTAGATATTTAAAGTTTAATAATTTTGTTTCAAGTAATTGTTTAGTTTTTTAGTAAATAGAAATTTTAAACTTTATTTTAAAATGGTTGTAAAATAATAATATACTACTAAATGAATGCAAACCTTACATAGTTGTAACAAGGCTGATTAATTATAGATTTGATAAGATCTCTGAAGTTCTTTTTTCATAAATGAGGCTTTAATTTAGAATGTAGAAGTATGATTTAGTAAAAATATTTAAGTGTTATCTATTGTATTATTATTTCATATGCATGCATATAATAATTTCCTTTTTGATTATTAAAAATATTCGCTAAATATTCGCATAATTTTTGCGAATGCGAATATTGAAAAATACGCGGATATTCGCGAATGCGAATGCGAATATACGTTACATCACTAGTTCGGATTTCCGCGATGGTGATATAAATAGCACATCGATCACGACGAAGCGGCTCTTGATTTTTTGTAGATTCAATTTTCTCACGGGTATATTTTGCATTCCGTATTCGTTTTACGCAGCATAGTTTGAACATTGAAATACATTAAATGTTCATTATTAATTTTTTAATATAACATTTGAAACAGCAATTTTCATATAAGTATTTTAAATTACAATAACGTAAAACTAATGAGAAAAATACCTTTAAATGTTTACTAAAGATAACGATTAAATTATCGTAAAATGAAACGTATTTGGCTAACAATAATTACACGGCTTTATTCGAAGTTTAAATCTAAATAATGTGAAAATTAAGCTGGTGTGAAGTTTTATAAAAGATTTTAAACAAAACGAATTATGAACTCAAATATTGAAATAAATGGTGGTTGATGGGACATGTCAGTAAAAATATTAAATACCTACAATAAACAATAATATTGCTCCGCACCTAGCGGATATTTTTAATAAATGTGTCGATACAGGAAAGTTTCCGGACTTAATGAAGCACAGTAAAATATTAGGTACCTCTATTTAAAAATGGAAACAGGAGTGATCCCAGTAACTATAGACCACTCTCTATATTACCATCACTGAGTAAAGTTTGTGAAAAGATTATTTTAAACCAACTTTTAGAATATTTTAATGAAAATAAAATATTTCATAGTCAACAGTATGGTTTTAGTAGGGGTAGGTCAACAACAAACGATGGAGTTGCACTTCTTAAGCATATTTATGAAGCGTGGGAGAAATCACAAAATGCGATCGGTGTATTTTGTGATTTGTCCAAGGCATTTGATCGTGTTCAACATGAAACACTTTTAAAAAAAACCTAATTATTATGTATAGGTAAAAACCTAATTAATATATGTATTAATAGGTGTTGTTTCACTGGATCTAATTGCCTCATACCTAAATCAAAGAGTCCAGAGGATTACTATTAATGGTGTAAAATCTTATGGATCTTTGTAACAAATGGCCGTTCCACAGGGATCCATTTTAGGCCCGTTTTTAATTTTGATTTATATTAATGATCTGCCATACTATGTGAAGAATTTGTGTGATATTGTTCTTTTTGCTGATGATACATCTCTTATATTTAAAGTAAACAGAAATAAACATAATTATGACGATATAAACAGTACATTATCGCAGGTTCTTCAATGGTTTACAGTAAATAACTTAGTTCTTAATGCTAAAAAGACTAAATGCGTTGAGTTTGCTTTACCTAATGTTAAAAACAAAAATTTAACCTTCTGTGAATAATGAAATTTTGGATGTGGCAGACTTGACGGTATTTCTAGGTATAACTTTAGATTAAAAACTCCAGTGGAACCCCCATTTTTCATCTCTAGCGGGAAGACTTAGCTCAGCTGCCCACGCAGTACTCCTTACTGCGTCAGAGTCAGATAAATGAACGATATTAATACTGCTAGGCTAGTTTATTTCAGTTACTTTCACAGTATTATGTCTTATGTCATTTTACTGTGGGGTAGGGCCGCTTGTTACGCCTTACCACTCCATAAAGTTAGTAATAGTTTCATGGGGCTTGGTGTTCGCATCTATAATAAGATTCCACAGCCTATATTAGACTTGCCACTTAAACAATTTAAAACTCGTATCAAGAAATCATTAATATATAAAGCATACTATAATGTACGGGATTACTTAAATAATGAGAATGTTTGGAATCTAAGTGACGTTGACTCTCAAGCTAAATGATTTTTATAACGGACTATGTAAACATGGCTTTTTGAAAAGAGCGACTGTTGAGTTTATGGCCAGGTCTGCTCAACAGAAAACTGCTTTCCGAGCTTTGACGTTTCAAAAGTACTTTTTAAAAAAAGTTTAGTTGAAATAAATAATTTTGACTTGATTTTGATTTAAAAAAACACCCTGCCGACCTCAGGTTGATGTAAGTCGTTAAAATAGGCTAAAGTATTTTATCAGTATGACCAAAAATCTGCATCGCGGGAGGAAGTATCTGATTTTTTTTCTATGTTTGGGTGGCTGCCATTTCTCACCCCACCCACGGAATCGCAGCTGATAGTCACGAGTGTTAATATTAACTTATCATCATCATCATCATCACGACCCTTCAATGCCCCACTGCTGAGCCGGGTCTCCTCCTCAGAATGAGGAGCGTATTAGGCCATAGTCCACCACGCTGACCCAGTGCGGGTTGGCAGACTTCACACACCTTTGAGAACTTAATGGAACTCACAGGCACAAAGCAAGTGATATTTAATTGCTTAAAACACACATAACTCAGAGTCAGAGGTGTGTGCCCAGGATCGAACTCGGACCTCAATATTAACTTATGCGTTTCACGTATTTTCGCTCGGAAGGAAATAATTGACCTAATTTGAATCTCGTACCATAATACCTAACTAGAGCGATTCGCAGTAATTTATAAAATATTAGATACTCTCATTTCATTTTATTTCAAAGAAAAATTCAATACTCAGAATTGCTTTCAGCACTGATACCTAAGGCATGAACGATATTAAATTGCGTCGTAAATAGAAAGTTAAGAACGTAATATTATATTTATTTAACTATATATAAGACAGGTCGAGCAGCTCGTAGGGTTTGAAACCCAGGCGCAGATTTGCAATGTGTAAATTTCTCTAACCTTTTACTGCTGTTACCTACTCTCGCCTCCTCGCGTAACATTAATCTAGTATCAAAAGTTATAAAAAGTAAATTAAAAATTTACTCATCAAACTGCAGCTAAATTATCAAGACAGAACGTAGGTATAGGTGGTCTAACCAACGGGGATTTCTTTTTTAATTATATTTTTTAATAATATTAAAATTATATTATTTTCATTTAAAATAATATATCTATGAAAAAATAAATATTAGAAGCGCTTGTTTCAAACGTAAATTATTTGAACAACCCGATCAATTTCTTTCAAGCTTAATTAACTTAAGCTTTTATATAAAATTGAAATATTTACAACAACAACTCACTAATTAGTAATATTGGTGTTGTTGTTGTTTTATATATATATATATCAACTTTGTCTTATAAAAACTTGATATATATTACCTACTAAAATTTTTACGTTCAAATAATAAGAAAATAAAAGTATATATTCGGATTGCCATCCTTAAATCCTGTCGGCTAAAAAGGCCTATCTTTCAGAAATTGTAATAAAATACCTGAAATTGTAATGTTTTTGATAGAGCCGACCTACGCAAGCTAGTATGAGCTTGCAATCGATACCTCTCGTATTACCGCTTCGATATATCCTGTCTATAATTAATTGTTATACTTATTTCTGTATTACAGTAATGTCACGGTAGGTTATCATTAAGCCTATAAAATTTAGCGTAATAAAATTATTTTAGATTTTTGTTTGCTATGTATTTTAATGCTGTGAGACTAATTGGTCGAATACTGAAAAACTACTCAAACAGCTTCTTAAAAAACTAAGCAGGTCGTAAACTCAAAATTCGTATTCTCGAAAACATCCCAATCGACAAATTCTAGCATCAGTTAAATGTGTACCTAAATTATAGTTACACTCAAACGACATTTAATCAAAATTTCGTACACTGAAACGTCAATCAACGTTATTTAGCAGCTAAATGAACTCTCATATTGAATTGAGTAGTTCTCTAAGTTAAGAGTAGTCGCAAGGTGTCTCAAATCTGTTCCAAGTTTCCAAAGGATTAATAATGTCTTTGTCATCTTTGTCTTATCTTTCGCATCACATAATGTCGACTTTGAGACGCAGTAACATCGAAAAGCTAGCTATGCTTTTGTGAAATAGAAGCGATTCCGAATTTCGCGTCTGTAAAGAGACAGTGTTATACTTGACTTGCAATTTATACGAGAGTTACGAAAACATATTTTATCTATAATTTCACGTTTTGTGTTGCTTAAAAGAAACTTTGTGATTATTTTTTGAAGTTACGTAACAAAATATCACGCAGAATAGAGTTTAAAATGTCACAATTTCATCAACATGATAAAATAATAATAAAAAATTCTCATAAACTGGGATAGCTAGACAGTTGATATTTTTACAAATGATGTATTGTCCCTCTTTCAGCAAATACTAAAAACAGAATAAAATAAATATTTAAGGGGGGCTCAAATACAATAAACGTCATTTTAATATCGTTTTTTGCTCGATATTTTTATAACGGCAACAGGTAGACACTTTAAATATTTACAGAATATTTTATTGGCTTTTTGTTTCTCTACAATTCCTACAATTAACATTTTTAAATATATCTAAAAAAACAAAATACATTTCAAAATATAAAAAATAGAGGCCAACCAGCAGCGGGAACACGGTCCAAGCTACCGACGGTTAGGGCTCCAGAGAGAGGAACTTCTGCACGATACGTGCCGTATCCAGTAGTACCGCTTTCTGCATCAGGCCCTTGACCCATGCACCTAATGCGAGCCTCTCCTAACGCGCGAAGGTGTTGATCGAGGTTCTTGGCCATTAGGCTGACTGCTGAGTCCACATCCCACATGTCGACAATCTCATGAGCTAGATCAAGATATTTCATTGGTTTATCTTTCTCAGCTTTCACGAGATTCCCGTCATGCGGGATGGTGACGTCAACAATCATTGTGCAGCGCTCCGATCGATCTATCACCACTATATTAGGTTTATTGGCAATAATAGTCCTGTCAGTGATGATAGTTCGAGCCCAGTACAACGAGACACGACCATTTTCGAGAACTGGGTCGGGCGCATACCTACAGGCACGGCACCTCGGACTCCACATGGCCGTATCGAAGAGCAAGTTGTTGGTGGATAATCTTGGCCATCATATTAGTTTTATTATTGAAGTAATTTATATTACTTGCATATTAATTTCAAAAATAAATAAATTATATAAAATAAAAATAATTAAGGGGGCTCCCATACAAATTTTTTATTACTAACTAAGTTTTTAAGTTAATGTATTATTATTATTTATTTGGTTTATCTGTACTAGGTACTCTGGATAAGTATCCATATACCTGAGTAGGTATACTTGTTATTCAATAATTCAAATACGGCTTAACGAATTTCAATGAAATTTTGAATACAGACATAACATACCTAATGAGCAACTTTTAGCTTTATATTTTATAGTAAAAAAATATTTTTATATAATAACATATAACATATAAAAATTAAATATTTTTAATTAAACGTGGATACACCCGTGCGGAGTATAAATATATCTTAAAACCTGATTATTTTCTTTATTAAATCCTTCCAAGCACATATTGTTGTTGAAGTAGCTCTTGCACTTGCTTCGTTTTCAGGCGCTGCTCACCTTTCCAGCGAGATGATTATTCTTGAAATATCTAATTAAAATAAAAAAATATTTAGGTATCATCATATTTATACTAAAAAATTTTCATTAGATTTTAAGTATTATAATGTTATTATAGTTGAAATAAAAATATTTGTGAGTAATATTATGCATTCTTATTTATCGTGATTTAGTATATTTGGCCAAATACCGAATAGTGATCCTCTTTCTAATATTAAATTATTTAAGGGATCGCTTTTTTCTGTACCTATTTGTGTTTTTGTGTGTACAATAAAGTGTATTTCATTCATTCAAAGTCAAAGTCAAAATTTTTTATTCAATGTTGGAATTTACATTCTCTTATTGAACGTCGGAATCTACCACCCTTTCGGAAACGACCTAACCCAGACCTGAGAAGAATGGGCGCAAGAAACTCAGCGGGACTGTTTCTTTTATATATTTTACTTTTTTATCTTTGATTTTTTAAACGCCAATTTTTATAACAAGTATATTTATACATTGAGAAAGCCTGGAGCGAACGCATCATTCCCAAGGCGTGACATCTTCCAAAAAATCTTTAATGTTATAATAGCCTTTGTCACACAAACGTTTTTTAACTAACTTTTTAAATTTTCCTATAGAACAATTTTGAACGTTTTCTGGGATCCTGTTGTAAAAGCATACACATCGCCCAACAAAAGAATTACTAATTCTACTCAATCGAGTAGTAGGAGTAACAAGTTTGTGTTTGTTCCTAGTATTAATGTCATGCAAGTCACTATTTCTAATAAAATCATTAATATTTTTACGTACATACATAACATTTTCAAAAATATATTGTGAAGCTATATATGAATATATAAATTCATAATTACCTATATGGTTTATTGTTATTATAAGGCGGGTTTGGTTCATTTTTACTACAATTATTCTAACATATGATAAAAAGTTACATACGTGTTGGATCACTGTGAATAGCACCCAATTTTTGTCGGAGGCCGGCATAAGCAAGGACTCGAAGGTAGATGGTAATTTAACACTGAAAATGAAATAAATGAGTGGTTAATGTGAGTATTGTTTACTGTCTTTTAATGATACTAATAAAAAAATAACTACACATTAAATTGAAAATTGAAAAAATTAAGCATGATTCATTTCATTTACAACATAACAGTTTCATACGAGTAGATATATGGTAAATAAATTTAAAGGTCAGGGATATTCAAACCTCCCTAGCTTATATAAACTGGAATAGGGAGGTAGGGTGAAGTAGGGAGTTACAGAGCGCATTTTCCACGAAAGCTTCTCCACCCACCCTCTATGTAGAGCGCGCTTTTCATGGAATATGATTTAATACACATTTCACAGAAACTGTAAGCTTTGTAGAATTTACTCAGGCGTTATTATACGGATTGCTGACATATTTACTCAGTAAGAGCCATAGTATTTACAATTCGAGAACATCTGGAAATTCTATCCAAACGTATATTGTATTTATTTAAGCATGTATTCAGATTTTGTAGAAATTGAATATATAATAAAACTTTTAACGAAAGACATTAATAATATCGATAAACAAAAAAAAAGTCATCGTAATAATTCTTAATTACGTTTACTTAGTTTGATGTTTTATCAATTGTCAACCTAATTCTTACCTCGACCCGCGATTAAAAATTATCTATGAACAAATATAGTATTTTTTGTAACGACAAATTTACATTTATTTTTTTTACAGATTTTACCCTTTATTTGTGATATAAGATCTTGCTTTAAATTAAAATTCATGTTCCTAAGCCAATGGGAAACGGCTTAAAAATTTTAATTCCTATCACGGCTCAAAAAATTAATAATAGATGAAAAATATTTTCAACATTAATTAGAAGTTTGACTTTAAAAGACTAGATCAAAGAACTAAAACCCTGAGAGTTTGATATTAATATTTGATAATTATTAATATCAACCTTCCCGTATCAGATAGAATAAGGGTCTTGATAGACAGTTTTTTCTCTATTTTAGTTCGTTTTCAATTTTTACCTTTCTTTGGGCTTTAAACTTTTGCTTAATTCAGAATCTTATGATTTTAGGTCGACCTCTCCCATCCCATTAATGCTGAGGTTCCAGTGAACACTGGAACTTATTGCTCAGGGTCCACTGAAACCGCAACATTCTTCTCTTCGCTCCCTTACTTTATCTTCGAGGCGGCAACGCGACGGCAAAACAAGTGATACCCTCTAGTTTTGTCGATGTTAACGGGTGACGGTGGCCACTTTCCATCAGGTGGATCGTCTGTTCGTTTGACCCTTTTCTGTCATAAAAAAACACTAAAGACATTACAACAGACAAAAAAGGAGAGTAAGCGACTGAAACAGAGATAAAAGATAAAGAAAACAGAAAGACGATAAGAAAAGTGGAAGGGAGACAGGAATAGTCATCTCTCAGTGAAAGATTTTTTAAAATAGGATCAATACAAACAAAATGGCCATATTATTTTAATTGAAAAATATACATGGCAACACTACATAAACTTTGTCACTCAGGAATAATGTACCTTTCTATCATTGGAAGAATTACTAAATGGGATCAATTTATATATTTAAGCCATGACCCATTATTACATGAAGCTATCAAGTTAAATTAATATTTTCATGTACTAACTTGAAGTCTTAGTCTCTTGAAGTTGTGAAAAATCAAACTTCAAGTGCAAAGAATCAATAAATATGGCCATTTATACTGAAGTGATCACAAGTGAAGACGTATGTATAAGTATGTAACTATAAGTACATATAACTCAGTATTTTTAGAAAAAAATAAGATAGTAGGGAATTGGGGATTAACAAACCTGATGATATGACATTCATCTTAACAAAATTGGATACTAATAACGAAATTATCAAAATGTTGGTTCCTCATGATTTCATTTACCTAATAATAATGATGATTAAGATTTTTGTAAAGTATAAAAGTACAAAAATACAAAAATAATAGAATAACCATAGAAGGGAAAACCCTCAGCAACCTACGATTTGCTGACTATATAGTACTTTTCGCTAAGACATCAAAACAACTAAAAGAAATGTTGACAGAACTAAGCGCTGCTAGCGAAAATATAGGCCTACAATTACATACCTCAAAAACAAAGGTTGCCATTTTCAAAAATACGTACCTGTCAACGAGCTATGGAGAGGAGCATAGCAATAAACAAAAAATCAGATACAAAACCAAAGTGTAGACGCATTAGAACACACACAACGCCTAAAGTGGAAATGGGCAGGACACATCGCCCGTTCTTCTGAAGAAAGATGGCCTAAACGAGTGACAAAATGGACAGGTCCGGGAGGTAAAAGACAAAGAGCCAGGCCAAAAGCTCGCTAGATAGACGATATATTTTAACTGGCAGGAAGTGACTGGATAAGAACAGCTAACGACAGGGAAAAATGGAAATGGAGGAGGCCTATACCCGAAAGGGGCCATGACATATAGATAGATAGATCCGAGATAAACATTCAAATATTTAAAAAAAATCAATTTTATTTTGTTAATGTCATGGAACCATTAAAGGCTCATTATTATTATTATGTATGTCTTCTCCAATCACGGGTTAACAGTGACCCGGACCTTTGGAAAGCGTGCGCGGAGCCGTAGCCAACACGTAGAGGCCCTTTAGACAATTTAATTTAGTAGCTGTAGCTCTACAACGTGAACAACTTGCACTGGAACAAGTTTTAACCTAGATAGATGGCCTTGGTGGTTTTTAACAAAATAAACTTCCTACTACATTTATTTTCTTTAAAACTTCAATGAATATGTAGTTTAAAGCCCCAAAATTGTAAAATCTTCAGATTTACTAACATGAGTTAGTAGTTGTCAGGATAATTTAAACAAAATATATATTTTCTATATTTTATCATTTCACTTTAATACATGGTTTTAATGGTTGTTAATAAATATTGACTCATTGAATAAAACGTTAGGTTATATGTACATACAAATATTATGAATAGAGTGTCCGAGTCTCGCACACATAAACAAATTTCTAATGTCCATTTTCATTTAAAATTTTTGCTTTTTCATTCATTTACATACATACATAGTCTCATTTTTAATGTTTAAGTTTTGTTTTGTATAATTCTTTCTACTCCTTATCATAATCAGTGCATGCTGTATTTGCCATAATAGGTAATGCATTTTTAAAAGTTAATGTGTAGCAAAATAACTGTGTATCTAAAATAAATAAATATTAATGTTTTAAATATATTTTTTAGTGTACTGTAATATTTTGGTAAAGGTTTGAAGCCTGAGGAATCAATGATATTTAGGGTCGGGAAATATAAAAAAAAATATTTTTGATTCTACAACTTATAACAACAGAAAATTTGAAGTCTTTTGTCCTTCCCTAGTATAGTTGTAGTAGATGCTCTCTAATATTTTTCTCTTTTAATCACATTTTTCATAAAACTTGGTTTTTAAGATGGTAGTAAAATTTTGGACCGATTTCAACCAAACTTTACATCTTCTGTCGGTTTTGAACAAAGGATTTTATTTATCAATTTAATTTTTTTTAGTATATAAAAAGAAATCATTTTTGGCAATAATCAGTTTTACGATTGCCAGAAATTCTAAAATTAATATTTTGTTAATTCAAGATAAATTTAGGTACTGAATTTTTTTTTATTTCAGACAAAGCAATCATGAATTAATTTTGCTAGCAAGAAATATAAACAAATAGATTTTTGTGCTATTAATTTTAATTGCAATTGCTCTCCTGAAGACACTTCAATAAAGCGAAATAGGATTTGCTTTCGCATTTCGGAACTCTTTTACCGCCTTGGATACTTTATGGCGCTGATTATGTGTGCATTCTAGCTGTTTATGTCTATGCCTATAAGTCAAAACTACATGTATTGTATTGATGAATCTTTATGTAAACTACAATGATGGGTTTATACTTGTTTTGTAGTAATATACGAAAAAAGTTATTTGTTTTCGTGAGCCCTTTACCTTCAATATGTGTGGGAGGTTTATTTCTTATCTGACGTAGGGTTAATTTTGTTGCTTCCTTTTATTAAATGACTGCTCCCGAGTAAATTGTAATGTGTTGGAATAAGAAAAATTTATAAATATTTGCAGTTGACTTTTTCGCCTACAATTAATTTATTAACAAAATCATCGAATTTTATCCTTGTTTTTATAAATTCTTTATATGATTAAACCAGTTAAACCACCATAAAGAAAATATTTTGCAAGTAATGGCTTTGAAAATATTCTCGTGCAATATAAAACAATTGCATTTAAATAAAAGCTTCGAACAATTTACGGCGTTTCAAGCTCTTAATTTACTATCTTATCCCGAAGCATTTGTCCTGAAAACGGTCAAGTCAGAAAGCAGTAGATTTAACAACGGAGGGAAACAACCGCTTAATCCTACTTAGTCAGAATGAGATAATTATGTATCTTTTTGTAAGCGGAGAAGAAGCAAAGTGCTAACTTTACAAAATTGCAACTAGGAATAATGTAGTTTACATAAAGCCAATAAAAATCTATCATTGTATATGTACATTGTACAAATAAAAATCTAAATTATGTTAGAAAAAATTATTTCTGTGATTGACAGATTGTGTAATTTAGGTGTTTTAGTTTCTAACATATCTCCAGGTTCCTCAAATTAAATAGTAGGTAGAGGCCGTTAAACCAGTATTACAACATTATTTGAATCATAAATGCAGACACACACACTCGATCCATTTTACAGATTACATTTGGATTATAATACATATTGAAATTTCGAACTACATAGATTTTTAAGCCCCGCAAATACGAGGGCAATGATGGGTCCAGACTGTATAAAAACGAATATGCCCTAATCCTTCGCGAACGTGATGTAGAATAACGATAGAAAATTTTATTTTACATCTCACTAGGAATTTAAAATTTGGCTATTATTGGTGATTGATATCTTCGTACATAGGAGTATAGCTTCATATGTATCAAACTAAGGTTTTACGATGTGTTTGATCAGCATGTGATAGATTGGGATTTAAATGTAGAGTATAATGATGATAGCTTTAAAATAATATTTACTTTAAAATAAAATATAATTAGGTAAATAATTAATTTATAGCAAAACATAATAGGTTGGGGAAATAGTTATTTGTTCAACTAGAGAGGAAAGTTGGTTTTCCAAGCGAGTGCTAATTTTGAATCCCGAGTAAGCGAAGGATTCTAATAATTGAATCACTAGCGTTAGCGAGTGATTCTACATTAGAATCCTGAGCGTCGCGAGGGATTCCAAGGTACGAGATGGAAATAACTTTTCTCTCGCGTGACACATACAACTTTTCACCTTAGCAGCGAGAACATTATTAGAGATAAAAAGATACAATATGAATAAAAATGAAACCACATATATTTGCAAACAATAAGTATCTACTAAAATTTAAAATTGCAGTTATTAAAAGTTACATTTTGAAAATTTATAGTTTTATTAGGAAGTGATACCGTGGAGTTTGCGATTTGAGTTTGACTCGAGTTCGTTTCTATTTCTTTATTGGACTGTAACGAGACAATACTATTAGTAAACGTTGGCGACTCGGTGCGGCTTCTTACCGAATTTTCAATGATATTTGTGTCTTTGGAAGTAGAGGGTTTTAGATTTATTTTCGATCGAATCTTTAATATATCCTTCCGCGACCGTGTTTGACTTCCAGCCGCCATGACGTAATTAATGTTGTGAGGTTGGCTCCAGAAACAGCCAAAAGCGTGGCCGAAGTTCGCCTAAAGCAATGTCCAGTGTAAAGGTGAGGCTCTTGTAATTTAAAAAAAGTGGCTATTTGTTGTGGTGTCCCGCCTATTTTATTGATTCCCATAGGCTGTCTTGAACACTTGTCATTACGATACTGCAAGAAAAATCGATCTGTTTTCGTACTATCAGATCGTAAAGCCTTATATTTCTCGACAATTTTCACATATTCGTCGCGAATAACAAAGGACCTGTCAATGTTTGTCTTTGTGTTGGGTAGGTTGACTAATAGCAGTTCGTCAGAATGTTTTTCGATGGCATTAACAGTCAGATTTAACAGTTCGTTCGAGCGGCATGCTCCATTTATTCCAATAATGAGGATAACCTGTAATAAAAATATTATATAAGTAAAATGTATAACAAACAAAACGTAGTATTTACCCACTTTCTTTACATTAACTCGTATTTTAGTAAATATTAGCGAAAATGGTTAGCGTACGTGCACATATATTACTAATTAAGTATAGACATATAGGTAGTAACTTACTTTTGCAGCGAGAAAATTGCAGTCCGGAGCTTCATTAAGAAATTTTTCAATATTAGAGATTGAAAAAATTTTGGACTTTTTAGATTTGTGTCCTACGGACTTTCTTTTCAAAAATACAATAAGTTTGGGATAAGTTTCAATATGAACATTATGTTTTGTTTTTATTGTAGCTTTCAACATCGAATAAATACTCCACATTGTAGGTGATTGCTTCGTTTGTGATAATTCTATGAAGTACGACAATAATACATTCTCCGAGAAAGTGTTCGCGCCCTTTTCAAGTCTCCATTTATTGAAAACATCATAGCTTTTCAGATATCTATCACATGATTTCTGAGGAAGAAAACTGAATTCAGCATTCAACACTTTTTGTTTTAATTCTTCAGGTGTTAAACTGCTGTTTTCGTCACTAGACTCACTCATATTTTATGAATTTGTGATATGCAACACTGATTGTAAGTAGTTACCTACCGAAAAACAAAAGAAGAAGAAATAATATTGATTTTTGTTTCCCGCTATTTTTAAAGTTACGTTCTGAAACTGCACCCGTAGTATTCTGTTGTACCAATAAAGATTTTTAAAACTATAAATTATTTGTGCATAACTACTTCGTATTTTTTCTAAAACATTTTCTTTATTTTTTGCTTTTTTCAGTGTATTCATTATATTTTATTATTTAATTAGATATTTAATTACAACGTTACCAAATAATTTTCATTTTAAAGGTTTATTAGTTTCCGAACGTTTTATTGTTTGGGTGTTCTGAAATTTGATAAATCGAACTTCGAATGACGTGTTTCGTACATAATGATAATTCGCAGCATTCTAAATTCAAATCACTTTTCCTCACTCTCGCAGGGAAAACGCGTTTCCCTCACTCTTATTAAGCAGGGAAGCCAGTATGTTTGAGCTGCTAAGGTGAAAAAGTCTTTTCGCATTATAGTATGTATGAACTTGTAATAAAATCTAATCTACTTGGCTATACTATTTGTATCATTAAAAGTTTACATTTCAAAGAAGATAATTCCAAATTCAAATTAGGAAAATGTGTGATTTTTATTTGTTTTTCGTACTGTGAAGATGAGTGAATCTAATGAAGAATTTCTTAATTATTTCAAAATTTTATTACAAAAAAGGTAAAAATGCAACACAAGCCGCGAAAAAATTTGCCATGTTTATAGACCTAGTGCCGTGTCTGTGAGAGTAGCACAAATTTGGTTTAAGCGTTTTCAATCCGGAAATTTTGATGTCAAGGATACACCTCGCTCTGGTCGCCCTATTACGGATAAAATGGATGCTATTTTTGAAAAAGTGAAGCAATATAGGTATATCAGTAGTTACGACGTGGCTGAAGAACTGGGAATTGACCACAAAACAGTTTTAGCGCATTTGAAAAAAACTGGGTACACAAAAAAGGTCGATATTTGGGTACCTCACGAGCTCACTGAAAGAAACCTAATGAACCGTGTACTCATTTGTGATTATAACGACGTAATGAAACCGAACCATTTTTGAAGAAGCTGATATAACTGGTGATGAAAAGTGAATTACGTACGACAAGAACATGCGAAAACGCCGTGGTCAAAGGCCGGTCATGCGTCACAGACTGTGGCGAAACCCGGGTTAACTCGCAACAAGGTGATGCTGTGTGTGTGGTGGGATTGGAAGGGGAAAATTCATTATAAGCTGTTACCATCAGGCAGGATCATTGAACTCTACTGCGAACAACTGATGAGATTAAAGCCAGAAGTTGAGAGAAAGCGGCCAGAATTAATCAACAGAAGGGGTGTGGTTTTCCATCATGATAACGCTAGACCTCACACATATTTAGCCACTCAGCAAAAATTAAGAGAGTTTGGCTGGGAGGTGTTAATGCATCCGCCGTATAGTCCTGACCTTGCACCTTCAGATTTCCACCTGTTTTATTCTCTTCAGAATTCTTTAGGCAGTGTCAGGTTAACATCACGAGAGGACTGCCAAAAGTATTTGTCGCGGTTTTTTGATCAGAAGCCCCAAAATTTCTATAGCAATGGGATCATGTCCCTACCTACAAGATTGCAAAAAATTATCGAACAAACTGGTACCTACATATTTTAGTTATATGTAAATAAACTATACTGAAAAATGTTTTGAATTTTCTTAAAAAATGCGAAGAAACTTTTTCCCCAACCTATTAAGTTAATTGTGGGTACTCTGAAATATAAAATTATAAATAGAATGTAATTAAACATAAGCAACCCAACCTCTGATCATTTCAATAATCTACCACCAATTCGGGGTACTATTAATCTGAGGAGAAGAACTGGAAAGAAACTCACCTTATTTTCTTTCAAAATATAGATGTACAACAATCACATAACAGCAAAGTATAAGTAAATTACGAAGGTTACAGCCGGAGGAGTCAGAAAAAGTACTATTTACTTATGAAACTATTTAATGTATGTTAATTACATTTTAAAATTACTTATAACAAACTTATAATTAGAAAAGACATCTTTAATCGATGTGAGATTAAAGCGTGGAAAAACGGGAATCGGCTTGCACGGCTGCAATTGGTCGAATTGGTGTCAGCAATTTGTTTGTGGCGTTGCCGCATGAACGTCTATGACACCGTCGGGCTTCGTCTTACACCGAAATGTAACTAGTATTTAAGCAATATATTATTAACTTATCTTTATACGGTTGTACAGTAAACTAGAATATCCAACACCATCACCAGCCCCTTGTTACAAATTAACCCCAAGGATATACAAAGAAGACTACAACAGGGTAGAAAGTGATCCAACCCAAGACAGCCCTTTTGTAGTAATCCTGTCACAAACTAAGCTAAATAAATATTTGTCTAAATTATGTATTTAATCTATCAATTAATATCTTTAAAATTGTTTATTAGTTTTTCAAATCCTGGAAATTAAAAAAATTATAAATAAGAAATTCAATTCAATTTTAGGTGTATGGCTTTTAGGCGTGCCAGTAGAGCACATATCACTCGCCAATGTCACGTAAAATGGAGAAAGCAGCCACAGAGACAGGTTTCGGTGGAGGAAAGAATTTTTTGTTAGTACCTAATACAAAATGAATAACACAATAAAATATATGGATGGCCTATCTTGAAAAAAAGCTACGGGCGCAATTCGGTCAGGAAATAATTAAACATTACGACTAGAAATATTCTGACAGGTACCCAATCAGTGCCTTGGATTTGTAACCAAGGTGTAGGCTTAAGGAGCTTCTTTATGTAATAACAACACTCCTCCACTGCCCACACTCTTTGTTTAAACCTAAGGTTGAACGCACACAAACCTAACCTAACACAAGGCTAATCTTCTTTTTTTGTTATCGCAGAGGAATTCATTTACGCATACCCTACCTTAGCTTTGGTGGGGCTGGCCGGGTTATGTGGGACTCACCGGCGGCAGAACCATCGTAATACCTACTAAACCTCCGCGGTTATCCTCCCCGTCATAGTGAGGCGATGTAGGATAGCTAAGACTGCATCCGGTTCGACGGTTGGCCTCCTCTAAAGTGGGCCTGCACGCTTCCCGAGAGGTGTCCCGGGTAACGGGGTAATCCTCGTAGACACGGTGCCATCAGGAGGCAGGATGTATGCGTATCTACGCCGCCTCCCACCCGGTCGACCTCTAGATTCAGTCAGATTAAGTCCAAAGAATGATCAGCCTCCCGGGCCCGTTCCGCGGCCTCCTTCAGCGAGATTTCTGACTCCGAATCCAAGACACCGTAAGGTACCCTCACCGACAAAATCCTCTGCATCTTTCGCAACAGGGCTGTGTTTGACGTGGAGAGAGCATCCACTTATACGGGCGCTCCCATAGAGGCGCCAGCACATAGAGTTCGGGCTGCCGACATTCGGCAGCAACCTTCCCAACTCCCAAGGGTGGGTGGTCTCGAAGGGAAGACTGTTGAATGCATTCGCCACGTCAAGTAAGACGACCAATATCATGTCGCCTTCGTCGACCGCCTCCGTGGTGATCCTCTTCCATTGAATTTCACCCACCTCTTCGAGGTGTTGAACAAGACGGGTTGCAAGAATCTTTTCCAGCATTTTACCCGTCTCGTTCAGAAGCACGATGGGCTTATACCCCCAACAACAATCCCGAGAACGACCCTCCTTAGGCAGGAGGAAGGACTGTTCCCCCATAAACTCCCGGACGATGCAGGGCACTCGCCCCGGGAATTCCGTCCGGCCCTGGTGCTGTATTTTTGGCCAGCTTTGCCAGATTTTCGCTCCACGAGCCACGTGCAGGGTAAAGAAACACATATGTATTTCTGTACCTGTTGTATCATGTCGCGTCATTACCCCCACCACCACCCTGGCGCAATCGGTGGCCAGCAATCGGCGCCACGACACGACATGACCCACAAATATGCTCCTAACCATATTAAATGTATGAAACCGATATACTTCAGGCGCGACACGACAGGCCACGACATGTAAATGTGTTTCCGCCTTTATGCTGATTATTCCTAAATGTTGTAAAAATGCATACATGTGAAGTTCAAATTGTAAGATTATCAACATGTTTAACAAGCTACTACTAGAATTTTAAGAACTGAACTTGAATAATAACAAACGACTTAATAAATATTTATTGTAATTATTCTAATAGTTAATTTTGGATTA
The DNA here is from genome assembly GCA_905147385.1 of Limenitis camilla. Classification (NCBI taxonomy): domain Eukaryota; kingdom Metazoa; phylum Arthropoda; class Insecta; order Lepidoptera; family Nymphalidae; genus Limenitis; species Limenitis camilla. Next base: position 3,760,858 of record LR990224.1, read on the forward strand.
ATTGTTGATTTATACTGACCAGCTCTTTATTGACAATCTCATGAGCTAAGCCTAGATATTTCATTTGTTTATCTTTCTCAGCTTTCACGAGATTCCCGTCATGCGGGATGGTGATCTATCACCACTATATCAGGCTTATTGGCAACAATAGCCCTGCCAGTGATGATAGTTCGATTCCAGTACAACGTGACACAACCATTTTCGAGAACTGGGTCGCACCCACCTCTGCACCTCGGACTCCACAAGACCGTATCAAAAAGCAAGTTGTTGGTGGATAATCTTTGCCACTTGGTTGTGTGTGTGTGCAAATACTCGTCGTTAGCAAGACAAGGACAACCGGAAATAATATGTCTGAGTGATTCGCCCGGACTATGACAAATCAAATGATCCGCTTTTAACTTTTGTATTCTATTATTGTCGTTGGGATAAAGTATCGTTTCAATTTCAATTTATTCCAATAGTTAGAAAACAAAATCAATCACCATGATTTATATGGTTACTCATAAAAATATAGGGTTCTCCTTGTTTACCCAGAATTTTTGTACTAACATAAATCTAAACGTGTCTCTTTTTCTTTTTATCTTTCTCCTTTTCTCTTTTAAACTACCTCTTTTATTTTCTTTGCTTATTATCTCCAATTTTCTCTTTTTATTTCTGTCTATCTCCTTTTCTAATTCTCTCTGAATATATACACAAACAAATATTTCAAGTTCACTAACAATTAATTATGCTATCTTTCTCCTCGCACCCACACGCATTACTAGCCGAACTTTTTCAAGCTTTTTTGCGTCGTGATTACTTGGCCAAATGTGCCCAAAAAAACCGGTTGAAGAATATATTTGAAATCAAATGAGTTGTATTGAATTTTTTTCTAGTATCACAAATATTTAATTATTGAATACTAAAGCTTTCTAAGTTTTTTGCTACCTTGGTAGTTTAGTATTCATTGTATTAATATTATTAGTAGTAGTATATTCATTTTAACTTAAAAAAATTCCTGCCAAATCTCTACAAAAGGTCTTATATTTCATCTGATTGTAGGTCTCCACGAATAGAAGTTAGTTAGTGCTTTAAAAGACAGAAAAGATTCTCAGTCTTTTAATATGCCAGGGATTCAGGGATTTCATCTTGTTCTACCTAATTTCCATCTAAGAAAGAAATCACAATATGAATTGGATTGTGTAGATAAATAAATCCGCTCATACATAAGGTTGATCTGAACGTTAAACGATGCTTATTGCCTTGCCAAAGATGGGTTAACTGGTGTCAAATTCACGAGGACTAAGTGGCAAGAAAAATTACTAATATGTTAACAAGGAAGTCTGTCTGTAAGAGACGAATATTATTATGACATGATAATATTTATAAATCGGTGCGAATTGAAAGGGAAGCAAGCGGTGAACTGTATGCAGAATACAACTCTTCTTCTCTTTTTAATTAACACTAGTTAATTGTCCAGTTCAGTTAATACGTTTACAGAGTTTATTTCATTGGGTTCCTGTCAGAATAGTAAGAGATCTTAACGTTTAGTTATATCCTGACTTTATTGAGCCCGTAGCTTTTGAGATAGGCCATTCTTCATTCTCCAACATAGACATAGTTTTTATTGATTGATATTGATTTTTTCATTCAATTGAAACATTCACTTCAACTAATAAATCTTTCCCCATATAAAATAAAGTTATCTACATCTTAAAATTTGCGTTATGAACGCTTAGTGTAACGCACCAAATATGTCGACATGGCTTGTAAACACTTATCGCTTGAAATAGAAGAAAGAGCATAGAAACATAACGTTTGCAACTTGGCTTGGATTAGCTGAACTTTATGATTGACAGTTGACATGTTTGAATTGTTTGACAGTTACGAAACCCTGGAACAAAATGTTTTTTCTAATATTTTTTTTTCGTCAATTTTCCAATAATAGTTATTTGGGATGGAGAAAAATACAACAAATTAAAAACCATGAAAATCAGTTTAGCCGTTCGCGAGTTATAAGTGTTCGAACAAACACGACTTGTTTTATATTATTCGAAATGGCCATTTATTATTAAAACTGAATTAATTATGTCAACTGACATAATGTAGTTTTCTGTCAGCGAAAGAATAATCAAAATCTATGTTGCCTTTCCTTCACCCTGGTGTTGTCAGTCAAGTCTTTGTAAGTCTTAAATTGTTGGTAAACTAGTACTTTGGAGCGGAAAGGGATACTTTCGTTTATCTTGTCTATCTGTTTTTTTGTTCTGGTTTGTCGGTCAGTCGGTATTTGCGCAAGTCTCAGCGCCCTCAACAACACACCTCAGCCACGCGTGTAGGGCAGTCGTTGCTCAAGGGGCTGTGGCCCACGTCCTCGACCACCGCTAGAAGGCAGTTGCGGCAGGTTGCAATATATTTCCACTCGTACTTATAGGATTAGCCGACGAAACCAGTATCGAGTGCACAGAGCGGTATTTATCTTGTGCGGGGTCTGGGGCCACTGCCACTTGTGCGTATGAGGTGTCGTCTCCCGCGCAGTTCTGGGAGTTGCGCAGCTGGCCTACGTGTTGCAGAATGTTCTGCTCGGTTTTCTGAAGCTCTGCTTGCACTTGCTTAAACCGCTACGCAAGGTAGGACAACTGCTGATGGGTCGATGCTACGATCTCCACCTGCCCTTTCACTTCTTCGGTCATACTATTTAGAGGGCCAACTTTATCTCTCATATCTTTCATTCCTTTTTTTTGGTGGGTAGGAGCATAAAAGTATAGTTGATCGATTTGTGTTTTTTAATAATATATTCATTAAAAGTGTAAATATATACAATATTATAATTTAAATGGAATAAACAATCTTCAGTACCTACCAGCCACTAAATTCCAAACAAATTTCACAACTTTTCAACTAATTATTTTTATTTGAACACACTTGCACTTTAACCTTAAAGTCTCAGACACAAAAATGGAAGAGGTAAAAAAGTCCATAGCTGACTTAGCCGAACAGTTTAACACAAGAATGGCAGAATTTCAAGTCAGTCTTCAAAGCTCCTCTAACCCTGCGTCAAGTCCTACTTCTAATGTGGCAGCCCAGTCCAGCTTGTTTAGAGCATTTGTCATGTCTGCACTCGAAAATCTCAGAATGCAGGTTGACTGTCTTGCAAAACAAGTGGACCGCACTGAGATGAGAAGCAGAAGGAAGATGTTACGGTGTCCCTTAGGTCAAAAAAGAAGATGTCGCTGCAACGGCTTCAAGTGTCATTTCTGATCACCTTAACATGCCAGAGGTAACCTCTCACACTATCAGCCGATCTCATCGCCTAGGTAAGCTTAGAGATGATAAACCCAGGCACATATTGATTAAGTTTCATGACTTATCTTTAAAACAGCTCTTAAAAGTTCTGGTAAAACATTTTCAGAATTTCTGACTAAGGAGAGACACCTAGCATTTCAGTCAGCTCGCCAACGGTATGGAATTGAGAAATGTTGGACAAAGGAAGGGGATGTTATTATCTGCATGCCCGATTCATCTCGTCACCGCATCACTTCCATGGCTGAATTGAGGGCCCTGTCCTCTCCTGGAAACACTAGAATACAAAGTGCTACTACTGCTCCACAGCCGCCATCCAATACCGCAAGTACCACTCAAAAAGATTCCAAATCCACTACTGTCAGGCCCAAAAGGATTGTTTCTAAAAAGTAAACATATGCTAAGTTATTATCCTTTTCATACATTATGGAGAGGTGCCGATATTTGAAGTGTTCTTGTATTTTGATTTATATTTACCGTCATAAATTTACATCTCTTGCTTTAATTTACTTATTTATGATGATATAAACACGGTACACGGTATAAAACTAATGTCAATAGTGTGACAATCAAAGATTGTGACAATACGTCTTTGACAAGTGACAGTTATAAAGGTGCCTACACACGGCATCAATGCTATTAACGGTCAATACTATTGATAATAATTTGAAGAAAAATTGTATCTATTGACTGTAAATATAAATACCGTGATTATTAATTATAAGTGATTCCTGTTATATTATTTCTATACTTTTAGCCAGAAATGGAAAGACGGTTTTATAATCTAACAATCTCAAAGTTTATCTGGTAGGTCAAGATTGATGAATTTATTTAATAGGTACTCAAAAGTATTTTATTTGCAGAATTATTATCTGAATATATTTTATAATTTATTTTATATATTTTTATTGCAATTTTTATATCTTATTATGAACGACACTCGTGATAGTAATATTAGTGATGATAGTTATGCATCAATTTCAGATTTTTCCAATGACATTTTTTACAGTGCTTGTATGCCTTTTGACTTAGCCCTTTGTTCCACGTTTGCATCTTTTCCCAAAAAATTTAATGTCATCTACATTAATGCGCAAAGCATCCCTGCACATTATGCCGACCTGTTAACATGTTTCGACAACAAAGATATTCATGCCATACTAGTTTCGGAATCATTTCTTAAACCCTCACAACCATCTACCTCTTTTTCTATTCCTGGATTCCACCTGATCCGTAATGACAGAGTTGGAAAGGGAAGTGGAGGCGTAGCTATTTATCTGCTTAGCCATATACCTTTTACTATTTTGAACAAATCGCCCTCACAGTACTCAAAAACTTCTGAACACATTTTCCTTGAGATACTGTTCGGTCATTTAAAACTAATCCTGGGTGTTTTTTACAGTCCATCCCTTCATATAAATTACTTTGATAAGTTTGAAAGTCTGCTAGAACAGTACATATCAAGCGTCGATCACACAATCATAATGGGTGACTTTAACACGTGTTTGCTAAAAGATGATTCTCATGCTCATCGTTTTAAAAGCATCGTTAGCAGCTCAAATTTACATATTTTAGAAAGCAACGCTACTCACTTTTTTCCTAATTGCATCCCTGCTCGTTTGGATTTGATTGTAGTGTCTTCCACTAACCACGTTGATGCCCACGGTCAGTTGCCGGCTGAATCTTTTTCCTACCATGATCTTATATATGTATCCTACAAAATTCGTCCACCTTAAGCCAAACCCACCATAGTTATGCGACGTAGTTTTAAATAGTTTAACAACGATGCGTTTATGCAGGATCTCAATAATTCTGAATGGAATTCTGTCTTCGAAGCTCCAACCCTGGATGCCAAATTAAACATTTTCAATTCGATTATAACACAATTATTTGATGTACATGCACTACTAAGACGTATTAAGTTAAAACATATTCCAGCCCCATGACTTTCAGATGACATCAGAGTGCTGATGGCTAAACGTAAATTTGCTAAACATAGATATAAGTTAAAACCTACAGATGATAATTTACTTAAATACAAAAAATTACAGAATCGATGCAGCAGAATCTGTAGAGACGCACAGCGAAATTACATACAAAATTCCATCGAAAACAGTAACACTTCACAAATCTGGAAGTTTTTGGGGACACTTGGAATTGGTCGACAGCATAAAGAGGTTAATACCAACGTCAACTTGGATGATCTTATCCAATACTTTACATTGGTTACGCCGCTAGATAAAAATATTAAAGAAAACACCTTAAATCAAATTAACCTTTTACCTAAACCTGCTTGTGACGAATTTAGATTTTCTTGTGTGACTACAGAAGATGTAAGGAGAAATATCTTAGCCATAAAATCAGAGGCTCTTGGCAGTGACGGTATAAGCCGTTGGATGATACCTATTGTACTCAATACCGTGCTACCAGTCTTATGCCACATATATAATTTTTCCTTAACATCGCGGAGTTTTCCAGACATATGGCGTAACGCCTATATTATCCCCATACCTAAAACTAATAATCCTACGTCCCCTTCACAATATCGTCCCATCTCGATATTACCGTTTCTATCAAAAGTTTCTGAACGGATTGTGTCCTTTCAATTACAAACTTATTTACTTAAAAATAATCCCCTTTGTCCCTACCAGTCTGGCTTTAGACCAGGATACAGTACTCAAACAGCCTTAATTAAAATCTGTGAGGATATGCGATACGGACGTGACAGACAGATGATAACAGTTGTAACACTCCTTGACTTTGTAACACTCCTTGACTTTAGCAACGCATTCAACAATGTTGATTATGATGTGCTCATAGCAATAATGCAGTCCTTAAACTTCTCATCAGATGTAGTTGATTGGTTTCATTCCTACCTTTGGAATCGTCAACAAATTGTTCGAGCTGGTAACAAATCATCCTCTACTAAGCAGTTAAAAGCCGGTGTGCCACAGGGTGGTGTTCTCTCTCCAACACTTTTTACTATTTTTATTAACTCTATTTCAAAATTACTATCATGCCAATACCACCTTTATGCTGATGACCTTCAATTGTACGTCACATCTCCCGTGGATGACATCAGTAAGGTCATAGATTATATTAATACTGACCTAAAAAAAAATTCAATTTGGAGTCGAACCCATGGCTTACTTATCAATGCTAAGAAATCACACGCTGCAATTATTGGCGGACCAAAACAAATCGCTAAAATTGATTTTGATTCATTGCCACCTATTATATTTAATAACACTGTTCTGCCGATAAATTGCACTGTTAAAAATCTTGGTCTCACTATTGATCTATCTCTGACTTGGGCACCACAAGTTGGTGAAGTTAGTCGGAAACTTTTTGCAGCTGTGGGATCTCTAAAACGGTGGAAAAATTTGCTTCCAGTCAAAACTAAAATCACCCTGGCTGAATCACTCCTCCTCCCAATACTAGATTATGCTGACATATGTTACACTGACTTGACGGAGGACTTGTTAAACAAACTAGAGCGATTACAAAACCTGTGCATACGCTTTATTTATGGCCTGCGAAAATTTGATCACGTCTCGGAACATCGTGCACAGCTTAAATGGCTACCCATTAGGTTACGTTGGAACCTCCATGCTCTCTGCTTACTATACTCTGTGTTGTATATGCCAAATAGCCCCTCCTACCTGAAAGAGTGATTTACATTTCTCGGAGGAGATCCGGACCAGTGCCCCACATTACGATCACAAACCGACAACCGACTCAAACTGTCTCCTTTTTATACAAACGACTCTTTTACTGTGCAAACTATTAATTTATGGAATGACTTACTGCAAAATATTCGTCATTCAGAATCACTGAATACTTTCAAGTGTCGATTAAAAAACTACTACTTAACATTAATATAGTTATATATGTAAAGTATTGTATGTAGATATAGTACGTAATATATGTTTGTATGTATGTATGTATGTATGTATGTATGTATGCATGTATGTGTGTAAGTATATATGTAGGTATGTATGTATAAATCAATAAACATATATCTGATATTTAGTAATTTCTATAGATATTATTATATATAGTATAATATTTAATTATAATATTTGTTATAAATTATTTTACAACACTTTTTGCACTGCCCAGTACCAATCTCAAAAGTCCATACAGCAAGGGTTGTCTGGTAGAGATTGCTTATAGCGATAAGACCGCCTTTGCACACATTCTCGTGTACACAGTATTTATTTATATTTTAGTTCATAAGCCTGTTTATGTGTATATTTGATAGTGTGCAATAGTATTTTCATTCATTCATCCTTTCTATAGCACTCTCATTTTTTCAGTCACTTTCTCTCTTATGTCTTCTTTTATGTTCTCTTTTACCTCATTCACGTTCTTTGCGATGGTAGATTTCTCTTTCATTTTCTCGACTATTTCAATATCGGCAATATCTGACTTCTTAATTGCTATCTCTTCTATTCTTTCTATTATCACTTCTACTTTTCCTTCCATTATAATCATTTTCTCTGCCATTTCTTCCGTTCTCTTATTAGTTTTGTCCAACATTTTTCTTTCTCTCTTACATTCTGTCTTCATTTTTTTCACTTCTTTAATAAGTTCTCTCATACCTTCCGACACATTTATCTACATTTACTAGAAATTCGATTTTTTTCGGCTTAAATCCATCATTCCTACACTCTATCGCTTTTTCTAGCTTTAATATTTGGTATTTATGACTCTCAACTTCGCCTTTTAAGAAGACAACCAGGGCCGTTTGAACGTGTTTATTATTTTATTTGCTTCTAGCCGTTTTTCGTTTGACATTTTGACCGTTTCTAAGATTCCATTCAGATCTGATATAATTTATCTAAACTTACCTTGACTTTTTCTGAGCTATTTTTATATATTCAATACCTACGTTTTTCATCCCTTCTAATATGTCTTCTGTTATTACTTTTAACTTTTTTGTTTGTTGAGTTCACTTGTTTCCCTCCTGATTATTTGGAGTTCTCATCATTTTTTATTCTTTGTTAAAACTCTTTTATAGACGTAAAACTACAATTATAGTTATGGTTGGTGGCAGTGTAAAAGGCTACCACCAACTTAACTAAACTAGTTTTTAGTCAAATGAGCAGTGTAAAGCTGCCCAAGTCCTATTCTTAGTCCTCATTTCTAAATCACAGAATCTTTAGTTCTTTCTATTGCTAGATTTATCATGAAGGGATGATTAGCGATCTGAATTTAAAAATGAGATTTTCTTCTTTTACAATGATTACCTTATTCATTCATGATGAATGAAAAAGGTAATTGTAAAAATACTCTTGAGTATATAAAAAAATAAGAAACATTCTGAAAGCAATTGTCATTGTCAAAATGTGCAAATTTGTTTGACGGTCTCTCTCTGTTTGATTTATAGGATTATTTTTTTAGAGACGAAACTTTGAATTGTAATATATGTCGGAGGTGTGAGTTAGGTTAGCCTTAGGTTAGGTTAGCGTTGTGTTAGGTAAGGTTAGTCTAATCTTAAGATTAAACAGTGAAACTAAGCAGTGGAGGTGAGTGTTATAATCATTTAAAGGATATCCTTAAGCCTACACCTTGGTCACAAGTCCAAGGCACTGCTTAGGTTTCTCTGGTAATTGTTAGAGATCATATTTGATCATTTATCGGTTCAGTAGAAGTATCTACGTGGCGTTTACCCAATATTCCATTCAATAACATCACCTTTTAGTGTTCCCCAATATTTTCCATCTTCCTCCTTCCATTTCCTTTCACATCGTTTTAAAATCCCCGACATATATATAGGTAAATATTTTATATGGAGATATATAAGTGCTATAGGGATGACTAAATCAATCAGAATAAAATCAACAAACAAACATTTTAATAAA